>CM066329.1:203798632-204398632 GCA_033807585.1 Hydrophis major
TTAATTAAAAGCTGTATCATTTATGCATCTATTTTAAGGAGGTGGAGTACCAACTGTGCTCTCTTTTTATAATTCTTAGTGAATGGTCAAAATAAATTTGAAAATTATTGTTTATACTATAAAGAATTGCAACTGTTAAGCTCTGCGCATGGGCGCAAGGAACGGAGACGAGGCAGTGAACAGTGAACTTCAACTCTTTATTAATCATTCTGAACAGAGCAAAAACCTAGGGCAGCAGCAGCCCTTTTATAGGGCAGGCTGCTGATCTAGTAACCAATGAGAAACGTGGAGTGTTAACCCCTTGAACCAATAAGAGTGGCTCGTTAACAGCCAATCAGATTCTCCTGAACGGACCAAACCGATATGGCTATTATCAGCCAACCAGAAGTTCAGGATTAGAACCCTGCTTTTTCTAAAGGTTTGATAAAACTTTATTTAAGCGTTTTATTAGTTCATAACACCCCTTCCCCCTGGGTTCCGTTTAAGGGGTGCGGTGATGTAATCCCCGAGGTATGAAGGTTGTTTTGACTGTCTATTAGATTTACGCTGTCCCACCAGTTCCTGTCTGTAATCCGGTTTCGGCAGGACATTTTTGGGCAAATCCGTATCCTCATTGGATGACTCGGTGCCGCTAATGTTCTCATTGTTGTCCTCTGATCTTCGTGGGCTTGCTTCTGTTGGGGTGTTCCTCTGTGGCAAGGACACTCCCCTCCCTGATTCTTCTTCATTTGTCATGCCCGATTGCTGACTTCTTTCGCTCCTGCTTTCCACCATCTCGAATTCAGTTTCTTCGACATACCCTCCCCCCTCAGTTTGGGAGTTACCGGAGTTGCAGAAACTGGGTTGTAGCCTCGAGCGAAGCTGATCTATATGGCGTTTCCATATTTTTCCGTCGCAGGTTTTCACACAGTACGACCTGGGTCCGGTGGGTTGAATTACAGTTGCCTCAACCCACAACGGTTCGCTGGAAAGGTTTCCAGTGAAAACTAAGTCATCTATATTGAACTCGCGGCATTTTCTGCTAGATCCACAGGGTTTCTCTGGCTCGTAAGACGGGTGAAGCCAGTGGAGGTGGGAACGGAGTTTGCGTCCCATCAATAGTTCAGCTGGAGTCTTGTTGGTGACGCTGTGCGGAGTGATGTGTTGGAGTAGGAGTATTCTGTTTATTTTATCTTCAATGTTCCCATAGTCCATTTTGTAGAGGGTTTTTTTTAACAAATTGTACCATGTGCTCGGCCCTTCCATTAGCCGCAGGGTGCGCTGGCGAAGTTAGTGCATGGGGAATACCCCGGTCCGCTAAGTATTGTTCAAAGGGTAGAGTGGTAAACTGGGGTCCATTGTTGGAGACTAGAATATCTGGCAGTCTAGTCATGAATAGCCTGTTCAATTTCCGGATGACGGACTTGGTTGTGGTACTCTTCATTTCGTGGATCTCGAGCCAGTTGGAATAGGCATCCACTGTTAGGAGGAATGTATGTCCCTTAGTAGGTCCCACAAAGTCAATATGGATGTGAGACCATGGTCCCTGGGGTGTTTCCCATTCTGTTGGAGTTGCTTTCGGTGGGGCACTGCTAATTTCTTGGCACTTTAAACAAGTCTTTACCCAGGCTTCGATCTGTTTGTCAATGCCCGGCCACCACGCAGAGCTTCGTGCGAGCGCTTTCATACGCACGATGCCAGGGTGACCCTCATGCAGTGTTTTTAATGCTGCTCGTTGTAACCACTCTGGGACGATGACTCCATCCCCCCATAGGATGCAGCCTTTTTACAAAAAAAGTTCTGTTTGCCGGTTCCTGAAGGGGGTGAAGTCATCAGGGGTTTGTTCTACTGGCCATCCCCATTCGACCCAGCTAAGAACTCGCACTAAGACAGGATCACGTTTTGTTTCGATCGCAATGTCTCTAGCTGTTAGCAGCGGTGAATGTAGCATTTCAATCTGGAGTGTCATAAGGGTTGGAGCTGGGTCGTTGACGGCTTCCAGAAGTGGTGCACTGTTCAGTGCGTCAGCGTGGGGAATGGCTTTCCCCAGGCGGTGTCGCATTTGGGCAGCTGACTTCCTGGTTGCTTCTGCTGCAGTAGTGTCAGTGATGGTATCTGCAAGGCTGATGTCGCCTTTCGCCATCAGCTTACTTTGCACATGTGATGCATCTAGTCCCAGAACTATTCGGTCTCTCAGAGCTTCTTCGAGGTCGGCGAACCCACAGAGGCCTCCCAGGTTCTGGAGATCCACGATGAAATCTGCAACGCTCTCTCCTTTCTGCTGGTCTCTCTGGTAAAATTCATGTCTTCGGACAAGCGTTGGTACGGTAGGTGCATAGTGGGCCTGTAGGAGGGGCTCGAGGACATCCCAGTCCATGGATTTCATCTCAGCCGGTTTCGCCAGTGCCTTGGCCATCTTAAAAATGGCAGGTCCGCAGTGAGTCAGGAATACCACTCGCTTTTTTCCCATAGTGGCATCCTTCAAGTTGTTGGTCTCCAGAAACATCTGGAACTGGTCCATGTATGAGTCCCCGTCTTCTTGTATCAGGTCAAATGGAGCAAGTGGTATGGCGCCACCGGACATGCTTTCCGCTGTCGATGTGCCTTCAGCCATGTGCTCTGTTTGGTGCTCTATAGTGTTCAGTCAGCTCTGGCGTCTCCGCATCCCACCTTCGTCGCCAGTGTTGTTTTGCACATGGGCGCAAGGAATGGAGACGAGGCAGTGAACAGTGAACTTCAACTCTTTATTAATCATTCTGAACAGAGCAAAAACCTAGGGCAGCAGCAGCCCTTTTATAAGGCAGGCTGCTAATATAGTAACCAATGAGAAACATGGAGTGTTAACCCCTTGAACCAATGAGAGTGACTCGTTAACAGCCAATCAGATTCTCCTGAACGGACCAATCCGATATCGTTATTATCGGCCAATCAGAAGTACAGGATTAGAACCCTGCTTTTTCTAAAGGTTTAATAAAACTTTATTTAAGCGTTTTATTAGTTCATAACAGCAACCTGACTCCTTATTTCATCACCTAATTTCTAAAAGACTTCAAGACAGACAATTTTTTTTTTTTTTGCTGAAATACTCATTGAAGAATATATATATATATATATACTGGTCAACTCATCGCTTAAAAAATAGCAAGAAATATCTACTTTTATACGAAGACTGGAGTACTATGATAAATACATATTTGCAGTAACTTTTTTCATAGTTTATCCATAGCACGGTGCAATTTTATGCACATCTCCCTCCTGTATGTATGCCTCTTACATGCATTTAGTTCATTCATTGGCACACACATTTTGAACATCATTTTTCAGTTGTGAATTACACGGGGAGATTTTCAGAGAAGTGCAAATTTCAGCAGATACCTATGGTTTGGATTTTTCCTTAAGTTCAGGATACAAATGGGGTTATTTGTACAAAATCTTTAATGATGGATTTCTCATCCATCTTTTTTTGCTGCCTCTTATCTGGAGAATAAAGCAAAAGTCTCATGTACATGTGTGTCCTGCCCTGTAGAAGAGGTAGCTCTATCTATTTTTCCCAAGTACATGGTGCACTTGAATCCTAAGTACAGTGCTAAGATAGAAGTAGGCCTTCTGTTCTCATTCTCTTCTCTCTTCCCTTCCTTTCTATTTCTCTTTGTGTTTTCCATTCCATCATGACTCCTAAAGTATGCCCAAACCCATCCCTGCAGTTTTCTTGGGAAAATATCAAAAGTGGTTTCCCATTGCCACCTTCCTGAGAGTGGTTGGCCCAAAATCACCCAACTGGCTTTGTATGTAAGCTTGGACTAGAACTCACAGTTCCCTGGTTTCTAGCCTTGTGCATTAACTATCATACCAAACTAACTTTTGCTTCTGAGGCATTCACCAGAGAACTAGACCTTCCTTATTTATCACTGAGTCTCAGTCCTTTATAAAGATCTCTCTCAGGTCCAGTCCAAGAAGCCAACAAGCCATTCATGTTCACATCTTTTTCCTCACAGGGTATTGTTGCTTATTGCAAACTTCATTAGCTTCCATTGATTGAGTTCAATCTATGACATACCTAGGGCTATTCTCACAGTCTATGGACTAAGCAGCTCTTACAGGACAAAGCAGGCAGTCTGCACAAATAGACACTGTATGAGCTTCCAGTGTAAAAAGATGCATGCACGGGGAAGCATCACGTAAGGGTGATGTTGATCTTGTTAAAAAGCCGAGTTTTATGAACTTGTGAAATATAAGATACTGAACAGTTAAGATTACATAACATGACCTGCACTTTGTAATATACTGAGAACTGCAGTGTACTTCTATGCAGGACTATATGGTAGTAAGTCTTACTGAATTCCAGGAAGTAAATGTATAATCCTATTTCATAGTGAACAAATTCAATTAATCCATCTTTTGCACAATGTATTAGATTAGACAAAAAATACTTCTGCCTAGAGGGGTTTTGTATGCATCATGGAGATTTTATCTCCTGCATCACCAAAATGTGCCTCTGTGTGTGTATGTGTACAAAATACAAAGTACTGACAAAACACCTAAATTAAAGTGTATACATACACTTTATGTATACATACATAAACACACACACACACAATCCAACTTGAAAACAAAACAAAACCATCTAATTTTTGCTAGATCACTTAAGTAAACCTTTTCTTTTCCCATAAGTGTCATTTTGAAGCTCTGGAAAAGATTGAATGACAACCATTAACAAGTCTCTGGACCACCAGTCTTTGACACAGTTTTCATAATATTTTCTCTTGAATTACAGCAACTGGCAAAAGGTGAAAGTAACACTCACCCTTCTGTTTTGCAAATAGAATGGTCACTGCTAAGCCTGCCTTGTCACCACTGTGCCAAAGGGCTGGCAGCAGATGGAACAGTCTCTGCAGTTTGGTGCCAAGGCTTTGGGTTATCTACCATGGCATGGCACATTTTCCACTTTTAGGGAATTCTTTCCCCTAAGAGCCCATCCTCTGAGGTACACATCGTTGAGCCTTGTAGGAGATCTTGAAAAAATAGTCCTGGAGGAGAACTGCTAACTTTGTCCCTTTTCATTGTAACTTATTGACCATACCAAATGAAAACTCTTTTTAGGATTGACATAGGCCTCTCTCTTTTTTTTTTCCCCCATTCTGGGCTGCATTTTATTTTGGGGTATTTCAAGTATTGCAGGAGGAATGCCACTTCAGGGTGCAGCCTTTAGGATGTTTGGGGTGCTATTTTCATCCAAGAGAAATGTGTTAGTCCCAAAGGTGCTTTTTTCAAGAAGCAACTGGACTTTCTGGTTTTTCTTTGAAGACATTCCGCTTTTCAAAACCAGAAAGTCCAGTTTCCTCTTGAAAAAGCACCTTTGGGGACAACCATGACCTGGATGACTAAAAATCTCCATAGACATAAATGTGTTAGATTTACAAAAGGCACCTATTTGAAGACTTAAACCATTTTCAAAAGGCAAAAATAATACACCATTTGCTGAGGCCACAGACTACCCATCCCTGCTCTAGAAAAACCTAATAATTATCACTGCTTTCTAGCTAAGCAAACCATAGAAGGACACACTATCTTTCCAGAAAAGATCTGAGAAAATGCCAGTATTATTGAAAGAGCCTTCACTGAGTATACCTCACCCCATCGTCTATGGGGTGAATTTTAGAAGAAAGTCATTTATAAGCATCACAGAAATAAAATGCTCCTCCAATTTCTTTCAACTCTATTCTGTTCTTCTATCCATGCCATCTCAAGCATGCTTTGTCCAAAGTCTCATGGGCTTCAAGATATTTCAAAGCATCTGATGTTCATTATGTCAATAATTCTCACAAAAACTTGTAAGGACCAATTGTATAATAACATTTTATTTCTGATAGGGCAATACAGATGAATGGAAAAGAATGCAAGTCACGATTCACCCTTTCTGTATACCTGTAATTCTGTTCCCATTTTTATTTTCTGAACTGGAGATGAGTGTGTGCATGGATCTGAAACTATCCTATTTTAATACACTCTGATCGTTTATCTCTTCATACCTCTAGTCAGAATAAAAATAGTATCTCTTCTAGAGTTAGGGATTTTACAAAAATCCTTTGGACTGCCCCCTTTTCCTCTCTCCCTCCTTTCTCTCTATCTCCAAATTATGGTCAGTGAAATGCGGTTTTGGAGTTGCAATCTTTTAACCTGTAGCAGTAGGGGGACAAAGTAAGTATAGAAACCACTCTACACTAGGTAGAGTGAAGGGTGGCATACAAATATAATAAGAAAACCTGTTAACTCTTCTTGGTAGACAGGAAACAGAGGAAGACCAGAATTATTCCTCAGTGAGAAAAGCTATAATAACTTAATCTTCCTAATCTGTCCATTTCTTCTCAATTCCTCTAGGAAATTGGAAGGATAGTAATAATCTATTTTCAAAACAGTCTTCCCATCTCTCTGTACCTAAAAATAGAGCCAGTTCAATCTAATGGTTAAGGCACCGGGCTACAAAGCAGGAGACTGTGAGTTCGAGCCCCATGTTAGCCATGAAAGCCTGCTGGATGACCTTGGCCAAGTCTCTCTCTCTCTCTCTCTCTCTCTCAGCTCAACTTACCTCACAGGATTGTTGTTGTAGTGAATATAGAAGGAGGAAGGTATGTTGGATATGTTCAGCTATATGTTTAGCTATTTGTAAAAATAATAAAGGCAGGATACCAATAAATAAAAAAATAAGTACTGTACGTGTTTCTCCTGGGGTTGCTGTTTTTCTAAAAGCCTCTGAATGCCTTCTCCAAGAAGGAAGATAGAATAGAATACCTTTATTGTCATTGCATTCTACGAATACAATGAAATTTGAAATTTTCAAGATGGAGGAAACAGAAGCCAGGATGTGGGAAAACAAGAAGACCTCCAAGGTCCAGCAACCCGGAATTAAGGAGAAACTTCCTAACAATGAGGACAATTAACCATTGGAACAGAAGTTGTGGATGCTTGTTAAGCTGTTTGCCTTCAGAAGTTGTGGATGCTTTATCACTGAAGGTTTTTAAGAAAAGACTGGACTGGACTTGTCTGAAATAGTATAGGATCTTCTCATTGAGCTGGACTAGAAGACCTCCAAGGTCCCTTCCAGCTCTATTCTGATTGATTGAAGGTCCCTTCTAACCCTATTATTCTATGTTCTATGCTGTTAAGGACTTAAGAGGAAGGTCATGTCCAGGGCTCTCTACAAGATTCCACAGTTTCTGCATTCCACTTCAGGGTCACAGACTACCATGCTGGCTCAGTACAGAACACTCCACTCCACTTAGCTCAATGGCATAACTTGTCTACCTCCAACAATGCTTAAAATCCAGATGCTCCAGCTATGCTGTATTTTCCCCAAATCAGAGAAAGCAACAGCTTGTGGAGGAGTGTTGGAGAGGAAAGGAGAATTTGGCTGTTTGTACACCCTCCCACCTGCATTTTTTATTATATCAGTTTGCATATGAACTGGTACACTTCAGAGATGCAAGCTGAAAACAGATACCTATATTTAGCTATATGTTATCTTTCTCTGCCATTGCCGCTACACATATATGCCTTCTCAGATGTCAGAGCAATGGGGGCAAAAGGAAAAGCAATAATAACAACTTTCTAATTTGGGGAATAAAAATGGAACTGCACTTCATGTTCTGTTAAACGTGCTAGCATACGTTGCAACATATTTTGATTCTCTCTGTCACTATATCAGCCGCTGCCTTGTGCATTTAAGCAGGCATGGTATGATTTTGTTTCACTCCAGGAAGTGCAATACTGTTCTTTCTCTCTCCCTCTCCCTCCCTCCCCCCCGTATTGTCTTAACGTAACAATTTGGACATGTCTGGAACTGATTTATGGAAAGAAAAAGAAAAAGAAAAATGTTGCATGTTCTGTCAGCCCCACAGTTGTCAAGAGGTCATATTTTAGTCCCCTTCCTCTTCACAAAAGCTGAGAATATCTACTTTATTTCTAAAGTGAGAAAGTATATGAATACATGAGGGGCAAAAACAACAACAACAACAAGGAAAAGAAAAACAACAAAGCTCAAACCAAAACCAAAACAGACCAGTGATATTAAAAAGAGATTTATTCAGTAATGTAACTAACTTAGCAAGCAAAGGGCTTACGATTTTGGTTGGAAAAACCTAGCTGCCTTCATGTGTGCAGAGAGCAGAAGCTGGCACTGGACCTGGATGGACACAAGGCAATGTAACACAAGGTGAGGCCAGGCAAGACTGCTGGAGGAGCTAATCTGTTATGAACTAATAAAGGCGTTTAATAAAGTTTTAACAACCTTAAGAAAAAAGTAGGGTTCTAATCCTGCACTTCTGATTGGCCGATAATAGCGACATCGGATTGGTCCTTGCTGGGAAATCTGATTGGCTGTTAACAGGCCAACTCTCATTGGTTCAAGGGTTTAACACTTCCATGTTTTTCATTGGCTAATAGGACAGCAGCTAACCCTATAAAAGGATTGCTGCTGTCCTAGGTTTTTTCTCTGTTCAGTATGCTTAAGAAAGAGTTGAAGTTCACTGTTCACTGCCTCGTCTCCGCTCCTTGCACCCATGCGCAGAACTTAACACTGGTGATGAGGATGGGATGCGGAAACATCAGAGCTGACTGAACACTTATAGAGCATCAAACAGAGCACGTGGCTGAAGGCGCATCGACAACGGAAACCATGTCCGGCAGCGCCATACCACCCGCTCCATTTGACCCGGCACAAGAAGACTGGGACTTTTACATGAACCAGTTCCAGATGTTTCTGGAGACCAACAACTTGAAAGATGCAACTACGGGGAAAAAGCGAGCAGTGTTCCTGACCCATTGCGGGCCTGCCATCTTTAAGATGGCCAAGACACTAGCGAAACCAGCTGAGGTGAAATCCATGGACTGTGACGTCCTCGTGCCCCTTCTATGGGCCCACTATGCACCTGCCGTACCAACACTTGTCCGAAGACATGAGTTTTATCAGAGGGACCAACAGAAAGGAGAGAGCGTCGCAGATTTCATCGCAGACCTCCAGAACCTGGGAGGCCTCTGTGGGTTTGCAGACCTCAAAGAAGCTCTGAGAGACTGAATAGTTCTGGGATTAGATGACCACACACGCAGAGCAAGAACATGGCCAAAGGGGACATTGATCTTGCCGATGTCATCAAAGACACTACTGCAGCAGAAGCAATCAGGAAGTCAGCCGCCCGAATGCACCGCACCAATGCACCACTCCTTCAACTCGCCAATGACACCTCACCTTGCCAAGAGAGGCACACAACAGCGACCCACCACCAGGACCTCGAATCTCCATCGGATAGTGATGAGGAGGAGGTCAACCAGCTCTGGTCTGAACGCGACCAACAAAACCCGTGTAATCGAAGACTTCCAAGCCAATGTGTGGGTTGTTGGGCAAACCACCCATGATCAGAATGCAAATTCCTCGACGCGCTCTGCCATTCCTGTGGGAAAAGAGGCCACATCAGGAAGGTCTATAGAAGCAAGCGAGGATCCAGCCCAAATCAAAGAGAAAACAACTACCGCCAGACCACAGGGAATCGTCCTGTGAGTCAGGAACGCATGAACCACTCCTACAGAAATAAAACACTTGCCACTTCAATGAGACGAGAAGAGGCACACCAAACCATTACCATCGGTCACGCTTCATCGTTAGATGCAAAGAAGATCCGAGTGAGGGTCGCCATCGAGAACCAACCTTGTGTGATGGAAGTCGACTCAGGATCGTCCCTCTCGATGGTTTCCTGGAAGACCCTTAAACAGTTAATCCCTGCCATCCGGCGTCAAGTCCTCAGAGCCCAAAGAATTATACTCAAAGATTACCAGGGGAACTGAATTCCGGTCGTCGGCTCCAGCCAAGTCTAAGTATCATTCAAAAATCGTACTGCATCATTACCGCTGACTGTCATCGATCGCAACCGGCCTAGTTTGTTAGGCCTTCAATGGTTCACCCCACTCGGGATCGAGGTAGCCAGCATTCACCAAACCAGAAGCGACGACTGGGAGGAGGCCCTCATCCAGAAATTCCAGGACGTCTTTGCAGACAAACTAGGCAAGTACAAGGGGACCCCGATATCATTTAACCTTAAACCTGAAGTAGCCCCCATCTGCCTGAAGCCTCATCGGGTACCTTTTGCCCTAAAACCAAAGATCGATGAGCAGCTCGATAAATTAATAGCCCATAGGTCTATTAATTAATACGGTGTTTTAGAACCAACTGACCACGCCCGTTGGAAAACCCCAATCGTAACACCCATCAAACTGGATGGATCGTTAAGAATTTGTGGGGACTACCGGGCCACCCTCAATCACGCCCTTCAACAGAACGCTTACCCGGTGCCAGTGGTTCAACACCTTCTCCATTCCCTGGGGGGCGGAAAGGTTTTCGCTAAATTGGATTTGGCGCAGGTGTACCAACAACTGCCTGTAGATAAAAAAAATCGCGGAAGCACAGATGATCGTTACACACTGAGGTGCTTTTAAATGCAACCGACTCCAATTCGGAGTGAGCATGGCCCCAGGGATTTTCCAAAGTCTAATGGAGAGACTTTTGCAAGGGATCAAGGGGGTCGTGCCATATTTTGATGACGTTTTAATTGTGGCCCCGAATAGAGAAGTACTAGAGAGGCGTCTTAAAATGGTTCTCCAGAAATTTAAAGACTCCGGCCTAAAGGTTAAAAAAAAAATGTCAACTGTGTACACGAAGCTATGTATGGTGGCTGGGCATTGATAAGCAGATCGAAGCCTGGGTGAAGACTTGTCTAAAGTACCAAGAAGTCAGCAGTCCCCCACCTAGAGCAACTCCAATGGAGTGGGAAACCCCCCGGGGGCCGTGGTCCCGCATCCACATTGACTTTGCGGGACCTACAAAGGGACATATATTCCTCCTAACAGTGGATGCCTATTCCAACTGGCTCGAAATCCACAAGATGAAGACTACTACAACCGAGTCAGTCATCCGCAAATTAAATAAACTATTCGCAACACATGGGCTGCCAAACGTTCTAGTCTCCGACAACGGACCCCAGTTCACCACCCTGGTGTTTGAACAATACTTAGCAGACCGGGGTACCCACCATGCGCTAACCTCGCCAGTGCACCCTGCAGCCAATGGCAGGGCCGAGTGCATGGTACAATTTGTTAAAAAGACTCTCCACAAGATGGACTATGGGGACATTGATGACAAACTAAACAGAATACTCCTACTCCAACACATCACCCCGCACAGCGTCACCAACAAGACTCCAGCTGAACTGTTGATGGGATGCAAGCTCCGTTCCCACCTTGACCATCTCCACCCATCCTACACACCAGAGAAACCCTGTGGATCTCGCGGAAAATGCCGAGAGTTCAAGGTAGGTGACTTAGTCTTTGCTAAAAACATTTCCGGCGAACCATTATGTATCAAAGCATCCGTAACCCAAACCACCAGGCCCAGATCGTACCGTGTGCAAACATTGGACGGAAAGATATGGAAACGCCATATAGATCAGCTTCGCTCTAGGTTGCAACCCAGTTCCCGCGACTCCTGTGACTCTCAAACTGAGGGGGGCTGGGGATGTCAAGGGAACCCAATTCAAGATGGTGGAAGGCGAAATCAAAGGAAGTCAGCAGCCCGGCGCGTTACCTGAAGAAGAATCAGGAAGGGGGGTTGCCTTGCCACAGAGAAATACCTCAACGGAGGCGAGCCCGCAGAGACCAGAGGACAACAATGACAGAATTAGTGGCACCGAGTCGTCCTGTGAGGATGCAGAACCGCCGGTACCAGATAAATCAAAAAACGTTCCACCGAAACCGGACTACAGACAGGAACCAGTGGGACAGCGCAAATCTAATAGACAGTTGAAACAACCTGCATATCTACAGGATTATGTCATTGCACCCCTCAAATGGAACCTAGGGGGAAGGGGTGTTATGAACTAATAAAGGCGTTTAATAAAGTTTTAACAACCTTAAGAAAAAAGCAGGGTTCAGGTTTCCGGTTTCGCGTGGCTTCGGGGCAGCAGGAATTCGCGACAGCTCGTGATTCCTGCTGTGCTAGCCGCTGAGGTACCCCCGATCCAGATGGGTCAGGGGGATATGGCTGCCCTGTAGGGACAGCTGAAGAGAGAGGGTAGTCGGACAGGGGGTTGGGGGTGTCACAGACCCCCTCCTCCTCCGGGAAAACCCCTTTTTCCCAAGGCGGTGGAGCGGCGGTCAGCAATGGCCGCCACGAAGAAGCCAGCAACCGGGTAAGATTGCGCTGGAGGAAGTAAGAAGAGTGAAAGTGCTGTCTAAGCCGGGTCAAGTAACATCTTTCAAATTTGTTGGAACTTAGCTGTTTGAATTGCTGGAGGATACATTGTATCCCTAAGAAGTTCGAAAGTGGCTGAGAAGCTGTTAAAGGGAACTTTTTTTTTCTTCACTCTCCCACCCCATGGAAACAGCAGATATGTTTGGACATTTTGGACATTGAAAGTGAATTGTTTTGAGAGTTGAAGCTAAGGGATAAAAGGGTTTTTGGACATTGAAAAACTTAAGAAATTGGAAAACCCTTGTTGGAGGTATGGATTTCTGATTATTTAAAATTGATATTGCAAGTGGGAAGGGAGAGGAAAAAAAATTGGAGCAGAAGCTGAAAAAGGAGGAGATTGCCTAGAATCCCAAAGAAAGGTATATGGTAATTGGACCTCTTTGATAAAACATTAACCCCAGAAAGAGAAAGAGAAGAAGGAAGAAAAGTATTAATTTTTGGAATTTTTTTTTTTGAATTATTTTTGATTAAAAATATTTGTGGTTGTTTTGGGAAAAGTTTCTTTTTTCATAATGGCATCGCTTGTGGATGAACTAAAGACTGAATATCAAAAATATAAAAAAGAAGATACTTTGGGCACTTTGTTTCAATTCTTAGAAATGGCGTTATGTACTTATGAAAAGTTGACTACGCAGCAGAAGGACTGGGACAAAGAAGAAGAGGAAGAAGAAGCCATCTTTAATGAACAATGGGTTTTTTCCGGGGAGGAGGAGAAAAAGGATAAGAAAAAGGGGATTTTAAGAATTATAAAAACAACCAAAGAAGAGAAAAATGAGCGGAAAGGTGGAGGCAAGGTTAGAAAGCAAAGGAAAGGGAGTAAGAAAAGGGAGGAGGAAAGACAAAGGGGTAAAAAGGGCAAGGAGAAGAATAAGCAAGAGAGAAAGGGGGGGAGGAGAAGCCTCAATGGGGGGAAGCAAGATCTAAAGAAAAAAAGTTTATTCAGAGACAATGGATGAATTTAATTTAGGATAAAAGAGGGATTCTGGAGGGTACATAAGATTGTGTTTTTTATATGTGTATTTTGAGTATAAAATTCATTGTGTAATTTTAGAATCTATTAAACAGAATCCCAAGAAAAATTGTTATATGAAGTACTTTTAAGTTAGGGTAATGAGTTATAGACGTTACTCCAATGGGTGTATAGGAGAAGTATAATAAAAGAAAAAAGATGAATAGATAGTTGGAAATAGAACAGACAAAGAATATTATTGGAAATAGTAATAAGATATGAAAGGATATATAAAGGTTTTGTTATGTTTTTTTTTTTTTGATGTTTTATATTGAAAAGAGGAAAAAAAAATAATTAATAAGATCATTAATAAAAATTTTAATTGGGATAAGATATGAAGTTAAATAGACAAAATATTGATACTATAATTTGGAATTGTTATGTTCTATTGGTTTTCTTCTTCTATTATTTTTTCTTAGAAAAGAACTTATAAGCTGTTATGCCTTGTGCATTGTTTATATAAAATTGATAAAAATGGTTTATATATATATATATAAAAGAAAATGATAATAAGTTATGGAAGGATATATAAAGTTAATATGATGTTTGAATTTGTGTCTGTGTGAAGAGTTTTAACCCAGGATCAGACAACCTTCAGAAAAGATATTTTAGTTTTGTTTATGTTTTATTGTGTTCTCTGTAAAATTAATAAAATTTGTTTTTTAAAAAAAGAAAAAAGCAGGGTTCTAATCCTGCACTTCTGATTGGCCGATAATAGTGACATCGGATTGGTCCTTGCTGGGAAATCTGATTGGCTGTTAACAGGCCAACTCTCATTGGTTCAAGGGTTTAACACTTCCATGTTTTTCATTGGCTAATAGGACAGCAGCCAACCCTATAGAAGGGCTGCTGTTGCCCTAGGTGATTGCTCTGTTCAGTATGCTTAATAAAGAGTTGAAGTTCACTGTTCACTGCCTCGTCTCCGCTCCTTGCACCCATGCGCAGAACTTAATATAATCAGCTGGTATAAACTACTTGTTCCCCTGTGGTGGTGTACCAAGGATAGGATGAAAGTGCCAAACAGCATACATTGTGTCCAGCATTGGTAGATTTTCTGATCCTGTGTGCCATATGCTAAATAAATAAAGAGGACTTATTTTTAAAGTTAGCACATAGAACAGCATTAGCCAAAGTCAGTGTGTACGATGGCAATGAGGTATAGTAGTTACTTATGTTTTCCACAGGTTGCATCTGATTCTGGGGCCTTATGGATCCTCCATTCCCTCCATTCCCGAACAGCATCTTCCTCCACTGGGTCACTGAGTAAATTCTGTGTAGTGTTGTGGCCAAAACCTGGCTCACCAAAAGCAATACAATTGCTTGATAGCCACAACATAAATGTAGCCAGCATGCAAACAACATCAGTATACACTGAGCTCTGAGCAAAGCTTGTTGAACAATGATGAACAAAAGCAGAACCAGAACTGATATGCTTTTTCGTCTTCTAGAGTTCAAAGGCAAGACAAAAAAGCAGACACAAATTACAACACGATGTTGGAATGTTTTAGATAAATCCATCTGGATAACCTTCCCGTTATTCCTCCATTTCTCCTAGGTCAGCAAGGCCTATCTTATCTAACTATCGTTGAGATAGGGCCAATATTTGTAAACAGTAGTTTACCAGCCATTTTCCGTTATTATTCAGAATTACTTGAGCTTGCTGTGAATGTTTTCTTTTAGGGCACTTTAAATAGTTCACATATATCACAGGTATCACATAGATTTGGTAGTCAATGCAGTGACCATTACGTTAGCAGTGACATATCAGACATCTCTTGAATCAGAGATACAACATATGTGTTTTTTTTTTCCTGACTCAAAAGAACATGTGTAGAGATATCCCTGATATCTCTGTTAAGGGCTACATTTTCATAGCAGGGCTTTGGCACAAACAATTATATATTTTCCTCTATGCTTGAATTGCTTGTCAGTAGTCAGTACAGGTAGTCCTTGAGTTACGACCACAATTGAGTCCAAACTTTCTGTGGTTAACTGAGAGAATTTTTAAGTGAATTTTGCTCCATTTTACCACCTTTCTTGTCACAGCTGTTAAATGAATCACTCCAGTTGTTAACTTAGTAATACAGTTGTTAAGCGAAATTGGCTTCTCTCATTGACTTTGCTTGTCAGAAGGACACAGAAGGTGACCCTGGTGCACTGTAGCCATCATAAATATGAGTCAGTTGCCAAGTGGCTGGATTTTGATCACATGACCACAGGGATGTTGCAATGGTCGTAAGTGTGAAAAACGGTCATAAGTCACTTTTTCCAGTGCTGTTGTAATTTTGAGCCATCACTAAATGAACTGTTGTAAGTTGAAGGCTACCAGTACATCCAAGAAGCCTGGGGGAAATATTTTATTAAATTAATATGAATTTTCTTCTTTTAGTTTCCCTGTTCTGAGGTAAAAATTAAATATTATGTGTGTGTCCCTTTGTACCACTTTTGGTGAAGCTTATCAGATACGTGTAATTGCAATTAGCCTCCCAGAATCCTACTATCAGGGAAATGGGAGGCATACACATTTAATAAATAATTATAATTATTTAGTTGAAGACCTTACTAAGATAGCAGACTATATGTGAGATGCATGTGAGATATTGCAACTATAAGCACATCTCTGTGCTGATTAGAGGACCTTGTCAAGGTAAAAGGGTAGAAAGAGGGGATAGCTGTAACCCCAGTTTCTTCCAAAGTTACCAGTGTCCCCCAAGACAGAAAGATTATATTTGTAATGACCCAAGGCGTGGCACAAAGGCAACACAGTCAAATAAGCAAGAAGAGTCCCTTTATTATCTCCAACTTTTCCCCCAATGTCCAGATTACCTTCGGCTGGAGAAAAATACTCTCCCAGGAACAGCCTTTAAGAGGAGGAAATTCAGTCCTAAACCAAAGTACATACAAACTGTAAATAAAAATCCACACAAACCACGCTGCAGTAATTAACTTGACAGGGCAGGAGAGGAATTGCAGACTTGAAAGCACAATAAAACACACACAGCTGGGAACACAGATAAGCCTCAATGATACCAGATAATTCACAATTTGCTCCCAACAACTTTGCTGTGCACAGCTTCTCTTTTTAAACACTGTGTTCCCAGCTGCAGTTAATGAAGGGAATCAGGGCCCTTTCCTCCTCCGTAAGCCACACAACTCACGTTGCTCCCTTCTCCATTTCTCCCTGCATGCCCATTATGAAGAGGGGATGGGCCTGGGTCTTCCTCCGAATTCCCTCTTCCTTGCTCTACCTCTCCCCTACTCTGCCCAGCTGAACTGTGCCCTTCCCCAGTTTCTTCCACAGCCAACAGAGTCACACTCCCACTCCCTGTCAGCTGCTCAGCCTCACCCTCTGAATCAGATTCTGACAGGTGAATGACAATATCTGGATCTGGTAAGGAGAACTAATTGGAGGATGGAAGGAACCAGCAATTCTCAGAGTTTAACATCCGTGAAGAATAATTCAGTGCATATAAAAACTTACCTTTTATTTTGCAGGTGATTCTGCCTAGTATGTTTTCAGACATGGTGTCATGGTGAGTAGTTATGCAGAAGCAATATGAAACAAATAATACCTGAACGTAAATTATATTAATACTATTATCCATATATCTATCAAATCATATCTTGATTGTGGTCATAAACTAACATAAGAAAGGGGTGGGTACAGTGGACAGATATCATAGAAGATACATCAGTATATCTGATGTTTTAAATATTAGAAGATAAAATGGAAAATACATATCAAAGCCTACAGGAATCTAAAATAAGAAGTAGAAGCATTGGATGGATGTGATGCTAATATGTGGAGATGTAATGTGTGCGATTGACCTTGGGAGATGGAGGAAAAGAAGCTGTCTAGGGAATGGTCAGATAAAACAGCCTGCAGATACTCAATGAGTGGGGTGGGGGGGAGCTCAGAAGGAAGCCTCCCTAGTTTTTTTGGGCTGTAAAGGAAGCAGCAGGAGAATTGTATTTCCAACTTGCTTGCAAGATTCTGCTAAGGTAGACTTACAATAAAGTGGAATTCACTCATCCGGTTGTGTTTCCTGCCTGACCTATCCAAGAGGGCTGACAACCTGATAGGAAGACTATATCTAAAATTACAGAGCACTCTAATATGATGAATTAGGTGCTCATTAAATCTAGTTGAAGGCCCAGGTCATTGTCTGACTCATATATCTATCAATAATAAGTCTGAGGTAAACAGCAATTTGTGATTTGAAACTAATCAAGTCCTTCTTTTTCTTTCCTATATAATATAAAACAATGTGCTCAAACTATGAAAATGTTCACAGTAATTCCCAGATGATATCTGGGTAGTTTTTAATATTTAAAACATAATTTTAGATGATTTGGTAGCATGAGTGAAATGCCAGAAGATTGATTTCTTGGTCAACCCTTTGTTTCAATGGACATTTACATGCTAAGCTTAGCCTTAGCATTACATTAAATAGCATAAAACAGACCGGTAATTTCCTCTCTTTCAGTGTTGTATGTTTTTGTCCTTCATATTCTTAAAGTTCACATCCACATGAGCATTCACACAAGATGTTGAGTCTGGACAGATTTACAACAAGCCTTCAGTAATAAATATACAAAGCTAACCTTATACATTTTCATGACGGGTATCAGTATAAGACAGCACAATAGAGAGGCAGTGGATTTGGACAAGTTCAAAACAAAGGAGTCTTCTTCAGAACAAATTATTGAATTCCAAGGTGCAGCTCAAACAACTGGGAGTAACACTAGAGGACTTTAACAAGGGGGCATCGCTGAAATTATTTTTATAAAATTTGTTTCTTAGGTCAAAATCACAACACTGAGATGAATGAAAGAGGGGAAAAATTATCTGATTTAGTAAGAGAGCTCAATAAAAATAAGAAATACTACAATATCAGTGCCAGTGCCAATGTCCTAGAAACCCTATAGCACCATAAGGTTTATTATGTTTCTTGCACAAACACAAACCTATATGGTTAGCACACCAAATGGGTATTGAAATATATGAGATTAGATCTCTCAGTGTACAGGGAGTCAAGCAGTAACAAATTAGAAGAGTGAAAAGAAGAGCAACAAAGATGATTAGGAGCCTGGAGGCGAAAACATATAAAGAACAGTTGCTGGAATTGGGCATGTCTAGCTTAATGAAAAGAAGGACTAGGGGTGACATGATAGCAGTGTTCCAATATCTCAGGGGTTGTCCCAAAGGAGAGGGAGTCAATCTATTCTCCAAAGCACCTGAGGGCAGGCAAGAAGCAATGGGTGGAAACTAATCAAGGAGAGAAACAATATCAATCTAAGAAGAGATTTCCTGACAGAACAATTAATCAGTGGAACAACTTGCCTCCAGGAGTTGTGAATGCTCCAACACTGGAAGTTTTTAAGAAGAGATTGATTGGATAACCATTTGTCTGAAATGGTTTAGGGTTTCCTGCCTAAGGAGGGGGTTGGACTTGAACAGGGTTGCCAAACTTTTGGACCTCAAGGACCACCAAACTCATAATTTTAAATCCCACAGACTGCTAATATGAATTTTGACTGGTGGTAGCTTGCTGACGTTGGTGGGAAAGTTGGTCCCATATTCCGGAGCTTCAGTAGTCACAAGGCTGGCCCTTTGGTCATCTATCCTTTGGTCATTCCCTCCCCGCCATTGGTCTTACCTTCTACCATGTTTCTTAAAAAATAAGGCAGGGCCTTATTTTCTTTTAATCCCTGAAAAAAATAGCTAGGTCGTCTTTTCGATGGGTGTCCTACTTTTTCCCCCACACACCTTGCCTGAAGATGAGGGATGCATAGACACACAGAGACACACCGACAAACACCCGTATTGACCTGGGCATGTGTCAATTATGGGATACCAACTACTGCAGGATGAGATTGCTTCTGAGGTTCCTTATTATTTATTTTCGTTTCCTGATTTTTTAAAAAAATGAGCTTTGTTTGTAATTGTTACATTTAACAATTGTTGTAATTGTTGGGTTGGGGTTGTTGTTTTTATTGTTATGTTTTTATTTTAGAGTGTTTTCCCCCTCCTCCTGTAAAGCAATGAGATCCTTTGGGAGGCAAAGCCATGTTGAAATAAAGCAAATAATAATATGTAGCATTTGTTTCTGTGATATGGTAATTTGCCATAGTGATTCTCCTTTGGGAAGAATTTATTTAACATATTCATTTTAATCTGGAAGATCAATTGGTTTTTATATATATATAGATATATATTGAGAGAGAGAGAGGTTTATGTTCTTGAATTGCATACATCTTCTTGGAAACCAAGAAGAGAACAATGAAAATTGATATTACCTGTGCTTATGATTGAAAAGAGATGAATACTTCAGGGTTGGAAAAATGCTTTTTCTCTATCAAATATGAAAAGGTCAGAAGATCTCACCTCTCTAAAGGTGTAATACAAAACAATAAAGATTTTCAAACTATTTTGGTCCAATAACATATTAGGAAGTTGGAGATCATGTGATGGCCATGCTGACAAAAATTGCCATGCTGGGGTGGCCAATTACACAATACCATAGACTAGAAGGCAAACTCCTCAGCATTTTATCTGCTTTGTATTTCTCTGGAGTCTGTATGAGGCCCAGAGGCATTGTTGGAAACACAGATTATACAAAAGGATACTGGAGTTTTCTTTGCAGCAAAGATGCTTTTTCAAAAGGCAACTGGACTTACTTTGTTTTTCCTTGAAGACATTTTGTTTCTCGCTCAAGAAGCTTCTATTATCCACCATTCTGGCTGAATGGTGGAAAGTAGAAGGATTTATAATCCTTGCAGTCATCTGGTTGTTAGCACTCTTTCTGAGAGCTATTGAGGCCACTTGGAAGTTCAGGTGTGCCCTTGGAGTCGTTTGAATCATGCAAACAGATGTGGAACCTTCTTGGAACTAAAATAATAATAATAATAATAAAAACCATCTCACATAAATCACTATCACCACTGCTCTGTTTTCTTTCTGCTATGGGTGCAACAAGTTAAAGCAAAGCAAAACCAGCCAGAGGTGGGATTTACTGGCTCACCAAACAGCCATAAAATTAACAACTGGCTCACCCAAATGAGGATGAACCAGGAGCAGCCCACCTCTGAATTAAATGTACATACATCTACATAGCATATTACCTGGTTGTGTTTGAAACATCCCCATGCAACCTTGAATGTGAACATTGCACAAGACAGCTTGCTCACATACGTTGTGTGAGCTATGTTGTGTGAGTTACTTGCTTTTTGTCTACTTCAGATTTGGCTGAGCTGCTCTATGATGAATTGTTTGTGAAATCCCTAAATATGGAGGAGAGTAATGAAAGTGACCAGCTAGTTACTATAAGAAAACTAAAAGCTGAGTTTGGCTGAGGATAGGGGCAAAGGGAAGTAAGTGTGAGTCTTGCAAGATAGTTTTGTGTTTCAGTTATGTGCCTATGATAGAGGTAGTCCTCAACCTACAACAATCCATTTAGTGACCATTCAAAGTCACACAATGGCACTGAAAAAAAGCTACTTATGACCATTTTTCACAGTTCCAACCTTTGCAGCATCCCCATGATCACACGATCAAATTTTAGATGCTGGGCAACTGGTTCATACTTATGACCCCTGCTGTGTCCCAAGGTCACGTGATCACCTTTTGCAACCTTCTGGTGAGCAAAGTCAATGGGGAGGCCAGAGTCACTTCATAACTGGGTTGCTCATCAACTGCAATGATTCACTTAAAACTGTGGCCAAAAAAAAGGTGTAAAATTGGGTAAAACTTACTTAACCAATGTCTCATTTAACCACAGAGTAAATGTCTCTCTGATTATTTTTTTGAACAATCTTGTTGTTTCACTTGCGAGAGAACTATGTATGTCTTGTATACTCAGAGAGATTTAAGGTTACCACAACTGAGTTAATGCTAATGTTGATGCCATGTAGGGTTGTTTGGTGGGTTATTTGGAATTTTGCATCCCAAATACATGGGCATAAAATTTATCTAGTTACATTGTCTTGGTTACATTAACCCTAACCCTAACAATTTTCTGAACCATTTCCAATTGTAGCTTAATTCAACTATGGTGAAGAACATATATCACTTTTCCTTAGGCTCTGAACAGAACATAAATGGTTCCATGGCATTTTCCTAATGTCATGCATAGACATACAGATAAACTGTAGGTGGAACAATAGTGTTCTGTCACTCTTCCCTTCAGCCTGCTCTATGATCTAATAAAAATATGACAAAATCTCCTACCAGACCATAATAAAAGGTGACCCCCCCCCCCAATATCGCTTGAATACCTGTTTAACACTGCAACCATTTATCAAAGACAATTTTTTCAGAATAATAAAGCATGATAAACTACCGCAAGAAATGCTATGTCATCTGGTTCGCTCCTTCATCATTAACATTCACCTTCAATCTTTGCCTGTCTTGTTTTGTAACTAGTTGAGTGACAGGAGAATTAGTTCATTCCCATGGCTTTTACCTAAGACAGGATTTCCCCCCTCCCCTTCTCTTCTGTGTTCAGTTGGTTAACAGAAGGTGGTGGTGGGGAGATTAAAAGTCTAAACAAATTTGAGATACTATAGCATAGTGACTGTGTGCAGATGTTATGGTTTTTGCACCATACATATTCATAGGAATAAATAATACTATTTTTCCCCAGGGGAAATAAACAGCTCTAAAGGCTGCATATGAATCAGAGAAACAGTTGTACAGTTTCTAGAATATTAGAAAATAACCCCGTCCCATGTGATGGTTTCCATTAAATATACCAAGTTACTAGAGTGAAGCCTTCATAGAAAATCCCCCAACATAGCATCTCCTTGTTAGCAACATTAGCATTTCTTCAAAACTAAATAATAATTTTAGATACAGATGGCTCTAACCTTGCTGACATTCTGCAAAAGAGCAAGCTAGACATTCTGCTTGGTTATCTCCTGAAGTAGTAGGCTTCAGGTACTAATGGAGCTCTGATGTAGATGCAAGTCTATCTGGTGTTGCTGTTGTGAGATTTTTTGGGTCCTCGAAGGGTGTTGCTTCTCCTTTTCATGCCTTTTTTAATGTTATGGGTTGTGAATGTTGCATTTATTTGTTCAGTACACAGACTGCTTTGGCATTGAATTTATGTTTTATGAAGGCTCCTGGATAGGGGCTGAAAGGCAAAAACAGAAGCAGTATGCTCCCTTCCATAATTGGGTGAACCAGGTTGCCTGATAGACCGGACCCACCGGAAAAAAACATCTGACTGCTTTGGTATATAGGTGTCCATATAAATCTGTTAAATGCATAAATAACTTTATGACATGTAGAACGGTACAAAAAATTAAAAATTAAAAATAACTTTATGACATGTAGAACGGTACAAAAAATTAAAAAGCTGAGAGCGATTTTCTCATAAACAAAAAGGCCTCTTTTTCTTGGCCTATATCAACATCTTAGGAGAAAATTGTTTAGAATGTTATGTGGGATTGTTGATTACTAAACAGCTAACATTCTGATTGGTTGCTTTAGCTTCTTGGAAGGAGGATTAAAAAACAGAAATTTCTGTCTTGTGAGACTTGAGCTGAACAAAATAATCAACTCTGTGTCTATTTACTGCATTATTTCAAGTTTGAATTGTAGATTGTAACATAAACAACCAATTACCAGTGGGGTAATCGGGTTTGCTGCAATTAAGAAAGACAAGGGAAGCAACAACAACAGAAATCATTCTAAGATCGCATAAGTTAACAACTTAGAATCTATTTTCATTATTACGCGTACTCTCCAACTGTAGTCATTATAGGGTTAATTTAACATTCCTTTGCAAATAATACCATTCAGTCTTTGCGCAAGAATGATATTTTCACCCTTAGCAGGTTGTGTGAATTGAAAGAAAGAGAAAAAAGGTGGAAAGAGGAAGGAGGGGAATAATAGATTGGAAAGAGAGAAAATAGACTTTTAGCTATGACTAGTGAAGGTTGATATGGATAGCAGCGCTTCTCCATGTGTTATTCCTGCAGGAATATGGAGGAGGAGGAGGAGGAGGAGGAGGAGGAAAAAAACTATAGGTTTTCATCCATGTCATCATATGCATTTGATAATATTAACTACAATCAAGTTTATTCTCTAATACATTTGGTGGTTTCAAATGTGTTCAAGAGTGAGTTGTTCCTCCAAACCTGTTTTCTATTCTATTCTGAATATTGACATAATCACACACTTATGTCACATTCTTTGTCATAGTCTCTGATTGGGGCACTTGACATGGCATTTAAGGCACTTGACATGGCAAATATTACATAAAAATTACTAATTATTCTCTTAACCTCCCATCAGAGAAAGAAGAGACAGATATTATATATTTTAAAAATGCCAATATGAGTAAATGGAGATACATATACAAGAGAGAAAGGGAGGATAGACAGACAGACAGACAGACAGACTGACTATCTGACTATGGCTTTAGATGCTGAAATATCCCGGAAAAAACATCAGTTCTCAATTCCCATTTCATATAGTAAAGTAAGTGAATTTATAATTTATTCCAGGGATAGATTTCTTTTGGGGGAAAACATCAGCAAAAATAAAGGGAGGGAAGAAAAAAAAAAAGGAATGATGCCTTATACAGAAAATCAAAAATAGGAAAGAAAGGCAGCTCTTTTCTACTTCCTTCTTCTCAACCCAAGGAGACTTTTCATGTTGTTTTCCAATACCTCAGAAGTTGTGCTGGATGTAGATACATCTGCAAAGTAGCTGGTGAGGATGCTTTGCCTCATGTGGCTTTTCAGAGCCCAGCAAGTACGATTTGAGAGTTGCAAAGCAAACCTCCAGCTGCCTTGGAAATTAATATTGTGCTCCATTAGGGGTCAAGTTTGTCTGCCAAGGCTCTCCCCAAGCTGCAGGATCTATGACAGCTTTGCTGGAGAGCTACGCCTTTGCATCTAGGTTGGCATTTTCCCCAGCAGAGACCTTCACTGCATGATTGCTGAATTTTTTGCTGTGGAGGAAGTTACCTGCAGGAAGAACAGGCTCACAGAAGGTCAGTCCACAGCAGATCAAAGAAGTAATGGATGCAGAGCAAATCTATATCTGTGCGCAACCCCCCCACTCACCCACCCACCCACCCATATTTGTACCCAAGCTGCAGATGCTATACTGTATGCTAAGGGTAATATTTATCAATGGTGGATTGGCAAAACCACAGATAAATATTGCTCATAATGATGTTCCTCTGTCAGCGCTTCTAAAAAGAAAATCAATAAACAAAAGTATTGTCAGTGCAACGTTGGGCTGATGGCAATAGCAATAGCACTTAGACTTATATATGACTTCACAGTGCTTTACAACCCTCTCTAAGTGGTTTACAGAGTCAGCTATGGCCCCAAACAATCTGGATTCTCTTTTTACCAACTGTTGTGGTTCGCTGGCAGCTGGAACAGATGGCAGTGGAGTCGGACAGTGAGGAAGAACAGGAACCAGGCAGGACTTGGACGAGGGTCCTGTGTCCGATGCAGGGATGGGGCCAGAACCATCTGGGAGTGGAGTGCTGTCTTTGGAGCCTTCGGTGTCTGGGAGCAGTGAAGCACAGGACCCAGGGGAGACTGTTCCCAATGTGTGTGTGCGCAGAGCTGCTAGAAGGCAAGAGCAGCTGAAGCAGAAGGGGCGACTTGGGAGTAAGGCTGGGAGGTGATTGCCCCTCCCATAAGGGATAAAAGTCAGACCTCGATGATAAAAGCTTTGCAGGAAGCAAAATAGTTCAATAGATCCCGAGTCCTCTTTGAAGCTCTGGTTGTTCTTTTCCGGAATTTTGGTTGGTTTCTGTTATAATTGGATACTTCTGTTTTTGGCAACATTCCACAGCACTGGAAGGCATATGCTTATCTTGGGGAACTGTTTAAAATTAGTTCTGGCTGGGATGAAATTATTTCCCAGCATTGCAATAAAATAGGTTTTGCTTTTAAATTGTTTAATTCTGTTTGACAAAGCCTGGGTCAGAACACTGACCACAGAAGGATGGAAGGCTGAGTCAACCTTGAGCCTAGTGAGATTTGAACTGCCAAACTGCATCCAATAGTCAACAGAAGTAGCTTGAAATACTGTATTTTAACCATTGCACCACCACAGCTCATGATAGATGTGTTGCTTATAAATTTTGTATGGTTGATCATCCTATATTCTGCTGTACAACTGTCTCTCCATGATCTGTAGCCTCTCATGATCAAATGGAGGAGATGTTACAAGAATTCCTCCTTCAGAGGCAGCCTCCATAGCTGCTGAAGTCGGGACAGCTCCGGAAGGAAGAGGCTGAAAGTGAAAGTGTGTCGGCTGGGTGAGAAATTTCTTTTTCTTTTTTGTTAATTCGCTGAGATTTGAAAGGACACTCTGAATATGAGAAGAAACCTGTGAGATTTTTTTTTTACAAAACTGTACGAGTGGCGTATTTTAAAGGGACGTCAAATTAAGGCTTGGATTTTTTTTTTCTTTCTCTTACTTTTTCTTTGGACTTTAGCGTGATTTTGTAGTTAACCGGACTGAATTTTCCTTTATATATATTCTTATGCTCCTTTTTGATTTTTTTAATTTTCTTTTAGGATAGAGGTTCCCTTTGGTTACTTTCTCTTTATATATATGTGTGTGTAAATACCTTTTCTTTTTTCTTAACTCAAATTAAGTTTTTCTGGCTGGGGGGGGGAAGTGTATTAAGAAACTTTGTAACACTGCCAACTAGAGGCTTGAAAATATTTTATTTGAATTGGAGAGAACTGTGAAAAGACTCCTTCTCAAAGACATTTCAATTTGATAAGATAGAGGGAAGAGCGCAGCAGAATATTATTACAGGTGTTCTCCTGGACTCTTATCAACACTTCAACACTTGAGGCTTGGCTTTGAAGCTTGTGGAGAAGAGAGTCATAATAAGAGCCTTGGACAACTAAACAAAGTGCAGTGTTTTCTTATTTTTTTCAGTTGTGGTACCCCTCCTTACCAGCCTCTCTGTAAATTTTAATTTTAGTAATATTCTTATTTTTGCTTTTTATTTTAAAGGGAAAGCCTCAGAATTTTTTCTTCATTTTTCTTTTCTTCTCCTTCTTTTTACTGGGATTTTTTGCTTTTTCCATCCATATTTTTGGACAATTCTGCCTTTTTCTTTTTATTATTGAAATTTCCCAATTGGATTAAGGTGCGAAGAACCTGAAGGAATTTTTTCTTTTCTTTTTTCTTTTTTTTTTGTTCCTCTTCTTCTTAATTATTATTATTATTGGACTTTCTTCTTTTTATTTTCCATTTTTATTGTGGATTACTTCATAATTGGATTAGGGTTTAGAAGAACCTGAAGATTTTTCTACTTCTCTTTCTTCTCTTTCTTTTTTGCCATTGGGCCTTTTACTACTGGATTTTTCCATTTTGGATTATTAATCCAAATAATAATCCAAATAATTAATCCAAATAATCCATTTTGGATTATTTCCAGTTGGATTAAAAGTTAAAAAGAATTTGAAGATCTTGAAGCATTTAAAATGAGCAGAAAACCCATATCTTCTGGCGTTTCTACCTCTACCTCTGCCTCCCCACCAGCGGGAGGACAACGTTTAATTCAGACAATGTTGAAGCAAGACAAAGAACAAGAAAAAGTGACTTTACAGATGATTATGCAAGGAATCCAATATCTCAAGATAAAAACAGATACTATTGAACAAAGAACAGAGAAGACTGATGGAAAAGTAGAAAATATTCAACAAATGATGGTGAAGTATGATGAGAGATTCCAAAAAATTGAGGAAGAAGGTAAACAAAGAGAGTAGAAGATTGGAAATATTGACAGCAGATTAACAGTGGTTGAACAAGATAAAAGTGGGATGTTGAGGTGGGAGATGGAGAGGTCAGAATTCTATCTAAGATTTCAAAATATAGAAGAAGAAAAAGGACAAAACTTGGCTGCAATAATGATAGAATTGTTGGCGGATGCTTTGGAAATCACAGAGGAAAAGATGATGGATGGAGTAGATGAGGTATACCGAGTTTATACAAGGTATGTGATGAGAAATAACTTACCAAGGGAAGTCCATATCAGATTTACCAAAAAATCCATTAAAACACAAATATTACAAGCTGTAAAAGAGAAGACGTTGAAATACAAAGGCAAAGAGATTGTGGTTTTAAAACAAATACCCAGAAGAGTGAGAGAGAGATGAGAAGAGAATATCGATTTCTGACCAAAATGCTACTGGAAAACGAAGTGAATTATAGATGGCTGATTCCAGAAGGATTAATGTTTACGTGGCAAGAACAGAGACATAGTATTGACTCAATTGAGAAAGCAGAACTTTTCCATGCAGAATTTTTTGGAAGGAGAGAAGAAGAGGCAGAGAAAGAGATTTCATTAATTGAGTTTCAAGAGGAACAACTGGAGATTGAAAAAGAGGAAAGCACAGTAGGTGGACAGGTGGATAGTAAAGAACAGCGTGAAGTAAGATCTATGAGAGCTGTTAGACCTAAATATAAAGCATAATCATAGAAGAAAAAAAGTTGATTACAATGAATATAAATGGACTCAATTCAGCTGTTAAAAGAAGGAAAACCTTTCATAAATTAGAGAAATTAAAATTTGATACAATTTGTCTGCAAGAGGTACATATTAAAAAACATGAACAATTGTTAGTACAGCCAAAATTAGGGAAAATATTTACTTCTTTGACTCAATGTAAGAAAAGAGGAGTGGTTCTATACATTAAAGAAGCCATCCCAGAAAAATTGATTAATACTGATGAAGATGGAAGAGTATTAATGGTGGAAATAATGGACTATAATATAAAAATACTTTTGATCGCAATTTATGCTCCGAATGATAAACAAGAAGAATTCTATTAAAAATTACACATGAAAATTTAACTGGTCTGGACTAAGTTAATATAATTATGATGGGAGACTTCAATGGAATTGTGGACAATAAACTAGATTATACAGCAACAACAACAAAGCAAAATAGAAAGACTCTCCCTAAATCTTTTTTTAAAATGACAGACGAATTAACCTTAAAAGACATTTGGAGAGAAAGAAATGTTAAAACTAAACAATACACTTTCTACTCAAATAGACATTGATCATGGTCCAGATTGGATATGATTTGGATCTCAACAGAATTAATATCTAATATTCAAGAAACAAATATTGAAATAAGTACTTGGGCAGGTCATAGCCCAATGACAATTAAATGGAAGGGACAAAAAAAAAAGATTGAGATGGACATTAAACAATACTATTTTAAAGGAAAAAGATTTTACACAATGGATGGAGAAAGAATTGGCTTTCTTTTTTGGAGAAAATAAAAAAGAAGATACTTCAACACAGACAGGTCCAGATGGGCTTCCGGCAGAATTTTACAAAACATTACAAGAATCATTGAGTATTCCATTGCTAGAAGTTATGAATGAAGTTATGTTAAAGAAGATGATACCCAAAACATGGTCAGAGGCTTATATTACACTTATACCAAAAGAAGAGGCTGATCCACTGCAAATTAAGAACTATAGACCTATTTCTTTACTAAATGCAGACTATAAAATTTTTGCTTCAATTTTAGCAAAAAGACTTAAAAAATATTTAAATAATTTCATTCACCCAGATCAAAATGGATTTCTGCCAAAGAGACAAATTAGAGACAATATGAGAGTAATCTTGGATACTTTGGAATATTATGAGGCACACCCTGAAAAGCAAATGGCTTTGATATTCCTAGATGCTCAAAAGGCATTTGACAATGTGAACTGGAGATTTATGTTATTACTATTGGAACAGATGGATTTTGCCAGAAAATTTATTCAAGCAATAGAAGCCATATATAATAAACAGACAGCAAAGGTAATGATGGAGGGAGAACTTACAGACTTTATTAATATAAGAAAAGGATGACAAGGATGTCCCCTATCTCCTTTGCTATTTGTATTGACTTTGGAAGTGTTGAATAGAAATATTAGAGATGATAAAAGCATAAAAGGAATGAAAATTAAAAAGGAAGAATTTAAATTGCAAACCTTTGCTGATGACTTAGCTTTTATTTTGGAAGATCCATTAGAAACAGCTCCAAAGTTATTGGAAAAGATAGAGATATATGGTGAGGTGGCCGGTTTGAAAATAAATAAAGACAAAACAAAGATTTTGACAAAGAACATGCTCCTAAGACAGAGAGAAGAATTGGCAGATCTGTTGAAAATTCAAGTTACGAATAAGGTCAAGTATCTAGGGATATATTTGACAGCAAGATGTAGCACATTAAAAGAGAATAACTATATTAAATTTAAACAACAGATAGCTTTAGATTTGAAGAAATGGGAAAACTTACAATTGTTATTAATAGGGAGAATTTCAACAATCAAGATGAATATCCTACCCAGAATTCTATTTCTGTTTCAAACAATACCAATTAGGCTTGGAAAAGACGATTTTGAAGATTTAGAAAAAATTATGCTGAAGTATATATGGCAAGGTAAGAAAGCGAGAATAAAGCTAAAGCTTTTGCAAGACGCTAGAATTAGAGGAGGTTTTGGCCTGCCCAGTTGGGAATTGTACTACCAAGCTGCAAATTTGATGTGGGTCAAGGAATGGATAACATTAAGAAAGACTAGATTGTTGATATTAGAAGGTCATGATTTGCTGTTGGGTTGGCACGCTTTTTTATGGTATAAGGGAACTAAAACACAGGGTTATTTTAGAAGACATTATATACAGGAGTCTTTGTGGTTAAATTGGGAGAAGATAAAAAGACAATGTTATTTGAAAATTCCAGTTTGGTTATCGATGATTGAAGCATTTTCCTATCCTAAAATTTACAAGAAGGAACAAACAGTTAGATATGGGGAACTATTGGATGAAAAGGGTGAACTTAAATCGATCCAAAACTTAGAGGAACAAGGTATAAAGATGAATTGGTTTTCATATGCGCAAATACATTCAAGGTATGATGAAGATTCTAAAACAGAGGGATTTTATGATAAACAGACAGATCTAGATAGGATCTTGACGGGTACTGATGAGAAGGTGATTAAAAAATTATATGGTTATTTACTGGGAATTAAGTTAGAGGAAGAACAAGTTAAAGAAACTTTGATTGTTTGGGGGAAGAATTTTGAATATGGGATTGATCTAGAGAAATGGCAAAAACTGTGGTCTCAAAATTATAAAATGACAATGTCATTTTATAATTTTGCATATAAAGAAAATTTGTACAAGATGTTTTACAGGTGGCACTTTCCCCTGACAAGAATAGCAAGAATGTTCAAGAATAAATCTGAAAAATGCTGGAAATGTCATCAGATACCTGGTTCATATTACCATATGTGGTGGACTTGTGAGGACACTAGAAAATATTGGACTAAAGTTCTTTTTATTGGGAATCTTACCGGATACATACAATAAGGACTTGAAATATTTGATTGTAAATGTATTAACAGTGGCTAGGATTGTATTTGCTAAAAATTGGAAGAATGAGAAAATACCATCGCAGGAAGAAATTATTAAGAAAATATTGGAATGTGCTGAGATGAGTAGATTGACATTTGAAATTAGAGAGCAAGAGGATAAACAATTTTATGAAATTTGGGATCTTTTCTGTTACGTTTGAGCATGGGCGAGAAAGAATGGAGACAAGTTTCTGAACGGTGAACTTCAGCTCTTTATTTACATTGTGACTTGCTCATTTAATATCAGTAAAACCCACCTTATATAGGCAAACGTTGTAACGTTTAACCAATAACAAGCTAGGAACGCTAGCTTTTATAACCAATAAGAACTCTCTCTTAAGGGCCAATCGGATTCCCCGGAACGGGCCAATCCGGTCCGGCCACTTAACAGCCAATCAGAAGTGCAGGGCCAGAATCCTGCACTTACTCCAAGCTCACACTTTATTAATCTTATTGCATACACAACACCCCTTCCCCCTGGTTCCTTAGTTCAGGGCGCAGTTACATAGTCCCTTAAATAGGACGGTTGTCTTTTTAGTCTCTTTGATTTTCGTTGTATCGGCTGGTTGCAATCTCGCTGAAGTAGATCGTTGTCTGGCAGTGGGGCTGTCTCTGGTTCAGAGTTCACTTCTACGTCGTTGCCCACATTGTCCTCGATTTCCTGAGGTGCAAACGTGTCTCCCTCCGGCTCCACTTCCTGAGTTTCAATTAAATCATCGTTTCCTTCGAACGGGTTTCCTAGGGCTTCATCTTCTTCCGTACCTCCCCCCCCCCTCAGTTTGGTCATAGGGGAGTTGCGAATTGGCTGCTACAAGCTGCGACCATAATTGGTCGATATGCCGTTTCCAAAGTTTATCGTCAAGGCATTGCACAAGGTAGGATCTAGGGCCGGTTACACGTACTACTGTCGCTTCCACCCACAACAGGTTGCCTGATAGGTTTTTTGCATATACCAGGTCTCCTACCTGGAAGGTGTGACAGCGGCCGCTGGATCCTGGTGGTTTCTATGGTTCATACGCAGGGTGCAACCGGTCAAGGTGGGAGCGGAGCTTTCGTCCCATTAGCAGTTCGGCGGGAGTTTTGTTGGTGACGCTATGTGGGGTGATGTGTTGCAAAAAGAGGATTTGGTTGACCTTGTCGTCAATGTTGTCATAGTCTACCTTTTGCAAGGTTTTCTTCACAAATTGATCCATGTGTTCTGCTCGGCCATTGCTCGCAGGGTGCGCAGGTGAGGTGAGCACATGGCGGATGCCCCGGTCAGCGAGGTACTGCTCGAACACTAGTGCAGTAAATTGTGGGCCGTTATCGGATATCAGGACGTCTGGTAATCCGTGGGTTGCAAAGAGTCTGTTTAGAATCTTGATGACTGCCTTGGAGGTTGTAGTCATCATGCGATGAATTTCGAGCCAATTGGAGTAGGCATCGACGGTAAGCAGGAAGGTGTGGCCCTTGGTTGGCCCCGCGAAGTCCAGGTGAATTCAGGACCAGGGTCCACATGGTGTCTCCCATTCAGTAGGCATGGCTTTTGGTGGGGCATTGCTGACTTCTTGGCATTTGGGACAAGCTTTAACCCACTGTTTGATTTGCTTGTCAATGCCCGGCCACCATGCGTAGCTTCGTGCAAGGGCTTTCATTCGCACGATGCCGGGGTGGCCATCGTGCAAAGTTCTCAGCAGTGCTTTTCAGAGCCGTTCTGGAATAACGACTCTATCGCCCCAGATGACACAGCCTTTCTGGGAGAAGAGCTCAGTCTGTCGAGTTTTGAATGGTGTGAAGTCATCTGATAACTGGTCCAATGGCCATCAACGCTCTACCCAGCTTAGGACTCGTGCTAGGGTGTGGTCGTGTTTGGTTTCTCTCGCGATATCTCGGGCGGTCAGTGGCGGCGAGTTGAACGCTTCGATTTGCAACATGGTTACCGTTGGTGCCGGATCGTCGAGAGTCTCTGGAAGCGGTGCTCGGCTCAATGCGTCAGCGTGGGGAATGGCCTTCCCCAGGCAGTATTGCAGCCGATAGTTATAAGCAGCTAAGAATTCTGACCATCGGGTCATCCTAGGGGATAATATGTAGGGAGTTGGCTTATCTCCGGCTATTATCCCCAATAAAGGCTTGTGGTCAGTCACAATAGTAAAACCCTACCATACACGTATTTGTGAAATCTTTTCACAGCTGAGACAATTGCGAGGGCTTCTTTATCAATTTATCCATAATTCCACTCCGTTTTTGAAAGAGTCTTTGAAAAATATGCAACAGGGGCTTCGTTCCTATTAGGCAGTACGTGGCTCAAAATGGCGCCCACCCCAAAAGGCGATGCATCACAGGTTATAACTAACGGCAAAGTCTCGTTATACTGCATGAGTACAGAGTCAGAAGTGAGCAGTTTTTTAACATTTCGGAATGCCTGTTCTTCACGGTAACCCCATAACCAATTTGCTTTTTTATCTAACAATCAGTGTAACGGTTCAGTGACAGTTGCTTTGTGTGGTAAAAATACATTAGAAAAATTGATGAGGCCTAGGAATGCCTGGAGATTGGCCTTGTTTCTTGGCCTGGGAGCGTTTTTGATCACTTTTAATTTACTTTCTGTAGGGTGAATGCCCTGGCTATCAATCAGGTACCCTAAAAACTCAACACTGTCAGTACACAATTGACATTTGTTTTTTTTAACCTTAAGACCGGCCTCTTGGAATTTTTTTAGGACTAATTTTAACCGGTCCTGTAAGATTTTTTTTGTAGGGGCTGCAATTAATACATCGTCAAAATAGGGGACCACACCTTTAATCCCTTGCAATAACCTTTCCATAAGGCTCTGAAAAATCCCCGGGGCTACACTTACTCCGAATTGCAGCCGGGTACATTTAAAGGCACCTCGGTGTGTCACAATAGTTTGGGCCTGTGCCGTTTTTTCATCTACTGGTAATTGCTGATATGCCTGAGCTAAATCCAATTTAGCGAAAACTTTCCTGCCCCCCAGGGAATGGAGGAGGTGCTGCACCACCGGAACTGGATATGCATTCTGCTGCAGGGCGTGGTTCAAAGTGGCCCGGTAGTCCCCACAAATTCGGATTGACCCATCTGGCTTAATGGGTGTTACAATAGGGGTTTCCCACAGGGAGTGATCGATGGGCTCCAACACCCCCTGAGCTATCAGTTTGTCGAGTTGTTCGTCGATTTTCGATTTTAAAGCAAATGGAACTCGACGGGGCTTTAGGCGAAAGGGAGCTATTTTTGGATCTAAGCTGAATGAGATCAGGGTCCCCTTGTACTTGCCTAAGCTGTCCGCAAAGACGTCCCTGAACTCAGAGATAAGGTCTTCCTCCCAATCACAGCCACCAACTCGGTTTACGCCGGCCACTTCAATGCCGAGTGGCGCGAACCATTGGAGGCCCAGTAGGCTAGGCCTATCTCTATCGATGACCATTAAAGGTAAGTATGCTGTGTGCTTCTTGAAAGAGACTCGGACTCGGCAGGACCCGATGACAGGGATTCGATTCCCTTGGTAGTCCTTGAGGATGAGGCATTGGAAACGGAGATCTTGGCATTGAATTGTGGGGATGAGTTGCTTGAGTGTCTTCCATGACACCATCGAGAGGGATGATCCCGAGTCGACCTCCATGTGGCAAGGCTGGTTCTCGATGGCTACCGTGACTCAGATTTTCTTAGTGTCCAAGGCTGAGGCATGACCGATAGTGATAGTATGGTGAGCCTCTTCTCTCTGCAAAGCTCAATTTCTGTAGGAGTGGTTTACTGGGTCTTGCCTTACAGGACGGTTTCCTGTCGATTGGCGATAGTTAGCCCCCTTTGAGGCCTGGCTGGGTCCTGGCAAGCTGCAGCAAACCCGTCCGATGTGGCCTCATTTCCCGCACTCAAAGCAGAGTGCGTCATGGAATCTGCATTCGGATCTGGCATGGTTGGCTCCACAGCCAGTGCAAGGGCGTAAGGGCTTCAGCTGAGGGTCCCGGTCGGACCGCAGTCGATGGACTCCTTCGTCACTGTCTGATGACGAAGAGAGGTCCTCGTGGTGCATTGTCACGAGCTGTCCTTCTGAACTAGGTGAGATTTCGCTGGCTGGTGGTGGTACCGGAGTGTAGTTTTGGCGTAGTTGTGCAGCCGACTTCTTGGATGCTTCCGCTGCGGAAGCATCGGCAATGGCGTTGGCAAGGCTGATGTTGCTTTTCGCCATCAGCTTACTTTGGACGCCTGGTGCATCTAATACCAGAACTATGCAATCTCTTAGTGCTTCTTCTAGATCGGTGAATCTGTAGAGGCCTCCCAAATTTTGGAGGTCTGCTATGAAGTCGGCTATGCTCTCTCCCTTTCGCTGGCTTCTTTGATAAAACTCGTGGCATCTCACGAGCGTAGGCACGGTCAGGGCATAGTGGTCTTGCAGGATAGGTTCGAGGTCGTCCCAATCCATGGCCTTCACTTCTCGGGGTTTGGCTAGTGCCTTAGCCATCTTAAATACGGTTGGACCGCAATGCGTCAGGAACACCGCCCGTTTCTTCCCGGCTGTGGCGTCCTTTAAGTTGTTCGTCTCTAGGAACATTTGGAAACGATCCATGTAAGACTCCCAGTCTTCTTGTGATGGATCAAACAGAGAGGGTGGTACGATGCCGCCGGACATGGTTCCATTGTTGGCGTCGTCTGTCACGTGCTCAGTGTTCTTCGAAGTTTCATTGGTTCAGATGTCTCTACATCCCACCTTCGTCGCCAGTGTTACGTTTGAGCATGGGTGAGAAAGAATGGAGAAAAGTTTCTGAACGGTGAACTTCAGCTCTTTATTTACATCGTGACTTGCTCATTTAATATCAGTAAAACCCGCCTTATATAGGCAAACCTTGTAACGTTTAACCAATAACAAGCTAGGAATGCTAGCTTTTATAACCAATAAGAACTCTCTGTTAAGGGCCAATCGGATTCCCCGGAACGGGCCAATCCGGTCCGGCCACTTAACAGCCAATCAGAAGTGCAGGGCCAGAACCCTGCACTTACTCCAAGCTCACACTTTATTAATTATATTGCATACACAACATTTTCTATCAATGGTTAGATGACAAAATACAATAATAGAATATTTAGAATGTTAGATAGCAAGGAATATCTTTATTTTTTTCTTTTTCTTTTGTAATTTGACATTATATCTGTAAAGGGTTTGTAGGACAGATCTGGTATGATTATATGATTTGTAAAAGAATAAACTGTTTAAAGTATTGTTATCTCATAAACCATGAATGATTAAAAGTATAGTCAAATGTTTTTTTTAATAGCGATATTAGGATATATAAGTTTGGATTGACAATATGAGTTGTTATGTAATATAACTGTTAATGAGACTACGAAATGAATGCACAAAACTGATGAACCAACCGACACACTGTATGTACATAAGAGAGTTGATGTTTTTATGTCTTGTTTGTTTTGTTTGTTTGTAGAAAATCAATAAAATTGTTGTTTGTTTGTTTTTTTTTTTAAAAAGAATTCCTCCTTTAGGCCTTCTGTTGAAGAATGGACAGGCAGAGAGAACCCAGAGTGATGAAGAGATACATAATGGAATAAAAGGATAAACACACACTGTACCTTTGGCCTTTGTGTGACATTCAATCAAGGTACAATATAGCAGGAAAAGGAATTCCTTAGAAACGTTAAGACAACGTGATCTAAGAATGCAACTGCTTTCACAGAGGAAGAAGCTGTACAGGAAAGCATAGGACAGATTTCAATAGCACTTTGTAAAATGTATAGATGGTGGACAAACAGTCCAATGACCCATCTCTACTTCTTCTACTATTGTGAATTCATTCAGTTCTGAAATCCTTGATATTTTTTTTAGACTGAAAGAAAAGTCTACATATGAAGAGAATTCAACATCATGTAGAGAATCTAGCGCTGGCTACAGAAAGCCTAGATTACACCGTGTCAACTGAAAACATGGCACCATGAAAATAATCTGTCATCCACATATAGAGGAGCATCCCCAGGAATAGGAGAGGTACACAACATCAAAAAGATGGCTGCAATTAGGCAGTCGAAGCATGCTCCTTGTGTAACTCTCAAGAGTCTTTTTTATGCTATGTATTCATATATGGGCTGTGATTTATATACCATACATACATACATACATGTGTGTGTGTTTGTGTGGGTGTGTGTGTATGTATACAAAGAGAGGGGGAAGGAGGGAGAGGGAGTATGTATATGTGTGTGCATGTATATATGGTGATATATTTTTCTTTGGATAGCAGGCATCAGAATTAATATGTGCCAATGTGTTAACAAAAAAAAGTGGTAATAAAGGTTATTTTATCTCATCTCATCTTATATCTTATCCTGTCCTGTCCTGTCCTGTCCTGTCCTATCCCATCCCCATCTTATCTTATTCACCTATTTATCTCCACTTTTTCTCCGGTAATATCACACTACTAACTAGAGCATACAAAACATTTGCTAGACCATTACTTGAATAAAGCTCATCAGTCTGGAACCTGCATTACGTATCTGATATTAACACAGTTGAGAAAGCCCAGAAATATTTCATAAGAAGAGTTCTCCACTCCTCTACTCATTGTAGAATACCTTATGCCACTAGACTTGAAATTCTAGACCTAGAAAACCTTGAAGTACACCATCTTCAGTCTGATCTAAGTATAGTATATAAAATCATACATTGCAATGAGCTACCTGTCAATGAATATTCAGCTTCAATCATAAGAATACAAGAGCACATAATAGATACAAACTCGAGGTAAACTGCACCAAATCTGATTGCAGGAAATACAACTTCAGCAACAGAGTGATCAATGTCTGGAATACTCTACCTGACTCTGTGGTTTCTTCCCCAAACTCCAGAAACTTTAACCTTAGACTGTCTACTATTGACCCCTTTCCTAAGAAGTCTGTAGGGGGTGTGCATAAGTGCATCAATGTGCCTACCGTCCCTGTCCTATTGTTTCTTTTTATTTTTCTTATATGTATCCATTACATGTATTCATAACTATGTATATACGTGTACCGGTTATCTTATAATCACTTAACAAAATAAAATAAATAAATAAATGAAAATAAAATAAAATAAAATAAAATAAATCTTATCTCATCTCATCTTACATTGCATGCATGTAAAAGAGGCTGGGGCTTCAATCAGTTAATTGCATCCACCTTTTTGATATCACTGGGCAATCTCAGAGTATATACCTTCTGGATGGCCACTTTCACTTTCAAGTGAATTGAACCTCCTGTCTCTCAGGAATATTTCTAAAAACTATAGGATTAAATCAGATCAACACAAGAGAAAAAAGCTAAATGAGGTACATCTATATCTGGGCCAATTCATTAGTGCTTCTCTTTCAGCTGTGTTTAGAAAGGCCAGAGTTGGCTTCATTTTCCAAAACAACCAAAAACAAATGGAGGAAGGGACCACAGATGGATACTGGCAATGCAATAGGCTAGTATAATAGTGCGCTACTTCCAGGTTTCATTAAAATTTACGCATGCATGCAACACAGGGATTAATCTTTACTTAGCTTTATTCTGGTCAATTCTCAGAGACTCTGAAAGGAGACCAGCTTGGCAGAACTTCTTTTATTAAAAAAATTTTTTTATTAGTTTTTAAAAACAAATATAAACAAACAAAATATAAAAACATCAAGCTGCCTTCCATAGGTGTACATACAGTGTGCCAGTTGGTTTACAAATTGTTTTGTGCTTCCATTTCGTAGTCTTCAATTACAATTACATTACCTTACATACATGCACATTATACATTACCTTAGTATCATTATTAATCAATCATTTGACTATACTTTTATTCATTCATGTTTTACAAGATAACCATAATTTACTTAATTTATTGTATAACAGTTCATATTATCATCCCAAATCTATCCTAAAATCATTTTGTAGTTATAATAAGAAAGAAGTACATCTTTATATATTCATTATTTTCTAGAAATCTACATATTTCATTACTGTACTTTGTTATCTAACCATTGATAGAAAAGATCCCAAATTTTATAAAATTGTTTATCCTCTTGTTCTCTAGTTTCAAATGTCAATCTACTCATTTCTGAACATTCCAATATTTTCTTAATGATTATCTCCTGTGATGGTATCTTCTCATTTTTCCAGTTTTAACAAATACAATCCTAGCCTCTGTTAATACATTTACAATCAGGTATTTCAAGTCTTTACTATATATTTCAGGTAAAATTCCCAGTAAAAATATCTCTGGTTTCAAGTCTATAAGTTTTTTTTAATTATTTTTTCCAACCACATGTGGATTTTAGTCCAGTATTTTTTGGCATCTGCACAAGTCCACCACATATGGTAAAATGAGCCAGGTGTCTGATGACATTTCCAACATTTTTCAGATTTATTCTTGAACATTCTTGCTATTCTTGTTGGGGGAAAATGTCACCTGTAAAACATCTTATGCAAATTTTCTTTATATGCTGTTGACATTGTCATTTTACAATTTTGAGACCATAATTTTTGCCATTTCTCTAAATCAATCCCATATCCAAATTTTTTCCCTAGCTTGGTGAAACTTCTTTTCTGGTGTATTTGAACTGTCATCTTTTCTCTTCTGCAAAGAGGTGGGTAAAGAGCAACACATAATTAGTTGTAAGAATTACACTTAAGCTAATTTAATAGCAGTAGCAGTTTCTTATCCAGCTTTCACAGTATAGAGACATTCTCTCTGGTGAAGTGGTAGGGTTAAAATTCCTTGAAGACTGAATGTAACCAGAACAATTGAAATTCGAGGAAATTCTTATCATTTGAAATGCTTAACACCCAGGTAGTCCTCGATCTATGACCACAACTAAGCCACAGATTTAATGATGCTAAGTGAGAAATAGGTTAAGTGAGTTTTGCCCAGTGGTGGGATCCAGCCAGTTCGCACCACTTTGAGAGAACCGGTTGTTAACTTTCTGAGCAGTTTGGTGAACTGGTTGTTGGAAGAAATCATTAGGGCAGAGAACCGGTTGTTAAATTATTTGAATCCCACCACTGGTTTTGTCCCATTTGATGACTTTTCTTGCCACATTTGTTAAGTGAATCCCTGCAAGTATCAAATTAGTAACATGGTTGTTAAAGGGAATCTGGTTTCCCCACTGACTTTGCTTGCCAGAAGGTCGCAAAAGGGAATCCCATCACCTTGGGATACTGCAACCATCATAAATGTGAGTCAGTTGTCAAGCATCCAAACGTAAATCACGTGACCATGGGGATACTGCAAAGGTCATGAAAAATGGTCCTAAGTCATTTTTTTCCAGTGCTGTTGTAACTTCAAATGGTCACTAAGCGAATTGTTGTAAGTTGAGGACTACCTGTATTTAGTAGATTTGCTGGTTTGTGGAAGGTTGACGGTAGTCTGTGCACCAAAGTGGGCTTTTGGAAAAGCTTTCCCAATGCTACATTCATGGGTGGAGCTCCTTGCAGAGTGTGCAAGTCAATGGGATGATCCTGCAGGGCCTTGCCTTGAACGCGGCAGCAGCGGCATTTTTTCTCACCCCTGAATTGTGCCCTGCCACTCACCTCCAACGCCCCCTTGCCTCCTCTTTGCACCCCCTTGCCAGCCCCCTTGCCTCTCAGCACCCCCCCACTAAGGCATCCCACCGCCCCCCAGGGGGCAGTAGCGCCCACTTTGGGAACCACTGTCCTAAATGAAAGAAAATGCAACCGATTATGAGTTTCTGAAACTAATTGAAAGACAAAGCATGTTATGGATTTCAGTGAAAGTTGTCTGATTTTTGTGGAATGAACGATAAATATATGCAGGGATCTGAAGGTATCACTTTAATTATATACAGATGTGGGTCAGAAAGTTTAAAAAAATGGTATTATTAATCTATTGTAGTGCATACTGTCAGGACACCAGCAGTACTGGTTAGTACTCTGCAGTCTGCAAGTTTTTTCAACATTGGAAAAACACATTTTTTTTCTCACCCACCAAGAATGAATATTCAGAATTAATTAAAGCCTATGGCCAGAATCCAAACAACACCCTAGCGGGCTACAGATGAGATTTTCTTCAGCAGAATCTTCCTGTGCTATACAACAAAGTGCTTTAGAAATGCAAAGTGTTTTCAATTCCGTTTTAGAACATGCCGGATGGAGGAGATGCCAATGTGGCAGGGATGGTATGTACGATCCATAGCCTTTTCCTTTTCAGAATATTATATTTCCATTTATTGTAATGCTTAAATATTTGCTTGTGGTCTGTTTTAGGGCACTTCAATTGGCACACAGGGATATGTGTTTTTGCATATTTCAGAATCAGTGAGTCTATATTTCCTGCTTCCTGAAATGTTATGATGAGCAGTTTTGACATTTGAAACATGTTTTATTAATGCACTTCCCATAATCTTTATCTGCTGGGATACAGTTCTCTTTTCCTCTTTCTCAAAAATAGTATGTCAGACTGATAAGCTCAACACAGCTTGGCCTGTGCATCCACACACTGACCACCACAAAGTTTTGAGGCAAAACCCAGGACAAATTCCAAAAGAATGTATGGTATAAAAGAAGGAAAGAAAAATAATTAATTAGATCAGAGCTGGAAGATGTCAAATTCATTGAAGCATTTTCTGCTTCCTGCAAAGGAAAGTGCAAAAACAAAAAACATGCTGATACATTTTTTTAAAAAAGTAGAAAAATACTTTTGTTGTTTCCCTAAAGAAAGGAGAATTTTCTGGGCATCTTAATAACCCAATTTGCAGCCAAGCCTGCCCTTGTCTTTTATCCCATAGTGGTCTTATGCCAAAAGTAAGAAAAAGAATACATAACTGGCATTTTCAGAAGAGAATCAGGGCAGAATTAAAAAAGAATATTTCTTACTCCTTTCAAAAAGATATCTTAGTTCTACAGCCCCTAAATGAAGTCCCCAATACCATAAGATTTAACTATTCTTCCCTTTTGCAGGCAGAGAAAAAGAGCTGAAAGTAGGAATGTAGCCTTAGAAATCTCCATTTGGGGCCTTGAAATTTCTACTTTTTTTTAATCTCTCAACTGTCAACGTTTTACAGCAATAGATACAGAAATTGGGACTAAGTGATGTAGTCAGAAAGCGTGGACATCATTTGACCACTTCACCTGGTGACAATCCCAGCAGTCCCCATTGCCGTCATTAAATGACAACCTCCTCACAATTTGCAGTCGCCTTCCAACCACAGTGAGGAAGCCAGAAGGAAGTTGCAAGACCCAGGAGGGAGAATGCACAAGTGGACAGTGGGGCATGGAGTGAACACAGCAGCCAGGGGAAGACATTTCCATTAGATTCGCCCCCCCACACACACATACCATAAAGATATATAATGGAAAGCAATTGTGCTGCAAAGCCATGTTCCAAAGTTCAATTAACCATTATTTCCTGGAATATCTCCTAGCCCCATGTAGCTTTCAAAGAAAATGGTTTAGAAAGCAAAACCAAGAAAAGGGCTGGACCCAAATACTTTATTTGGAAATGTGCCCCTCCTGCCCAGAGAATGTCACAGATTGTCCTGGGATGCTAAACAGCTTTATGACTTTGCTTATCCCCAGATATTTTTGGGACTATGCGTGTCCACCATGCTATGAAATCAGTAACTCTGCCTATCGTGGCAGCTCTTTTATATCCACAAAACTCTCTTAAAGTTGTATGTGTGTTCAACACAGGTCCTTTAACTCAACTCTTCTGAGTAATATCAGTTGTAGGAATGAACACTAACAGCTTTCTGTGCAGTCTTATCAAAGACTTGGTATTATTTAAAAACTTAAAAATATTCAAATCATGTCTCATAATCCCACCCCCCTTCAAATTGGTCTGCCTCAGTTTGGTGCCATATTTTTTGTTCTGTTATTTGTTTTTGTTGTTGTTATTTTTCTTGAAGAAGAGAGGAAAAAAAAAAGCATGTAAAGAGAGAGAGAGAAAATGAGGAGAGAGAGAGAGAAAATGAGGAGAGAGAGAGAAAAAAAATGAGGAGAGAGAGAGAGAGAAAATGAGGAGAGAGGGGAAGAGAGAGAGAGAGAGAGAGAGAGAAGCAAATATATAGAAAGAAAAACACAGCACAGAGTCCATTATAGTTGCTCAGCTGTAACAAAGTTAAATAAATAAAAGATTTAATCAAAAAATTTATACTACATATCTAGATTGAAAAAATAATTCAGCCTGAACTTGTAAAAAATTGGAAGCGGCCATTTTCTTATTTTGGAAATCATCATCATCATGTCAGCAGAAACATCATTTTGCAGCTGCAGAAAAGTCCCTACTCCATTATATTATATACCTGGTGACATTTTGAAAAGAGTTTCTGGTTTTTTTTTCTCCTTTGGTCAAAGGAGAACATGATTTCATATGCAAAACAAAAACAATAGGCAAAAGCGAGACATGGATTGTGCCAGTGTTGCACTGGAAAAGCATTGATTTTAACAAGCAGGGTGATGACTTTGTGGTGTAGATCAAGCCAAAAACCTCTTGGAATTAGAAAGAGGGATTTTCCTTCTTAATGACCCTTAACTGAAATAGGCAGAGAGTGGAAATCCGTAATTGCTGGATTGCCCAGCTATTGCTGGAGGGCTCTCTTAGGGGCTGTATTAAATGAATGTGAGAAGGGAAGTTGGTGGCTTGAGAGGATTTGCATGTCAGGGTAGAATAAAGGAAGAGGAATGGAGATAAAGGACAGAAGTTAAAGTGTGGCCCTAGTAAGGCCGTACCTGGAATACTGCAATTCAGTTTTCGGCCACCATATTATAAAAAAGATGTTGAGACTTTGGAAAAAGTGCAGAGAAAAGCAACCAAGAGGATTAGGGACCTGGATATTAAAACATGATGAATGGTTGCAGGAATTAGGTATATCTAGACTAGTAAAAAAAGGGGGATCAGGGGAAACATGATAGCAATATTCCAATATTTGAAAGGCTAGCACAAAGAAGTAGGGGTGAACCTATTTTCCAAAGCAGCTGAAGGCAAGACAAGAAACAATGGATGGAAACAAATCAAAGAGAGCTCCAACTTAGAATTAAGGATAAAATTTCCTGGCAGAGAGAACAATCAACCAGTCAAACAGCCTGCCTTCAGAAGTTGTGGATGCTCCATCTTTAAGAAGAGACTGGACAGCTCCAGTCATCTAGTCCAACCCCTCCACCCAAGCAAGCCCTACACCAGTTTTGTCCAGTCTCTTCTTGAAAGCTTCAAGTGATAAAGCTCCCACAACTTCTGAAGGGAAGTTGTTCCATTGGTCTGAAATGGTACAGGGGTTCCTACTTAAGGGGGTTAGACTACTAGAAGGTGTCCCAGGTCCCTTCCAACTCTGATATTCTATGCTTTATTATGTTTAAGCAACATAATAACAGCTAATGCAAGGGAACACAGAGCCAACCATATATGTTTACAGTAATGGAATAAGTAGCAATCATCCAGGAAAAGAAAATTGAACCATTATAGGGAACATACCTGCAGCATTTGAAATTCAATTAACTCCTGTGCTTCCCAAATCATGTTGAATATCTTTTGCATTCACACTCTATTGTTTCTTTCATTGATTAAGTTTTAAATCTATGTGTATGCCTTTATATATTAAAAGTAGGCTTCTAGTAATCAAATCAATACGTTTTGAATCTAATTTCAAGTTATTAAAATCTCTTTCTGGTGCTGGAACTAATAATATGTGACTCAATGCAGCCAAAATTGAACAAATCTGTTCCTTTGATTTCAGAGGGAAAGATAAGAATAATTATAGTTTATGTCCCTTTAATGATATTGTATTAAGTCTATAATGTTGCTTATGTCTAAATTGCATTTGATGTATCTTTCTTTTTCTCTGTCTCTGCTTGATGCTGGAAGGTGACATGGGTTGATTAGCTTTGTGTTATCAGCGTCAAACAGTGACATGCAACACTGTTGAACTAATACTGCTAAATATAGATTGGGGCACAACTTTAGAAATGAGTTCTTCTCCTCTGGCATTTTTTTTTTTTAAAAGGCAGACTATATTAAAAGATAATGCTGATCTGTCCAATTTATATAGCCACCCAAACAACTTGAGATTCAGGTCAGCCTACAAGATTAAAAACAGCAAATGTTAATCAAAAGAAATTAAAATGAAACAAAACACAGCACACCAGAAGCAACCTCAGACAGCCCAGAACAACACAAAACAGTTAAGATGGGCATAAAACTTCCCAACTCAATGCTTGGGTGGTGGGGGAAGAACAGATCTTCAGGGCCTTCAAAAAGCAAGGAGGCCAGGGCCATCCACATCTCTGGGAGAATCCTGTTCCATAGGGCAGGCATGATAACACTTCCTAGGTCCTGCTAGAATGGAATGGAATAGAATAGAATAGAATAGAATAGAATAGAATAGAATAGAATAGAATAGAATAGAATAGAATAGAATAGAAGGGATCTTGGAGTTCCTCTAATCCAGCCCCCTGCTCAAGCAGGAGAACCTATATCATTTCAGATAAGTGACTGCCTGGTCTCTTCTTAAAAACCTCCAGGGATGGAGCATCCATGATTTCTGAAGGCAAGCTGTTCCACTGGTTAATTGTCCTCACTATTAGCAAGTTGCTCGTTAATTCCAGGTTGCTCCTCTCTTTGAGTAGTTTCCAACCATTGTTTCTTGTCTTGCCCTCTGGTGCTTTGGAGAATAATTTGATCTTCTTTGTGGCAGCCCCACAAATATTGGAATGTTGTAATCATGTCACCCATAATTCTTCTTTCCTTTAGACTAGTCAAACCCAGATCCCGCAGCCATTCTCCATATGTTTTAGTCTCTAGATCTTTAATCATCTTAGTTGCTGTTCTCTGAACTTTTTCCAAAGTCTCAACATCGTTTATTGCAAAATTGGTTGCAGTATTCCAGGTGTGGTCTTATTAGGATTTTTATGAAGTGGTACTAATAAACACTCACTTAAGTGACAGGACCTGGAAGTGCCTGTCAGTTCTTATTGGATGGCAGATATAACTAAAGACTACTGGTCACATATAACCAGGTCCTGAGTCAGGAAGTGTTTTGCAGATAACAACCAGCACAAACAATACTTTGAATCCTACAAGTAACACTACAACTTACAAAGCAGTGATGTTATTGATGTGGTTCTATAATTACCAAATGCTGCTGTACATCACATTAATCCATTGGGCCCCAGGTCAATTTGAGTTGATGTCATGTCATCCACAACTAAAATTGGGAACTCTTCAGAAGGCCTCAAAATCCAGACCCATTCACTCTTACTAGGATTGAAACTGAAACATCTGGATCCTTACAATTTTAAAACATTGAGATGGTATCACCTGGCTAGCCAAAGGCTGTGATATATAACTGTGTATTATCAGTATGCTGATGACACATAACTTCATGCTGACAAATTATCTCACCAGAAACCTTATTTAGAAGTTACAGAGAGATAAGGAAAGCATCAGGTCATAAGATACCACACACAAAAAAAGGCTAACGAGCAAACCTGTCCCTTCTTTTCATCATTGACTGGAATCAATCTTAGAGGAAGAAGGATCATCAAAACACTATCCCTCCCATTCCCAACCCACTGAACTGATCCAGAAGGATACCATAATTCATGGTATTGAACCCCAATAAGAAATTAATCTTAGAGGAGGGCCAAGATGGTTTTAGCACCCTTGTCTAATCTTGACAGAGATCTATGATCAATGTCATGTGGTATTCTGCCATGCCTAAAACTGAGAGAGATTCTGACAATTTATTTCTTTCAGAACCATCTGAAGCTAAAACCAGTTATCTTCTCAGCAACTGCCTCTCCAAGGGGAGAATTGGAGAGAGTTAGGGGTGACATATGACCTGACTTCTTCAAGAGGAGTTCCAGTTTAAATACAGGTATAAACACCCCATTGCTCAAGGATGAATCCATTACTGCTTAGATCCACCCACACATCTCTTTCTGAGAAGCCTTCTCCTGTTGCAAGTAAAATAAATAGGTTGAGCATGCTGTATCTTGGATGGGGGGGGGGGGAGTAAGAATAACAGAGTTTTAGTATAATAAGATCAAGTAGATATGGAGACTTGGAATGATAAGTTATTTAGATATGTATCATCTTTCCGCCAATAGTAATAACACAAAACTTGGAACTTTGTCTGAAGAAGCAACTATGGGGAGCCAATCCAGAGAAGCAGAATAATTAAGACAAAAATGGACAAAGGCAACAAAATTTTTGAGGATTTAAAATATGTTGTTTTCATTTGCCTGGCAGAGGAAATCACTATTTCACTCCCAGCACACATATTTTTCTTCCTCAGCTGCATACCCAGTGCTTTCTTTCCTGTTCATCTAGAATTGCTTCTGCCTTCCATATTGGCTTGAAAAGTATACAGCAGGTTGGTTATCTGATTCTTCTGTCTGCTTCTATGTTTAGTCTAAACATTTTATATTTGCAGCGTTTCTCTTTATTGCCAATTTCTTCTAAATGATATGTTCATCATGCAAATCTTGCAACCCCCTTTTAAATATAGTAAGAAAAGTGCTACTGTAAATACATCCTTTGTCTGTACTACCTAAAACTGTAGTAGGTTATTTACAAAGCTGTGAACATACTGATTTCTGAATAAACTATAAAACCTTTCCAGTCCTAATGTTCTTCCTCCGATTGGAATAAATGGCCAAGCAGTCTTTAACTTTGTCTGAATTCTTGCTTGTCATCTTTTATTACTTGGCCAGCCTTCTGAAACTCTCCAGATATATCATGAAATAAAATATGATTTGAAATTGATTCATTGGATGCACACAGCCAAAGATGAGGGCTCACTGATGCAGAACAAGTAGCAGAAAGACTGTAAGAGTGAAAGATGACACAATTGATTGCATTTCGGATGACTTGAGACAAGACAAAGCTTAGGCTTCCCACAGGCCTGTTGATCTGTCAGTTCCAGAAACCCTTGCCTGTTCACTAAAATTTTACCCTAAGATAACTAGAATAGAGTGAAGTCTTGCTTTTCTTTGAAGATCACAGGAACTAACAATTCCTTTTAACTGAATGTGTCAAGAAGATGCAGTGAATGATCATTGTTCTGTAATTATTCCTTGATGTGCAGCTGAAACTTTGAGGGCAGATTTATAATAGCTGGGATGATGTGGACCAATATATCATATTAAGTTTTCCTTGAGGATAGACTTGAAATTGTATTGGCAAGAAAAAATTAGTGATATATATCCCCCATGATTTTTCTGGCCTGATTCCCTGTTCTCAATTAGAAAATCTTATTAATCCTTAACATTTATAGCCAGTTGTAACAGTAAATTACCCTTACAAAGAATTCTAAAATAGACATTTTTTCACCTCATATCCCCCATCTTTGATGACCATGGGAATGTGATAGACACAGTGTACCATGACTTCAACACATTGAACAAAGTTTCCCACAAAATATAGGCTGGACTCTGCTATCATTACATTGGTACAGAAAAAAAAAAATCATCAATGTGAGAAGACATAATAAGAGCCTTCAAACATCTGAAGAATTCATCACCATCACTCCAGCCATTGTCTATCCACTGCAGGATGAAGGCCTCTTCTGCATGTTTCCAACCAATATGGTGCTGAGCAGAGGTTACCACCAGCAGGTTCTGACTAGTTCTGGAGAACAGGTAGCGGAAATTTTGAGTGTTGAGAGAACTGGCAAATACCACCTCTGACTGGAAATTTTACAGTATCCTTCCCCTGCCACACCCACCAAGCCATGCCCACAGAACTGGTAGTAAAAAAAATTTGAATCCAACCACTGGTCCTGAGCTTTCTTTTGCCAATTGGGCCTGCAATACTTGCTGGTGTTGGCAATCCACCTTATTTTAGGTCTCTTTCATGAATGCTTTTAAGTGGAATCCATTCTATGACTACTTTGGTCCACTAGTTGCCATTAGTTCTTCTTGTTATGTGACAAGCCCATTTCCATTTCAATTCCGTTATTCTTTTGATGGCATCATATATTTTCGCTTGTTCTCTAATCCATGTGCAGGTCTTTCTATCTTGTCTTGTGATGACGAGCATGTATCTTTCCATGGTTCTTTGTGCCACTCGTAGCTTTTGTATTGATTGTGAAGTTTGTGTTCACATTTTGTTGGCATATGTTAGAACAGGTAGCATGCACTGATTGAAAACTTTTCTTTTCAGGCATAGGGACAGGTTGTTCTTGAAAATAACATTTAACTTGGCAAATGGCCGCCAACCAACATTTAACACACAAAATAATCTGAAGAATTATCATATAGAAACCTTGGAAAAAACAAGACAAGGTTCTTTAAAAAAATGATTTAAATGACCAGGAAGTATTTTAGTTGGACATAAATAACAAATCCAGCTTCACTGAGCCAGCTTAAACAGGCTGACTAGCCATCCAAGAGGGCTACTGATTCCTGCTCTATGGAGTGTTAGTTAGATCAGTGGTTCTCAATCCTAATAGCTACAAGAATATATAGACTTCAGCACACAGAATTCCCCAGCTAGCAGTGCTCCAAGGATTCTAGGAGTTGAAGCCTTCAAGTTGTCACGATTGAGAAAAATTGATTTAGATGATTTCCAAGATCTCTGCCAATCCCAACATTCAATGATTCTATAATACATTTGGGTAAAATCCATAACTTCCACAAAATTACTTATCCTCCCAATGAGAAAAATGATATGCAATTATAAGCAAGTGTTTTCAGCTCTTCATGGACACGTCATATTATAAATCTAGCAATATGTTTTATTTTGAGCCTACTCTCCACACAGAAAGCACTTGCCTTTTTGTCAAGAAAGAGTCCAGTGTTATGTATTTTCAGCAATATGTTTTAACTTGCTGATTTATTTGAGTGAAAAAAAGTGAGCTTCCCTCTAATTTCTAAAGCTGCTCTATTTAAGATCTTAAAATAAAATCATTTTGAGAGATTAAAGCAGAATAAAATTTTTGAAAAAAAATCATTCTAAAATCTTAAAAGGTAAGGAAGACATGGCACTCAAATTGCAATCATTCATTGTCTAGAAGCAAGATGCCAAGGAGTGCTGAGAAATATTAATTTCCTATTTCACTAATTAAATATGATTTACGTATCTGATTTTTTTTAACCTGTAAATGAGACTTTTGACAGATTTCACTCTCAACACTAAAACCCACAGAATAATAAACCTAATAAGGTAGGACCAAGGTGAGATTCCACTGGTATAACAACCAGTTCGGTGATCGCGCACTCCATTTGCATGCACCGCATTTGAAATTGGTTCTGTCGTGTCCGCAAAAAGACGATCAGAGTCGGTGACTTTCATTCAAAGCTCTTTATTAACACTGGGAGAACCGAACCAGCGAAAGGCAAAAAGCCCGCGGCTTTTATACCTTTCGCAGCGGCGGCCGCGGCCAATGGCAGCGATTCAAGTCTCCCGCTCTTGGTTTGAACCAATCGCGGGAGACTTCAATCGGGCCAATCAGCGCGGCTCGCCTGGCCAATCAGAAATCCCCGCGCCTTAGACAATCAAGGCTCGGGGATTTCGAGTATACCAATTCAAGACATAACACCCCTCCCCTCTTGGTATGGTCCATCACGTGGTGTAGTCACGCAGGTAGGCGGGGCTCCGTCGAGTCCTAGTTGACCTGCGCAACTCACTTGCTTGCTGTAGCTCGGCCGGAGCGGTCATCTTTTTGGCTGCTCCTGCCTCTGTGCGAACCGGCTGGATGATCGGGCCGGTTCTTTCGCCGTGGCTCCCGCCTGGGCCTACCGGGTCGGTTGAGTCACGGATTTCGCCGCTCCCGCTTGGCTTCTCCGAGTCGGTAGAGCTGGCCAGACTGCTCTTCTCCGGCGGGGACTCGCGATGGCTGTGTTCTGGTGAGTATTTCTGTTTTATTTTTTCCTGCGATTGTCTTTCCGGGTATTCCCTCCCCCCTTGGTTCGTGTCTTGGGGGTTGAGGTCAGTCGCTGTTCGTGACCTGAGCTGGTCGATATGTCGCTTCCAGGCTCGCCCGTCGATGGTTTGGAGCCGGTACGACCGTGGACCAGTGACTTGAGTTATGACGGCTGGGATCCATAGGGGGTCCCCCGTCATGTTTTTCGCATAGACTAGGTCACCTGGGTTAAATGTCCGGTACCTGGAGCTGGAGTCTGGGGGCCGCTCCGGGTTATAAGTCGGGTGCAGTCTGTCGAGTGGGGACCTCAGCTTTCTGCCCATCAGAAGCTCTGCAGGACTCTTGTTGGTTGTAGTATTGGGAGTGATGTGCTGTATGAAGAGCAGTCGGTTGATTTTGTTGCTGATCTCCCCGTGGTCCATTTTCCGGAGGGTCTTTTTCATAAACTGGACCATCCGTTCCGCCCTACCGTTCGCCGCCGGATGCGCCGGTGCTGTTAATGCGTGGCGGATACCCCTTTCTGCCAGGAACCGTTCAAAGTCGATGGAAGTGAACTGGGGCCCGTTGTCCGAGACGACGACGTCTGGGAGGCCGTGTGTGGAAAACAGTTTACACAGTTCTTTTACGACGGCCTCTGTGGTAGTGGACTTCATGTCGCTAACTTCTAACCAATTGGAGTACGCGTCAACCGTGATCAAAAAAGTATGTCCGTTTGTGGGGCCAGCAAAGTCAAGATGGATTCTGGACCAGGGCCCCCGTGGTGTTTCCAAGTCCCGGATAGGTGCTGCGGGTGGGCTGGATCTGGTCTCCTGGCACCGGTGGCATTTGGCGACCCATGCCTCAATTTGTTTGTCCATTCCTGGCCACCAAGCATAGCTTCTGGCCAGGGCTTTAGTCCTGACGATGCCAGGATGACCCTCATGTAGCATCTCCAAGACCCTTTCTTGCAATCTGTCCGGAATCACCACCCGGTCACCCCATAGGATACACCCTCTCAGTAGTGAAAGTTCAGTCTGGCGCTGGCGGAATGTTTTAAAAGTCTCGTCATTGTCTTTTTCCGGCCAGCCTTTTTCTAACCAGTGTAAGATTCGTGCCAGGCGCCTGTCCTTAATGGTTTCTCTGGCAATGTCAGATGCAGTAATAGGTAAGCTCTCGATACTTAGGGTGTTTGTTGTTGGTGCTGGGTCAGGTTCAGTGTCAGGTAGAGGCGAGCGGCTTAAAGCGTCCGCGTGCGAAATTTTCTTATCTGGCTTGTGTAGCAGTTCGTAACTGTAGGCTGCCAGGAATTCAGACCATCTTGTCATCCGGGGTGACAAGATGTTTGGCGTGGCTCGGTTTCCGGCGAGGATGCCCAGCAATGGCTTGTGATCCGTCACGATGGTGAACGGGCGGCCATACAGGTATTCGTGAAAACGTTTAACGGCGGCAACTATAGCCAAAGCTTCTTTGTCCAGCTGGCTATAGTTCCGCTCCGGTTTGGTCAGAGTCCTGGAGAAAAAAGCGATGGGTGCTTCTCTCTGGTCTGGGAGGGTGTGGCTGAGGACAGCGCCGACGCCGAAGGGTGATGCGTCGCAAGTGACAGCTAAGGGCAGGGTCTCACTGAATTGCATCAGGACAGCGTCGGAGGTGAGGAGGTCTTTGGTTCTTTGAAAAGCGGCTTGTTCTCGTCTCCCCCAAGTCCAGGCTGCCCTCTTGTCTAGGAGTCTATGTAAAGGCTCCGCCGCCGTTGCCTTTTGAGGTAGGAAAACATTATAAAAATTTAGTAAGCCTAGGAACGCTTGTAGTTCCGTTTTGGACTTTGGGGTGGGGGCTTCCTTGATGGCTTTTACTTTTTTAGTCGTAGGGTGAATGCCATGCTGGTCTAGGAGATAGCCCAAAAACTCTACTTGCTTTGTACATAGTTTGCATTTTTCTCGTTTGACTTTAAGTCCTGTTTCTTTAAATTTCGTCAAGACTTGTCTGAGTCTGTTTTCTAATTCGGCTTCGTTTGGCGCCGCTACTAATACGTCATCAAAATAGGGCACCACCCCCTTGATGCCCTGTAGCAAACGTTCCATCAGGCTTTGAAAGATGCCTGGTGCTACGCTGACTCCAAATTGGAGCCGGTTACACTTGAAAGCCCCCCGATGGGTCACTATTGTTTGGGCTTCCGCCGTTTTCTCGTCCACAGGTAGCTGCTGATATGCCTGGGCGAGGTCGAGCTTGGCAAAGACTTTGCCCCCTCCTAGTGAGTGCAGTAAATGTTGCACTATTGGGACTGGGTAGGCGCTTTGTTGTAACGCGCAATTTAGGGTGGCCTTATAGTCCCCGCAGATTCTCACGGACCCGTCTGGCTTTACTGGGGTCACTATAGGGGTTTCCCATCTGGCATGGTCTATCGGCTGCAATACCCCTTGTTTGACGAGCTTGTCGAGCTGCTCGTCGATTTTAGGTCTTAATGCAAATGGTACCCTTCTAGGTTTAAGCCGCTTAGGGGGAACCCTTGGGTCTAGGTCAAACGAGATAAGGGGCCCCTGGTACTTGCCCAAGCCTCCATCGAACACCTCCTGGAACTCCTGGGCTAGCCGCTGTTCCCAAGCTTCGATGGTGACTTGGTTGACACCTGTCAGCGCGATGTTAAGCGGGGCGAACCATTGTAAACCCAGTAGGCTTGGGCGGTCGCGATCGACGATTGTAAGTGGCAGTTGTTCGGTGTGGCCTTTGTAAGTTATATTAAAGTTCTTGGTGCCCACTACGGGAACGCGATTCCCTTGGTAGTCTTTAATGATGACTTTTTGGGCATGCACGTTTCTCTTTTGCAGTGTAGGCACCAGTCTTTTGATTTCGCGCCATGCAATCATGGAAAGGTAGGACCCAGAGTCCACTTCCATTTTGCATGGCTGACCTTCGATATGTACTTCTACATGTACCTTTCTGGCGCCGTCGGAGATGGCGTGGCCGATGGTCACCGTCTGGTGGGTTTCTTCTTTTCGCTGACCGTCGCCGCTTCTTTGAGATCGTTGAGTGCAGTCCCACCGACCGTCTGGCTGACGCTCTTTGGTTCTGGGCGGGGAGTTTTCTCTCCGTTTGTCATGCTGTTCCCATTTGGGCGGGCTGCGGGTCTTCTTTTGGCGGCAAACTCGGGCGATGTGACCCCGTCGTTCACAATGCCTACAGATAGAGTCAAAAAATCGGCATTCTGACCTGGGGTGATCGCCGCCGCACCCGGCACAGTTGGTCCTCGACCTGCGACCTTTTCGGCTTCGTTGATCGCCGCGTCCTGTCTGCACTCGGTGTATGTCCTCCTCGTCTTCTGACGTGCTGGAGTTTGATTGGTATTCACCGTAGTGTGCGGTTGCTTCGTTTCTTGTGTCGGCCGACCTTGCCGGGTTGTTGTTTCCGCCCTTCGCGTCAGATCTTCGCATGCTGTCTGCCGACGTGCGGGTCGCTTCAGCGGCTGCGGCTGCTGTAAGGGCATCGGCTAGGCTGATGTCGCCCTTGGCCATAAGTCGGCTCTGGAGTGTAGGATCCCATAAATCGAGTACGAAGCGGTCTCTTATGAGACTGTTCAGACCTTCGAACTCACAGAGTCCTCCTAGGCGCCGTAGTTCTGCGACGAAGTCGCTCAATTTTTCGTCTGGTTTCTGGTTTCGGCGGTAGAACTCGTTGCGCCGTATCAGGATGGGGACTTCGGGGGCGTAATGGCACCGCAATATGGGTTCAAGGACGTCCCAGTCCATGGCGGTTGCGTCTGCCGGTTTGGCCAAGGCTTTGGCCATCTGGAAAACCTCTGGTCCGCAGTGCGTAAGAAAGACGGCGCGTTTTAGCGGGGCCGGGGCGTCCTTCATTCCGGCGCATTCCAGGTACATCCGGAACCGATCCGAGTATGATTCCCAATCCTCGGTGGCGGGGTTGAACGGGGCGGGCGGTGCTATCTTCGCCATCTCTGCGCTGGAGCCGGTTCTTGAGTGGACACGGGGTTCGGTTCAGGGGCGAGATCCCATCCTCGTCGCCAGTGTCGTGTCCGCAAAAAGACAATCAGAGTCGGTGACTTTCATTCAAAGCTCTTTATTAACACTGGGAGAACCGAACCAGCGAAAGGCAAAAAGCCCGCGGCTTTTATACCTTTCGCAGCGGCGGCCGCAGCCAATGGCAGCGATTCAACTCTCCCGCTCTTGGTTTGCACCAATCGCGGGAGACTTCAATCGGGCCAATCAGCGCGGCTCGCCTGGCCAATCAGAAATCCCCGCGCCTTAGCCAATCAAGGCTCAGGGATTTCGAGTATACCAATTCAAGACATAACAGGTTCATATTGGTCCGAACCCATAGAATCCCACCACTGGGATCCAACTAGATTTTGTGTGATAGGGAGTACCATAGGATCGTTTATTTTTATTTTATTTATTTATTTGATTTGTCAGTTGCTTACATGATAATAGTATAAGTATATACATAGCTATGAATACATGAAATGGGTACATATAAGAAAAATAAAAGAAACAATAGGATGGTAGGCACATTGGTGTGCTGATGCACGCCCCCTACAGACCTCTTAGAAAAGGGGTCAGGTCAATAGTAGACAGTCTAAGGTTAAAGCTGAAGTATTCATTGACAGGTAGGACATTGAAATGTATGATTTTATATACTATATTTAGATCAGACCGAAGGTGGCATAGTTCTAGGTTTTCTAGGTCTAGAGTTTCAAGTCTGGTAGCATAAGGTATTCTGCAATGAGTAGAGGAGTGGAGAATTCTTCTTGTGAAATATTTCTGGACTTTCTCAACTTTAATATCAGATACGTAATGTGGGTTCCAGACTGATGAGCTGTATTCGAGTATTGGTCTAGCAAATGTTTTGTATGCTCTAGTTAGTAGTGTGATATTACCAGAGAAAAAGCTACATAAGATTAAGTTAACAACTCTTAATGCCTTTTTGGCTATGTAGTTACTGTGGGCTCTAGCACCTAGTTCATTAGAGATGAGTATTCCAAGGTCCTTTATAGAGCTTGGATCATCAATAAGATCTTGACTATTCAGCTTGTATTTTATTTTCTGATATATATTTTTTTGCCAATATGTAAGACAGAGCATTTATTTGTTGAGATTTGAAGTTGCCATTGTTTGACCATTCTGAAACATAGTCAAGATCTTTTTGAAGGGTAGCAGTATTGTCTGTGGTATTGAACAGCTTTACATCATCAGCGAAAATAATGTAGTTGCTCTTAATATGATCACAGAGGTCATTTATGTAAAGTATGAAGAGAGAGGGTCCTAGAACACTGCCTTGGGGGACACCACTATTGACAGGTACAGAATTTGATGGGACACTCCCAATTTTGACAATTTTTTATCTGTTTGAAAGGAATGCTTCTATCCAGTTATGCAGTTGTCCAGAGATACCATAAGATTTTAGTTTTAGGAGTAATTTGTCGTGTACCACTGAATCAAAGGCTTTACAGAAGTCTATGTAGATTGCGTCTATTGCTTTGCCCTGATCGAGTTGTGTAGTCCATATGTTTTTGCAGTGTAAGAGTTGCAGATTACAGGATAGTTTTTTCCTGAAACCAAATTGTTTATTGGAGAGTAGATTGTCTTTAAGTGGAGGATAATGGATTGGTTAATAATTGATTCCATGACTTTACAGGTGACACAGCATAAGGAGATTGGTCTGTAATTTTTAACTAGGCTGGGGCCTCCCTTTTTGAAGATGGGAATGACTGTGGCTTGTGACCATAGGTTAGCCAAGGAGCTGGTCCTGAAAGATTTTTCAAAGATTATGCTTAGAGGTTCTGCTATGGCAGTGGGTAGCTTTTTTAATAAGTAGGCACATATTCCATCCGGTCCAATAGATAGAGATGGTTTTAGATTGCGTAGTGCTTTTTCAACATTGTCTTCTGTAAAATCAATATGTATTAGATCATTGTAGTTGTCTATGGTTTGGCTAGGAAATACTGGGCATGATCCATTGCTGTTTACAAATACTGAGCCAAAGAATGTGTCAAAGAGGTTGGCTTTAATGGTGTTGTCGCTGCAATCTTTACCATTAGGTCCTATCAGGGGTGGAATGGACCTTGAGTCTTTTAGTTTGTTGTTTACAAAATTGTATAAAGCGCGGGTGGAATTGGTGCATAGAAGATTTTCCTCTTGTTTAATGTGATAATTGGTGCATTTCAGTCTCTATCTGGTGGCATAAATTTTTATATTGGCTTTTGAAAATGACAACATGACCAGATTTGTTTTTCCACCAGAGTGATTTCTTTTTGGATTGAAGTTTCCTTACTTTTATGGGTAATCTGTTTTTTGTTTTTGTTTTGGGAGTTGTTGTTGGTACATACAGTTTGATGACTCTTTTGACTTCAAGTAAAAATATGTTGTAATGGTCTTCAACAGTATTGCATCCAGTGAATAGAGATTGCCAATCAAGGGATGAGAGATCATTGTCTATAAGATCATAGTTGCCTTTTTTGAAGTTATAATTGGGGATTATGTCATTGTGATGATTTTTGTGTGGGCGTATGTTGAGACAAAAGTCAATCATATTGTGGTCACTGCTGGAAAAGGTTTCGTTAGTTTGTATTCCGTAAATTAAATTCAACCTATTGTAGAAGATGAGATCGAGGCAGTTGTTTAGTCTAGTGTTGTTGGTGTCTTTTTTTTCAAGGTTGGATAATCTTTCTTTTAAGGCGTCCAGGGATGCTATTATGGTGTCAAGGGATGTTATTCATGTTTCAATGGGATCAACTCTTTCCAACAGATCCAGTTTGGGTCTGCATGATTTGCAGAGATATGGAAACTCATTGGGTGATTCTAGGTATTGAATCATTTGTTCGGGTAATCCCAAGCAGAACAATTTTGGGTAATCAATATAGCCAATATCACACCAATCAATCAATTGCAGTAATCTCCCTAGTCAAATAATTTTCCTAAGCAACAATCAGCCTAATTAATTAATTACACTAATTGCTAATCAATTAATTACACTAATCATTAATCATCTATAGTAGGGGTGGGGAACTATGGCCCTATGGCTCAGGAATTCTGGGAGTTGAAGTCCACAAGTCCTAAAGGGGCCATAGTTCCCCACCTCCACTCTCCCCATTTCCATCCTCCTCATCACCCAGAAATGAGAGACTACTAATGTATTTCCTGGGAGTCTGACAGGAAATTGTTTCCGAGATACCTTTATGTCAAGACTTCTCAGCCTAAGGTTAAAAACCGCACTATAACTACACATGGAAACAAATGGTGCTCAGGGCACAGGTATAATGAGCACATATTGGCAAGTGTCAACAACTGAACCATGGCATTCTGGGTTAATTGACACTTCTATGTCATCTTCAAGGGCAGCCCATGCAGAATGCTTTACAGTAATCCAACTAATTGGTGATACCAGGTACGGCCACAAGTGACACACTAGCTGAAGCTGGGCAAAGGTTCCTTTCATCACTGCCTCTTTTTAACAATCCAGCTGTAGCCATGAATTCAGGAAGACCTCAAATCATAAACCACATCCTTCAGGAGTTTCAAGAGACACAGTCATACATGTCATGATGAATTTTGTTGAAGTCCAATGTAGTTTTACATCCATTCCTCTCTATTTTATCCAGTGCTATCTTCTCTATAGCATTGGTTTTTTAATCTGGTTTGCGCACTACATCTTTAATGAGCTATCTATTTTTCCACATGTTAGGGATAACATTGTTTACCCTAACTGGTTTAGGTAAAATAATAAATATATTATCATGGTTTGTTAGTTAAAGTGTCTGCAACTTTAACTGTAGGAAAGTAATTAAGGGAGTGGTTGTAAAAGCACCATACAAGAAGCAAGGAACGTCAGCTTGCTCTCTCTGGCTTGATGATCCCTAATTACTGGATGGATTCAAGACTGTGTTTTTGCCCTACTGGAACGGGAGAGAGAAAGGACTGATTTGTAAGTGAACTGACATAGGATATTCTACACAGACTTTGCTAATTGAATATCCTTGAATGGACTGACTAAAAATGATACATGACTAATGGACTGTTATTTTGACTATGCTATAAACTCTAAGTGGAATAAACTATATTTTTGATAACACAAGCGTATCTGTTATTTTTACTGTATGTTAACAAACATACAAACTTATCTTACACATTTATCTGTATGCCTATCTGACTAACGCTGCACATTCTATTTAGCTTGTCTCCTTAACCCTGGTTGGGGAACCCAGGCTTAACACTGGTTATGAGGCCAGAGGCTGCAAAGTCAGTTTAACTAGGATAAACAGATTTATGTAAAAGTGAGAGTTTGTGTTGTTATACGTTACAGTAAACAGACAGCTGTGTTTTATTAATTATAGTTTTATATCCATACAAAGAAAACATGGCACAAGTCAATTTACAAAGTTTGTCCCTTATATCCAAGTTGGATGGAACAAACTATGTATCATGGTCTATGAAATGTAGTCTACTTCTACAAAGAGAAGGTCTGTGGAACATAATTGAAAACCCACCAAACGTAGAGGAATGGGATCCAGAGATTGAGGAAGATAGACAAAAGATAAAAAACTTTAAGCAAAAAAATGAACAAGCTCTTTGCATAATAGGACTAACATTAACTGACCAGCAACTTGTTCATATCCATGGAGAGCAAACAGCTGTTGGGTGTTGGCAGAAGCTGAAGAGGATTTATGTCCGAGATAACATTGGTGCTCACATAAATCTAACACGGAAGCTTTTCAGGACGCATCTCCAGACGAATGGTGATATGCTGAGTCATTTGAATTTTATAAAAAGTATTTTTCAAAAACTGCATGAGAAAGAACTTATTTTCTCTGAACTACACCAAGTCTACATAATTCTATCATCACTAGATGAAAGTTATGATAACTATGTCACTTCCCTTGAAATTTTGCCTAAGGAAAGTTTAACTTTAACTGATATCACTGGCAGATTGATTGAAGAGGCCAGAAGAAGACTTGAAAGAGATCAGTTAAGGAGGGAGCAACCTCAAAAAGAAGATAATGAATCTCCTACTGCATACACAATTAAAAAGTGTTTTAATTGTGGAGGAAGAGGACATTTGGCAAGATTTTATAAAAAAGCAAAGTGCCAGAACACTGGCCAGAATACTAAAAGTCATCAAAAGATAAATAAAAATTTAGAGTTAGCCATGTATACTAACGGAGCTGTAAAAAATAATTTATGGGTGGTTGACAGTGGAGCATCCCACTGTATAACAAATGATAACAAAAATTTTATTAAAGTGTCCAAGAGTACACAGCATATATCATTAGCCAATGGCTGGAAACTGAAAGCTAAAGGTCAAGGTATAGCATATTGTTCTTTCATAAAAGAGAATGTAAAAATGTTATATGTATCACAACTTAAGTTTAATTTAATTTCAGTGAGAATTTTGGTTAAACTAGGATATGTAGTTACCTTTAGGGGAGATAACTGCATAATTGAAAAAGAAGATAACAAAATTACTGCATCTTTAAGAGGTGAATTATATGTTTTAAATGATAATGGTTTAGAGGTGGCTAACACGGTTTATGATAATAAGAAACCTCATGATGAATGTATTCACTTGTTACACCGACGGCTAGGGCATTTAAATTTTAAAATGCTTAAGAGAACTGTTCAACTATCTAAAGGAATAAGTTTGAAACCTTGTAATAAGTATTTGCAATGTTTTGCCTGTAATCAAAGCAAAACCAAGGTCATACTGGCTAATAGAGTTGATGGATTTACTACCAAAGAGCCTTTAGAAGTAGTATTTGCCGATTTAATAGGTCCGAAAAAAAACCAAGTGTAGGAGGAGCTCGTTACATACTAAGTATAATGGACCACTATTCTAGATATGGGTTTTGCTATTTAATGAAGAGCAAAACTGAAACGTATCTAAATCTCTTTAATTGGATAAAATTTGCTGAAAGGAAAACTAAAAAGAAATTAGTAACTCTTATAACAGATAATGGTGCAGAATTTATAAATAATAAATTCCAGAATAGACTTAGGATGTTAGGTATTCAACATAAAAAGTCTGCACCATATAGGCCACAACATAATGCCTTTATAGAGAGACGAGGCCAAACACTACAATCAATGGCACGTACTATGTTGTCTGATTCAGGATTACCTGACAATTTGTGGGGAGAAGCAATAATGTGTGGTAATCATATATTGAATAATGTTGTTAATTCAACAACAGGTGAATTACCATTCACACTGTGGCATGGTACAAAACATGATTTAAGTTACATGCACACATTTGGAGCACCAACATGGGTGCATATCCCTACACAACTCAGACACAAAGGACAGCATAGAGCTAAAAGGTTATTTTTTGTAGGATATGAATCTAATCATAGATCTTATAGATTCTGGGAACCAGGCACATCTAGAGTTTACACCAGTGCTAGTGCAAAATTCCTAGAAAATGTGGGATGGAATAGATTAGAGCAAGATTTAAATAACGAAGTAATTATTGAACCCTACAAAAGGCAAAAAGATCGGACTAGTTATAAGAAGAGTTCAATTAAAGAAGTCCACGAAGAGCAAATAGGACCAGAACAAGAGGAAACAGTTGATCAGGAAGAGTTAGATAATCAAGAACAGTTAATAAATGAAAGTGTACCTGTAAGTCCTGTAATACCTTGACGTACTACACGTGTAACTAGACCACCTGATAGGTATCAAGCAAGTATAGCTTGCCAAGTAACGAAAGTTCCAACTAGTGTAGATGAACTTAAGATGTATCCTGCTAAGGATCAGGAGAATTGGCAAAAGGCAATGGAAAAAGAACTAAATTCATTAAAGGTAATGAAAGTATATGAAGATGCTAAATTACCTCCAGGAGAAAAATCCATTGGGTGCAAATGGATATTTAAAGTAAAAATTGGCAATGATGGGACTGTTACCCATAAAGCTAGGTTGGAAGCTCAAGGATTTAATCAAACTGCATCTGATTACGATGAAGTTTTCGCACCAAGCCTTAAAGCAGTATCTTTGAGAGCAGCTTTAGTGTGGGCAGCTAAGAAAAACTATGTCATTAACCATTTAGATGTAGAAACTGCTTATTTGCATGCACCATTGCAGCACACTATATATTTGAAAAAGCCAGTTATTATAAAAGACAATAAAGTAAATAGTAATGATTGTTGGAAACTAAAAAGAAGTCTTTATGGGTTGAAACAATCTGGCTTTGAGTGGAACCAATATATTGTGAAAGAGTTAAACAATATAGGTTTTAAATCTGGTTTAGCAGATCCATGTGTGTTTAAAAGAGAAAATAATGGAACGGTGTCATTATTGTTATTATTTACAGATGATATTGCTTTGATAACTAAGACTAATAATGAAGCTAATGAGATTATATCATTATTAGCCAAAAAAATAAAATTAAAGCATTTAGGTGAAATTAAAAAGTATCTAGGATTGACAATTAACAAAACAAAAAATGGATTTAAGATATCTCAAGAAGATAAAATTTGCCAATTAATTAAAACGTATAAAATGGAACTTTGTAAACCTGCAAAGACTCCAATGAGTCAGGAGGTTTGCCAAACTGATGATCAAAGTCCCAAATTTGATAAATCTATATATCAATCTTTGCTTGGTAGCTTATCATATATAAGCAATTGGTCTAGGCCAGATATAGCTTTAATAGTGTTAATCAGCCGGCACGTTTTAATTCAGATCCACATCAATGTCATTGGCAATCATTAAAGAGAATTTTAAGATATCTTAAAGGAACAATGAACCATGCATTGTATATAGAACCAAAGGGTGATTTGAGTCTTAGTGCCTATGCAGATGCAAGTTTTGCAACTAACATAAACACTAGAAAATCAATATCTGGGATGGCTATATTATTTGGTAAGACACTAATAGGATGGAGGTCAATCAGATAACAGCGTATCAGCTTGTCCACGACGGAAGCAGAATTTTCATGTCTGTCATTACTATGCACTGACTTAATTCTGTACAAACAGTTATTATTAGACATGGGTGTTACTGTTAAAGATTCCATTATTGTGTACGAGGACAACCAGGCAGCCATAAAGTTAGCTACTAATATTGCTGTAAAAACTAGATCAAAGCATACTGATTTAAGATACTTAAATGTTAGAGAACCTGTAAAGAATGGGCTAATTAAATTGGAATACTGCATGACAGAAGAAAACATTGCTGACCAATTTACAAAAACTCAAGGAGTAATTAAGTTTAAAGAGAGTTGTAACAAATATGATTTAAAGATGTAAATTGTTATATTATTATAGTTACCTAAAAGGGGAGAATGTTAGGGATAACATTGTTTACCCTAACTGGTTTAGGTAAAATAATAAATATGTCATCATGGTTTTTTAGTTAAAGTGTCTGCAACTTTAAATATGGGAATGTAATTAAGGGAGTGGTTGTAAAAGCACCAGTTTGCAGTTCACCAGTTTGCTCTCTCTGGCTTTATGATCCCTAATTACTGGATGGATTCAAGACTGCATTTTTCCCCTACTGGAATGGGAGAGAGAAAGGACTGATTTGTAAGTGAACTGACATAGGATATTCTACACGGACTTTGCTAATTGAATATCCTTGAATGGACTGACAAAAATGATACATGACTAATGGACTGTTATTTTGACTATGCTATAAACTCTAAGCGGAATAAACTATATTTTTTATAACACAAGCGTATCTGTTGTTTTTACTGTATGTTAACAAACATACAAACTTATCTCACACATTTATCTGTATGCCTATCTGACTAACGCTGCACATTCTGTTTAGCTTGTCTCCTTAACCCTGGTTGGGGAACCCAGGCTTAACACCACATATCTCACAATCATTTTTCAGGCAATACCAATACAAATGGGAATTGTTTTACCTGAGATGGGTTGGGTTTTTTTTTTACTTCTCTCTTTTTTTTTTCTATATAAGAGCAAAAGCTTCAATTTATTTATTCAATCATTTATTTATTAAATTTTACATGTCGCCGATCTTGTTGTCCAAGGCAACTCTGGGTGGCTCGCTTTAATAAACTTTTTCCTGGCCTGCAGAGAGTTGCAGCTGAAGGACACTCTTTGCTGAGCCTTTTTTAATCATTCGGTTTTTCGAAGATGAGCAGAAATCTGTGAAGCTGTTTAGACCAATCCAGAAATGCAGCATGTATGCATTTGCTGATAATGCATAATGGAACAGTGTCTTGATATATGAGGTATGCAATCCATGTTAATGTGAAGAGCCGATGCACACCCATGATGTCAATTGTGGTGGCCATGGAGATGGCACATTTCAAGTCTTCAAAGAGTTTCACATATATTACCTTGGATATATTTGTAACAATTGCCATTATTCTCTCTCTGCTGCTGAGATGGAAATGAGCAGAATTCCATCTTTAGGTTTTCTAAAGCACTGTTGACAATGTCATGATTGAGAACCTATCCAACCATACTTTTCCAGGCTTAAAACTAAGACTGAGGAAGATTTTTTAAAAATATAATAATAGTAATACATTTACATTTCTTCATAAATTGGAGAGACAGAACTTGAGATTTGAAGCATTTGAATATTGGAAAAGAAAACAGTCTGATAATCTGTTAGGACATTTCTGTGAAACTGCAAGCCTGTTATCTCTTGAAGTCCTCCAAATGAATTTGGATTATCTTTTCTAGCCAGCCTGGTCTGGGAATGATAGGATCTGAAGTAAAGGCCATCTACTGGGGAAGCCAGTGGAAACCAGAGTTGGTTATAAGATGGACAGCTATATTACAAACAAATAAACTCCTAAAATGTTTCAGTCTAAGAGTCAAATAAATGGTAAATTAGAAAGCAGTTGTTTTTTTTCCCTTTTGGCCTAGACTATGCAGTGGTGGGAGTCAGCCAGTTTGCATCAGTTTGGGAGAACCACTTGTTAAATGATTTGAATTCCACCACTGAGATTATGTCTCCACTTGTTATTAATAACATCCTCATGGCATTGTTGAAAGAATACAAAACTCTTGTCATTACTGTCATTTTAATAGAACAACAATTGAATTATTCTAGGAAACAGTGTTAGCTGCTAGCAGCAAAAATGGTCGTATTCCAGCCAAGAGCTGTTTACTCAAGAAACCAGATTAAACCAAATATAGTATATGAACCCTGTGTGCCGTCGAATCCCTACAACTTCAAATTTGTTCAGGATCTTTAATTCAAATTTGTAGCTTTCCTTTTTTTCTCTCTCTCTGTCAGGTTCAGCTTTAGCTATACTTCATCAAGCTGTAGTAATATGGTTCTCTTCATTCTGAGGCGAGCAGGGAGAAATTCAATTCAGTTCATTGTGTTTAGCAAAAAGTGCAAATGTTTTATCAACAGGATAAGAAGATATTGGGTTGGAAGAAGATAAAAGGGACTGGACTTCCCACCTGTACATTCACAACTCCATTTCTTAATCATTGAGTGGGCCTCTGATCTCTAATGCCATCAGACCAGACCTTAATACTGGACTGAAAATATCCTGCTGTGCCATTTCATTTATTAAAGTCTTGTTTTAGCATTTCAACTTTTGTTTTTTTTTTGTGATTAAGTTTTGGACAGTTTTATTGAACCTTCCTTTGGTCTGCTTTAAATGGGAAGCAAACTAGATGAGGCCACCTGCTGCAGGGCCTGCCTTCTCTACAGAATTTCATTCATTAAAGATTCCCTAGCACTGCTTTGAGTTTAAAGTGCACCCCCTATTAGACTAATTTTAGCTTTGATTCACTTATTGAAGTGACACAGCAGTCACAGAAGGGTTGGGGGCTATTTATAAACCATTGTGGGAGTCTTTGCTGAGATTCTGGCTAATGCATCACATTGCTTTTGATCATAGTTGGAATAAAATTGGCAGAGGAATGTGGGTTGATGCATTTGCCCCATTAGAAACTAATTTTGAACAGTTGGGAAAGAAAGGATTGCTCGGGTTGTGTTCAAGCTTTTAACAACAGGAATCATGGTTTCTTGCCTAATTATGATCTGATGACTGTTTGCATACATCAAGGGGAAAAAGGCTGCTTGTGGAGCTGATCAGAGATTTAAAAAGGAAGCGAATTTGCTGCTCATTGGCAGTTTTGGACCTTTGACTCTTAATCAAAGTCAGTTATTCATTTTGTTGCCAATGTGCTTCAGTGCTCTTTATCAAATGTTGATGGATAGGCCTAGGCAAACTCTTGCTCAATGATGACAAAATGCAGCCTGACCTTTAAAAGAAAGTCTCATCTACATCCGATTGGATTTGAAAACATTTCTCTCCTCAGAGCAGACACACAATTTTAGGAATATAGGTAGCCCTTGACTTACAACCATAGCTGAGCCCAACATTTCTGTTGCTAAGCAAGGCAGTTGTTAAGTGAGTTTTGCTCCATGTAAGGGCTTTCTTGCCGCATTTGTTCATTGAATCACTGCAGTTGTTAATTTAGTAACATGGTTGTTAAGTGAATCAGACTTCCCCATTGCTTGCCAGAAGGTCTCAAAGGAGATCACATGACCCCAGGACATGGCAACTATCATAAATATGAGTCTGTTGCCAAGTGTCTGGATTTTGATCATGTGACCATGGGAATGCTGTGTGAAAAATGGTCATAAGCCATTTTTTCCAGTCCCACAGTAACTTCGAACCGTCATTAAATGCACTGTTATAAGTCAAGGACTACCTGTATCTGATAAATGCTTTTCCAAACTGTGGTAGGAAAATTATAGCAAACAATTAACATTATTCCCTAAATTATCCTGAATCAACAGATAACTCTTAATAAGATTCTTCCCCTGTCTCCTGATTCTGTTCAGTTGGAAGATTACCCTGTCTCTGTCAAACTGCACATGACCTAAGAGACTGAATCCTTCTCTCTCTCTCTCCCTCCCTCCCTCCCTCTCTTCTCTCTCTCTCTCTCTCTCCCTCCCTCTCTCTCTTCTCTCTCCTTCCCTCCCCCCTCTCTTCTCTCTTTCTCTCCCTCCCTCTCTTCTCTCTCTCTCTCTCTCCCTCCCCCCCTCTCTCTTCTCTCTCTCTCTCTCCCTCCCTCCCCCTCTCTCTTCTCTCTCTCTCTCTCCCTCCCCCTCTTTCTTCTCTCTCTCTCTCTCTCCCTCTCTTCTCTCTCCTTCCCTGCCCCCTCTCTTCTCTCTCTCTCCCTCCCTCTCTTCTCTCTCTCTCTCTCTCCCTCTCCCCTCTCTTCTCTCTCTCTCTCCCTCCCTCCCCCTCTCTCTTCTCTCTCTCTCTCTCCCTCCCTCTCTCTTCTCTCTCCTTCCCTCCCCCTCTCTTCTCTCTCTCTCTCCCTCCCTCCCTCTCTTCTCTCTCTCTCTCTCTCCCCCCTCCCCCCTCTCTCTTTCTCTCCCTCCCTCTCTCCCTTCTCTCTCCCTCCCTCCCCCCCTCTCTTCTCTCTCTCTCTCCCTCCCTCCCTCCCTCTCTTTCTCTCTCTCTCTCTCTCTCTTAAAAAGTGTTTTATCATCAGGGGTACCAATTGGAAGATCTTTTAAAAATGTAGACTGTGTACATTAATTTTCTATGCTTGATTTCTCATTTACTTTTCCTTAAGTAAACTGATTTAACCGATTAATAATTTAAGTGTAGAACAATATGGGACTAGTTTGATTTGCACTGAACATTTTAAGTTTCATCGTTTGTGTTGTGAATGAATAAATATCAAATAAAGTTATCTTGAGCTTGAAGTCAAGTGCAGGGTTCTGGCCCTGCACTTCTGATTGGCTGTTAAATGGCAAGATTGGATTGGTCTGTTTCGGAGAATCTGATTGGCCATTAACAGGCCATTCTCATTGGTTAACAGAGCTAGTGCTCCTAGGTTGCTATTGGTTGAATAGTTGATAAGTTGCCTATCTAAGGAAGGCTATAGCAGCCATCCAGTTTGAGCTGTCACACCATGTAAATAAAGAGTTTGAAGTTCACTGTTTCCACCGGCTCATCTCTATTATTCGCACCCATGCTCCATACTTAACACTGGCGATGAGGATGGGATGTGGAGACGTAAGAGCTGACTAAAACAACAAAGAAAACAACCGAGCACGTGGCTGAAACACACAACGGCGGAACCATGTCCGGCGGCATAGTACCACCCACTCCGTTCGACCCAGCGCAAGAAGACTGGGAGTCCTGCATGGACCGTTTCCAAATGTTCTTGGAAACAAATAATCTGAAGGATGCCACAACCGGGAAAAAATGGGTGGTATTCCTGACGCACTGCGGGCCGACCGTATTCAAGATGGCTAGCAAAACTGGCTGAAGTGAAGGATATGGACTGGGACGTCCTCGAACCACTACTAAGGGCCCACTATGCACCGACCATTCCAAAGCTCGTAAGACGACACGAGTTCTATCAAAGAAACCAGGGGAAAGGAGAGAGCGTTGCCGACTTCGTTGCGGACCTCCGAAACTTGGGAGGCCTCTGCGATTTCGCCGACCTTGAAGAGGCTTTGAGAGACTGAGTAGTTCTAGGATTAGATGCTCTAAATGTGCAGAGCAAAATAATGGCAAAAAGTGACATTAGCCTTGCCAATGCCATCGCTGAGGCTACAGCAGTGGAAGCGACCAAAAAGTCAGCTGCCCAACTGCGCCGAAATCACACTCCGACACACCAACCAGCCTGCGAACTCTCATTTAAGTCAGAAGGACAGATTCCGATGGCCCACCATGAGGACCTCTCTTCATCGTCAGACAGCGACGAAGAAGAGATCCATTGACTGCGGTCCGATCAGGATCGTTACCCGAAGTCCCAGCAACCATGCGCTGGCTGCGGGCCAACCATTACCAGGTCGACTGCAAATTCTGCGACGCGCTCTGCCATGAGTGCGGGAAATGAGGCTATATCGGATGGGTCTGCAGAAGTCTCCTAGGACCCAGCCAGACCTCGAAGGGGACCAACTATCACCAATCGACAGGAAACCGTCCTGTAAGACGAGAATCAGTAAACCACTCCTACAGAAACCGACCCATGAATCGCCTAATGAGGAGAGAAGAGGCTCACCAAACTATCACTATCGGTCACGCCTCTTCATTGGATGCCAAGAAAATCTGAATTAAAGTGGCCATCGAAAATCAGCCTTGCCAAATGGAAGTCGACTCGGGATCGTCCCTTTCGATAGTTTCCTGGAAGATCCTCAAGCAACTCATCCCTACTATCCGGTGCCAAGACCTTCAATTCCAAAGATTCGTACTAAAAGATTACCAGGGGAACTGGATTCCAGTCGTAGGATCCAGTCGAGTCCGGGTTTCGTTCAAAAACCGCACAGCGTACCCCTGATGGTGATCGACAAGGACTGGCGTAGCCTGTTAGGCCTTCAGTGGTTCGCACCACTCAGCGTTGAAGTGGCGGGCATTGACCGAATCGGCGGCAGTGACTGGGAGGAGGACCTCACCCATGAATTCAAGGACGTCTTCGCGGAAAAGCTAGGCGAATACAAGGGGACCCTGATATCCTTTAGCCTTAATCCAAAAATAGCTCCCATCCACCTTAAGCCTCGTCGAGTTCCGTTCGCACTAAAGCCGAAAATTGACGAACAGCTTGATAAGTTGATAGCCCAGGGAGTGTTAAAGCCAACCGATCACTCTCCTCGGGAGACCCCAATCATGACACCAATTAAGCCGGACGGCTCAATTAGAATTTGTGGGGACTACCGAACCACCCTGAACCACGCCCTGCAGCAAAACCCATGTCTGGTGCCAGTGGTGCAACACCTCCTCCATTCCCTGCGGGGCGGAAAAGTCTTCGCTAAACTAGACTTAGCTCAGGCTTATCAGCAACTGCCGGTTGATGAAAAAACGGCACAGGCACAGACAATCGTAATGCACCGAGGTGCCTTTAAATGTACGTGGCTCCAATTCGGAGTGAGTGTAGCCCCGGGGATCTTTCAGAGCCTAATGGAAAGACTCTTACAAGGGATTAAAGGCGTTGTCCCTTACTTTGATGATGTGCTAATTGCTGCCCCCACTCCAAAAATTTTACGGGATCATCTAAGACTAGTTCTCCAAAAATTCCAAGACGCAGGCCTTAAGGTGAAGAAAAATAAGTGTAAGCTGTGTACAGAGCGTGTCGAATTTTTAGGGTACTTAATTGACAGTCAGGGTATTCACCCTACAGATAGCAAATTGAGAGCAATAAAAAACACTCCCAGACCCCGGAATAAGGCTGACCTCCAGGCATTTCTAGGCCTCATCAATTTTTATAACATATTCTTGCCGCACAAGGCGACTGTCGCTGAACTTTTACATCGCCTACTGGACAAAAAGCCAATTGGGTATGGGGTCATAGAGAAGAGCAGGTGTTCCGTAATGTAAAAAAGCTACTGACTTCTGACGCTGTACTAATGCAGTACAATAAAACCTTACCGTTAAATAGACATGTGATGCATCGCCTTTCGGAGTGGGCGCCATTTTGAGCCACGTATTGCCTAACGGTAGCGAAGCCCCTGTTGCCTATTTTTCAAAGACACTCTCGAAAACTGAGCGAAATTATAGCCAGATTGATAAAGAAGCCCTGGCAATTGTATCAGCTGTCAAAAGATTTCATGAGTATGTCTACGGCTGGGCTTTTACGATAGTGACTGACCACAAACCTTTCCTGGGGATAATCGCTGGGGATAAACCGACCCCCTATATATTATCTCCCAGGATGACTCATTGGTCAGAATTCTTGGCTGCTTATAATTATCAACTGCAATACGGCCCAGAAAAGCTATTCCCTACGCCGATGCGTTGAGACGTGCACCGCTTCCAGAGACTATCAACGATCCCGCGCCAACGATGACAACGTTGCAGATCGAGACACTTCGTATGCTGCCATTAACTGCCCGTGATATCGCGAGGGAAACAAAACACGACCCCACCTTGGTACGAGTCCTCACGTGGGTGGAACGTGGATGGCCATTGGACCAAGTATCAGATGACTTCGCACCATTCAAAAGTCGGCAAACAGAGTTGTTTTCGCAGAAGGGCTGTATCATCTGGGGTGATACAGTCATTATCCCAGAACGACTCCAACAGGCACTACTAAGAACCTTGCACGATGGCCACCCTGGCATCACGCGCATGAAGGCCCTCGCACGAAGCTACGCGTGGTGGCCAGGCATTGACAGACAAATCGAATCGTGGGTAAAAACTTGCCATAGATGCCAAGAAGTAAGCAACGCTCCACCAAAGGCAATCCCAACCGAATGGGAGACACCGCGGGGACCCTGGTCCCATATCCATTTAGATTTTGCTGGGATGACCAAAGGCCACACCTTCTTGTTAACCGTAGACGCCTACTCGAACTGGCTCGAAATCACCGAATGAGGAACACGACCACCGAAGCGGTCATCAAAAGACAAGAAAGACTGTTTGCAACCCACGGATTACCAGACGTTCTGGTATCCGACAACGGGCCCCAATTTACGCGCTGTCCTTTGAACAGTACCTGGCTGACCGCGGTATTCAACATGCACTCACTTCGCCTTCACACCCTGCAGCCAACGGTAGGACTGAGTGCTTGGTACACTTCGTCAAGAAAACGCTACAGAAAATGGACTATGACAACATCGAAGAGAAGATAAACCGAATCCTCTTTTTACAGCATATCACGCCTCACAGCATCACCAACAAAACTCCCACCGAGCTGCTAATGGGACGAAAGCGTCACTCCCACCTCAACCGGTTACACCCAGCCTACGAACCGGAAAAACCACTCGGATCCAGCGGCCGATGCCGTACCTTCCAGGTAGGTGATTTGGTGTTTGCTAAAATCTTATTGGGCGATCCGCTGTGGGTAGAAGCAACTGTAGTCCGTGTAACCGGCCCAAGATCATACCTTGTACAATGCCCTGACAATAGACTTTGGAAGCGCCATATCGAACAACTACGATCGAGGCTGCAGTCAGGCAATTCCGAGCTCCCTAATAACCAAACTGAGGGGGGGGGGAGATACAGAGGAAGACGAATCTCAACTAGAGGAAAACCTTTTTGAAGGAAACAATAGCGGAACAGAAACGCGAGAACAGGAACCAGGGATGGGAGTGAGTTCACCTCAGGGTGTTGCCGAAGAGATTGGTGACAACGAAAAAATGAACTCTGTACCAGAGGCACCCCTTTCGCCTAACAACGCCCTACCTCAACAAGAGTGCAGCCAAATGCCGGGCGCAATGTGAAATAAAAAAGACTAACAAAACAACCGTCCTACCTCAAGGACTATGTGACCACGCCCCGTAAGCAGAAGCCGGGGGGAAGGGGTGTTGTGAATGAATAAATATCAAATAAAGTTATCTTGAGCTTGAAGTCAAGTGCAGGGTTCTGGCCCTGCACTTTTGATTGGCTGTTAAATGGCAAGATCGGATTGGTCCGTTCAGGAGAATCTGATTGGCCATTAACAGGCCATTCTCATTGGTTAATGGAGCTAGCGCTCCTAGGTTGCTATTGGTTGAATAGTTAATAAGTTGCCTATATAAGGAAGGCTATAGCAGCCATCCAGTTTGAGCTGTCACACCATGTAAATAAAGAGTTTGAAGTTCACTGTTTCCACCAGCTTGTCTCCATTATTCGCACCCATGCTCCAGACTTAACAGTTTGTTTGTTTTCCTTGTTGTTTGCCTTTCTTTCTTTTTCTTTTTCTTTTTTCCTTTGGAATTGCAATTGAAATTCTAAAAAATAAATGCTGCTGAAACAAATGTTTACATTAAAACTAATTACAGTTAATAATGCTGCAAATGCAAATGAAAGCAGGCATTTCTTAAGTGATAAGTGACAAGTGGCTGAGTCAGAAGTGGTATTCAGCAGGTTCTGGCCAGTTCTGGAGAAGCGGTAGCAGAAATTTTGAGTAGTTCGGAGAACCAGCAAATCCCACCTCTGACTGGAGATTTTACAATATCCTTCCCCTGCCACGCCCACCAAGCCACACTCACAGAACCAGTAGTAAAAAAAATTGAATCCCACCACTGGGCTGAGCCAGTCAACTGTTCATCACCCTACCAGTGAGGGCATTGGGAAGCTACAGGCCTGCTCCTTCATATCTCCAGATGCAAAACCAGAAACAAAGCCTTTTTGTTCATTCTCCTGTCTGCTGCTTATACTTGGAAGGATTCTTTCATTTAAAAATTTGTTATGGTTTCTGCAGCATGAACTGGGCACACTTACAGTTTACAACACACTAAGGATGATAAGAAGATGCGATTGCATCCAAGAAACATCCTTACCAGAAAAATCAAAGAGGTAGTGTCTTTGGGACAATAGGGGGGAAACCTTCCCCAAATCCTTTCTAAGGGTTTCCCTCATTTTGCAGTGGTGTTTTTTTTTTTTTATCAGTTGTGTCGTGTCCGGAAATAAGCTCAGAGTCAGTGACTTCAATTAAAAGCTCTTTATTTTTAACAAGTGAACCGAACCGGCGAAAGGTAAAAAGCCCGTGGCTTTTATACCTTTCGCAAGGCTGCCGCGGCCAATGGCAGCAACTTAAGTCTCCCACTCTCGGTTTGCACCAATCGCGGGAGACCTAAATCGGGCCAATCAGAAATCCCCGTGCCTTGGCCAATCAAGGCTCGGGGATTTCGAGTATACCATTTTAATACATAACACCCCTCCCCCCTTGGTACGGTCCGTCAGGTGGTGTAGTCACGCAGGTAGGCGGGGCTCCGTCGAGTCCTAGTTGACCTGCGCAACTCACTTTCCTGTTGTATCTCGGCCGGAGCGGTCGTTCCTTTGGCTGCTCCTGCCTCTTCGCGAACCGGCTGGATGATCGGGCCGGTTCTTTCGCCGTGGCTCCCGCCTGGGCCTACCGGGTCGGTTGAGCTGCGGATTTCGCCGCTCCCGCTTGGCTTCTCCGAGTCAGTAGAGCTGGCCAGACGGTTCTTCTCCGGAGGGGACTCGCGATGGCTGTTTTCTGGTGAGTATTTCTGGTTTATTTTATTTTGCGATTGTCTTTCCGGGTATTCCCTCCCCCCTTGGTTCGCTTCTTGGGGGTTGAGGTCAGTCGCCGTTCGGGACCTTAACTGGTCAATATGCCGTTTCCAGGCTCGCCCATCCGTGGTTTGGAGCAGGTACGACTTTGGACCAGTGACTTGTGTTATGACGGCTGGGATCCATAGGGGGTCCCCCGTCATGTTTTTTGCGTAAACTAGGTCACCTGGGTTAAATGTCCGGAACCTGGAGCTGGAGTCTGGGGGCTGCTCCGGGTTGTAGGTCGGGTGCAGTCTGTCAAGTGGAGACCTCAGCTTCCTGCCCATTAACAGCTCCGCCGGACTCTTGTTGGTTGTAGTATTGGGAGTGATGTGTTGTATGAAGAGTAGGCGGTTGATTTTGTCGTTGATCTCCCCGTGGTCCATTTTCCTGAGGGTCTTTTTTGTGAATTGGACCATCCGTTCCGCCCTACCGTTCGCCGCCGGATGCGCCGGTGCTGTCAATGCGTGGCGGATGCCCTTCTCTGCCAGGAACCGTTCGAAGTCGATGGAGGTGAATTGGGGCCCGTTATCTGAGACGATGACGTCTGGGAGGCCGTGTGTGGAAAACAGTTTACACAGTTCTTTTATGACAGCCTCTGTGGTGGTGGATTTCATGTCAGCCACCTCTAGCCAATTTGAGTATGCGTCGACTGTGATTAAGAATGTATGTCCATTTGTGGGGCCCGCAAAGTCAAGATGGATTCTGGACCAGGGCCCTCGTGGTGTTTCCCAATCCCGGATGGGTGCCGTGGGTGGGCTAGCTCTGGTCTCCTGGCATCGGTGGCATTTGGCGACCCATGCCTCAATTTGCTTGTCCATCCCTGGCCACCAAGCGTAGCTTCTGGCCAGGGCTTTAGTCCTGACGATGCCAGGATGACCCTCATGTAGCATCCTCAAGACTTTTTCTTGCAATCTATCTGGAATTACTACCCGGTCACCCCATAGAATGCATCCTTTCAGTAGTGACAGTTCGGTCTGGCGCTGGCGGAATGTTTTAAAAGTCCCGTCACAGTCCTTTTCCGGCCAGCCTTTTTCTAACCAGTGCAAGATTCGTGCCAGACGCCTGTCCTTAATGGTTTCCCTGGCAATGTCGGATGCGGTAATAGGTAAACTTTCTATGCTCAGGGTATTTGTGGTAGGTGCTGGGTCAGGTTCAGAGTCAGGTAAGGGCGAGCGGCTTAAAGCGTCCGCGTGCGAGATTTTCTTACCTGGCTTGTGTAACAGTTCGTAATTGTAGGCTGCCAGGAATTCCGACCATCTTGTCATTCGGGGTGACAAGATGTTGGGCGTGGCTCGGTTTCCCGGGAGGATGCCCAACAGAGGCTTGTGATCCGTCACAATGGTGAACGGGCGGCCGTACAAGTATTCATGAAAACGTTTGACGGCGGCAACTATAGCCAAAGCTTCCTTGTCCAGCTGGCTATAGTTGCGCTCTGGTTTGGTCAGAGTCCTGGAGAAAAAGGCGATGGGTGCTTCTCTCTGGTCTGGGAGGGTGTGGCTGAGGACAGCGCCGACGCTGAAGGGTGATGCGTCGCAAGTGACAGCTAGTGGTAAAGTCTCACTAAATTGCATCAGGACAGCATCGGAGGTGAGGAGGTCCTTGGTTTTTTGAAAAGCGGCTTGTTCTCGCCTCCCCCAAGTCCAGGCTGCCTTCTTGTCTAGGAGTCTATGTAAGGGCTCCGCCGCCGTTGCCTTTTGAGGTAGGAAAACATTATAGAAATTTAGTAATCCTAGGAATGCTTGTAATTCCGTTTTGGATCTTGGGGTGGGGGCTTCCTTGATGGCTTTTATTTTTTTAGTTGTAGGGTGAATGCCCTTTTGGTCTAGGAGATAGCCCAAAAACTCTACTTGCTTTGTACATAGATTGCATTTCTCTCGCTTAACCTTAAGTCCTGTTTCTTTAAATTTTGTTAAGACTTGTCTGAGTCGCGTCTCTAACTCGGCTTCATTTGGCGCCGCTATTAGTACGTCGTCAAAATAGGGCACCACCCCTTTTATGCCCTGTAACAAACGTTCCATCAGGCTTTGAAAAATGCCTGGTGCCACGCTGACTCCGAATTGGAGCCGGTTACATTTGAAGGCCCCCCGATGTGTTACTATTGTTTGGGCTTCCGCCGTTTTCTCGTCTACCGGCAGCTGCTGATATGCCTGGGCAAGGTCGAGTTTTGCAAAGACTTTGCCCCCTCCTAGTGAGTGTAGTAAATGTTGTACTATAGGGACTGGGTAGGCGCTTTGTTGTAACGCGCCATTTAGGGTGGCCTTATAGTCCCCGCAAATTCTCACTGACCCGTCCGGTTTTACTGGGGTCACTATAGGGGTCTCCCATCTGGCATGGTCTATCGGTTGTAATACCCCCTGTTTGACGAGTTTGTCAAGCTGCTCGTCAATTTTTGGTTTTAATGCAAACGGTACCCTTCTAGGTTTAAGTCTCTTAGGGGGGACCCTTGGATCTAAGTCAAATGAGATAAGGGGCCCCTGGTACTTGCCCAAGCCTCCATCGAACACCTCCTGGAACTCCTGGGTTAGCCGCTGTTCCCAAGCTTCGATGGTGACTTGGTTGACACCTGTCAGCGCGATGTTAAGCGGGGCGAACCATTGTAGACCCAGTAGGCTTGGGCGGTCGCGATTGACGATTGTGAGTGGTAGTTGTTCAGTGTGGCCTTTGTAGGTTATGTTGAAATTCTTGGTGCCTACTACCGGGACACGGTTCCCTTGGTAGTCTTTAATGATGATCTTTTGTGTCTGCACGTTTCTCTTTTGTAGAGTGGGCACCAGTCTTTTGATTTCACGCCATGCAATCATGGAAAGGTAGGACCCAGAGTCCACTTCCATCTTGCATGGCTGGCCCTCTATATATACTTCTACATGTATTTTTCTGGCGCCGTCGGAGGTGGCGTGGCCGATGGTCACCGTCTGATGGGTCTCTTCTTTCCGTCGACCGTCGCCGCTTCTTTGAGATCGTTGAGCGTGGTCCCATCGACCGTCTGGCTGTCGTTCTCTGGTTCTGGGCGGGGAGTTTTCTCTCCGTCTGTCGTGCTGTTCCCATTTGGGCGGGCTGCGAGTCTTCTTTTGGCGGCAAACTCGGGCGATGTGACCCCTTCGTTCACAATGCCTACAGATAGAGTCAAAAAATCGGCATTCTGACCTGGGGTGGTCGCCGCCGCACCCGGCGCAGCTGGTCCTCGACTTACGGCCTTTTCGACTTCGTTGATCGCCGCGTCCCGTCTGTACTCGGTGAATGTCCTCCTCGTCTTCAGACGTGCTGGAGTTTGACTGGTATTCACCGTAGTGTGCGGTTGCTTCACTTCTCGCGTCGGCCGACCTTGCCGGGTTGTTGTTCCCGCCCTTCGCGTCAGATCTTCGCATGCTGTCTGCCGACGTGCGTGTTGCTTCAGCGGCTGCGGCGGCTGTAAGGGCATCGGCTAGGCTGATGTCGCCCTTGGCCATAAGTCGGCTCTGCAGTGTAGGATCCCATAACCCGAGTACAAAACGGTCTCTTATGAGACTGTTGAGACCCTCGAACTCACAGAGTCCTCCCAGGCGCCGCAGTTCTGCGACGAAATCGCTCAATTTTTCGTCGGGCTTCTGGTTTCGGCGGTAAAACTCGTTGCGCCGTATTAGGATGGGGACCTTGGGGGCATAATGGCGCCGCAGTATTGGTTCGAGGACGTCCCAGTCCATGGCGGTTGCGTCTGTCGGCTTGGCTAATGCCTTAGCCATCTGGAAGACCTCTGGTCCGCAGTGTGTAAGGAAGACAGCGCGTTTCAGCGGGCCCGGGGCGTCCTTCATGCCGGCGCATTCTAGGTACATTCGGAACCGATCCGAATACGATTCCCAATCTTCGGCGGCAGGGTTGAAGGGGGCGGGCGGTGCTATCTTAGCCATCTTAGTGCTGTCGCTGGTTCTTAGGTGGACACGGGGTTCGGTTCAGGGGCGAGATCCCATCCTCGTCGCCAGTGTCGTGTCCGGAAATAAGCTCAGAGTCGGTGACTTCAATTAAAAGCTCTTTATTTTTAACAAGTGAACCGAACCGGCGAAAGGTAAAAAGCCCGCGGCTTTTATACCTTTCGCAAGGCTGCCGCAGCCAATGGCAGCGACTTAAGTCTCCCGCTCTCGGTTTGCACCAATCGCGGGAGACCTAAATCGGGCCAATCAGAAATCCCCGTGCCTTGGCCAATCAAGGCTCGGGGATTTCGAGTATACCATTTTAATACATAACAAGTTGGGTAACTCTAATCATATGAAACTCTTCTATTTCTTCAGGGGGAAAAAGCAAGCTTCAATGAACTGCCAAAGTTTTGAGGTTGAATGTATTCCAAATTCCGGTTTATGCTGAAGGAAATCAATAGCCTCCATCCTTTGCATTGAGAAATATGGCTCCTCAAACGTTGTTGAATTCAAATTCTCAGCAGTATGAGCCAATATGATAGATTATTCTCTTTATCGCCAATGCTACTGGGTTGGAAGCACCACAGAGATTCTCCATCTGGTACTCATTTTCTGGTTAGCTGGCCAGCCACAAAAGGGCTTTCTGTTGCCATTCTCCCCCTTCCTTTTGCCTCTTCTTTAAAAAAAAAAAAAAAAAGGATTATAACAATGTGTTCTACATGGGGCTGCCCTTGAAGACGATCCAGAAGCTACAGCTGTAATACAGTGGTATGAGTAGTAACCAGCAACTCTTGGTATGCCCATGAGAAACCATTGCCATGCAAGCTCACCAAGCATGTTCCAGTAGACTTGGTGTGCACCATTAAATATTAAAATTGTATGCTTTCTCTTTTGCATGCTCCCACTCTCTACAACAGTTTTCCCAAACCTATAAGGACAGCACTGTCTCTCTGGAGATTCTTTGAAACTTTGAAAACCTGACTTTGGTACCAGAGGTTCATGTTTGTTATTTAATGGCCCTTTTTAGTTTTGTGGATCTTGAGATTCAAGCATGTTAGTCCAGGATGTTCATTGACTTGATATTTTTAATTATTTTTAATTCCTGTTTTATTTTGCTGACCCACCCAGAATCTGCTGGAATTGGGCACCCAATAAATTTAAGTTAATAAATAATAACAAGCTTTACAAAAGGAGATGGGGGAAAAAACCCTGCAAAATATCCATAAGAAGGAAAGAAAAATGATAAAGGGCAAACTATTGATATATGTCTAATATTCATCAAATGTCAAACAGATTTCTGAACTTACCCTGGAGGTAAAAAAATATTTAATGGTTGTCTAACATTACAAAATGTCATAAAATCTATGCCACAGAATAACATATTGAATAATTTTTTGATTAGTAAATAAAATTGCTTTTTCAAAGATAGGTGTCATACCTCTCTTAAATCCAATCTGCAATATCAGAAATATTACTTACTTTTCCAATTTCTCAAAATAATTCTCTTAGCGACCTCCCCAAACCCAATACTAACCATACAAAATCATAACTCTTCAACTTCCCTTATTTGTGCAAAAAATACATTCGGTCTGTGCCTTCTCATAATTTGGGGCTGTTTTATTTTCATCACTTTAAGGGTGGAAGCCATGCTTTTTTTTTCTTCAAAACCTCTCCCATTCCCACTTTTAATACATAATTCTTAAGATAAAATGGCCCACCCATTTCATTTTCAGTGATCTTACAGGATTCCCAGGAAACTCTCCTAAGACTTAGCCAGAAATATCTTCCTCTTAAGCAAGTCAAAAGAAAGAATGGATCTAGAAATCCACATTCATTTAAGCAGAACATCAGTTGTAAAAAAAAAAAAAAAAATCCTTTATATGAAACTTGATGAAATGCAAGTATGATGCAAAAAGAAAAGGACAGCCAGCTTGGTAAGTGAATTTTGAAAAAAAAAAAATCAGATCAGAACCACAGAAATTAAATAATAGATGTAGGCTGCCTGCTGCATCATCAAATTTTAATTAGATTCTTTACAGCTGCATGTCTTTGATCTGAGTTAAATAAATCATAGCCATGTTTTGGGGAGGAATTTCAGGATGATTTACATGTCATGCAAAGCTCATACAAGAAGAAAAGGAAAGATAGTTTGGAGCCAACATTATTATTATCTTGTGCTAAACCAAGGCCCTGAGGTTACCTTACTATTGACATTTATATCGTGAAAAATTAATAGCTCTGTTATTCATAAGAGCCATGAGTGTTTCTTCACTTATCTCTAGTATAGTCCAGTACTACAAACGTTACTATACTGTAATGAATTTGGATCTTAGGTGAAACACCAAGAAACACTGCAGGCCACTTCATTACTAGGTTGGGGAACTCTTTGCACTCTTGTACATGTCTCCCGGCATCTGCATAAACAAGAGCAGCACAATTCCTGTGCTGCAAATTCTCAGTTCCTCCTTGCTGTGATTTTACTCTCATCCAGTGGAGATTCTCACTCTCATCTTACAAACAGAGCTGTGTGTGAGATTGTATTAACAGAGTAACAGAGCTGGCAGGGACCTTGGAGGTCTTTTAGTCCAGCTCCATGTTCAGGCAGGAGACACTATGCCATTTCAGACAAATGATTGCCCAATCCCTTCTTCAAAGCAAATGGCTGTCCGTTCTCTTTTTAAAAGCCTCGAGTATTGAGCACCCACAACTTCTGAAGACAAGCTGTTTCACTGGTTTACAATTCTCACTGACAGGAAATTTCTCCTTAATTCTAGGTTGCTTCGCGCTTTGATTAGTTTCCATCCATTGGTTCTTGTCCTGCCTTCAGGTGCTTTGGAGAATAGATTGACACCCCCCACTTCTTTATATGGCAGCCCCTCAAATATTGGAACAATGCTATCATGTCACCCCTAGTTCTTCTTTTCACTAGATTAGACATACTCAATTCCTGCAACTGTTCTAACATATTTATTAAATGTTTATTTATATTTATGTTTATTATCAAAAACATATTTATGTTAGGTTGACAGTTATGGAGAGTCCAGCATTAGTACTCTACCCTGTGCATTTTTAGTGAGAGATAAGCTTAATTTTGCTCAATGTGACTGGCCTTCCATGATCTGTTAGCATTTACGTATTATTGTAGTTGGGGCATTCTGGCAAAGGAAATGCTGGGACAGATAAATGTGTGGATTTTTTTTCCCACATAACTCTTGAAATTCAGATTGAATTCCAGCAAAAACCCAGAGGTTTCAAGAAATCAAGGAATACTTTGTAAGAATTTCTGCCTGAACTAAATTTGTTAGAAAGCTCAAAGCACTTGGATGCATGGATGGGGAACTCGAGACTCTTCCAATTGGGTTGACCACAACTTACATTAGCTCCAGCGAGCAGGACTATTGATCTTCTAGGTTGTTCCCAACTTTGAGGATTGAAGGTTCTTCACCTTAAAGTACCTGAAATATTCTCTTCGTATTTCACAAGGAGGAAAAGTGGATAGCCTGTAGGGTATCTCATTGAATTCAAGGCAAAGATGAAGTAAAGATAGCCTATGTCCCAATGAACCGTCTTACATCAGAAGTATGCAATGATTGGGAAGCCAAAGGCTACATTCCAAAAAGGAGACCAGATCAATGCATGAACTAAATTTGTTTTGATTTAGTTATATTCATTCGTATTTAATTACAATTCAAATGATATCATGCAGTTAATATAATGACTCCCTGTGTTTTTAATACATTCCCATCTGTTACTTTAAAATTGCAATCTGGTCCAATGTTAGCTGGGATTTAGATGTTGCATTGAAAATTTTGGAGGCCACTAATCTATACAACTCCACTTAGACATTGAGATTCAATAACTCCATAGCTTTAGATTGTCACCTGATTTGGACAGACCTCCAAACATGGAAGCAAACATGGATCACTCGTTTCAGCAGAACCATCTGTGGGGGAATTATGCCTTTCAGATGTCTTTCAAATACATACATTCATTTCTTTTCAAATGAGAGAGATACATTCAGTCATCAGCCAGCAAAACAAAGTTTTAAAGAATAAAATTATAACAATTTCATGGTGTAATAATGTAACATGTATAAGACTTGACTAAACATTTTGGTCATTGAGACAAATCATAATACTGATACAATTAAGATTGTAAGTTTGATTTAAACACAAAAGCGAATATAGTGAAAATATATTAATTTGGGTGAAACTGTAGAATAATGACTTAACGTGGATTCAAATAGCTAGCAAGATCATTTATCTAAGCCTCACAATATGGTTTGCACCTTCCCAAATGACTAGTCGAAAACTCAATTTAGTTCTTTTTGTCAAATGGCTATTACATAGGATAGCATGCCTTGTTTTTCTGAATCAGTTCTAAGGAGGGCAGTGTTTTGCAGCGATGTCAGTGTTTGTGTGTGTGTGTGTTTCAGGAAAGAAATTTCCGAGCAGAAAAGTTTGAAAAGAAAGCCCAAAGTTTACTTGCTGAATATACAATATTGACATATACTGTATTTTGAATGAGAAAACTTTGAGACCAGTGATGAGCTTTCAAGCTGAGTGATCTAGTTTTTTTTGCTTCTGACATTTTGCCAGCAGTTATAGCTGACATCCTCAGAAGCAGGGTAAACGGAATTGTGGTGTGTCTCTTGGCACTCAACAGGTAACTGAATTGGGCTGACTGAGATTCTGTATTTGTATCTGATATGGACCAACCAGAGATCAGCCTGCTCAATTTAAATACAAGAGAACAAGGATTTCTTTGGTCATACACAATGGGAATTCTGGGAGTTGCAATCTCAGGGTCTCAGAGATGCCAGATTGAAGAAGGCTGCTTTGTGCAGATATCACCAATCCAAAATTTGACCATTTTATGACTTTGGGTTCACAGTTTACAAATTTTTCACTATATTATGTGCATAGTACACACCTACATGTGATTGAAGTGGCCATTCTGAAAGCTTCTTATGAATAAATCTAAAGATTTTAAAGTTATTACTAGATGTTGTTCATCACCATTGTCTTAATTTAAGCCATTGTCTATCCATTGCAAGATGAAGGTCTCTTCTACATGTTTCCAATTAATAACATCCTGAGCTTTCTTTTGCCAATTGGCCCCACAATACTTGCTGAACATGTTGTTATTTATACAATTGTTGAATATTTGGATTTAAAGTCAAGCCAGACTTTATTAGTGCAATTCTGCTTGGACTACAGTTCAGTAAGCAAAGAAGCTTTTCACAATCTAGATAAGAAACAAGACTTTAATGTGGGGATAACTTCTGGTTTGCAGGGCTTCGGCAGCAGGCAGGAATCTGCGATCGTGCACAGTTTCTGTCTGTGCTCGCCACTGGAGCACCCCGAGCCAGCTGGCTTCAGGGCTAAGCCACCCCGTAGAGATGGTGAAGACGGGGGAGACCCAGCAAGGTCGAGGGGAGCCGCACCTCTCCTCCTCAGCTGGCTAAACTCCCTTTCCCAAAGGCAGTAAGAGAGGCGGTCAGAAATGGCTGCCTCAAAGAAGCACTCAGCCAGAAAAGAAAGTGCAGGAGGAAGTTAAGAAGTGAAAGTTTTTGGCTGGCTGGGACAAAAAGTAACAATTAAGGTACCTTGGAATTTAAATTTTGCAAAAGATACATCGCTCCCAAAGAAGAGTCGGAAGCAGTGAATGAAAGTAAAAAGGGAAAGTTGTTTTTTTTTTTTTTTCACTCTCCTTCCTCACGCTGATAAAGAGAAGATCTGAATAAAGAAATCAGAAAAATCTGCTTTGGTACCAACAGGTAATTAAACTGGAAATATAATTAAATGCCAAAGGGACAATAAAAATTTATGAACATTAAAAATCCTTTTTTTGCTATAAGTGGGAAGGGAGAGGAAAAGAATAAGGGCAGGACTTGGAAGGAGGAGACTGCTTGGAATTCAAAAGAATTTAAAGTTAAATCTTAATAAGACTTTTAAATGATACATTTTAACTGGAACTTTGCAACTAAATAGTAACCCCAAGAAGAGAAAGTGAAAAAAGAAGAAAGTGTTAAAAGAAACAGCTTGTGTGTATTTGGATTGTTTGGTGAATTTTGGAAATCATATTTGAATGACTAAAAACAATTGGGTGGTTGTTTAAAAAAAAACCTCTACAATGGTATCACCTCTGGATGAACTGAATGAACTGGATGAACTGAAAATTGAATTTAAAAAAATATAAAGAAGAGGAACAAGAAGGGAAGGGCTCCTTTGGTTCCATTTTTCAATTCTTAGAAATGGCAATTGGTGTCTACAAGAAACAACAAGAAAAGACTGCTCAACAAGAAGATTGGGACAAAGAAGAAGCCATTTTTAATGAACAAGTAATTCTATCTGGGAAAGAAAAGGGAAAGGAAGGAAAGAGAATGGAGAATCTAAGACCTAAAAAAACAGCCAAAAAAGGGAAAAATAATGTGAAAAGGGGATATAATGTTGGGAAGCAACAGAAAAGGGCAATACAGAAGAGGGAAATGGAGGTGGAGAGACAGGGGCATAAAAAGGGGAGAGAGAAGAAAGGGAAGAAGGAAGGGAAGTTACAAAGGTCTGGAGCAAGATGTAAAGAAACAGGATTTATTCAAAGATAATGGGTGAAAATTTAACTGAAAAAGGGATTCTGTAAAGGTACATAAGATTGTATTGTTATATTTGTATAAGAAATAATGTTAAAAAATTGGAAACAACATATGATTAAAAAGTGGAATAAAATAGTGGAATTTAGTGAAACTTTTGTGAACAAAATAAATGAAATGAAATAAATGAGAGAATTGAACTAGGAAGGAATGGGAACATTTTAACTACTCAACCTTTTATAAAATATAAGTGAAGTGGGAGGGAAGTAATTATGGAAAGTTTATAAGTGTTTCCATAGAAGTATGATATTTATTTGAAAAGTAATGTGTAAAATGTTTAAGATTTAAATGAATATTAATATTAATGATAGAACTGAATTGGTATGGATTGTTGTTTTAATTATGTTATATACTTATAATTTTTTTCATTTTTAAAATACATTGTATAATTTAAGAATGTACCAAGCAGAATCCAAATGGAAGTTATGTGTTATATTAAGTGTTATAATTTTAGGGGAAAGATATAAAGGCGTCATACTCCAATCAGTGATTACAGGAGAAATTTTGCTTAATGAGAAAAGATAATAGACAGCTGAAACAGGATAGACAAAGAATATAACTATGATGATTTGAATTGAGATGAAATAAATAAAATAAAATTAAGAAAGTTGAAAGAGGAGAGAAGTTATATAGAAAATGTTGCATGGTAATAAGTTGTGGAATGGAATATAAAAATGAGCATGAAATGAGCATGCTTTCAAAAAAGATGTTTTATGTTTTTATGTTCTATGTTTTGTTTGTTTATGTTTGTTTTTAAAAATCAATAAAAATTTTCAAAAAAAATAGACTTTAATTCAGGGATAAAATATTTGGCTTTTAGTGTAGCAAGTCTGAGAATCACTTCTTGGCATCGCTTGTTAAAATGGAGATCCAGTACCAGGTGAATGTTGATGGGAAAAACAGCTTTGTTAGAAATCCTGCCACTAGCATAGATGAATTCCCTTCCATTAGTATATTGGATTCTGTTTCTCTGTTCTATGGCACAAGTCAAGCAAACTTTGGAAACTTTGAAGCCTAATATTAGAAGTCACACTAAAAAAAGACAATGTTGTTTGACACACATTATCTTCTGTTTCACCAATGATCAGTCAATGAAAATGCACCTTGCTGGAACTGCCACTTGCTATATGCTCCCCCTAAAACTAATTTTATTTTGCATATTTTTCCTTAGGCAAAATGTTTGGGAACTATGAAGAAAAAGCCAAGTGTATTTCTTCACCACAAGAAAAAAAAAAATATTTTGGAGAATTTTCTCAAGGTATAATCGATCAAATTGATCTAAAAAAGAAAGGCTGATGGTCTTTATAGTTAGAATAATACAATTAGGGCTTCCATGATCTGTTGCAAGTTCTATAGAATTAAAGGGAACATAGAAAATCATGGGAACATAACGGCTTTGAAATATTTGGGCCAGACAGCCAAATAGCCATGCTATTAAGTAGCTGTTCATCACAATCACTAGACAACACAACAGTCAGAGAATGAAGAGGCTGTTGAAAATTGTTCTTGTGGAATGGGATGGCTGTGGAACATTTTGGCTCTAGAACACAATAGCTGCCAACATTTTTGCTGGGGATTAGAGTGGTTTTGAAGTACTTGGAATGTGGGTCAAACAGATGTGCAAAATTGTGGCTGTGGAGTACAAGGGCCAAGGGACATTATGGGAACAGCACATTGCAAACTATAAGTACAAATAGCAATCAAACCAGGAAAGCAAACTGGTACCATTACCTCATAGGATTTTAGGAAGATAATCTGAGGACCAGTGTCTGCATTTGGGATTCAGATAACTATGATATCTATTCTTCCACATCTCACACTCAGATAGAGTACTTGTGGAATAAAATTGGACTTTTCCATATAGTCACCAAGACTCAAGACTGACTCAAGGAATACTTTTAAAAATAAATTGTGCACCTATCTCAGATCTCCAGTAAACAACAAAAATCCAGGATATCTTGCAGAAAATTACTAAGTATTGACTCTAATTTCAAGGAATAGTTGCCTTGCTTCCTGATTTTTCCTTCCTTCCTTCCTTCCTTCCTTCCTTCCTTCCTTCCTTCCTTCCTTCCTTCCTTCCTTCTTTCTTTTCTTTTCTTTTCTTTTCTTTTCTTTTCTTTTCTTTTCTTTTCTTTTCTTTTCTTTTCTTTTCTTTCTTCCTTTCTTCTTTCCAGAATTCAATCAAATCCTGGATGATAAAGAAGAGAGTCATCCAGATATAAAATAAACTGCTGAAGAATGCGTTTCAAAATCAGTAGTTATTGCTGAAAATGATGGGATCACCCATCCTGATGTTTACTATTTTTGTGCTCAAGAGGATATGTTAACAATCCTTTGCTCAAGTGGTGTAACTAAGAATCCTTTGGATTTGAAGAGAAGCCTGAGGGTGTGCTTCTATGTTTTTTGGCCTGGCCACAAGCAGTGATGGGATGCTGCTGGTGTAACAACCGGTTCGGTGATCGTGCGTGTGAACTGTTTTCCGAAAAAAAACTTACCTGCTATGTTACTACTGGGGAGTAACACAGCTGAGGAGTGGCAATCTGCTCTGCCATGCAAATCAGCTGAGAGGATATAGGTAAGTACCATGTAGGGGTGGACAGGTAGGCCCACATGATCGTCCAAGCAAACCGGTTCACTGCCAGATGATCTTCAGAGCTAGGGGTTCACCAAACCAGTCCGAACTGGTAGAATCCCACCCCTGGCCACAAGTGATGGAAAGAATATTACTATGTTCCCTCCAGCACCAACATGCAAGATATATGCTAGCAAGTTGGAGAACAATAATTTTGCATTGACAAACTCCCAGCTAGTACACTAGGAGAAAATCAAATGGGTTCCTGGCTACAGGGATGTATTCAAGAAAGGCATGTAGATCCTGCATAGATAGTTTCATAGCTGTTAAATTGCAGATAAGGCTCTCAAGGGATGTTGACTAATGCAAACACATAAAGCAAGATCTAGCATCAATTGCTGTGAATATGTACATGTGGATTTCTTCTTTCTGAAATAAAAATCCTTTCCAGAACCTAAAACACACGGAACATTTCCCCAAGAAAACTGAAAATCCCTAAGAAAGGCATCTTAAAAATACCTGGAGAGACAATTCAACCCATCTGAATATATGGTATCCTTTTTCTGTTCCTTCAGGGTGCTAGATCCTTTTCATAGCCTTCAAGAAGTCTTCCAAACATCAGTATTCTCTGAGTGTACCTTTGCTTTTTCTATCAGAACTTTCTTTGTTAATCACTGCTGTTTACATGGCATCCTTCATCCAACGATGTGGCAGCAGTTTACTAACAATCCTTATTAATGGGGCTGTGCATATCACCACTGCTTTGAAGTACATCTCATTAATCATGGAGTGACAGGTAAATGGAGGCAGCAGGATGAGGCAGAGTGTAAAATGGCTTTCAGATGCCGGGCATTTTGATGGGAGTTGCCTTTTGCTTACTTAGTGTGCCAGCAGTATCTCATCTCGCATTCTGCTATGTCTCTCTGCTACCTTTCTTCTATAAAATAGGCCTAGGGAAGTAAACTGTTATTTCTCTATGAATTAAGAGAAAGAAACAGATAATTGGATTACATATTATTTCTCTAAGAGAAGCAATTGAAATAAATACAGGAGGGAAAAATGCATGAGAAGACTTCTGATTGGATAAAGATCAGGACTTTCCTCCAGCCATGTTTATTCCTCTAGGAAAGTGATGCTCATAAGAACAACTCTTCTTCAGAACTTCAGCCTGAAAGCATGGAGGATAATGCTGAGCAGCCTTTATAGTTAACAACATGCCACACCTAAAGTACTATATGTACGGTTGCAATGTCCAAGTCAGCAAAGCACTGGAAACTTCTTCCACTTACAGTGGATAAGGCTTGATTTTCTCTCTTTCCCCTTCAGTTGCTTAAGGAGAGTCAAGCCATAACAGTTAGCTTGTGATATTTTACTTACATATTTTAGCATACACAATCCAATATTCTTTCCTCCCTCCCTCCCTCCTCTCTTCCCTCCCTCCCTCCTTCTTTCTTTCTTTCTTTCTTTCTTTCTTTCTTTCTTTCTTTCTTTCTTTCTTTCTTTCTTTCTTTCTTTCTTTCTTTCTTTTTCTTTCTTCAGCTTATATAACTGTCCATTTCAAATAACATGACTTTGGATGGCTAACAATGATTAAAAGATTAAAAATAGTATAATAAACCAATAAACAACATACACCCACTGAAACTTACTGGAAAAGAATGGGGACAGATTATTTCTTTGGGAAATCAACTTCAGCGCTTCAATCCTGCAACTGAAAAGCTTCTGTTTTGCCTCTCGAAACCGTGCAGATTGTTAGGGTCCAAAACAACAGCCTCTGAATCCTTCCCTACTTTCCATGGGAATGTCTTCGGCAACCTTCTCCAACCAGGTACACTCCAAGTGTGTTGTATCTCACATCCCAGAATCCAGGGGTTAATGTTCTAACACCTGGTTGGTGAACACTGATCCATAGTCTTTTAATGTGTGATAAGTTGACATTTTATGGTGAATAATTTTATTCTCAGTTTAATTCACTTCACCAATGCATTCCAGACAACAATTAGCTTGTTTTGTCAAGGTTAGTTTCTGGTGTGCATGTGAGCATTGTTAAAATGTATGAAGAGGGAAAACCAAGAGACAAACACCATGAAAAATTAAAAAACTGGACAAAGTTCAGATGCAATGTTTTCTATATATCATTTAGCAACTTAAATAGTGGCACAGTAGAAAAATCCAGTTCTATGATGCACTGGTTATTTATTTATTTCATCAATGAGTGTAATGTTTCTTGGATGATTTCCAAAGTTATATTCTGAGAAAAAGACTGGTTAATTTGAAATTCCAAAATTATGGCTGACATTCAGACAGGGAACATTTCAGAAGCATCCCTAGGTGTGATGGAGCAGCTAAAATGCAAGTTGAGTTATAATAAACCCATGTTCATGCAGGTACAACGTCATGCATAATATGATACATGCTTATGACCTAATTGTTCTGTAGAGCTATATCATTTTGCGTGTGTGAGGGTTGTGAAAATCATGCACAAATGTGCAAATCAGGCCCTGTGTATATAATTTATATTTTGACACTCCACATTTCTTAGCTGAGTGCTGTCTGTCGATCAGTCAGTCTGTCCACTGATCCATCAATCCAGCCAGCCAGCCAGCCACCCCAAACTGGATACAATAAACCTACATAAGTATCCATATTCTTTTTCTTTCTTTGTTCTAAAGATTGATTTTGTCCCTGTTTATGATCATTTTGTATACAGTTTTTACAATTGCATGCTGTTTTGTATACTCTTGCTTGCAAGATAAATGCTGTTTTCCCCAAACTTCTGAACAAAAGAATGATGGACAGCAGGGGTTCTGTTTGCTTCTACTATTTGTTTCAGATAATCAGTATAGCTTATTTTTCTTCTTTTTTTTCCCAATTTTTGCTGCTTTCCTCAATCTGTACTAAATTTCTTTTATATTCCTAACGTGTGCTGATGCTGCATCTCATAGCATCAATTTCTACATAATATTGTAGTGGGTGACATGACCTTGAGACTGATTTCCATAAGATTTATTGTAGATAAACTTTGCTAGCTCTCTTTCTCTACTACTTATGTGATCGACACTGTGGGATTCCTGTTCTCGAAATAAAATAAAATAACCAACATTCCTAGGTCAGCACCCAAACAAGGTATTCAGTCCCCATTCCTCTGGTAAAGACAAAGTAAAGGTAATTGATTTCCCCTGTTGTCCTTAATGATGGTTACCATGTTTTAGGCTTACATGACAGGAGCTGGAATTAGTAGGTGCCAACTTGCAGCAGCTGGTCCTAATCAATTGTCTGTTTCCACAGCCAATGTGAGATAGTTAATCAAAGAGAATATTTTAAGCTGTGCTATTTGGCATACTCCTCTTGTTTATTAATATATCTCCTTGATCTCATTATTTCGTTTAAAAGTAGAGGGAGCTATTCTGCATCAAAATCAATGAATTGAATATATATTACATAGAGATGGAGAAGGGGACCAAATTCATTCCTTGAGGCTGGAAAGAAAGGTTCAGTAAAGGTTGCCACCATCACATATAGCACAGGAGAAAAAGCACTCCTGGGAAAAACACTTTACTCAACATGAAGAGATAGGCTTGCCATACATCGATGATATGCTTGCCCGCAGATCTTATTAACCTATTAAATCAACAAGATAGAAACAAAACAATGTTGCTCTCTTTAATTTAAAACAATAAAACTAAATAATAAAACTGCAACTTCATAACCTAGCCTTATGTTAAGGGACAGGAGTGTTTTATTCTAATCTAATAATTCCTCCTGGTATTAATGCAATATTGTATTTATAAACCCACATTTAAATCAGCACTCTACAATGAGATTGGTTGTTTGGGGAGGATGCTTCACTTAGCATATTATTAGAAGGCTGTATCCTGGGCCTGACAAAAACAAGAATGTTGTCCTATAAAGCAATAGAAGTGAATGCAAAATTAACAAATATCATTTGGTTAATGTAGTTCTGAGAAGGCATTTTGATTGAAAAAGTACAAGATGTGATAATGGACAAAAGTCGAGAGAGTACAATTTTATGCCAGTATTTTTTGGGGGGAGGGGGGGGAGGGCGCGGAGGATACCAACTTTTTGCTTTTTAGAGGAGTTTGAGAAATATAAAAGTTTGAGAAACGTTATTGTTTATTTGGATTAATTAATTTGATTAATTATGAGAAACCATAAGATAAAATGAATATGCGTGGAGGATGGAACATTTTGCATGAATATGATGTAGAACTGAAGGTTGGTTGGCAAATGTAATACAAATGCTACATGGTACGAAACAGTCATTTAAATAAATGGACTGCTTAGTGGTAGTGGATAGTTCAGCAAAGATCAAGGAATAAGCCAAGGAAATGAGATAATCCTTGTGCGGAGGAGCAGGCCACATGGGAGCACAGTGGCCTAGTGGTTAAGAGGCTGGGATTGTTGACCAGAAGGTTGGCAGATCAAGACCCAAGCACTGTACAATGAGGTGAGCTCCCAATACTTGTCCCAGCTCCTGCCAACCTAGCCATTCAAAACAGTGGTGAGATTCAATTTTTTTTACTACTGGTTCTGTGGGCGTGGCTTGGTGGGCGTGGCAGGGGAAGGAGACTGTAAAATCTCCAGTCACAGGTGGTATTTGCCGGTTCTCAAAATTTCTGCTACCGGTTCTTCAGAACTGGACAGAACTTGCTGAATGCCACCTCTGGTTCAAAAGCATGCAAGTGCAAGTAGATAAATAGGTACACTTTGTTGGGAAGGTAATAGTATTCCATGCACCTTGGTATATAGTCATGCTGGCTGTCGGCGTTCCAAGTAACACATTCAAAGAAATCAGAACCCCAAGTCAGGAATGTTCCTCAGAGAACATGTTTATTGGACACATCACATCAGCACAGCCAGTGAAAACTAACTCCCATGGTTACCATGTAAAACAGCAAAGCTTCCCCCCCCCGCCCCAGTTGTCACAAGTGTGACAAGTCACACTGTCCAATCAAAGTGGTTAGCGGGCTCCCTCGATCACTTCTGCCTCCACCTACTGCCACCTGTTGGAATGAACTTGGTTCCCATTTTGTCTATGAGATGGTCCAGTTATTTCCCCCTCATCCTCCACACACACACCCCCCATAGTGCATGGCAAATATGAAACAGCACAAGATGGCTTCAGTCAGGTTCAATTCAGAGTTAACACCAGAAGTGTCTTCAGACAATTACTGGCTCCCTTTGCTTGGAATCAGAGATGGCCACTGTCCCCTAGAATCAGGCACACCTGGACAGCGGAAACCCTTTCGTTTCAGAGAAGCACTAATATGATTTTGGAAAAAAATATGCAGCAACCTTTATTAATTTATGAACTTAGCCCAGGAAAGCAAAAAAGCACAAAACAAAAACCATAAATTTCCTCAGCTTGACTCACTTTGGTATAAGATGAAGGGAAGAGGAAACATTGTCAGGATTTCAAAAGCCTGTTCTTGTAGCCTAAGTCAATGAAGTCGTGTTCTAGTCTTCCTTGGGATACCTGACCTGGCCCATCTGAAAGGACTGATACTGCGGCTGTTTAATTTATTCATGGATAAATCGACGGAAAACGATGGTTGTGACAATGCTGTTGCCTAGATTGGGGATGTGAATATGTGTAATTTGTATGCAGATCATGTCATTTGTTGGCTGAGAACTCAAATGATTTGCAATGAATATTAGATGCAACAAGCAGGAAGAATTTGAAAGGTAATATGTGAAAGGCCCAAGTTTAACAGGGAAAATAGAATGACTAAATGGAAAGTATGTCAATATAGCAAAACGTTAGAACGGGAGATGAATATATGTATCTTGGTAGAACATTTGTCAAGAAAGGATACATTTTAAAGATGTGGAGATGCTGATAGAAAGATAGTGGGTGATTAGTTGAAAGGAATAAATGCTTGCCTAAAGAAATGTAAATATCTATAGATAAAGACATGCTTCCGGCTACTTTGTTACATGGAAAGGAGAATAAGTTATGTCCGGAGAAACTTAAATGGAAGTGGAATGCAGTAGGAACAGGTCATTGAACAAGGGTACAACAAGGAGAGATGGGTACAAGAATGAATGTGGCATGGGAAAACACGGATTGGATAGAAAAATACAATAAGTGACCAGAATAAAAGCAGGACATTGAAGTACTTTGGTTATATAGAGAGAATAAATGAAGATTGAATCATAGAATGGAGAGAGTGAAAGATAGAGAATTTTGAGAGGAAAGGAAAGAGCAAGAGAGTTGTGGATGCATGCAGTGGATATAGAAAAGAGCTGAGTTGTTTAAAGAAGAAGAAGAAACAATGTTTAAAGTGACGAAAGAACATGATGGAAGCAAAGGTGGTAGGCAAGGATAGAAACCTAAGAAGAGACACAGTGAATGTTGAAATGGGGTAAAATGATTTAATTAGATATGCTACTGGTTTTTCTTATCTCCTGCCTTTATTTCCTTTTGTTTACTACTAAGTATTTTTCTGCACTTTGCACAACATTGCTTACCCCAAAAGGGAATAACACAATGGATATGTATCAGTGGTAGGATTCAATTTTTTTTATGATCGGTTCTGTAGGCATGGCTTGGTGGGCGTGTCAGGGGAAGGATCGGGGTGGGATTCTATTGGTTCTCTCTGGTTCTATAGTGTTCTGTATGGTCATTAACATACTTGTAAACGCCACGTAGTGATTGGTCAAAGCGCACGGCGATCTGATTGGTCAAACGAGCCGCACTGATTGGCCCGCCACGAATCCCCCGCGATTGGTGGAAACGAATCGCGGAGATTCAAAGCGGTGCCATTGGCCATGGCCGCCGCGACCAAAGAATAAAAGCTGCTGTTTTTCCTTTGGAAGCCGAGCCAATCTCGGGACCAAATAAAGAGCTGAAACTGAGTCACTGGCTCCTAGTCTCCTTCCCCGTAACGGACACAACACTGGCAATGAAGGTGGGATCTCAAGACTAATCCCCATCAAGCACTGAGGAAGTGAGACTGACAAGATGGCCTGCATCGCACTGCCCGCACCTTTTAGCCCCGCTACCGAGGATTGGGAATCGTACACAGACCGATTCCTGATGTTCCTCGAAAGTAGCAACTTAAAGGATGCAACTGGGCAGAAGAAAAGAGCTGTCTTTTTAACACAATGCGGGCCCGCAGTGTTCAAGATGGCAAAAGCTCTCGCGAAACCCAAGGACATGAAGGTGATGGACTGGACCGATCTTGAGCCGTTGCTCCAAAACCACTATGCCCCCACCATGCCCACCCTCATCAGGCGGCACGATTTCTACCGGCGGGACCAGAGATTGGGTGAGAGCATCAGCGACTTTGTGGCTAATCTACGGAACCTAGGGGGCATGTGCGGGTTCACAGACATGGATGAGGCTCTGTGAGACCGTGTCATCCTCAGGCTAAAAGACCCAGTCCTGCAAAGCCGACTGATGGCAACAGGCGGCATCGCCCTCATCGACGCCCTCGTTGAGGCCACCGCAGCCAAAGCATCCCGATAGTCGGAACAGGACATTTCAAAGTAACCTTCAAAGGACGCACAGCAAGGCTTCCCCTGACGATCGTGGACCGAGACCGCCCCAGCCTTTTGGGACTACAGTGGTTTGCGCCACTCGGGATCGAAGTCACAGGCGTCGATCACGTCGCAGATGCCGACTGGGAAGAGAAACTCGCAAGGGACTTCCAGGAAATGTTCGATGGCACCCTAGGCAAGTACCGAGGGCCCCCTATTTCTTTCAGCCTAGACCCCAGCATTCCCCCGATACGCCTAAAACCACGGCGGGTACCTTTTGCACTCCGGCCCAAGATTGATGAACAAATAGATAAGCTCATCAAACAAGGGGTCCTAGAGCCAATTGATCACACCCGGTGGGAGACCCCCATAGTCACCCCAGTCAAGCCCGATGGGTTGGTGAGAATCTGCGGGGACTATAAGGCCACCCTAAATTGCGCCTTACAACAAAGCGCCTACCCTGTTCCAGTAGTGCAGCACCTCCTACATTCACTGGGGGGAGGCAAGGTTTTTGCGAAGCTCGACCTGGTGCAAGCCTATCAACAGCTGCCGGTCGACGCAGAAACCGCCGAGGCGCAGACCATAGTAACCCACCGAGGAGTGTTTCGCTGTAAGAGACTCCAGTTTGGAGTCAGTGTGGCTCCGGGAATTTTCCAGAGCTTCATGGAGAGACTCTTGCAAGGAATTAAGGGGGTGGTTCCCTACTTCGACAACGTACTGGTGTCAGCAGCCAACCAACAAGAACTGGAGGGTCATCTAAGGGAGGTACTAACCAAATTCAAGAAGGCCGGGCTAAAGATGAAAAAAGAAAAATGCCAGCTGTACACAGAGTGGGTCAAGTTCCTAGTACCTCCTAGACCGGCATGGCATCCACCCAACCAAAAAAAAAATCAGAGCCATTAAAGAAGCCCCCACGCCGAAGAATAAAATGGAACTACAGGCATTTCTAGGACTGTTTAATTTTTATAATGTGTTCCTGCCCCAAAAGGCGACTGCAGAGGAGCCTTTGCATAGGCTTTTGGACAAGGCAGCCATGTGGACTTGGGGGAAACGCGAGGAAGCTGCCTTCAACAAAACCAAGGACCTGCTCACCTCAGATGCCGTCCTCATCCAATACAATGAGACCCTACCACTAGCCATCACATGACCTTTCGGCATCGGCGCCGTCCTCAGCCATAATCTCCCCGATGAAAAAGAAGCATCCATCACCTTCTTTTCAAGGACCCTCACCAAACCGGAGAGAAACTACAGTCAGCTGGACAAAGAGGCCCTGGCTATTGTCGCCGCAGTGAAGAGGTTCCACGAGTACCTCTACAGCCGGACATTCACCATCATCACCGATCACAAGCCGCTGTTGGGAATCCTTGCAGGGAACAGGGCCACCCTGAACATTCTATCTCCTAGAATGACAAGGTAGTCCGAATTCCTTGCCGCCTACAGCTACCGACTCACACACCGACCCGGTAAGATGATCACCCACGCAGATGCCCTGAGCTGCACGCTGCTACCGGACCTAGACACCGACCCAGCACCCACGATGACCACCCTCAGCATAGAGACTCTGCCCGATCTACCCATAACCGTGTCAGACATTGCCCGCGAAACTAATAAAGACAAGCGTCTGGCGCGGGTGTTACATTGGGTAGAGAAAGGGTGGCTGGAAAAAGATGATGACGAATCATTCAGGACATTTCAGAATCAGCAAACAGAATTGTCATTACAAAAAGGTTGTGTATTTTGGGGGGATAGGGTTGTTATTCCGGAAAAATTACAAGGGAAGGTATTGGAGTTATTACACGAGGGGCACCCGGGCATAGTTAGAACAAAAGCCCTGGCCAGGAGTTACGCCTGGTGGCCAGGGATGGACAAACAGATCGAGACTTGGGTGGCAGCATGCAAACGTTGCCAAGAAACCAGGCCGAGCCCTCCCACCGCACCAATCCTGGAATGGGAAAACCCCAGGGGACCATGGTCCAGGATTCACATAGATTTTGCCGGGCCCACTAAGGGACACATATTCCTTATCACGGTAGATGCTTACTCCAATTGGTTGGAGGTAAGCAACATGAAAACCACCACCACGGAGGCCGTGACCAAGGAACTCAGCAAGCTGTTCACAACCCATGGCCTCCCAGATGTCATCGTGTCGGACAACAGGTCCCAATTTACCTCACTGGAATTCGAAAAATTCCTAGCGGAACAGGGAATACGGCACGCACTGACAGCGCCAGTACATCCGGCAGTGAACGGGAGGGCAGAACGAATGGTTCAATTTACGAAAAAAACAATCCAAAAAATTGAACACGGGAAATCCAAGAAAAAATTAAAAAAATGCTTTTTATACAACACATAACCCCGAACACGACAACCAACAAAAGCCCAGCAGAACTCTTAACGGGGAGAAAATTAAGGTCCCCACTCGACAGGCTGCACCCCACATACAACCCAGAAAAAACCCCAAACTCCTCAAGCAAACACCGAACATTTACACCAGGCAACGCAGTCTACACGAAGAACCTTACCAGGGACCATACCAAGAGGGGAGGGGTGTTCTGTACGGTCATTAAGATACTTGTAAACGCTACGTAGCGATTGGTCAAAGCGCACGGCGATCTGATTGGTCGAGGGAGCCGCACTGATTGGCCTGCCGCGAATCCCCCGCGATTGGTGGAAACTAATTGTGGGAGATTCAAAGCGGTGCCATTGGCCACGGCCGCCGCAGCCAAAGAATAAAAGCCGCTGTTTTTCCTTTGGAAGCCGAGCCAATCTCAGGACCAAATAAAGAGCTGAAACTGAGTCACTGGCTCCGAGTCTCCTTCCTCGTGATGGACACAGCATATAGAACCCACTGTTACAGTTCCCGGGAGTTCCTGGGAGTTCCTGGGAGTACAGAGAACTGGTAAAACAGGCCCCTGGATGGTCCCACCCCTCTCCGCCCGCTTCTTCACTCACTGCCCAGTCAGTCCTTATTGTGCATGTGCAACATTGTATGCATGTGCGATAAGCTGACTGCATTCTAAGCCCACCCTCCTTATCATGGCCATGTGCCATCACTGCCTGCAGTCTGCCTTCGCCCGCCTGCCCGCCAGCCTTCTGCCATGATCTCCCTAGGTAAGTGAGGCTCTACAAGCAAGCCCCGGTTGACTACTGGTCACCACTAGTCATCTTTCCCCCACTTGCCTTTTGCCACCGCTGCCGGTCATGTTCCCCCTCCTTGCCTTCATGGGAGAACACATGGAGCAATTCTATGTCAGCTCTGGTGGGGTCAGTGGTTACCTCTCCCCTGCTGGTCTAGCTGGGGGAGTGAGAGAGTCTTTCTTGGTAAAGCAAAATTTAGCTTATTGCTATGCAAGGAAGATTTTGATGCTCTCACAGCAAAAGCAGCAGGAGCACATGTGGAGAGACTCATGCTGGGTCCGGTGGGGTCAGCAGCTGCTTCTCTCACTGCTGGTCTAGCTGGGAGAGCGAGAGTTTCTTTCCTGGCACAGCAAAATTTAGCTTTGGGTCCTGCAAGTCCCCATCAGGAAATGGCTCCCAAAGGGAGGGGGACTTGCAGAATCAAAAGCAGCAACTCTCGGTTGCTAAAGTAAATTTTGCTGTGCTACACAAGACAGTTTCCATTTCCCAGGGCCCCAAGGGCAGGGGTGGGTTTCTACCGGTTCTGTCCACCTTTGTAGAACCGGTAGCTCTGAAGAGCAGCAGACAGAGAGCATACATAGAACCGGTTCTATGTCTGCTACTGTTTTGGCCCACCAACCTGCCCGGGCTCTTACCCTTTATTTCCAGCTTTTTCAACTTCAGCTGCCATGCGAGGCACAGCTGCAATTAAAAAAGCAGAAAAAAAGTGCTTTTTCAAACTCTGCTTCCCTGCATGCAGCGCTGCTCAGCTGTCCAGGCAGCAAGCTGATGATGATTTACAGGCACGCGCACAGCATGCAGAGAAGCACATCGTAAATCACCAAACCTCGTAAATCACCGAACCGGTAGTTAACCCTGTCGGATCCCACCCCTACCCAAGGGCCATCCTCCCAGAGCACCGCCGCCGCCACTCTGAAGCTCCCCTTTGGGATGGATCAGTAAGTTCTTGTTTTGTTCCCCAGGAAGGGCTCCATCAGGAGGATGTCTGTGGTGGGGAAGGAAGGCTGTCTGCAGTTCTTGCAGCCAAAACCGGGAATCCTGGGGTATCTGCAAACTTGTGTTTGTATGAGGTTAGAGGCCCATGGGCTCGATTGCTGGGATGACACTTACTCCATGTGACACTGCTCACCTGCATGGCCGGTGTGTGTCAGAAGAGAGGGAGGAAGAAAAACTTGGCAAGTCTTCCTCCTTCTCAGGCATTCCCACAGAGTATGCACACATGTGGCTGGGACCTTCTGTGCATGGCCGAGTCCCTCTGGTGCCGTGCACATGCAAAGGATTTTCTTCAAGGAGTCGGCGTGTGAGCGAGTCCCTCCAGCATCATGTGTGCATGCTCTGTGTGTGTGTGTGTGTGTGTGTGTGTGTGTGTGTGTGTTTATGCCCAAGGAGAAGAGTTGCCAAACTTTTCTTCCTCCCTCCCAGCGTGAAGCAGCAGCCGCAGCCTGTACCTTTAAAGTACTTCAACACGAGGTTGTGGTGAGGTGGGGGGACCTTAAACAGACAGCCAGGCGACAGGAGCTGCCTTCCGAGCAGCTCCTCTCCGAAGGGAAGGGAAGAAGAAAAGTTTGGCAATTCTTATCCTCTTTCTCTAGAGCGTGCACACATGGCACTGGGAGGATCTTCTGCAAGGAGACAGTGCATGGGCAAGTCCCTCCAGCACCATGAGATGTGTGAGTGTTTGCTCTGTATGTATAGGACTGAGAAGGAGGAGGGAAGCAGCCAGGTTGAATGCTATTAGTGTGGCTGCAGAGAAGCAGGAAGCAGCTGCCGGCAATGCCCTCAGGTGAAGGCATTGGGAGCAGGGAGGCTCAATCCCCTCAGGAGCCACAAACCACCTCTTGTCACCCACCAAGGCTCCTCCCAATGTGCTTTTCTTCCTCCTCACCAGAAGTGTTGTTTTGGGGGAGACTGCGGGATTGCCCCACCTCCCTGCCAGCCATCTGGTCTTCAGTACTGGCTCCTCAGATTCCCACTACCCAGCACCAGTTCAGATGTTCCTTCCCCCCCAGGGACAGAGAGAGGGAGAGATGAGAAAGAGAAAGAGATGAGAAAGAGAAAAAGAAAAATAGAGTGATGAGAGAGAGAGAGAGAAAAAAAAGAGAGAGAGAGACGAGAAAGAGAGGGAGAAAGAAAAAGAGATGAGAGAGAAAAATGAGGGGAGGAGGAATAGAAAAATGGCTCTTTGAGTGTTTAAGGTTAGGCAAACATCATGGTCATTAAGTGAACATTGTAGTCATTAAGCGAGCACTGGTTGTTAAACAAGTCCATTTCCCCATTGGTCTTTTCAACTGGAAATCAGAAAGAATTGTGGGAAACTGGCAAAAAACATAGAAAACCTCAGTCACGTGACTGTGTGGGATGTTATAACTGGTCATGAGAGGGGGGGGTGCACGGCTGTCAAAACTCCAAAAACAGGGGGAAGAAGGCGGAGCCTCCTCGTTGATGGACTGTAGATCGTGACTCTCTGCAGCTACGGTCTGTGCTCTTTCATTGGAGAGCCCCGATCATTACGATTAGGGACTGAAGGTGCCTTGGAGGGGCGCAGAGTAAGGGGAAGCTGCAAGCTAGGTTGAGGGGAGCCGCATCTCCCCCCCTGGGCTTGGTCTTTTTCCCCCCGAAGACGACTGCAGTGATGGTTTAAAATGACCACCCTGAAGAGGAGGACCCAGCTGGATTAAGATTTGTGCAGGAGGGAAGAAAGAGGTGAATAACATCTGAACCGGGACAAGTGGGCAATACAACTAAACAAATAGACAATTAACACAACACTACAAAGAAGTGGGGAAAGAAGGAAAGTTAAAAAGTTGAAGGCAATCAAAAGGGGGAATACCTGTGAAGTCAGGAAAGGCAGAAAGACCCAGCAGAAAAGGGGAAAGGAAGATATTAAGAAAGAGAGGGATATAAATTGGAATGTGAAAAGATATGGGGAAAAGAGGGGGAGGAGAAGCAGTAAGAAACAGGTGCATGAAATAAAGAAATAGTAAAATGTTGAAAAGAAATGGTTTTTTCAGAGATAATGGTTGATGAATTAAAAAGGGGATTCTGCAGGGTGACAAGGGGTAATAAGAATATTTTTGCAATTAAAAATATTTAGAAAATAGGGTAATATAGATACTGATAACTCTTATGAAAAATCAAGGGGGAAAAATATGCTGCAGAATCCAAATGAAAAGATGTAATGATTATTATTGTAACTTCCTAAAAATAATTCTTTATTGGGAATCAAGATGAGGGAATAAAGGAATATTTTAATCATTGAGGTGTCGCTCTCAAAGCAGTAAAAGGGGGAAAACCTATACTTGTGGGGTTTTTTTAGTAATGGAAAGGGAATATGACAAAGAACCAACTAAATAAGTTAATATAGACTATTAATAGCAAGGAGAGACATTGGTAACTTTTTTTATTATTATCATTATTATTATTAGGCAAACACATATTGTTTATCTTTATTTTTAAAATAAATATTAAAGGATTATATTTGAAAAAATTGAAATGAAACAAAAAGATGTTTCGATTGAGATTAATGAAAGAGGCTAGAATTAATGTGTTTGTTTCTCTCTTTACTGAAAATTTGGAATGGAAAAGGTAATAATAGAATTAAGTATGCATACATGAATGTATAATTGCTGTCATATTTATATGTAAAGGTGATGACCCGGAAATATGTTGTCCACTAAAAAGAGATTTTTGTTTTTAATGTGAAAATCTGAATTAAATTTGTTAAAAAAACAAACTCCCAAAACAGGTCAAGTAGCTCTGGGGAGGTCAGTCGTAAATTAGAACACTTGCTAAGCAACTGGCCATTAAGTGAAGACTACTTATATTTGGTTTGCTAGTCACATGACCACCTAGCCATACCCACCCCAATCACATTACCATCTAGCCATGCCCAGTCAGTCACATGACCACCAAGCCACACCCACAAATTAGGCCACGCCCACAGAACTGGTTGTTAAGAAATTTGAATCCGATCCCTGGGAAGGATACTGGAAAATCTCCAGTCAGAGGTGGCATTTGCTGGTTCTCTGAACAACTCAAAATTTCTGCTACCGGTTCTCCAGAACTGGTCAGAACCTGCTGAATACCACTTCTGATATGTATATGAATTCTATCTCCCTTGTTCCTCAACAGGAAAATCAATGGGGAAAAAATCAAAATATAGTTGCAATTGTTAAGAAAAATAGGATACAGTGCAAGATGGTTTCAAATGAAGAGTCATATACCTATGGCACGCAGAGTAATTAAGATATGCCTACGAGAAATGGGCAGATTTGTTTGCACTGATTTGTTGTTACAAAGGGTATAGATATGACAAAGAGTCATCTTTGTGTATTTTCTTTCTTGGGACTTAGAATGGTAGTGGTCGATTTCACATTGAGAAAGGTGAGAATTTATTGAATGCTTGGCTAATCGAAACACAAATGCAGAATGCTGAAAAGGTCACAATGCGTATAGTACAGAATTATCTTTCTGCAATGCATTACACATTTCATTTCAGAACTGGAGATTTTAATTAAATTGACATATAGCAAAAGGTTTTGCTTTTTAAAAAGGGGGGGAAGAGGAGGAAAAAGAGGAGAGAAGGCAGATTGTAGCAAAAATAAAATAATAAAACAAAACAAAACAAAACAAATAACACACAACTTATTTTAAGTCAGGAATGTGAGGAACAGAGCACAATTGCTGAAAATTAGCATCATTATAGTATAAATCCTAAAACAGAGTTAACATTTACTTTTTAAAAGTCAGGGAATTCCCAATTCCCATCAAAAATCTCCTGAGAAAATAAAATGTTATTTTCCATCATGTCTCTGCTCAACTTTCTCCCTAAATTTTTAAAAGTGATCCTCTGATTTGGCATAATGTCTTACACTGGGATCAAAATGACTCAAAGTTATTATAAACGCAAATGATCCTAGAGATTGGTGCTTAGCAAGGTGACAAACTAGCTTCTTATTAAAATAATAATTTCAAAAAATGGGGCAAGAAAACTTTGGTACCCTTTTTTTCTGCTGTGCTAGAGTTCTGCTTTATGGCAAGAAGAAACCATTTTTGTATGTGGGGGAGGGAATTTGCCATGAAAGCAGGAACTGTTAACTCCATGTGCTTCCAAACAAATTTGTTTCATGCAATTGCTCCCCTTCACTCACAGAATTGTATGAAAGTTTCAGAAAATATTTTTAATCATTTGTGACTGCAGTTCCCCATGTTTTTCCATTCCTCCTCCTCCTTGGATTATATGAAATAGTTTGAGGAAGTCTTTTTATTGCTAGTGCAAAAAGTTCTTTATCTGGAAGCATCACACCATCACTCTGGATCCTGTATGGTCTTTGCTGGAGTGAAGCATAGGACATAGTAGACAGTTTAAAAAGGTAATTCAGTTCTGCTAATTTCCAGTACCTGAAATTTGAAACATTGTCATTTGGCTTTTGTGTCAAAATGTGGAGCTCTGATTTTGACATCATAATTATGGAATGTCATAAATGAAAGCAGTCTATTTAGTAGTAGTTAATAATAGAAAAGTTAATAAGGGGGTTCTTTTTCAATTGTCATCCTATCAGATTGCAGAGCAGGGGAAGAAAGGATTCTCATGATAACACAGCTATATTTTGTTTATCCTCAGTTATCTATCCTGGATGAAAGCAGAGGATTCAGGAGTACACCAATAAAATGGCACCCAAAGATGATCTGCCAATGTGTACAATCATCTAACTCAAGGGGTTGCCAACCTTTTGGACCTCAAGGACCACCAAACTCATAATTTTAAATCCTGCGGACCAGAGACCCTGGGAAAATCCCCAAAAGAGTCTGCAGGAAGATTCCCCATCCCATTTTCCTACTGATCAATCATTCTTTATTTGAGATCGCAGGATACCATCTCCAGCTCCATTCTCAGGGGGAGAGAGAAGGAGACTTTTGGCTTCATGCAAGGAAAGCAGCAGAAGCAGCAGAAGTCTTTCTTTCTCTCCCCCAAATTCTGCCAGAAATGAGTCTTTGTGAGATTTGTCATGCCGGCACAGCGTCTTGGAGCAGGATGCCTTGCAGGGTCCCAAAGACTCATTTCTGGCAGAGTTTGGGGGAGAGAAAGAAAGACTTTTGCTGCTTTCCTTGCATGCAGCCAAAAGCAGAAGAAAGTAGTGGAAAGAAGCAGCCAGGCAACCAGGCAAGACACATGGGGCAAATGGGGCAAGTTCCCCTCATCCACTCTTTTCCTCTTCCCCTCACTACCTCGTGTTGTTCGTAATGCAAGCAACGCAAGTCTTGTGTTCCCGCGCAGCCTGGATTAATTGCTTTGGGGGTGACATTTCTCTGTGGATCACCAAAATTTTCTTGTGGACCACCAATGATCCCTGGCCCACTGATTGGCGATCACTGATCTAATTGACATATAGGTGGTGCCTGAGGCGGCAACAGACATGAGAGGAAGATCAAGCACAGGAAGTGCCATGGCAAGACAAAATCATCCATGGGAAGTACCATCGACAGACAGCTGAGATAGGCAGACATTGGGGAAACCCTACTAGTGGCTGGACTAAAAGAGAACTGTTAAGTCTGGAGCATGGGTGCGAAAGATGGAGACGAGCCAGTAGAACAGTGAACTTCAAACTCTTTATTTACATACTGTGACCACTCAGCTCAAGGCTGCTCAAGCCTTATTTATATAGGCAACTCATTAACTATTAAACCAATAGCGAACCTGGAGCACTAGCTCCGCTTAACTAATGGGAATGGTCCATTAATGGCCAATCGGATGCTCCTGAACGGGCCAATCCGATCGTGCCATTTAACAGCCAATCAGAAGTGCAGGGCCAGAACCCTGCACTAGACTTCAAGCTCAATGATAACTTTATTGGTATTTATGCATTCACAACACCCCTTTCCCCCGGCTTCTGCCCACGGGGCGCTGTTACATAGTCCTTAAGGTAGGATGGTTGTTTAATTAGTCTTTTGGATTTTTGCAAGGTGCCTGGCGGTTTGCTGCACTCTTGCTGAGGTAGATCGTTGTTTAGCGGTAAGGTTGCCTCTGGTTCTGAGTTTATGTTCTCTGTCATCAATATCACTGGCCATTTGCTGAGGTTCATTCCCTCCAGTCCCTGGTTCCTGTTCCACTATCAGTCTCTTCAAAAAGGTTTCCTTCGAATAGTAATTCGCTTTCCTCTGTATCTCCCCCCCCCCTCAGTTTGATCAAAAGGAAGTTCAGAATTACGAGGTGGTAGCCGCGATCGTAGCTGATCTATGTGGCGCTTCCACAGTCTATCGTCAGGGCACTGAACGAGGTATGATCTAGGGCCGGTTACGTGGATTACAGTCGCTTCCACCCATAGCGGATCGCCCGAAAAGTTTTTAGCGAATACGAGATCGCCTACCTGGAAGGTAAGGCATCGACTGGTGGATCCGAGTGGCTTTTCGGGTTCGTAGGCTGGGTGTAAACGGTCGAGGTGGGAGCGGAGCTTCCGTCCCATTAGCAGTTCGGTGGGAGTTTTGTTGGTGACGCTGTGAGGTGTAATGTGCTGCAGGAAAAGGATCCGGTTGATTTTTTCGTCAATGTTGTTGTAATAAATCTTTTGAAGAGTCTTTTTGACGAATTGAACCATGTGCTCAGCCCTACCATTTGCAGCAGGGTGAACAGGCGAAGTGAGCGCATGTTGAATGCCTCAGTCAGCCAAGTACTGCTCAAAAGGTAGCGCAGTAAATTGGGGCCCGTTGTTGGATTCCAGAACATCTGGTAATCCGTGGGTTGCAAAAAGTCTTTCTAATCTTTTGATGACTGAGTCAGTGGTTGTGCTGCTCATTCGGTGAATCTCGAGCCAATTCGAGTAGGCGTTAATGGTTAGCAGGAATGTATGGCCTTTGGTCGGCCCAGCAAAATCCAGGTGGATGCGGGACCAGGGTCCCCGCGGCGTCTCCCATTCGGTCGGGGTTGCCTTAGGTGGAGCGTTGCTTATTTCTTGGCATCTCTTGCAAGTTTTAACCCACGATTTGATTTATCTATCGATGCCTGGCCACCACGCGTAGCTTCGTGCGAGGCCCTTCATGCGCACAATGCCAGGGTGGCCATCGTGCAAGGTTCTAAGCAGTGTTTGTTGGAGTCGTTCTGGGATAACGACTCTATCGCCCCAGGTGACACAGCCCTTCTGTGAGAACAACTCTGTTTGACAACTTTTGAATGGTGTAAAGTCGTCGGGTCCTTGGTCCAATGACCATCTGCATTCCACCCATGTGAGGACTCGTGCCAAGATGGGGTCATGTTTTGTTTCTCTCGCGATGTCACGGGCAGTCAATGGCGGCGTGTGGAGTGTCTCGATTTGCAACGCTGTCATCATTGGTGCAGGATCGTTGATGGGTTCAGGAAGCAGTGTACGGCTCAGCGCGTCGGCGTGGGGAATGGCTTTACCCGGATGATATTGCAGCCGATAATTGTAGGCAGCCAAGAACTCTGACCAGCGAGTCATTCTGGGAGAAAGGATGTAGGGAGTTGGTTTGTCCCCAGCAATGATCCCCAGCAATGGTTTGTGGTCAGTTACAATGGTGAAATTCCAGCCGTACACGTATTCATGAAACCTTTTAACTGCTGATACAATCGCCAGGGCTTCCTTATCGATTTGGTTGTAATTTCGCTCGGTTTTCGAGAGCGTCTTTGAGAAGTAAGCAACAGGGGCTTTGTTACTGTTAGGTAACACGTGGCTCAAAATGGCGCCCACTCCAAAAGGCGATGCGTCACAGGTTATGTTTATTGGCAAAGTCTCATTGTACTGCATCAGCACGGCGTCCGAAGTCAGTAGTTTTTTAACATTACAGAACGCCTGCTCTTCTTTGTGACCCCATGCCCAGTTTGCTTTTTTGTCTGAAAGACGATGTAACGGTTCAGCGACAGTCGCTTTGTGCGGCAAGAAAACATTATAGAAGTTGATGAGGCCTAAGAACGCCTGGAGGTCGGTTTTGTTCTGGAGTCTGGGAGCGTTCTTTATTGCTGTTGATTTACTATCAGTAGGGTGAATACCTTGATTGTCAATTAGGTACCCTAAGAATTCAACACGATCGGTACACATTTTGCATTTTTTTTTTTTAACTTTCAGGCCTGCTTCCTGAAATTTTTGCAATACTAATCTTAAGCGCTCCCGCAAAATTTTTTGAGTGGGGGCAGCAATAAGCACATCGTCGAAATAGGGGACAACGCCCTTGATCCCCTGCTCTCCAGTAGTCTCTCCATTAGGCTCTGAAAGATCCCTGGGGCTACACTGAATCCGAATTGAAGCCGCGTACACTTAAAGGCACCTCGGTGCACCACGATAGTCTGTGCCTGTGCCGTTGTTTCGTCAACCGGCAATTGCTGGTAAGCCTGAGCTAAGTCTAGTTTAGCGAAGACTTTTCCACCACCCAGGGAATGGAGGAGGTGTTGTACTACTGGCACCAGATATGGGTTCTGTTGCAGGGCGTGGTTTAGGGTGGCTCGGTAGTCCCCACAAATTCTCATGGAGCTGTCCGGCTTAATGGGTGTCACAATCGGTGTTTCCCAAGGGGAGTGATCCGTTGGCTTTAAAACTCCCTGGGCAATCAACTTATCGAGCTGCTCATCGATTTTCGGTTTTAGGGCGAACGGAACTCGACGAGGTTTAAGGCGGATTGGAGCTATCTTTGGATTAAGGCTAAAGGATATTGGGGTCCCCTTGTACTCGCCTAGCTTTTCCTCGAAGACGTCCTTGAATTCACGGGCGAGGTCTTCCTCCCAGTCATGGCCGCTGATTCGGTTAATGCCTGCCACTTCGATGCCGAGTGGTGCGAACCACTGTAGGCCCAACAGGCTAGGCCGGTCCTTATCGATCACCGTCAGGGGTAAGTACGCCGTGCGGTTCTTGAATGTAACCCGGACTCAGCTGGATCCCGCCACTGGGATTCGGTTCCCCTGATAAACTTTGAGGATGAGCAATTGAAATTGAAGGTCTTGGTGCCGGATAGTGGGGATGAGTTACTTGAGGGTCTTCCATGAGACCATCGAGAGAGACGGTCCCGAGTCTACTTCCATTGGGCAGGGCCGATTTTCAATGTTCAATTTTCAATTTTTTGAGCATCTAAAGAAGAGGCATGACCAATAGTGTTTGGTGAGCCTCTTCTCGTCTCGCTAGATAATTCTCGGGTCGGTTTCTGTAGGAGTGGTTTACTGGTTCTCACCTTACAGGGAGATTCCCTGTCGATTGGTGGAGATTGGTTCCTTTTGAGGCCTGGCTGGGTCCGAGGAGGCTTCTGCAGACCCGTCCGATGTGGCCTCGTTTCCCGCACTCATGGCAGAGTGCGTCACGGAATTTGCAGTCAGAGCTAAAATGGTTGGCCCCGCAGTCAGCGCAGGGTTGTTGGGACTTTGGGTGTCATTCCTGATCAGTCCACAGGCGATGGACCTCTTCTTCGTCGCTCTCTGACTATGAAGAGAGGTCCTCATGGTGGGCCGTAGAAAACTGCCCTTCTGCACTAGGTGAAATTTCACCGGCTGGTTGGTGGGCGTGAGTGCGATTTCAGCGTAGTTGGGCAGCCGACTTCTTGGTTGCCTCTGCTGCCGTGGCTTTGGCTATGGCCTCCTTAAGGGTGATGTCGCCCTTTGCCATTATTTTGCTCTGCACATTTAGAGCGTCGAGCCCGAGGACTACTCTGTCTCTCAAAGCCTCCTCCAGGTCGGTGAATTCACAAAGGCCTCCCAAGTTCCGGAGGTCTGCAACGAAATCGGCGACGCTTTCTCCTTTCCGCCGGTTCCATTGATAGAACTCGTGTCGTCTTACGAGCGTTGGAACGGCGGGTGCATAGTGGGCCCTTAGTAGCGGTTCGAGGACATCCCAGTCCATGGCCTTCACTTCAGCCGGTTTCGCCAATACCTTAGCCACCTTAAAGACCGTTGGGCCACAGTGCATCAGGAATACCGCCCGTTTCTTCCCGGCCATGGCATCCTTCAGATTATTTGTTTCTAAGAACATTTGGAAACGATCCATGTAAGACTCCCAGTCTTCTTGAGCTGGATCAAATGGAGCGGATGGTATTGCGCCACCGGACATGGTTCCACCGTTGTGTGCTTCTGTCACATGCTTAGTTGGCTCTGATGTCATCCGATCCCACCCTCGTCGCCAGTGTTAAGTCTGGAGCAGGGGTGCGAAAGATGGAGACGAGCCAGTAGAACAGTGAACTTCAAACTCTTTATTTACATACTGTGACCGCTCAGCTCAAGGCTGCTCAAGCCTTACTTATATAGGCAACTCATTAACTATTAAACCAATAGCGAACCTGGAGCACTAGCTCCGCTTAACCAATGGGAATGGTCTGTTAATGGCCAATCGGATGCTCCTGAACGGGCCAATCCGATCATGCCATTTAACAGCCAATCAGAAGTGCAGGGCCAGAACCCTGCACTAGACTTCAAGCTCAATGATAACTTTATTGATATTTATGCATTCACAACAAGAACACTGAGGCACTGATCATAACATCACAAGAGGCACTAAGCACCAGATCCATAGACGCAAGTCTCCTTCCTCCACATTAGACAGGACCTTAGGTGTAGACCAGGTCTGTCAAACTCCCTGCCCATGCCCGGTTTAATGAAAGGGAAAAAAAATCCCAATACGTCATATGATGCTGCCGTGACAATGTGAGTTTGACACCGCTGGCGTAGACTATGCAGAGACAGTCCAACATGTGGTGGCAAGGTATGAGATGCAGATAGGAACAGCATACATTGAACAGAACAATCAAGGAGCTGGCATTATGTACAAGAACTTCTTCATAGTATATGGGCTACACCTTCATAAGTCCAGATGGGAGATTCCACAGGTCATGGAAAATAAGAAAGCTAAGATCCTGTGGGACTTTCAGATCCAGGCAGGCAGATACTAGCCAATCAACCAGATATTGTAGTGGTAGACCAGAAAACAGTGGTGGAAGTAGATTTAATGGTTTCAAAGGACAACAACATCAGCTGAGAAGCAGAAGAAGTCCCAGGGCCTGAAGGAGGAACTGGAGAGGATGTGGAAAGTAAAGGCCAAAGTGGTCCCTGTGATGATAGGAACACGTGAAGTTGTGACTCTTAAACTGGAGAATGACTCCAACAAATCCCAGGAACAACATCATAGCTCTCTGTCCATAAGAGTACAGTGTTAAGAACAACTAAGATGCTGTGCATAATCTTCAAACTCCCAGGTCTCTGGTGGAGGATCAGAGATTGAGGAAAATACAGATCACCTGTAAAGATGAGAAGGGAATGTAAAAAAAAAAAATAAATAGAGAAGAACTGTTGCCTGAATTTGTTTTTTCCCTCTTCTACCCCTTTCTTTTTTCGCAATAATATATATCAGGTTTTTAAAATATCAAATTTGACTTTGCTCCTTCTCATTTTTTTTCAACAACAATTCCATCTATTACCACATCAATGTCTAACTTTAAAAAAAATCCACATGGGCCCTCATGCAATTTTTAATATGCATTTCTCCAAAAGTACAAATCTTCATCTGTATGTTATTGGGTAAATGCCTTTTGTTAGAAAAATATTCTCTAATGTACAATTTTGTGCACATTTTTTCCTTAATACATAGATTTTGGATTACCTTTCTTTGAGTTCTGAATCATACCAGACCATCATCTTTTAAATGTGCAAAAGCTTGTATTGTGGTTTGCAAGTGGGTTCAGGAAGTATGATTTCTTTGTGTTAAAATGACTTTTCTCATTTTATGACTTAATAAGAGAAATATATGGAGGGAATGCTTTCATTCTCTCTCTCGCTTTTTCTTTTGTATTTATGGGATTTTTGTCAAAGAAATACAGGAGTTTATCTCTTTCTGGAAATCCCATGAGTGAAAGATGCCAATTCTTCCCCTCAAGTGATAATTTATGAACATAAAAAAAATCAAACATCGAAGTCACTCACACATTCACACATCTAATTTGTGATGTTACCATCCGTTTCCATGTAATGCTAAAACATATGGATGCTTTTGTTGTTAGCTGTTTTTGAAGCAGGATCATTTTCACATAAGTGATGGCTTGCATCAAATTTCATGGCCTGTCAAATAAAAAACACTCCCTGCCTCAAATTTTTGATCTTCCCTCTCTCCAATTCTTGCATTCTGGCCTTGCCAGTCAGGAAAAACAAGCAGAGGTGGTATCCAACAGGTTCGCACCTACTTGGGTGAACCGGAAGCAGTTACTTGGTGTGGATCGCCGAACCGGTGTCGACCTCTGGCTGGCCACGCCCCCAACCAGGTCTCCCGGTCGCTTACTTGCGATCACTTTCCTAGCTTTCCGTTCCCACGTCCTCTTTCTCCCCATGGGAAAGGAAGAAAGGCATGGACGCTGCAAGTATCGCTTTCCCCTTGTGAGTTAAAGTGCTGGAGTGAGTGCGGTCTGACGGGGAATCCACTCCAGCCTTGGAGAAATATAAAGGAGCTGCTTCCAAAATGAGAGAGAGAGAGAGAGAGAAAGAAAAAAATGGGAGAGATAGAGATAAAACTCTGTGCTATTATTTTTAATTGTTCCATTATTTATCATGTGTTAATATTTTACACTGTCCCTACACCTAGAGTGATTTTTCTGCCTTTGTTTTGCCCAGGATTACCACATATTTTTCAGGGTTTACATACATTCAATGTCAATAGTCCAGAGCATAAAATACACATGTGTTTAACAAGAATTCAATGGGACCTTGGAGGTCTTCTAGTCCAACCCCCAGCTCAGGCAAGAAAACTGAGGATGCCAAATTCTGAATAGAAATCCTGGGAAAGGTGTCAGAATAATATTTAGAAGAGACCTGGGGCTGAACCCGTACCATTTCAGAGAAATGGCTGTCTGGTCTTTTCTTAAAAACTTCCAGTGATTGAGCACCCAGAACTTCTGGAGACAGGCAGTTCCACTGGTTAATTGTTCTCACTGTCAGAAAGTTTCTCCTTAATTTTAGGCTGCTTCTCTCTGTTCAGTTTCCCTCCATTGCTTCTTGTTTGCATTCTGCTTCTTTGGAAAATACATTGTCCCCCTTTCTTTGTGGCAGCCCCTTAAAAGCCTGTTGCCTGTCACACTCTTGAGTAAAGCATGTGAGCCATCTCCTCCTTTCAGTGGTCCATGAAAGTACATCTATAGTATGCAGATAATAAAGTCAAAAAAGGTGAACAACATTTTTACAGAACTATAGATAAGTTGAGGCTGGGTGACAAGGAATGGCTGGGAGGGGAGGGTCCAGGTGAGGCACCCCTTGATGTGATTGGTCCAGGTGAGGCACCCCTTGATTGAGTTGGCCACGCCCACCCAGTCACATGACCACCAAGCCATGACCACCCAGTCACATGACCATTAAGCCACACCCACCCAGTCACATAATCACCAAGACGTGCCCACCAAATAAGCCATGCCCACAGAATCAGTAGTAAAAAATTTTGAATTTCACCTCTGAAAACAAGATTTTGATGAAAAGATGAATATGAGGGTAGTGGATTGTGATGGCAGGGAAGGACAGCCAAGGACAGAAAGGTAGTAGGAGATTTTAAATGAAGTGGAGAAATCAACAAGATGGCATTTTGGGCGAAGAGTAAAGCAATTTGTATACCTTATTAGATTTTTTTATTATTATTAGATTATTATTGTCAGTTTTTTAACCCACTTTAGCTCTATCTGTCTATCTCTATTATCTATCTATCTATCTATCTATCTATCTATCTATCTATCTATCTATCTATCTATCTATCTATCTATCTATCTATCTCGAGGTGACAAATATGCTGAATTCTCCCATCTCCAACAATCCTTTGAGGTGGGTTGGGTGTGAAAGAGGGTCTAGGGCTAGACCAAGTCACCCTGCCAGCCTTCATGCTGAAGACAGGACTAGAACTCATCGTTTCCTGGTTTCTAAGCCAGCACCTTCACCACACTGACTCCATACATACCACAGATCCAAATATGTATTGACCTTGTCAGTTTTTGATTCCTGGCATTTGCTTGGATTAGTCCATGCAATTTTCTTGGCAAGTGCGTTCAGAAGCATCTTGCCTTTGCCTCCTTCCCAGAGCTGAGAAAAAGGGACTCGCCCAAGGTTACCCATCTGCTTTGGTACCAAAGGAGGGGTACAACTGACAGTCCTCATGATCTTGCCTGATGCTTTAAATATTATCCCAAATTGGCTGTTACTGAAGTTCAAAGCAAAAATTGAAATAACTTGGGATAAAACTGGGAAAGTTTTTTTCTCTGAAACTGGAGAGCTAGTTAAACCAATCATTGTTTGTTTAACATAAGCTGATGTCACAATAGCCAGGAGACTACAATGATAACACAGTGTAGTTATTTGGCTTCCTAAGACTACTAGCCCATTCGGTTTATGCATATGCACTATTCATGGTGCAACAAAAGGGGCAAGCTAGCTCCACACTAGAAAGAAAGACAAACAGCATCCTGCAGCAACATCCAGGGCTTTCTCCTTCCATGGAGGTTGCTTCGATCACAAACGGATGTTCTATCTGGGAAAGTCCAGAGTCATCAGGGTTCTGACCACCAGCACAAAGCACCATCTTTTCATTGATGTGGTCCCTATTTATCTACTTGCATAGAACTTACAGTACTTTCAAACTGCTAGGAGGGCAGAAGTTAAGACAAGTGATGAGATGTTATGCAATGCTAGGACTCAAACTGCCAGAGCAAAGTCAATCTCCAGTGTCATTAAACCACTGAGCCCCCATGTCATTGCTAAACCAATAATGATCTGCTATGGGCAACCTGTGATTACAGGTGTCATATTTCCAGATGACAATAGAATATTAACCAATAGCACTTATTCGAATATATTATTAACATCATTACTGCAGCATAAAGGGTTGTAATCACTGAGTTTATAGATCTACCTTGAAACAGTTCTTTGAATTCCCCAGCAAATCTACAGGAGAAAATGGGTGAATTGTTTCTCCAAGGAAAGGAAACATTCCCTCACAGTTTCTCAAAAATAGACTTTCCCCATACTACTGCTACTGAAAAAGCTGTACTGCAAGAGTTCTTCCATTCTGTCTTGAGTTGCTGCTAAAATGTAGCAAGCCAAGCAAGCCTCAGGACATGAGAGAGAGAATTGTCCAATGAAAGATAGGATAAAGTGTCATGCACAGTCAGTTTCCTTATAACGAAACAAAAACAAAAGCCCACTCTCTGCATATGAGTGTTTTTTGCAAATTTCTCATAATCATTTAAAGATTTCCCAATCCAATGAAATTTTCTGTCATCAGATTGAATGAGAAATGGTTTGGGGGAGTACTGAAGATTTTGGCTCCTTTTTTCTTTCTTCTATGCAATTGAGTCTAATTCTTTGAGATTGCTTAAACAAGTCCTTGCAGTTTTCTTGGAATTTTTTTTTTCCAGGAGTGGATTGCCATTGCCTTCTTTCTAGAATGAGAATGAGTGATTTGCTCAAGTTGGCTTTATGCCTAAAGTGAAACCAGAACTCATGACTTCCTCATTACATCAAACTGTGTATGTCCGAATGTTGAGACATTTGCCCTGGACTTTTTAAGCAAAAGAACACATTCCTCATCTTTTGTAGAATTTAGGTTTAATAGACAAGAATATAGGTAGCTTAGGGTTGAATTGTGGAATCTTTACTGCTCTCAGAGCTTGACTGTTTGCTTTCAGACTTTTGATTACCCAACTAAATAACATCATCAGTTCTCATATGCTCAACATCAATGATGATGTTACCTAGTCGGATAATGAAAAGTCTTCAAGCAAGCAACCAAGCTCATAGATCACCACAATTTAGATTTATGACACAATAGCAATAACACTTAGACTTATATATTGCTTTACCTTGCTTTACAGCCCTCTCTAAGCAGTTTACAGAGTCAGCATATTGCCCCCAACAATCTGGGTCCTCATTTTACCCACCTCAGAAAGATGGAAAGCTGAAGAAATTCAAACTGCCAAATTGCAGTCAGTCTGCAGTCAGCAGAAGTAGCCTGCAGTACTGTACTCCAACCACTGTGACACCATGGGTCATCACAATAAGCTAATTTGAATCTTCAGGAGTAGAATGAGATGCGTGGCTGCTGGATTTCAGTAACATGGCTGTTGGCCATTCCTTGACTGTAGGATATATGCAGTATTCTATCATCAAGGGAAATGGATTAAGTGGGCCTCAGCTTATTTCAAGCAGAGGTGCAATTATTCTAAAAAAATATTGGATTCCTGCAGCTTTAGGGTAGTGGTGAAACTGAACCTTGAGCTTAGGTGGAAATGGGTGGGAATCTACTGGTTCAGACCTGTCCTATAGAACCGGTTGTTTTGATTCTACACAGTTTGGAGAACCAGCAAATCATGACCCTGTCTGGGCTCGATCCTCTCCACCCGTCCAACCCCTCCCCTACCTGCCCAGTCAGTCCTTATCTTGCATGCAAGACATCAAGCGCATGCCCGACATCGCTGACTGCATTCTCCCCTCCCAGGCATTCCTTAAGGTATTTCTTTTTTACCTCCCAACAATCAGCTGTTCTGATGATCAGCTGTGCTGGGATCTCCCTTACTGCTTCACCCAGGAGGTTTTCCTGAGGCCCAGGAGGCAAAAAGTGACTCATGGGAGGGATCTGCCCTTTCATACTCTGTTTTTTGCCTTCCTGGACCCCAGGGAAGACTTCTGGGAGCAAAAATGCCCCCCAGGAAGCTCCCCTGAGGCCCAGGAGGCTCAGAAACAGAGCACAGAGGGTGCTGTGTGCCCCCCCCCGCTCCATTTTTTTCCTTCCTGAGTCCCAGGGAAGCCTTCTGGGAGCAAAAGCACTGCCCAAGAGGCTCCCTTGAGGCCCAGAAGGTAAAAAATACAGTGGGGTTTTGCTGCAAAAAAAGAAGCCACGCCCACCCAGTCACAAGGCCATGTCCACCTAGCCATGCCTACCTAGCCACACCCACAGAACCGGTTGTTAAAAAATGTGAATCCCACCCCTGGGTGGAAAGGATTAGTTTTAGTTTGAATATTAATTATTCCTATATATAGTTTTGAAAATTATAATGTTCATAATTTGGTATTGGTAAGCAGTTTTAGTTATCTTGTATATTTTAGAGCTTAAACTGCTTCTGTGCAGTGATAGGATTTTTTTTTAATTGTTATCTTATACATCTATTAATATTTATCAAGACCTTATATTTTATGTTGCATCTTTCTTCTGTGCAGTATTAAAATTTAATATCATTAGACATTTGTGATAGTAATGCTAATATTTTAGTCATTCTTCACACTTTATTGATGAAGTTACCAGCTGTAAATTTTGTTGGCTGTAAATTTTATGGTTTTGTATTATCTTGTGCTGCTCTATGATTGAAAATAAAATGTTATTTATTATTAACAACCTGCATATATTGGGGCACCCAACTAAGTAGGATCAGTCTTAGAGGGAAGACTTCTAGGGAATCCCGGGCTTTAATTTAAATTGAGAAGGCAAAAAAAAAAAAAAAAGGAAGAAGAAGGAAGTGGCAAACACTTTTGTACTGTTGTCAAGGAAACTATATGACCATCTCCATAAAGGGATTAGAAGCTGAGACTGATTCAAGGAAACTTTACCTTACAATTGTAATGTCATGAATTCATCCTCTAATGTTAAGTCCTCTTAATATTTAATACAAAAGAAAAAGCATGTATTAGATAAATCAAGCATGGTGCATAGAAGGGAACAAATGTACTTTAATGGTTCGGGTGTTGGTGATGGACCAAGGGAAAATCAATGCACAACCCTTTTGATTATGGAACTCATTGGTTGACCTTGTGCCAATAGCTCTCTCAAAACAATCTATCCTCATGGGGTTGTTATTGTGAGGATAAAATTAGGGAGGCTCCTCCCAAGTAGATTGCCTTCAAAGAAGAAACATGTTATAAAGGCAACAAATAAATAAGTAGATAAATTTTAAAAGGCAATCCTTTGAAATTCTGAATATATAAGTATGTATTTGTGTATCTCTCTCTCTCTTCTTTCTTAATCGGATCATGTACCACTTTACAGGAAATATTGATAAGTTTTCTGGCATTCCATTTCACTGGTTCCCTGGGAAGAGCCACTTTTAATTATATGAGAAATAATAAAAAAAAGTTTGATTAAGAGTTGAACCTGGGAATTATTGTCTTTTATGTCTTTCTTGACTAATATGAAGGAAGCGGTTGTACTTCCATCTCAGTTCTTCTACAGAACATTTCCTCCTTCCATACTATGCAATAATACACAGGGTTGCAAATATTGTGAAGGGTTTTTCCCCCCAATGCAGTTTCAAGACTATTGTGCTCTTCCAACATGATAGAGAGTTGACATCTCTGTTTCCTGGGTAAAAAAAATAACCCTTTTCAGATGTGAATATCAGTCAAACAGAAGATCCTTGCAATTCTTTGGATGCAAGACATTTGGATAGAAGGAGACAAAAGAATGAAAGTATAAAATAATTGCTTGTCACATAAATCGTAAACATATCAGAAAAAAAACTTGTATAGCTATTGTGGCATTCCATGACAGTTCAGACTCTTCTAATGTTTAGACCTGAATTGTGTAAAACATAAAAATATTTATGCAAAATGGTACATTAGCCTCTTCACAACTTAGTACTTTGCAGATGTTTTGAAATTCATCTCTCATTTTGTCTGACCGTTGGTCTTGTTGGCTTGAATTGACAGGATCTGAGTTCCAAATGACTGGAAAACATCATGCTAAAACAATCTGCAATACTCTTTCTAAAATAATAAATTATGTCCTAGCTATTTTTTTTTCATATATGCAAGAACATTTCTCACTTTCTTACATTCATACATCCCTTTTTTTCCACAATAGAAATCAGCGCAATAGATAGATATCTCCTTTTCAAACATTGTGGAGAACTAGAACATTATTTATTTTTTATTTATTTTTACTTTTTATTTTATTTGGTTTGTCAATTGCTTACAAGATAATAGGTATAAGTAAAAACATAGTTATGAATAAATGGATACATATAAGAAAAATAAAAGAAACAATAGGACAGGAACGGTAGGCACATTGGTATGCTTATGCACGCCCCCTACAGACCTTTTAGGAAAGGGGTGAGATCAATAGTAGAAAGTCTAATGTTAAAGTTTTGGGGTTTGAGGAAGAAACCACAGGTAGAGTATTCCAGACATTGATCACTTTGTTGCTGAACTCATATTTCCTGAAATCAAGTTTGGTACGATTAACCTTGAGTTTGTATCTATTGTTTGCTCTTGTGTTGTTATGGTTGAAGCTGAAATATTCATTGACAGGTAGGATGTTGCAATCTATGATTTTATATACTATACTTAGATTGGACCAAAGGCAGTGTAGAACTTCAGCAAGTCATGTGCTTTTACACCATTTACATTTTATTTGCTTCCAAAACTCTTACAATTAAACCAGAAAAAAAAAAATTAGTGGCCATACAATGGCTCATTATTTCCAGGCTCTTGGATAAATCTGTAAAATTAATCAGGTGGCAAAGTTTCACTGTAGGAGCTCTCTTAAACAAGAGAATCCATCACATTTCAGTGGGAAATGTCAAAAATATAGATACGTCTATTTATTTCTGGAGAGAGACAAAAAGAGCAAGGGTATTAATGGAAATCCTTCAAAATGTTAAAATGCTTTTTTTAAAAAAGAAAAGAAAAGAAAAGAAAAAAGATACTCTTCCAATACATTAATATTTGATGTAGCAATGGATGTATCAAATTGATTGGAACAGTAAGAGTGCTGTAGAATATCTTGAGGACACTGTTTGAGTGGTCAAGTGGTTTTCTTTTACTGTAAAATGGTAACAAATGTAAAAAAAAAAAACAGCACTCAGAAGTGGTGTTAAAGAGGGAAAGAATGTTAGAGATGTCTGGGGATTTTGGAATGTACTGTGATCAGCAGTGGGGAGGGAGGGAAGGAGGAGAAGTGGAGAGGAGGTGGGAGAGGGGAGGAGAGGAGAGGAGGAGAAAATTTATATTGGCAAATGAGTAGAGGTGAAAATGCTGGACTAGAGTCTTGGATATGCAGGTTGAATCCATTCTCAACTACAAAAATTATCTCAGTGACTTTGGTCATGTCATTATCTCTCATCTTAATTTATAGAATGGAAGTCTGTGGGAACAGGCTCCAAGGGTAAAATTATAGGGACAATTGCGATGGAAACTTCTTTTGGATTGTCAGGGTCCCAGTCGAACAAATAGATAAATAAATAAAAACCCTGACTCATTTTTTAAATAAAATAAAATAATCCTCTACAGACTGGGAAACTTCTTTCCTCCCCTTACAACTATATCAAGGTTTCATGTCCATCTACCTTTATGTTGTGAATTAATAAAAGTATTTGAATAAAGATTATTAAGAGCTTGAAGTAAAGTGCAGGGTTCTGGCCCTGCACTTCTGATTGGCCGATAATAGTGACATCGGATTGGTCCATTCAGGAGAATCTGATTGGCTATTAACGAGCCTCTCCCATTGGTTAGCGGAGCTAGCGCTCCCTGTGTTTTCATTGGTTAAATACTCAAGAGCTTGCCTATATAAAGGGGCCGTTGCGGCCATAGAGCAGAGCTATTCCACATGTAAATAAAGAGTTTGAAGTTCATTGTCCACCGGCTCGTCTCCTCCTTAGCGCCCATGCACAGAACATAACACTGGCGACAAGGGTGGGATGTGGAGATGTCAGAGCTGACTGAACGATGAAGAACGATAACAGAGCACGTGGCTGAAATGCACCAACAGTGGAACCATGTCCGGCGGCATCATACCACCCACTCCATTTGACCCGGCGCAAGAAGACTGGGACTCATATATGGATCGTTTCCAGATGTTTCTGGAGACCAACAATTTGAAGGATGCCACTACCGGAAAGAAACGGGCGGTATTTCTAACTCATTGCGGGCCAACAGTATTCAAGATGGCCAAGGCACTAGTAAAACCGGCAGAAGTAAAGTCTATGGACTGGGACGTCCTTGAACCCCTGCTGAGGGCCCACTATGCACCAACTGTGCCAACGCTCGTTAGAAGGCATGAATTTTATCAGAGAAGTCAGCGGAAGGGTGAAAGTGTTGCTGATTTCACAGCGGATCTCCGGAATCTGGGAGGCCTATGCAAGTTTGCTGACCTAGAAGAAGCCCTGAGAGACTGAATAGTTCTGGGACTAGATGCTCCAGGCACACAGAGTAAGCTGATGGTGAAAGGTGACATTAGCCTTAAAGATGCCATCGCTGAAGCTACTGCAGCAGAAGCAACCAGGAAGTCGGCTGCCCGAATGCGCCGCACCCATGCCCTGCTTCGCCAACTCGCCCGCAAAGTTTCACCCCAGTCAGAAGGACAGCCTACAACAGCCACGAGGACCTCGAATCGTCATCAGAAAGTGATGAAGAAGAGGTTCACCGACTTTAGTCCGAATGAGACCAACGCCAGAGATCGCAGTACCAATGCGCTGGTTGTGGAGCAAGCTACCCCCGGTCAGAATGCAAATTCCTCGATGCGCTCTGCCATGTGTGCAGGAAAAGAGGCCATATCGGACAGGTCTGTAGAAGCAAGCTAGGACCGAGCCAGCCCTCGAGGGGGGCTAACTATCGCCAACTGACAGGAAGCCGTCCTGTAAAGCGAGAACCCGTGAACCACCAATGGAACAACCACTCCTACAGAAACAAAACCCTAAACCACTCAACGAAGTGAGAAGAGGCTCACCAAACTATCACGATCAGTCACGCCTCATCTCTTGACGCCAAGAAGATCCGAGTGAAAGTGGCCATCGAAAACCAGCCCTTCCTGATGGAAGTTGATTCAGGATCGTCCCTCTCGATGGTTTCTTGGAAGACCCTCAAGCAGCTCATCCCTACTGTCCGGCGGCAAGACCTCAGATTCCAAAGACTCATACTCAAAGACTATCAAGGAAATAGAATTCCGGTCATTGGATCCAGCTGAGTCTGGGTATTGTTTAAGAACCGCACAGCATTCCTACCCCTGACTGTAATCGACAGGGATCGGCCTAGTTTGTTAGGCCTCCAATAGTTCGCTCCACTCGGAATTGAAGTAGCCGGCATTCACCGAACCTGCAGCAGCGACTGGGAAGAGAACCTCATCCAAGAATTCCAGGACGTCTTTGCAGAAAAACTAGGTGAGTACAAGGGGACCCCGATATCATTTAACCTCAATCCCGAAATAGTTCCCATCCGCCTTAAGCCTCATCGAGTTCCATTTGCCCTTAAATCAAAGATTGACGAGCAGCTTGATAAATTAATAGCCCAAGGTGTGTTAGAACCAACCAATCACTCTCCCTGGGAAAACCCAATCGTGACACCCATCAAGCCTGATGGATCAATAAGAATTTGTGGGGACTACCGAGCCACCCTGAACCACGCCCTTCAACAAAACGCTTACCCGGTACCGGTGGTGCAACATTCCCTGGGGGGCGGAAAAGTCTTCACTAAACTAGACTTAGCCCAGGCATACCAACAACTTCCTGCAGACAAAAAAACGGCAGAGGCCCAAACGATCGTTACGCACCAAGGTGCGTTTAAATGAAACCGACTCCAGTTTGGAGTAAGCATAGCCCCGGGAATCTTTCAAAGTTTGATGGAAAGACTATTACAAGGGATAAAAGGCGTTGTCCCATATTTTGATGATGTGTTAATTGCTGCCCCGACTCGAAAAATACTAAAGGATTGCCTGGGGTTGGTTTTCCAGAGATTTAAAGACTCAGGTCTCAAAGTTAAAAAAAAAACACGCCTCAACATAGTGTCAACTATGTACGGATCATGTAGAATTTTTAGGATATTTAATTGATAGTCAAGGCATTCACCCCAACGATAGCAAACTTAGGGCAATCAAAAATGCCCCAATACCCCGAAATAAGGCCGACCTCCAGGCTTTTCTAGGCCTTATCAATTTTTATAACGTTTTCCTGCCTCACAAAGCAACCGTAGCCGAACCCCTACATCATTTGTTGGACAAAAAAGCAACCTGGGTATGGGGACACAGAGAGGAGCAGTCGTTTCAACATGTGAAAAATTTATTGACTTCTGATGTTGTTTTGATGCAGTATAACGAGACTTTGCCTTTAACGATAACGTGTAATGCATCACTATTCAGAGTGGGTGCCATTTTGAGCCACGTTTTGCCAAACGGTAGTGAGGCCCCTGTTGCCTATTTCTCAAAGATGTTATCAAATGCAGAAGGCAATTAGAGTCAAATTGATAAAGAGGCCCTTGCTATTAAGAGATTTCATGAATATGTGTATGGCCGAGCCTTTACTATAGTGACTGACCACAAACCTTCGCTGGGAATAATAGCGGGAGATAGGCCAACACCTTATATATTATCTCCCAGAATGACTCACTGGTCAGAATTCTTGGCTGCATATAATTACAAGTTGCAACACCACCCTGGGAAGGCCATTCCCCATGCCGATGCATTGAGCCGTGCACCACTTCCAGAGACCATTGATGACCCCGCTCCGACAGTTACAACACTGCAGATCGAGACACTTCGAACACCGCCACTAACAGCCCGAGATATCGCGATTGAAACGAAATGCGACCCCATTTTAGCACGAGTCCTCAGTTGGGTTGAGCGCAGATGGCCATTGGACCAGATACCTGATGACTACGTCCCATTCAAGAATCGACAAACGAAACTATTTTCCCAGAAGGGCTGCATTATCTGAGGTGATAGAGTCGTTGTCCCAGAGCGGTTACAATGAGCGATACTAAGAACCTTGCACGATGGCCACCCCGGCATCGTGTGCATGAAAGCCCTCGCACGAAGCTATGCGTGGTGGCCGGGTATCGACAAGCAGATCAAGACATGGGTAAAAGCTTGTCACAAATGCCAGGAAGTAAGCAACGCCCCTCCGAAAGCAACCCCGACTGAATGGGAAACACCGAGGGGACCATGGTCCCGTATTCATCTGGACTTTGCGGGACCTACCAAAGGACACACATTTTTATTAACAGTGGATGCCTACTCGAACTGGCTTGAAATCCATGAGATGAGAAATACAACAACCGAATCAGTCATTAGGAAACTAGACAGACTATTTGCAACACACGGATTACCAGACGTTCTGGTATCCGACAACGGGCCCCAATTTACCGCTCTGTCCTTTAAACAGTACCTGGCGGACCGCGGTATTCGCCATGCACTGACTTCACTGGCGCATCCTGCGGCCAACGGAAGGGCCGAGCGCATGGCACAATTAGTCAAGAAAACCTTGCATAAAATGGACTATGGTGATATAGAAGACAAGATTAACTGGATACTCCTTTTGCAGCATATCACTCCACACAGTGTCACCAACAAAACTCCTGCCGAGTTATTGATGGGGCGGAAGCTCCGCTCCCACCTCCATCATCTGCACCCATCATATGAACCTGAAAAACCACATGGATCCAGCGGGAAATGCCGTAACTTCCAGGTAGGTGACTTGGTTTTCGCTAAGAACTTTTCGGGCGATCCGTTGTGGGTCGAGGCAACTGTAGTCCAAGTAACCGGCCCCAGATCGTACCGCGTGAGATGTCATGACGATAGAATATGGAAGTGCCATATTGATCAGCTGCGTTCAAGGCTACAGTCGGGGATCTCCGACTCTCCTGACTTCCAAACCAAGGGGGGAGGAGATACCGAGGAAGCTGAATTTGAAATGGCAGAAAGCTTAAGCGGAAGTAATGACCGCTTAGAGGCAACACGTGAAAAAGGATCGGGGATGGGGGTGAGCTTGCCTTAAGGAGATGCCGAGAACATTAGCGGCAATGAAAATTTGAATACAGAACTGGAGACACCTTCTTCACCAGATAATGTCCTACCCCAACAAGACTGTAGCCAAATACCGGGAGAACAACGTAAATCAAATAGACAATCAAAACAACCTGCCTACCTCAAAGACTACATGACCATACCCCTTAAACGGAACCCGAGGGGAAGGGGTGTTGTGAATTAATAAAAGTACTTGAATAAAGATTATTAAGAGCTTGAAGTAAAGTGCAGGGTTCTGGCCCTGCACTTCTGATTGGCTGATAATAGCGACATTGGATTGGTCCATTCAGGAGAATCTGATTGGCTATTAATGAGCCTCTCCCATTGGTTAACGGAGCTAGCGCTCCCTGTGTTTTCATTGGTTAAATACTCAAGAGCTTGCCTATATAAAGGGGCCATTGCGGCCATAGAGCAGAGTTGATACACATGTAAATAAAGAGTTTGAAGTTCACTGTTCACCGGCTTGTCTCCATCCTTAGCGCCCATGCACAGAACATAACACTTTATGCCTCCAATTCTTTCAGTCCTGTGCTGACATTAATTACTTTAACATTATATTTGAAATATAGGAAGCAGTTCATGCAAAACACTACCATGCTGAATAAAATATTTTGCAGGCCTCATCTTCATGTCGTGTATTACTTGCATTAATGTTATGTTTCTTCTGAAAAAGTAAATTAAGTGCAACACTTCTGCTATAATACTATGTTCTTATATCTTCTTGAAGTCAAGTAATAGTGACTAAATACATCTGATATATCTGATCTCCATATTCCTCAAACCATAAGGAGATGGTTATTTAATTATTTAGTGAGGGAAATTTTCTGGATCCTAGATTAAGACAGAGCTTATATATAAAATGGGGAAGAAGAAGCAGTGGCTTAAAGCTAAGACATAAAATATGTCATAACACATACAAGCCCTTTTTTAAAAAAATGTGGATTATAAATTTAGGCAGCTCAAAGGGTTACCATACAGATTAGCTCTGGATTTCAAGTTATGAAAGACAAGGGCAGGTCAAAATTATGACTTCTCAGGGCCATAAAAGTTGATATCTGCAGCATGCATACTAGTGAAGATACAGAGCTAATAATTTCTCCAGGTAATTTCTCAGTTTGGCTTTTTGCTAACAAAGATATGAGGAGGAAAGCGGGGTTTTCTAAATCTTATGAGGAAGATTGCCGCTCAGACATTGAAGGTTGCTGAGATTTTTAAAGCAAGCATTCCAAAAGAGGAGTTCCATTTGGATAAATATGAAACAGTTGCCTGGATATATTCCATTCATCCTCCAATGCTGAGATCTGACAAACTGGCTTGTTTGTAAAGATTTGACCCAATATACAAAGAGTAAAAAACAGTAAACCCCCCCCTCCCAAATAATAGTCAATCCATAAGGCAATCAATGGGCTCCATCCCAGGCCCACTGGCAAACCAGGTCTTCAAGGCCTTGCAAAGGAGTGTCAAAGTATGGGCCAATCCTTTTTTTTAAAAAAAATATTCCTGAAGACTGGTTAATATCCCATGGGAAAACATTGGGCACAGCAGCCACCTTACCCAGATTTCATTTTTAATAAAAATCATTTGGATTGGCAAAAGAAATGGAATTTATGCATGCAAAAGGAGAATGGATAGTTGGCAACAAAATTAAGCAGGACTAAGGTGTCACCATGTCACAGGTTGCTGCGTATCTACTGTATTCATGCTGCAATAGATACCAGCATGAAGAAAACCACAGTGATTCTGTCCAATATGGCCAGGAAATATCTCCCTTTCCCTCCCTCCCTCCCTCTCTCTCTCCCTCCCTCATTCTCCCCCTCTCCCCCTCTTCTGATGATTGTTGTTGTTAAGCCTGGTTTCCCCAACCAGGGTTAGGGAGACAAGCTAAACAGAATGTGCAGCTTAGTCAGATAGGCACACAGATAAATGAGTGAGCTAAGCTTGTATGTTTATTAACATACAGTAAAAATGACAGATACGCTTGTGCTATCAAATATATAGTTTATTCCATTATGAGTTCATAGCATAGTCAAAATAACAGTCCAATAGTCATGTATCATTTAGTCAGTCCATTCAGGGATATTCAGTTAGCAAAGTCCATTTAGAATATCCTATGTCAGTTCACTTACAAGCCAGTCCTTTGTTTTCTCTCCCGTGCGAGCAATGCAGTCTTGTGTCCTTGCAGTAATCAGGTTTCATCAAAGCCAGAGAGATAGCAAGCTGCCGTCTTGCTTCTTTTAAAGTGCTTTCACAACCACTCCCTTAATTACTATCCCACAGTTAAAGTTGCAGACACTTTAACATACAAACTATGATTACATATTATTATTTACCTAAACCAGTTAGGGTAAAACAATGTTATCCCTAACATTCTCCCCTTTTAGGAAATAATAATAAATATAAGGCTTTCGACAGGGTGTGGCATGCAGCCTTGTGGTCTACCATGAGGAAATATAACATCAACGATAACCTTGTCAGAGTGATAGAACAACTTTATGAGAAAGCCACAAGCGCCGTCCTCCTGAACGGCAGCAAAGGTAACTGGTTCCGGACGAGTGTAGGAGTGTGTCAAGGATGTTTGCTTTCCCCCACACTGTTTAATGTATTCCTTGAACGGATCATGGAAGATGCCTTGGAAGACCACGAAGGCACAGTTTCCATCGGTGGTAGAACCATCACCAACCTGCGATTCGCAGATGACATCGATGGCCTGGCAGGAAATGAGGATGAACTATTGAGCCTTGTCCAACACTTAGATAAAGCGGCTTCAGCGTACGGCATGGAGATCAATGCCGAGAAAACCAAGCTGATGACGAACAGTACCCAAGGTATCTCCTCAGACATCAGAGTCAGCGGAACACCCCTAGAGACAGTAAAAAATTTCAAATATCTTGGGTCCATCATTTCCGATGAAGGCTCAAAACCAGAAGTAATGGCAAGGATAGCACAAACAACAGCTGCGCTTTCGAAGCTCCAAACTATTTGGAAAGATAAGAACATCAGTCTGCGCTCAAGGATCCACCTAATGCGCTCCCTCGCAATATCAATCTTTTTATATGCCTGCGAAACCTGGACACTCAATGCGGATTTACAAAGAAGAATCCTTGCAACAGAAATGAGATGCTACCGAAAGATCCTTGGCATCCACTACACAGACCATGTGACAAATGAAGAGGTCTTAAATAAAATACAACAGGCAATAGGACCACACGACAACCTTCTTACTGTTGTCAAGAAACGGAAATTGAGATGGTACGGACACGTGTCTCGCTCTACTGGCCTCGCAAAGACCATCATGCAAGGGACGGTAAGAGGAAGCCGCAAACGGGGAAGACAACGAAGGAGATGGGAGGATGATATCCATGATTGGACAGGCTTGAACCTGGCAGCATCCCAGAGAGCAGTGGAGGACAGAGATGGATGGAGAAGCGTGGTGGTTAAATCTTCGCAGGCGCCCCAACGACCTCAAAAGAGGTCACGGGATAGGTGAGGTGAGGTGAATAAATATAACTATTTACATCTTTAAATCATATTTGTTACAACTCTCTTTAAATTTGATTACTCCTTGAGCTTTTGTAAATTGGTCTGCAATGTTTTCTTCTGTCATGCAGTATTCCAATTTAATTAGCCCATTCTTTACAGATTCTCTAACATTTAAGTATCTTAAATCAGTATGCTTTGATCTAGTTTTTACAGCAATACTAGTAGCTAACTTTATAGCTGCTTGGTTATCCTCGTACACAATAATGGAATCTTTTACAGTTACACCCATGTCTAATAATAACTGTTTGTACAAAATTAAGTCAGTGCATAGTAATGACAGACATGAAAATTCCGCTTCCATTTTGGACAAGCTAATATGCTGTTGTCTGATTGACCTCCACCCTATTAGTGTCTTACCAAATAATATAGCCATCCCAGATGTTGATTTTCTAGTGTTTATATCAGTTGCAAAACTTGCATCTGCATATGCACTAAGACTCAAATCACCCTTTGGTTCTATATACAATGCATGGTTCATTGTTCCTTTAAGATATCTTAAAATTCTCTTTAATGATTGCCAATGACATTGATGTGGATCTGAATTAAAACGTGCCAGCTGATTTACACTATAAGCTATATCTGGCCTTGACCAATTGCTTATATATGATAAGCTTCCAATTAAAGATTGATATGTGGACTTATCAAATTTGGGACTTTGATCATCAGTTTGGCAAACTTCCTGACTCATTGGAGTCTTTGCCGGTTTACAAAGTTCCATTTTAAACGTTTTAATTAATTGGCAAATTTTATCTTCTTGAGATATCTTAAAACCATTTTTTGTTTTGTTAATTGTCAATCCTAGATACTTTTTAATTTCACCTAAATGCTTTAATTTTATCTTTTTGGCTAATAATGATATAATCTCATTAGCTTCATTATTAGTCTTAGTTATCAAAGCAATATCATCTGTAAATAATAACAATAATGACACCGTTCCATTATTTTCTCTTTTAAACACACATGGATCTGCTAAACCAGATTTAAAACCTATATTGTTTAACTCTTTCACAATATATTGGTTCCACTCAAACCCAGATTGTTTCAACCCGTAAAGACTCTTTTTGAGTTTCCAACAATCATTACTATTTACTTTATTGTCTTTTATACCTACTGGTTTTCTTAAATATATAGTGTGCTGCAATGGTGCATGTAGATAAGCAGTTTCTACATCTAAATGGTTAATTACATAGTTTTTCTTAGCTGCCCACACTAATGCTGCTCTTAAAGATGTTGCTTTAAGACTTGGTGCAAAAACTTCATCGTAATCAGATGCAGTTTGATTAAATCCTTGAGCTACTAACCTAGCCTTATGGGTAACAGTCCCATCATTTCCAGTTTTTACTTTAAATATCCATTTGCACCCAATGGATTTTTCTCCTGGAGGTAATTTAGCATCATCATAAACTTTCATTACCTTTAATGAATTTAGTTCCTTTTCCATTGCCTTTTGCCAATTTTCCTGATCCTTAGCAGGATACATCCTAAGTTCATCTACACTAGTTGGAACTTTAGCTACTTGGCAAACTATACTTGCTTGATACCTTTCAGGTGGTCTAGTTACACGTGTAGTACGTCTAGGTATTACAGGACTTACAGGTGGACTTTCATTTATTAACTCTTCTTGATTATCTAACTCTTCCTGTTCAACTGTTTCCTCTTGTTCTGGTCCTATTTGCTCTTCGTGGACTTCTTCTTTAATTGGACTCTTCTTATAACTAATCTGATCTTTCTGCCTTTAGTAGGGTTCAATAATTACTTCATTATTTAAATCTTGCTCTAATCTATTCCATCCTACATGTTCTAGGAATTTAGCACTAGCACTGGTGTAAACTCTAGGTGTACCTGGTTCCCAGAATCTATAAGATCTATGATTAGATGTATATCCTACAAAATATAATCTTTTAGCTCTATGTTGTCCTTTGTGTCTAAGTTGTGAAGGGATATGCACCCATGCTGGTGCTCCAAATGTGTGCATGTAACTTATATCAGGTTTTGTACCATGCCACCTGTTGTTGAATTAACAACATTATTTAATATATGATTACCACACATTATTGCTTCTCCCCATAAATTGTCAGGTTATCCTGAATCAGACATCATAGTTCGTGCCATTGATTGTAATGTTTGGCCTCTTCTCTCTATAAAGGCATTATGTTGTGGCCTATATGGTGCAGACTTTTTATGTTGAATACCTAACATTCTTAGTCTGTTCTGGAATTTATTATTTGTAAATTCCGTATCATTATCTGTTATAAGAGTTACTAATTTCTTTTTAGTTTTCCTTTCTGCAAATTTAATCCAATTAAATAGATTTTGATACGTTTCAGTTTTGCTCTTCATTAAATAGCAAAACCCATATCTAGAATAATGGTCCATTATACTTAGTATGTAACGAGCTCCTCCTACACTTGGTTTTTTAGGACCTATTAAATCTGCAAATACTACTTCTAAAGGCTCTTTGGTAGTAAATCCATCAACTCTATTAGCAGGTGTGACCCTGGCTTTGCTTTGATTGCAGGTATTACATTGCAAATACTTATTACAAGGTTTCAAACTTATTCCCTTAGATAATTCAACAGTTTTCTTAAGCATTTTAAAATTTAAATGCCCTAACCTTCGATGTAACAAGTGAATACATTCATCATGAGGTTTCTTATTTTCATAAACTGTGTTAGCCACTTTTAAACCATTATCATTTAACACATATAATTCATCTCTTAAAGATGCAGTAATTTTCTTATCTTCTTTCTCAATTATGCAGTTATCTCCTTTAAATGTAACTACATATCCTAGTTTAACCAAAATTCTAACTGAAATTAAATTAAACTTAAGTTGTGGTACATATAACATTTTTACATTCTCTTTTATAAAAGAACAATATGCTATACCTTGACCTTTAGCTTTCAGTTTCCAGCCATTGGCTAACGATATCTGCTGTGTACTCTTGGACATTTTAATAAAATGTTTCTTATAATTAGTTATACAATGTGATACTCCACTGTCAACCACCCATAAATTATTTTTTTACAGCTTCGTTAGTATACATGGCTAACTCTAAATTTTTATTTATCTTTTGATGACTTTTTGTATTCTGGCCAGCGTTCTGGCACTTTGCTTTTTTACAAAATCTTGCCAAATGTCCTCTTCCTCCACAATTAAAACACTTGCGTATTGCGTATGCAGTAGGAGTTTCATCATCTTCTTTTTGAGGTTGCTGCCTCCTTAACTCGTTTCTTTCAAGCCTTCTTCTGGCCTCTTCAATCAATCTGCCAGTTATATCAGTTAAAGTTAGGCTTTCCTTTGGCAATATTTCAAGTGAAGTTACGTAGTTGTCATAGCTTTCGTTAAGTGAAGATAGAATTATGTAGACTTGGTGTAGTTCAGAGAAAATAAGCTCTTTCTCATGCAGTTCATGAAAAATGCTTTGCATAGTTTTCAAATGACTCAGCATATCACCATTCTTATGGAGATGTGTACTGAAAAGTTTCCGTGTTAGATTTATGTGAGCACCAACATTATCTCGAACATAAATCCTCTTCAGCTTCTGCCAACACCCAACAGCTAATTTCTCTCCGTGGATATAAACAAGTTGCATATCAGTTAAGGTTAAAGCAATAATGCAAATAGCTTGCTGATTTTTATGCATAAATTCTTCTATCTTTAGTCTGTCTTCCTCATCCTCTGGATCCCATTCTTCTACGTTTGGTGGATTTTCAATTATGTTCCACAAATCTTCTCTTCGTAGAAACAGACTACATTTTATAGACCATGATACATAGTTTGTACCATCCAGCTTGGATATAAGGGACAAACTTTGTAAATTGACTTGTGCCATATTTTCTTATATGGATATAAAACTATAATTAATAAAACACAGCTGCCTGTTTACTGTAATGTATAACAACACAAACTCTCACTTTTACATAAATCTGTTTTATCCTAGTTAAACTGACTTTGCAGCCTCTGGGCCCATAACCAGTGTTAAGCCTGGTTTCCCCAACCAGGGTTAGGGAGACAAGCTAAACAGAATGTGCAGCTTAGTCAGATAGGCACACAGATAAATGAGTGAGCTAAGCTTGTATGTTTATTAACATACAGTAAAAATGACAGATACGCTTGTGCTATCAAATATATAGTTTATTCCATTATGAGTTCATAGCATAGTCAAAATAACAGTCCAATAGTCATGTATCATTTAGTCAGTCCATTCAGGGATATTCAGTTAGCAAAGTCCATTTAGAATATCCTATGTCAGTTCACTTACAAGCCAGTCCTTTGTTTTCTCTCCCGTGCGAGCAATGCAGTCTTGTGTCCTTGCAGTAATCAGGTTTCATCAAAGCCAGAGAGATAGCAAGCTGCCGTCTTGCTTCTTTTAAAGTGCTTTCACAACCACTCCCTTAATTACTATCCCACAGTTAAAGTTGCAGACACTTTAACATACAAACTATGATTACATATTATTATTTACCTAAACCAGTTAGGGTAAAACAATGTTATCCCTAACAGTTGTGAATTAATAAAAAGTGAATTGATAAAAGTGCTTAATAAAGATTATTAAAACCTTTAGAAAAGTGCAGGGTTCTGACCAACAACTTGAAGGATGCCACTACCGGAAAGAAGCGAGCGGTATTCCTAACTCACTGCGGGCCGACCGTGTTTAAGATGGCCAAGGCACTAGCCAAACCGGCTGAGGTGAAGTCCATGGACTGGGACATCCTCGAGCCCCTTCTACGGCCCACTACGCACTAACCGTACCAACGCTTGTTTGAAGACATGAATTTTATCAGAGAGACCAGCGGAAGGGAGAAAGCGTTGCAGATTTCATGGCGGATCTCTGGAATTTGGGAGGCCTTTGCGGGTTCGCTGACCTCGAAGAGGCCCTGAGAGACCGAATAATTCTGGGATTAGATGCACCACATGTGCAGAACAAGCTGATGGCAAAAGGCGACATCAGCCTTGCAGATACCATCGCTGACGCTACTGCAGCAGAAGCAACCAGGAAGTCAGCTGCACGAATGTGCCGCACCCACACCCCACTCTGCCAACTCGCCAGCGAAATCTTGCCTCACCTGGAAGGACAGGCAATGACAGCCCAACATGAGGACCTCGAATCATCATGGGAAAGCGATGAAGAAGAGGTCAACCGTTTCTGGTCTGAACGAGACCAACGCCATCAACGTAACCAGAGAGTGCAGTACCAATGTGCTGGGTGTGGGGCAAACCACCCACGATCAGACTGCAAATTCCTCGACGCGCTCTGCCATGTGTGCAGGAAAAGAGGTCACATCGGAAGAGTGTAGAAGCAAACAAGGATTCAACCCACCTCAGAGGGGGACCAACTACCGCCAGCCCACAGGAAGTCTTCCTGTGAATCGAGAGTACTTAACCCACCAATGGAACAACCACTCCTACAGAAACAAACCACTAGACCAGTCAACAAAATGAGAAGAGGCACACCAAACCATTATGATCGGTCACGCTTCATCATTAGATGCCAAGAAGATCCAGGTGAAGGTCGCCATCGAAAAACAGCCCTACATGATGGAAGTCAATTCAGGATCGTCCCTCTCGATGGTTTCCTGGAAGACCCTTAAACAATTAATTCCCACCGTCTGGCGGCAAGACCTCAGATTCCAAAGAATCATACTTAAGGACTATCAAGGAAATCGAATTCCAGTCGTTGGATCCAGCAAAGTCCGTGTCTCATTTAAAAATTGTACTGCATCCCTACCACTAACCATAGTCGACGGATTGGCCTAGTTTGTTAGGCCTCCAATGGTTCGTCCCACTTGGAATTGAAGTAGCCGGCATTCACCGAACCAACAGTGACGACTGGGAAGAGGCCATCGTCCGGGAGTTCCAGGACGTCTTTACAGAGAAATTAGGCGAGTACAAGGGGACCCTGATATCATTTAACCTTAACCCCAAAGTAGCTCCCGTCCGCCATAAGCCTCGTCGAGTTCCATTTGCCCTTAAACCAAAGATTGACGAGCAGCTTGATAAATTAATAGCCCAAGGTGTGTTAGAACCAACCGACCACGCTCCCTGGGAAACCCCAATCGTAACACCCATCAAGCCGGATGGATCGTTAAGAATTTGTGGGGACTACCGAGCCACCCTGAATCACGCCCTTCAGTAGAACGCTTACCCAGTACCGGTGGTACAACATCTTCTCCATTTCCTGAGGGGCGGAAAAGTCTTCGCTAAATTGGATTTAGCACAGGCATACCAACAACTGCCTGTAGAAAAACAAACGGCAGAGGTACAAACGATCCTTACGCACCAAGGTGCATTTAATTGCAACCAACTCCAATTTGGAGTTAGCGTAGCCCCAGGAATTTTTCAGAGCTTGATGGAGAGACTACTACAGGGTATAAAAGGGGTTGTACCTTATTTTGATGACGTTTTAATTGCTGCTCCAACTAGAGAAATACTAAGGGAGCGCCTGAGGTTAGTTCTCCAGAAATTTAAAGACTCTGGCCTTAAAGTAAAAAAAAATAAGTGTCAACTGTGTACGGATAAGGTAGAATTTTGGGGGTACTTAATCGATAAACAAGGCATTCACCCCACCGATAGCAAGCTTAGGGCAATCAAAAACGTTCCCAGGCCCCGAAATAAGACTGATCTCCAAGCTTTCCTGGGCCTTATCAATTTCTACAACGTGTTCCTGCCCCACAAAGCAACCATAGCTGAGCCCCTACATCGTCTGTTGCACAAAAAGGCAACCTGGGTCTGGGGACACCGAGAGGAACATGCATTCCGACAAGTAAAAAACTTATTGACTTCAGACGCTATTTTGATGCAGTATAATGAGACTTTGCCTTTAACGATTACATGTGACGCATCACCATTCGGAGTGGGTGCCATTTTGAGCCATGTGTTACCAAACGATAGTGAAGCCCCTATTGCCTACTTTTCAAAAACGCTATCAAAAGCTGAATGTAACGATAGTCAAATCGATAAAGAGGCCCTTGCTGTCGTTTCTGCTGTTAAACGATTTCATGAATATATTTATGGGCGAGTTTTTACTATAGTCACCGACCACAAACCTTTGCTGGGGATTATAGCGGGGGACAAGCCAACCCCTTATGGGTCGGAATTCTTGGCTGCATATAATTATAAACTGCAACACCGCCCGGGGAAAGCCATCCCCCACACTGACGCACTAAGCCATGCACAACTTCCTGAAACTGTTGACGACCCAGCTCCAACTGTTGCGATGCTCCAGATTGAAACACTTCAATCACCACCACTGACAGCTTGAGATATCGTGATTGAAACCAAACACGATCCTGTTTTGGCGCGAGTTCTTAGCTGGGTCGAGCGAGGATGGCCATTGGATCAAATCCCTGACAACTTCGGTCCTTTTAAGAATTGACAGACAGAACTGTTTTCACAGAAAGGCTGCATAATTTGGGGGGATAGAGTCGTCGTCCCGGAGCAGCTGCAATGAGCTGTATTAAAAACCTTGCATGAAGGCCACCCCGGCATAGTGCGCATGAAGGCGCTCGCACGAAGCTATGCGTCGTGGCCGGGTATCAACAAGCAAATCGAAGCCTGGATTAAGACTTGTTACAAATGCCAGGAAGTTAGCAATGCCCCACTGAAAGCAACCCCAACAGAGTGGGAAACACCCAGGGGACCATGGTCCCGTATTCATCTTGACTTTGCGGGACCTACTAAAGGACACACATTCCTAGTAATGGCGGATGCCTACTCAAACTGGCTTGAAATCCATGAAATGAAAAGTACCACAACCGAAATTGGACAGATTATTCGCAACTCATGGACTGCCAGATGTTCTGGTATCCGACAATGGGCCCCAGTTTACCGTGCTTTCTTTTGAACAGTATTTGGCGGACCATGGTATTCGCCATGCGCTAACTTCACCGTTGCATCCTGCGGCCAATGGAAGAGCCGAGTGCGTGGCACAATTTGTCAAAAAAACCCTACATAAAATGGACTATGGCGATATTGAAGATAAGGAGGATACTCCTCCTTCAACACATCACTCCACACAGTGTCACTAACAAGACTCCGGCTGAATTGTTAATGGGACGGAAACTCTGCTCCCACCTTGACTGACTACACCCATTGTATGGACCAGAAAAACCACACGGATCCAGTGGGAAATGCCACGAATTCCAGATAGGCGACTTAGTCTTCGCTAAAAACTTTTCTGGCAATCCATTGTGGGCCGAGGCAACTGTAATCCAAGTCATAGGACCCAGGTCGTACCGAGTAAAAAGTCGCGACGGAAGAATATGGAAGCGCCATATTGATCAGCTGCGTTCAAGGCTGCAACCTCGTTTCTGCGACTCTGGTAACTTCCAAACTGAGGGGGGAGGAGATGCCAAGGAGATCGAGTTCGAAACGGCAGAAAGCACGAATGGAAGAAGTGAGCATTCGGAAGAATCAGAGAGGGTGGTGGACTTGCCTCAAAGAGATACCTCATCAGAAGCAAGCCCACAAAGGCTAGAGGACAACGACATTAGCGGCACCGAGTTTTTAAATGAAGGTTCGGAGGCACCCTACTCGCCAGAAAACATCCCACCCAAGCAAGACTATAAACAAGTACTGGGGGGACAGTGAAAATCTAACAGGCAATCTAAACAACCTGCCTACCTCAAGGATTACGTCACCGCACCCCTTAAACGGAACCCGGGGGGAAGGGGTGTTGTGAATTAATAAAAGTGCTTAATAAAGATTATTAAAACCTTTAGAAAAGTGCAGGGTTCTGACCCTGCACTTCTGATTGGCTGATAATAGCGACATCCGATTGGTCCGTTTAGGAGGATCTGATTGGCTATTAGCGGGCCTCTCTCATTGGTTAAGGGAACTAATGCTTCCCATTTCTTATTGGTTACTTGATCAACAACTTGCCTATAAAAAGAGCTATTGCTGCAGTAGTTTTTGCTCTGTTCCACAATGTTAAATAAAGAGTTGAAGTTCACTGTTCATCGTCTCATCTCCAATCCTTGTGCCCATACGCAGAACTTAACAATGATGATGGCTGAAGTGAAGTACATTTTTAGTCATTTTAACAGGCAAGAAAATGCTGGTGGAAGTTTAATCAATACCTGCATTTCTGTTGAATCCTTTGGGCCCCTGCAGTTTCTTTCACATTGTTAATTAGGCTGATTGGAGCAAGCTGTTTGCTGAATGCAACAAAACCTTTTTGATTTTTAGTTTGTTGAGAAGGGAAGGAACAAACAGGAAGTGATGCATATTAACAAGCTTATTTTAGACCATTTTTGTTCCCTCTGATCCATTGGCACTTGGAAGATTAATTGAAAAAGTGTCTTCGTAAGTAAGCATCTTCTTAGGCTTTGCAGGATGTGGCCTTCTAGTGTCAAAAAAACCTGAGAGAAAGTCATTTGCGTATCCGTCTGTTGTGAATGAATATAGTTTGATGTTTGGATAAGAAAAGTTGTGCAACTTGTACACCCAGGGTAAAAAATTGCTCTTAATTCACTTCTGTGTGAACTCTGGGACTTGAAGCCCACAAACCTTAAACTTGCAAAGGTTGAGAAACATTTATATAAATGCATTAAGAAAGGATTAAGGATGGTTCAAGACAATTTTTTTTAATTTTTCCTGAAGCAAAGAAAATGCCCCCACCCACCCATTTCATGTGCAAAAGCTGATCAAAGTGGCTGTGGAATCTTTCTGCAATGGTGAGATGGAACAGACGTTCCTCTTCTTATACCTAAAGACATCAGGATAATATCAAAGACATAAAGCAAGACATGTGACATGCTTGTTTGATTACATGTTGATTATATACAACCCAGTACTAGAATCCTACCTGTTCCACTACCGGTTTGATAATCACACACAAGTGCAAGCTGTTGTGGTTAGCCAGCAGCAGGAGTAGACGGCTGAGGAGAGCGAGGACTCAGATGAGAGGCCAGGACCATTAGGGAGTAGACTGCTGCCTTCAGAGATGTGAGGGATGGCAGCACTAATGAGGAGGTTTCTGAGGAGCCTGTGCCAAGTGCGCATGTGCACAGGATTGCTCGGAGGAAAAAGCAGTTACAACAGCATGGGCAACTCAGGAGTAAGGCTGCAAGGTTATATCCCCTCCCTCAAGAAGATAAAAGCCAGCTGTGAAACAAACCTTTTTTGCAGAAGGCAAAGATGTTTTGAAACTGCAGCCTCGTGGACATTACAGAATCTTGAGTTTGTACTGCAAATTATTTCTTGTCTTTTGGCAAGCCTCGCACAATTTGGCAAGGCTTGTGCTTATCACAGCTAATTCTTTTGTAAAAGCATTACAAGGTTTTTGTCCCTTCTGAATTTGTGTTTGATTTGTCGGAAAAGGGCATGGGTCAGAACACAAGCGTATCTAATGCACATGCACCTAATGAGTGCCAGCAGCTTTCCCCACACCAGCTGAGGCCTGCAGCACCAATCAGCTGTGAGGATAAAGAAGAGAAAAGTGCAGGGGCAGGCAGGAGGGCCGATCCTGCACTTTTCTCTTCCTTCTCTTCTCAGCTGATCATGGAAGGCTTTTTTTTTTTTTTTACTATCGGTTCAGTCAAACCGATCTGAACCAGTAGCATACCACCACACTGATGCTACCATAATCAGTTCAATACTTGGTGGCTTCCATGAAATGAAAAAGAACATAATTTTAAAACATCCGTGAGCATAAAAGTAAGCCTAAAAAGGTAAAAAGAGATGAAAGTGTGAGCAGCCCTGCAAATCTAAGCAAACAAACAAAGCATCCAAGGAATAAAATAAAGGATGCCCCGGGTCTCATTAGAATGCTCTGTAAAAGCTCAGCCTTCAGCATGTGATCAGAAAGGGGAGGTGCTAATTTGAATGTCCCTGGGACAGCTTTCCAGAAAAATTCCATGGCTGTCAAAAAGCAACAGCCCTGAACCTCACCTCTTTTTACTGAGAATTAGGAGTAGCAGTCCCTGGATTAAGAATGCCCTCTACTCCTAACTCTGTCTTTAACCCAAATTTGCATGTAAGTCAAAACTTGTACTTACAAAGGGGCCACCTTTTAGTGAAAATGGCTGTACTTCCTCAGGCTGACGAACTGCTGAAGCCACACAAGGCTTTCATGAACTGCTGAAAACTGCCAAAAGCAGGCTGTATATTAAAAATGTGCGGCTTCAGCAGTTCCTGCAAGTATTGCATGGCTTCAGCAGTTTGTTGGCTTGAGGAAGGAGAACACCATCCATCATTTTTAATAATCGACAGCCCGTTCACATCTAGGAGCTGTCCTTAAGTTGGATGTTCTTAACCCGGAGACTGTCTGTAAACTAAGGTGATATAGTAGGTGGGTCTGGTCTGACTAGGAAAACTACTGTCTTTATCATTGAAAACCAACACTGTAAATTTCACAGGTACCAATTGTGTCATAGATAATGAAAGTATTTGGCAAGAGCATTTAGGCCTTGCAATGTGCTCTGGGTGGTTTATAATGTAAGCATTATGTTAGGGTAGTGATTTAACAGCTGACCAGCTGCTGCGATGATGCAGCAATGCACTGATGTAATGATGGGAATGAGTTAGCAAGGTTTTTAGCTGTTATCCCTTTAAGAGCCTGTATAATAAGAAGAGGCCCTGTAAGGGCGTCTCTCCCTTGCTGTGCATTCTTCCCTGCTGTAATTTGCTGTTTATTTGACTTCTGCCTATAGTACGTGTATGTATAATATCTATTCTTTTGTAGATAAAGCCACTATTTATTACAAACCTCTGTTTGCTGTTATTGCTCCTGGGTTGTCTCACGTAGTAAAGCCGTATGCACTCTGACACTTTAGTTGATACAACAATCTGGTTCCTCATTTTACCGACCTCAGACGGATGGAAGACTGAATCAACCTTCAGCCAGTCAGGATCAAACTCCAGGCTGTGGGCAGAGTTAGCCTGCAATATTGTAGTTAAAACATTGTACCACCAAGGCTAGATATAATACTCTCCCACCAGTTCTTGACTGGCCATAACTTCTGAGGCATCATTAAAGCAGCTCCATGTAAAAGTGCATTGCAGTAGATATGAGGATATAAGTTACTATTGTGAGGTCCATGGCTCTCTTCTTCTTCCTGCTGTGAGACAAATAGGTCTCACTTCCATCTTCATCCATCCTACCTTGATATCTATTGCATGAAGTGATTGACTCCTTCTGCCTGGTAAAGGGTTGTTAAAGACTTTAAGAAATCTATACAGTCTTCTTCAGGTAACACATTCGATGAAAAATAGAAGCCTTCAGTAGAAAATTTGAAAATAATTCTTTAAGTGGATAGTCTTCAGCTGTGAGCCAGTTAACGATAACTCCTGGCTTTTGAAACAGGACATTTGAAACAGGAATCCAATATCACTTCTTTGTCTCCTAAGCCATCTGGTCAATTTGATGGATTTATTTGCACGCTTCTGAGAAATTAAGTATATTCATTAGAGATGGGAAGAAAACAATCAAAGATGCTTCTCTGTTTTCTTCCCTACCCTAGGGACAAAAGCATTATGTAACTTCCATTCTCTTTGATAAAGGGAAACAGTTGGTTAATTTTGACAAACATTTCTCAGTCATTACAATAACATTAACATTAACTTTAATAACATTAACATTCACATTAACAATTAACATTCACATTAACAGTTAACATTCACATTCACATTAACAACAACAATAACAACAATAACATCAACGGTAGCAGCAGCAGTAGCAGTAGCAGCAGCACAAGCAATTCCTCTAAACAATTTGCAAAGCATTCACAGAGGAAGACATTCTGCAAAAAAAAGAAAAGAAAGAAAGAAAAAAAGCCCTTTGGGAAAAATGACTGAAAATTTTCAGCGGCTATTTCAGTTTGTAATTTTGGGCACGTGACTATAAGATCAAAGAGATTTTCAAGAGAGATGCAGCTTGCCTTGTTCCAAGATCACTCATCCTTTGCTAATTTGTCCCATGGCAGAGAGTGCAGTACCTTTAGAAACATCTTAAACAGATTAAAATTGTATTTTGGAATGAGTTCATCTTGAGCTTTATGAGCTGCAAAAATGCAAGTTAATTGGAAGTGTACTATTAACTGGAGACATAATGAAAGAAGCTGAGTGAAAAGGCAGAAAAAAGTGAGAACTTTAAGTGCCAATTTATATACAATGTAATCACTTTTCTCTTTGATTCATTACATATGTTGTCTTTTGATCAACAACATCAATAAATAGTGGGGATCACACTCCCCTCCCTGCTCCTTGCATACATTTTGTCATAATGTGTTTAAGCAATCCAATATGAGTTGAGCATCTGTAATTAAGTTTTAACACTGCTGCAAGTTTTAACAAAACAAAGTTTATTTTGAAACTGAGACAACGTGGTGTTACACTTTCAACTGTTTGTGTATGTGTGAGTGTCAAGGAATAGGTAATGTCAAGAAAGAGCCATCATGGAACAGCAAGGTTGTTAATGTTAATGTTAATGTTATTGTAATGCTATGACTTAAACCAGTTACCCTTCGTGGGACTTATAAAGTCAATACATGGCATGCTGTCAACCAGCCAATCTGTTGTCTAGACCACAGCCACTAAACCATTAAGTCCAACACTGCCCAATGTTACTATTAATGGCTTAAGAGTATCAGATACATTTCCTAAGCATCTGATGGTTTCTTCATGGGTTATGTGAGAAATTACAATTTGATGATAACTTTTTGGAGGGGACTTCCAAGATCACATCTCAATGTACTTTGATAGCTCTCCCTTTCTGGAGCCTCAGGTTGTTCAAACCAGAGAAGTTTGTTACTTTGCAGGACATTGACCCATCCCAAGGGTGGCCTGTCACAAGTGTAGGCAAATGAAAGGAAGACTTTTTCTTAAGGGTTTCTCTAGCACAAAATACTTACAGTTGTTGATTAAGATGAGATATTTAGCTGCTTAGAAATCTGCATGTTCACCAATGCTGGGATCAGAGGTGGTATTCTGCAGGTTCTGACCAGTTCTGGAGAACCAGTAGTGGAAATTTTGAGTAGTTCGGAATACCACCTCTGACTGGCCCCACCTCCATCTATTCTCTGCCTCCTAAGTCCCAGCTGATTGGCTGGGTCTTCTTTTGTTGCCTCTGCACAGGAGAATGGAGCTGGAAAGTAGGTTAGTGGGGTGGTGAGGGAATGGAAATTTTACAGTATCCTTCTCCTATCATGCCCACCAAGTCATGCCATGCCCACCAAGCCATGCCCACAGAACCAGTAGTAAACAAATTTGAATCCCACCACTGGCTGGGACTCTTTCTTTCTGAAAACTGAATAAATAGCAGTTTTCCTACATTGATATACAGCACTTGGTTTGCCACTAAGTCAATGAGTAAACCTTTATTAGCAACATGATGCATGGTGATTCTTCCAAGCTGAGTTATTGTTTCACACCTATAAATAAAAATTTCTCAGACTGAGGTCTCTACTATCTGCCTCAAAAATATACTCTGGGAACTATTGAGGAGGGCCTGTTTTCACCCTCTTTCTCTCACAGATAATATCTGGAATGTTGTTGGGCTTGGGGCAACAGGAGGAGGAGGAGGCTATTTTCTTTTCTTATGCAGAGATTTGGAATGGAGATGAATTAATAAATTGTTAACATTATTGTAAGCAGAGTTATAAGTATTTTGTGATAACTAGATGAAATTTGTCTGCTGTGGCTGCTTTCATTTTTTTTTCCAGCATGAAAGATTTATGAATCATCTCCATTTCCTACCATCAGCTAGTTGGGCTGCTTGTCTTCCGGTTTGCAAGCTTTCGGTGGCGGCAGGGATTCGCGATCGCGCGATCCCTGCTGCGTTCGCCGCCAAGGTTCCCCCGATCCATTTGGATCTGGGGGATATAGCTGCCCCGTAGAGGCAGCTGAAGACAGGGGGGATCCAGCAAGGGGCTTGGAGGTGTCACAAACCCCCTCCCCAGCCAGCTAAACCCCCTTTTCCCGAGGCGGAGGAACGGCGGTCAGCAATGGCTGCCACGAAGAAAGTTGCAGCCAGGTAAGCAGGTGCAGGAGGGAGAAAGCTGGAAGAAAAGTGAAAATTGCTTCTATCAGGACAAGACGGGAGAAAGTGATCTGGAACCTGGAAGGCTGCTAAGTATATATTGTTCCTTGTGAGAGTTATAAGCTGCGAATACTCTAAAAGGGAAAGTTTTTTCCGTGTTCTACTCTCCTTCCTAAAGTGACAGCGGAAAAAAAAGAAAGAAAGAAAAAACCTTTTGGCTGTGAGTGGGAAGGGAGAGTGGAAAAAATAAGAGCAAAATTTGAGAATAAGGAGACGATTGCCTAGAATTACAAAGAGTTTAAATACTTCCAAAAATATATATTTGAAAAGGATTTGTGACTACTTTAACCCCAGAAAGAGAAAGTGAAGAAGAAGGTATCTAAAAGAAACAGTCTGTTTGGATTGTTTTGGTGATTTTGGAACCTTTGGAAATTACTTCTGATTAAATCATCTGGGTGGTTGTTTGGGGAAACTTTTTCTCTACACAATGGCATCATCTATGGATGAATTGAAATTTATATATCAAAAATATGAAAGAGAAAAACAAGGAGGGGAAGATGGTCTTGGCACTATTTTTCAATACTTAGAAATGGTGGTTTATACTTATGTGAAGCAGAATGAGGATGATGGGGACGAAGAAGAAGCCATCTTTGATGAACAAATGACTTTGACTGGAGAAGGGAAAAAGCAAGAGAAAAAGGAAAAAAAGGTCTTTGAGATCTGGAAAAACAGCCCAAAAAGAGAAGAATAAGGTGAAAAGGGGACATTGTGTTAAGAAACAACAGAAAGGGGGGAAGCAGAATAAAAGGGAGGTGGAGAGACAAGGGGTTAAAGAGGACAAGGAGAAGAAGAAGAAGAGAGAAAGGAAGGGATGAGAAGTCCTAATGGTGGGGAGCAAGATGTTAAGAAGCAAAAGTTTTTTAGAGATAATGGATAAATTTTATTGTTAAAGGGATTCTAGAAAGGTACATAAGACTGCATTTTTATACTTGTATTTAGAAGTAATCGTAGAAAATTAGAAATAATATGTAACTTAAAATGTGATGAAATATTTAACATAAATTAGTGAAATTTTTGGTTAAGAAAAGGGAGTAATGTAATGAAACATGATTTAAGATTGTGATGGGGGGGGGGGAATAATTTTTGGAAAGCATAAGTGTTCCCACAAAGGCATGATATTTAATTGAAATGGATAAAATGTTCAAGATATAAATGATTGTTAATATTAATGACTAGAATATGGTATACTAGCAAAATCTTTGTGAAATGAGATTTGAAGTAGAAGAAAGAGGAACATTTTAATGAAATATTGAGTTATATGTGATGTGTGTGGGGGGGGGGATAATTATGGAAAATGGGGCTCCCATAACAGTATGTGATTTAATTGAAAAGCAATGAGTTAAATGTTTAAGATATGAATGAATATTAATATTAATGAATAGATTTGTATTATTTTTGATAATATAGTATAATTTTAAAATGTACCAGACAGAATCCCAATGTATGTTATGTGTTTTATATTAAGTATTATAAATATAGGGGAAAGAGATAAAGGCATCATACTCCATATAGTGTACAGAAGAAGTATTTCTTCTTCTTTTTTTTAAAGAAGAAAAATAAATGGATGGCTGGAATAGAACAGACAAAGAATAATAAATATTATGATATGAATTGAGAGGAGATAAATAAAATAAAATAAAATTGAGAAAATTTAAAGGAGAGAAGAAGTTATATAGAAAATTGAAAATGTTGATAAGATATAAAATGGTATGTAAAATGAATATGAATTTGAATTTGTGTCTGTACCAAGAGTTTTAACCCGGGACTAAGCAACTTTCAGAAAAGAGATTTTTTATGCTTTTATGTTTTGTGTTTATGTGTATTTATGTATTGTGTGTTTTGAAAATAAAACTTGTTTAAAAAAAAAAAAAACTAGTTGGGCTGCTTATGGACTTTCCCAATGGTTGAGCCAAACTTTACAGAGCGGTGCCAAAATTGGCCCAGATTATATGTTGCTGAAAATACCATTTTTTTCTTTGAGGTTATTAGTAGCTACACAATGCTCTAACTCTCCCCTTCTGTTTACTAATGATACAGTTTGATTCCTAGACAAGCTGGAATCAATAGTGGGAAGGGCTTCTCCAGCAGACTCCAACAGGCAAAAACAATCTCACTTCTCACATGGAGTAAACTAAAGAATGTTATTTTCTGGGTATGTGGAGTTCACTTCACTTGCCAATAGTATGGGAACAGCTTAAATTTTAATATGAACTAATGACCTATCAGGAATAAATTCAGGTAGTCCTCGATTTACAACAGTTTGTTTTGGTGACCGTCAGTTATAACGCCACTGAAAAAAGTGACTTATGATCATTTTTCATACTTAAGCCCCATTGCAGTATATCCTAGTGGTCACGGGATCAAAATTTGGCCCCTTGGCAACTGGTTTATATTTATGGTGTTTGCAGTGTCCTGAGGTCACGTGAACAGCTTTTGCGACCTTCTGACAAGCAAAGCCAATGGGGAAGCCAGATTCTCCTAACAACCATGTTACTAATTTAACCACTGCAATGGTTCACTTAACAACTGTGGCTAGAAAGGTCGCAAAATGGGGCAAAACTCATGTCTTACTTAATAACATAAATGTTGGGTTCGATTGTGGTCCTAAGTCGAGGGAATACCTGCAAACTTTATGCAGATGGAGGCTCACGCATACATACTGAATATGTGATGAGGTGATTAAACAAGGTAAAAAACAGGAGATTGAGTTCTAATCCTGCATAGGTACAAATCCAGTTTGGGTGACTTTGGTCCAATCACTTTTTCTCAGCTGTAGGAAGAAAGCAATACAGAATCCAACTATTTAATGAAAATGTAGGGATATATAGTTTTTACAGAGAAAACCTAAAGAAGGTGGACATCTTTTGGTATATGGTATCCCATCTTCAAAGCAATGGTGACATCAATGGTGAGGTGTGAGCAAGGGTGAATGCAGCGTGGATGCATTGGTGAGAACTCACCGGTGTGTTATGTGACAGACGAATGCCAACCAGTCTTAAATCTAAGATTTACAAGACAACTATCTGCCCCATTGCACTGTATGGCACTGAATGCTGGGCAGCAACAAAAGGGACCATAACTATCCCCATGCCATGGAAATGGAAATGCTCCATTGGCTATTGAGCATCTCCCTTCTTGACCACATCACAAATGACAATATTCGACAACATTTTGGTGTGGCACCAATTATAGAGAAGATGAGAGAAGTCCAACTCCACTGGTATGGACATGTCCAGAGAGCAGTACGTTTCACCATGGCCAAGACTGCCTACCAACTGGAAATCAATGGCCGGTGACCTCACAGGTGTCCAAAACAGAAGTGGAAAGACACCATCAACAAAGATATGCAAGCCACATGCTTGTGTCCTGGAGACACAGCTGACCATGCAAAATGGCATTTAAAAATCTGAAAACTGGACCCTACAACTACGGGAATATGCTAGGAAGTAGTAGTAGATAAAGAAATTGGGATTATCGTTTCTATTTCTCCTATTTCCTATTTTCCAGCACTCCCTCTATTGTTGCTCCTCGATAAAACAACTCTTAGGGTCTGGCTTAAGATACAGAGGGTAAGGAAGATTTAACTGCACACAATAAGGCTTCTTTTCTTTCTGTACTACTCCCTCCTAATAGACTACAGAAAACCCTACTATGGCAAAAGCAGCCTCCTCCTTTTCATTAACTCCTCCAGCCAGCCTCATTCCCTCCACCCCAATGAGACAAAACATTAATCGTATTTAACTGCAACTCTTTGTCTCCTTTCTTTCCATTCTTCCTTGTTTCCCTTGCTGAAGGAAACACATTTTCTCCTTTACATTACTCAGCAGGGGAAGATATAATTATTAATCAATTATAAATCAATGGCTAGCTGAAAATAGCAAAACAACCAGATTATCACTGAGAAAAGAGAACAGAACACAATCGCAGCAACAAACATCCAGTGCTGGAAAAGAAAGACAGAAAATAAAAAAAAAAAGTTAGAATGGGCTGCAGTCTCCCCAGCAGCTCGGGAAATAAACAAAGAATGGGAAGCTTTCTCATTTACCACAACTTTGAAGTTCTTTATTCACAGCAGTGAAATTGGATTACAAAAGCAGAGCGATAGTTGTTTAGGTTTTTTTTTTTTTTTCTCCCAGAAGTGGTGTGAGCTCTGAAGTTGTTTTCACTCTCAAGGAAGACTTTGGTGGGAAAGCAGCAAACAAAGCCTATCAGCTGGGGAACAATTCAGTCAAGCAATTAACCATGAGCCTACTCAATTTCACCAGCCCATTGACTGCTGCAATTAAAGACAAGGAAAACAGAGTGAAGGATCTCCTGCCTCTACCCAATTACCAGTGTTCGTGCAGCTATCAAACTATCAGTGCCAGATCACCCCACCATTAAAAGGAACATTGTTCTCAGAAAATATCTTTGCGAAACCCAGAGGCCCTTTCAGACCTTTATCTGCTCAGGAGAACAGGTAATATGAGTCAAGTATTATATTTATAATGGGTCTCCAATGGGTCACACAGCTCGCTGCCTGCATTTACATATCTCATTGAGCCATGGACCCAGGGAGGGGCTTCAAAAAGGGTTTCAGCAAGGGTTTCTCTACTCGGTTGCTGTGTGGGCGTGGCCATGGGGAACATGGCCTAGTTGGCCTCCTGCACCACGGGCAGGTGTTTTTGCCCTCTCTGGGCTCTGGAGGCTTTCCTTGAGCCTCCAGGAGGGCAAAAACGGCCTCTCTGGGCACCTGAGGCTCTCTGGAAGCCAGAAACGGGCCCATTTCCAGCCTCCCTGAACTTCCAGGAGATCCATTTTTGCCCTCACTGAAACTTCGCACGCACCCTGCACTTACCTGCATCCAAAATGGGCCACATGGGGACTCCTGGGAGTGGGGGCAGGGTCAGCCAAGAAGTGGGATTTGGGGGTTCTCTGAACTGCACAGAATCTTAGCTAGGGGCTCTCCCGAACCCCTGCGAACCCCCAGCTGCCCATCCCTGCATGGACCATTGTTTAGGAACTGCTGTCATGATGGGAGATTCCCATCGTGCTCAGCCAGATCCAAGCAAATCTCACACAGCTTGATGCACTCAATGCCTTTCAGAATTATGGGAGTACAAAAACTCATTGACTTCTGGGTTTGTTTTTTGTTTTTTTTCATATTGTTAGATTGAACTGGGTGCTGCATGGGTGTCAAACTTGATTTCATCAGGTGACGTATCACGATGTTTTTTTCTTCTTTATTTGTTAAGCAATTATAAGATAACAGGTATAAGTATAAACATAGTTATGACTACATGGATACATATAAGAAAAAATATATAAAAGAAACAATAGGACAGGGACAGTAGGCATGTTTTGGTGTGCTTATGCACGCCCCCTACATACCTCTTAGGAAAGGTCAATAGTAGACAGTCTAAGGTTAAAGTTTTGGGGGTTAGTTTTTTGCCTTTGCGGAGCTGAGGTGGGTTTGGCCTGCGGATGATGCATCCAGACTATGGGCCGCCAGTTTGACAGGCCTGAGGTAGGGATTTGAAGAGATGCAGCATAACACCTTTGGAGGATCCCAGGCTTAGTGTGATGGATGAAACTAATCATCAAACTAGTCACCAGAAATTTGCAGACAAAACAATCAGCCAAGGAAATGACTTACCTTCAGAAGTTGTGGGTGCTCCAGCACTGGAGGCTTTTAAGAAGATACTGGACAACATTTGTCTGAAATGGTGTAGGGTGTCAAGCTTGAACCGGGGTTGGACTAGAAGACCTCCAAGGTCCCTTCCAACACTAATGATGATGATGATGATCATGATCATGATGATGACAATCATGATCATATCCTCTCAATGTAAGATCATTATCATGATCCTAAATACAATGTACAGTTTACAATGTAATCTTATAGATCTTGGAAGTTAAGTTACACCAGATTTCATAGGATTCTTTTCATAGGATTTGTTTTTGTCAGGAACACAGAATTAGAGTCTAGATCAAACTTCCACTATTAGAGAGTTGGAGCAATTGACAGTCAGAACAATTAATCAGTGGAACAACTTGCCTCCAGAAGTTATAAATTCTCCAACACTGGAGGTTTAAGAAGAGATTTGGACCACCATTTACCTGAAATGGTATAGTTTTCATGTCTCGGCAGGGGGGTTGGACTAGAAGACCTCCAACACATGATGATGACGATGATGATATCCTCTCAATGTAGGATTATTGTGATTATCCTGAATTCCAATCTAGGAAGGAGATTCTGCAAATGAAAAATGATGGTTTGCTTAAAGGGATTATATTCAAAATATATCCGGATATATTGAGTGAAGGCTTCTAAGGCTTTGTCTGATGGTGATTGACAGCAGGGTCTGCAAATCTACTTTAGGCTCCAGAAAGACATCCTAACATTTGATTAATATTTCTAGCTTCCAGAGGGCTCCTTCTGAAATTTCACACCCTCTTCCTTATTCCATTGGGCAATTTCACTGACCTGCAACATCAAAGGAGAAGTGACACCTTTCACTTCACAGACTCCGACTGGCAAGAGATGAGAAGACAGCCAACATCAATATACACAACTATGTGTTTTGTTGAAAAAGCACATGAAACCGCAGCACCCACTTTGGAGGCTATGTCTGACATACAGTCTTTTTGGGAGAATGAGGTCACTTTTCAGAGATTTTAAGTATACTCCCAATAAATGAAGTTTAAGATAAACATTATCCTCTAACAGAAAACCAAGTAAATATATTTTTTGTTCTGAAATTTAAAAGTTGACGGGCCTTGAAATTTACCCCTAAATGATAGAAATATTCATATCGGTAATTTGCACTTGTGTGCTAAATTTAGATTCCCTCCATTGTGGCCTAGATTTTTTTGGTTTGTCATCTTCCCAGCCTCTGAAGAATTCACTAGTTACCTGTGAATGTCATCACAGATACACAGGAAGGCAGATAAATTTGGTAAACATCTGCACACAGGGAAACCTAGACAGATAATATTCAGCATTTGCACGAAATGATCCAGCAGGAACACCTCTATGCATGTCGGACAATCCTCTTATCAAGCATTCAGAGAAAGAAGAACAGCTGCAGCATTACCAAACAGGTCCTTTTGCTCTTTTGCGTGTTTCCAAATTTGCAGATCTCCCCATTCGGCGGCTCATAAAGTAAAGCTGGATGAATGTATCAGAAAACCCATCTACCAAATGGTCCCTCCACCACTACGATTTGCACTGTTGTGTGTTTAACTTTTTCATGGAAGAAGCCTGCCCGTCATGAGCCTAATTAACTCCATGTATAATTGGTTGGAGACAGGTGTTTGATGTGAGTATCTGTTTTTCTTTCCAACTAGGAGCGATAGTGCATCTCAGTCTCCCTCCATCAGCATTTAAAAAAAAGAAAAACTCAACCCATCTTGGTATTCTCTTGGCCAAGTAGGTAAAAAGGCCGGGGAAGTTCTTTGGAAAATCCAAATACTTTCAGGATATATACAGTAGCTAAGGAAGAAGAAGGTCTAAAGTAGGATACATGACAGTAAGTTAAAGGGAGGTGGATGGGGAGAAATGCACCTGATGCAACTGACAGGAAGGGGGAAAAATGATTTTAATAATGCTTGCCTCCTGAAAGCAAACCAGAACAGGAATAGTAAAGTCAACAGACACATTATTCACCACCTGGATCTCCTTCAACTAATTTAGTTTTTGCATTGTGAGATTTTTTTTCCTTACAACCAAAAGGAAAACATGGACAAGCAAACCAGGGAATAGGCCTGCAATTAACTGCATACATCAATATACACAGTTATGTGTTTTATTGGAAAAGACTTCCAATCTAAGCATTACAAAGAGATAGCAAAACAATGAGATTGCATTAAGAGGAGGGAAGATTATTCTGGTGAAAACTGGATCCGGATAGGCCATTTTCTCGACTTTAGCAATTACAGGTAGTCCTCGACTTATGACCTCAGTTGGGAGGGGCAGTGGTGGGAGTCAAATATTTTTGTCACCGGTTCGGTGGGCATGGCTTGCGTGTGTGCACACCCTTTGCGTTCATGCACACACCAAATGCACACTTTCCACAGGTGCAGAGGCATTCTAACTCACCTCCTGCAAGCCTGCACAATCCCAGTCACTTCAGCAGCTGCCGCGCAGCACTCTTCTGTGCCATGCAAAGGAGTTGTGCTTCAACTTCAATGAATAAAGGTGAGTATGGGAGCCTGGGCAGGTGGGTGGGCCCAACAGCAGAGCAGCTGTGAGAATCGGTTCAGTCTCCGCTGCTCGTCGCTGCTACCAGCTCGCCAGAACTGGGCTGAACCTGTAGAATACCACCACTAGGGAGGGGAACTTTTGTCACCAAGCAATGCAGTCATTGTGTGAGTCACACCAATTTTACAAACTTTTTAGCATGTTGTTAAGCAAATCATGTGGTTATTAAGCAAATCTGGCAATCTCCCCATTGACTTAACTTACTTGAAACCCCCCCTGTGAAAGTGGCAAATGTCAATCACATGTGTTATGTTCTGCGCATGGGCGCTAAGAATGGAGACGAGCCGGTGACAGTGAACTTCAAAACTCTTTATTAACATGGTATAACAGCTCAGCTCTATGGCCACAACGGCCACATTTATATAGGCAAGTTCTTGAGCATTTAATCAATAAAACACAGGGAGCGCCAGCTCTGTTAACCAATGGGATAGGCTCGTTAATAGCCAATCAGATTCTCCTGAATGGACCAATCCGATGTCGCTATTATCGGCCAGAGCCCTGCACTCCACCTCAAGCTCTTAACAATCTTTAGTCAAGCCCTTTTATTAATTCACAACACCCCTTTCCCCCGGGTTCCGTTTAAGGGGTGCGGTCACGTAGTCTTTGAGGTAGGCAGGTTGTTTTGATTGTCTATTTGATTTACATTGTACTCCCGGTATTTGGATACAGTCTTGTTGGGGTAGGACGTTATCTGGTGAAAAGGGCGCCTCTAGTTCTGTATTCAAATTTTCGATTGTCGCTAATGTTTTCGGCATCTCCTTGAGGCGAGGTCACCCCCATCCCCGATCCTTCTTCATGTATTGCCTCTGCGCGGTCATTACTTCCGCTTAAGCTTTCTGCCGTTTCAAATTCATCTTCCTCGGTATCTCCTTCCCCCTCAGTTTGGAAGTCAGGGGACTCGGAGATCTCTGACTGTAGCCTTGAACGCAGCTGATCAATATGGCGCTTCCATATTCTATCGTCACGACATTTCACACGGTACGATCTGGGGCCGGTTACTTGGACTACAGTTGCCTCGACCCACAACGGATCACCCGAAAAGTTCCTAGCAAAAACCAAGTCGCCTACCTGGAAGTTACGGCATCTCCCACTGGATCTGTGTGGTTTTTCAGGTTCATACGATGGGTGCAGACGGTCGAGGTGGGACCGGAGCTTCCACCCCATCAATAACTCGGCAGGAGTTTTGTTAGTGACGCTGTGCAGAGTGATATGCTGCAAAAGGAGTATCCGGTTAATCTTGTCTTCGATATTGCCATGGTCCATTTTATGCAAGGTTTTCTTGACGAATTGTACCATGCGCTCGGCCCTTCCGTTGGCCGCAGGATACACTGGCGAAGTCAGCGCATGGTGAATACTGCGGTCCGCCAGGTACTGTTTAAAGGACAGCGCGGTAAATTGGGGCCCATTGTTGGATACCAGAACGTCTGGTAATCTGTGTGTTGTAAATAGTCTGTCTAGTTTCCTGATGACCAATTCGGTTGTTGTGTTTCTCATCTCATGGATATCAAGCCAGTTCGAGTAGGCATCCACCGTTAATAAGAATGTGTGTCCTTTGGTAGGTCCCGCAAAGTCCAGATGAATACGGGACCATGGTCCCCTCGGTGTTTCCCATTCAGTCGATGTTGCTTTCGGAGGGGCGTTGCTTACTTCCTGGCATTTGTGACAAGCTTTTACCCATGTCTCGATCTGCTTGTCGATGCCCGGGCACCACACATAGCTTCGTGCGAGGGCTTTCATGCGCACGATGCCAGGGTGGCCATTGTGCAAGGTTCTTAGTATCGCTCGTCGTAACCGCTCTGGGACAATGACTCTATCACCCCAGATAATGCAGCCCTTCTGGGAAAACAGTTCCGTTTGTCGATTCTTGATTGGGACGTAGTCGTCAGGTATCTGGTCCAATGGCCATCCACACTCAACCCAACTGAGGACTCGTGCTAGAATGGGGTCGCGTTTCGTTTCAATCGCGATATCTCGGGCTGTTAGTGGTGGTGTTCGAAGTGTCTCGATCTGCAGTGTTGTAACTGTCGGAGCGGGGTTATCAATGGTCTCCGGAAGTGGTGCACGGCTCAATGCGTCGGCGTGGGGAATGGCCTTGCCCGGGTGGTGTTGCAACTTGTAATTATATGCAGCCAAGTATTCTGACCAGCGAGTCATTCTGGGAGATAATATATAAGGGGTTGGCCTATCTCCTGCTGTTATTCCCAGCAAAGGTTTGTGGTCAGTCACTGTAGTAAAGGCTTGGCCATACACATATTCATGAAATCTCTTAACAGCAGACACAATAGCAAGGGCCTCTTTATCAATTTGACTGTAATTGCATTCTGCTATTGATAGCGTCTTTGAGAAATAGGCAACATGGGCTTCACTGCCGTTTGGCAAAAAGTGGCTCAAAATGGCGCCCACTCTGAATGGTGATGCATCACACGTGATCGTTAAAGGCAAAGTCTCATTATATTGCATCAAAACAGCATCAGAAATCAATAAATTTTTCACATGTCGAAACGCCTGCTCCTCTCTGTGTCCCTATACCCAGGTTGCTTTTCTGTCCAACAAACGATGTCGAGGTTTGGCTACGGTTGCTTTGTGAGGCAGGAAAACATTATAAAAATTGATAAGGCCTAGAAAAGCCTGGAGGTCGGCCTTATTTCGCCTTTTGCCATCAGCTTACTCTGTGTGTTTGGAGCATCTAATCCCAGAACTATTCGGTCTCTCAGGGCTTCTTCTTGGTCAGCAAACCCGTATAGGCCTCCCAGATTCCGGAGATCCGCTATGATATCAGCAACACTTTCACCCTTCTGCTGACTTCTCTGGTAAAATTCATGCCTTCTAACGAGCGTTGGCATGGTCGGTGCATAGTGGGCCCTCAGCAGGGGTTCAAGGACGTCCCAGTCCATAGACTTTACTTCTGCCAGTTTTGCTAGTGCCTTGGCCATCTTGAATACGGTCAGCCCACAATGAGTTAGGAATACCACCCGTTCTTTCCGATAGTGGCATCCTTCAAATTGTTGGTTTCCAGAAACATCTGGAAGCGATCCATATATGAGTCCCAGTCTTCTTGCACCGGGTCAAATGGAGTGGGTGGTATGACGCCGCCGGACATGGTTCCGCCGTTGTGCATTTCAGCCATGTGCTCTGTTATCGTTCTTCGTCGTTCAGTCAGCTCTGATGTCTCTAAATCCCACCTTCGTTGCCAGTGTTAAGTTCTGCACATGGGCGCTAAGAATGGAGGTGAGCCGGTGACAGTGAACTTCACAACTCTTTATTAACATGGTGTAACAGCTCAGCTCTATGGCCGCAACGGCCGCCTTTATATAGGCAAGCTCTTGAGTATTTAACCAATAAAACACAGGGAGTGCTAGCTCCGTTAACCAATGGGATAGGCTCGTTAATAGCCAATCAGATTCTCCTGAATGGACCAATCCGATGTCGCTATTATCGGCCAATCAGAAGTGCAGGGCCAGAACCCTACACTCCACCTCAAGCTCTTAATAATCTTTATTCAAGCCCTTTTATTAATTCACAACAACATGATCACATAATTTTGCAACTGTTGTAAATACATGCCGTTCAGCAAGGACACAAACCTGGATCACATGTGACTTTAGGGATGCTGCCACAGTCATAAGTGGAAGGACTGGTCATAAGTCCCTTTGTTGTCGGTGCCAAAGTGTAACTCTGAATAGTGGTAAGCAGTGGTGGGGTGTTGCCCATTCAGACCGGCTCGCTCGTACTGGTAATTACGACCACTGGTTGGGCTACCAGTTCTGTGGATGTGGCTTGGTATATGTGGCAGGGCAAGGATACTGTAAAATTTCCATTCCCATCCCACTCCAGGGAGAAGGTTACTGCCATTCCCTCACCACCCCACCAACCTGCTTTCCAGCTCCGTTCTCCTGTGCAGGGCAACAAAAGAAGACCCAGCCAATCAGCTGGGATTTGGGAGGCAGAGAATAGATTGGGGCAGGACCAGTCAGAGGTGGTATTTGCTCGTTCTCCAAACCACTCAAAATTTCCGCTACTGGTTCTCCAGAACTGGACAGAACTTACTGAATACCACCTCTGCCACCCAAGCGCTATCTCATCCTTACCTTTTTACTCATATGCCCCAGCCTCGCAGTCAATCTGATTTCTGTGCCTCGCCCAATCAACTCACCCTGGCTGCCGCACACAGGAAGTTCCCTTGTTTTCAGAGCCACATTTAAGCATGGATGCGGGCGTGCATGTGTTCATCTTTTTGGCGAACCACCTCTGGTTGTAAGTCACGGACTACTTGTGTACCTGATTCTAGCTTCAGTGAAGCCATCTGAGCACAGCAGAATAGCCAATGGGACCTAGGCCTCTCTTTTCAGCTACCCATGTCCACAGCATCCAGGAATCAGGAACTTGAGTGAAGCTTCTCTGAGGCAAACACTTGAAATGGGGAAGCAAGCAGAAGACATAGCATGCAAATTGAAGACTTTGCATTGCTGATGGATTTCGTTGACCCTAGGTTAAAATGCCTTGGACTCGAGACTGGCTAACTCAGAAAGCGTTGGTCTGCAGCTTCCTGGATATATAATAGTTAGTCTGCTTTTTCCTCATTATTGACAAGTCTCCTTGATGTTCTAGGAACATATGAAGGGCTATATATTGAACACCTCTGTTGTAAGCCCATCATCCCCAGCTCTCTCCTACCTTACAGACTTCTGGATTTAAAATCCCACCCAGAACTCCACCATGTTGCCTCAACATCCAGGCAGTTCTGTTTTTTGCATCTGAAAGGCATTTCCTGCCAGCCCTTTGCTATTATGTGTATCCTGGGCTCTTAGATGTCTGTGTTTTAGTGAACTCCTTGTCTGGCAAGATCTACTCTGGAGCCATTTGACAGCGTTTTCAGGTATTAGTAGGTTTCTTCATGACTGTAAGAAAAACTTATCAGGAAAACCTATTCTGGAAACATAAATGATTATGAACCCCAGCTCAGACCTGGTCTAGGAGAATCTTTTGTTTTCTTTAAACAACCATTTTTTTATAAAAAAAAATGAAACAATAGTAATATGGTTAAAAAAGGACTATATAAGTTGAAGTGCAACATCTAATTTTTGGATCCTCTTGTCTCTATGCAGTATAAAGGTAGTAATATACAACTGATCTTAACTGATGTCAAAAATCTCAGCAGATGAGATAAACATGCAGCATAAAAGGGCTCCAGGAATTCCCAGATCATAGGCTCTTTCATGGGAAGCATCCTTTCAAAATGAAGCATTCTGAAACAAGGCAGTAGCAAAACTTTTCTACACAGTTGCCATGAAAATGACATGGATGAATCCCCAAAGTTATCAGGAGCCGAAATAAAATTGAAGGAGTCTTTTATCTTTTACCTGGGCAAATAATATCTTGGCAATGAGAAATAAACAAGGAAAAAGCTCTTGCAACCGACATGCTCTAATGCAGGGGTGTCAATCTTGGCAACTTCAAAACCTGTGGACTTCAACTCCCAGAATTCCCCGGCCAGCCATAAGTCTTGAAGTTGCCAAGGTTGGACACCCCTGCTCTAGTCTATTCTAGGATTGCTTTTTTAAAGTTCCAGGTACAGTAGTTGCTCCTATTCCTGCTGGGAACAATTCATTCTGTGTTATATTACCTGCTAGAGTGTTGTAATCCATTTTACTTCCTCAAGATTCAAACATCTTATCCACATCAATGACTTGATTCAAAAGAGCTCGTTCCAAACATCTATCATCAAATTCGGAAACATTGCCCATTTCTAGGACAGACTCTGCTTCTGATGTGGGCAAATTTTCATAAATATGAGATCTCCATTGTTGTAATAAACTTTCTCCATTTCTGTACCTGGGCACAATTTCTCCATTTTCTTGTTTCTGCACTGAATTGCTTATCCTTCCTGTTTCCAAAGAGCAAGAGGAGAAAGGAATCCTGATTTTGCTGACCAAAGTTTAATTTATATCGAATGGATGGTGGGGAAAAAAATGATGCTGAATCATGCTAATTTGGATAAGATGATGTCATGGATCTAAAGAGTAATTTCAAACAGCATCTCTCTGAAAACTGGCATTTGAAAGCTAAGGGTGCCTTCAAGCATTAGCTTCCCGAAAGCTGCATTTGTGGAAATGGCATTAACTGAAAATTGTTACGGACAATGCTTGGAAGTGTTGCCAAGCTAAGACTACAAGTTCTGGGAATCAGCTTCATTTTTCCCAAGCCAATTCCTCTCCCCCAACCCCAAGTTTCATTGTGATGAAGGAGTAAACATGAAAATGGGAGCAATTTCAAGTACCTATATATAGTTCTCTACTGTCAGATCTGGCCCAGTTTGGTCTGTCAGGAAAGAGGTTTTCGACTCCATTTGTAGTAAAAAGATTACTTTTATTAAAAGTCAAGTGGTTACAGCTATGCAAAGCCAGGACTAAGAGTTTGCTCACGAAGATTCCCTAGTTTCACTTTTGTGTCCCACCCTCTCCTGTTACTACCCCATTGTCCAGTCACTTTAGAACAAACTTTTTAAATGGGGCCAATTTATGGACTGTTGAGGGGCTGGACCAGCTGTGTGGGCATGGCTAGGAGGGGTCATGTGACTGAGTGGGTGTGACCAATTTAGCAGTGCATTTTGCCAATGTAGCAGTCCCTTAAGTTTCGAAGATGTTTTGGTAACTGTCCCTGCGATGGTTGGATAGATGGATGGGTATTCCATGCCATTCCCAGGAGTGCAGCCTTGGGATCTCTCAGGATGGCACGAAGATTGCTTTCAGTTTCCCCTTCCCCTGTCTTACCCACAGTCTCCTTCCCCCCATAGTTCATGACAGACTGGCATCTAGGAAAGCACAGCTGTGAGTGAAGGATGGCAGCTCTGGCATGTCCTTATGACCAATAACTTAGCGAAAATATGACATTATCACAGACCACCACCACCCCCGCATGGTACCTACAACCTGTTTCTAAAGTTCTGATGGCCTGCTTCCACATGGTCCTGTCAGCATATTTCAGGGGCTCAGCAACCAGCTCACATTTATGACTGTTTGCAGCATCCCTTGGTCAAAAGATTGTGATTTACAGCTTTTGGGAGGGCCCAAACTGGCATTTCCTTCCATTTTTCCTAGAATAATGCCCCAGAGCAATCAATGGATTCATTTAAGGACCGCAGCATTTGCTTAATGTGGATGACCCCCACTTTACAATTCTCATGACTTACAACCATAAGTTTTTATGAGATACAAATTAGTCTGAATGTTGTTTGTTCTGATATTGTGCAGAGGTCTAGTCTTCAAGACCAGTGGTCATCAACCAGTGGGCCGGGGACCACTGGTGGTCTGCGAGAAAATTTTGGTGGTCTGTGGAGAAATGTTACTCCCAAAGCACTCCCCAAAGCAATTAATTCAGGCTATGTGGGAACACAAGGCTTGCGTCGCTTGCATTCGAACAACATGAGGTAGTAAGGGGAGGGAGTCAAAAGGAGGAGGGTGGGAACTAGCCTGGCTTGGCCACTTGGCTGCTTCTTTCCGCTTCTTTCTTCTTCTTCTTTTGGCTGCACACAAGAAAAGCAGCAAAACTCCACCAGAAATGAGTCTTTGGGATCCTGCTAGGCATCCTCTCCAAGAGGCTGCACCATTCTGGCAGAGTTTTGGGGACAGAAAGAAAGACTTCTGCTGCTTTCCTTCCATGAAGCCAAAAGTCTCTCTCTCCCCCTGAGAACGGAGCTGGAAACAGTATCCTGCAATCCCAAATAAAAAATGATCGATTGGTAGGAAAACGGGGTGGGGAATTTTCCTGAAGACTTTTTTGGGATTTTCCCAGGGTCTCTGATCTGCGGGATTTAAAATTATTAGTTTGGTGGTCCCTGAGGTCCAAAAGGTTGGTGACCCATGTTCTAGACCAGCATCCCCAGAGGTGGTACTCAGCCAATTCTGACAGGTTGTGAAGAACCGGTAGCAGGAAAATTTGAGTAGTTTGTAGAACTCACCAATACCACTTCTGATTGGCCCTGCCCCCATCTATTCGCTGCCTCCTGAGTCCCAGCTGATTGGCTGGGTCTTCTTTTGTTGCCCTGCACAGGAGAATGGAGCTGGAAAGCAGGCTAGTGGGGTGGTGAGGGAATCGGGATTTTGCAGTAACCTTCCTCTGGAATGGGGTAGGAATGGAGATTTTACATTATCCTTCCCCTGCCATGCCCACCAAGCCACACTCACCAAGCTACATCACGCCCACCAAGCCACGCCCACATAACTGGTAGTAAAAAAAATTGAATACCACTATTGAGCAGCCCCCAAACTTTTGAGCTCCAGGGACTGGTTCCATGGAGAGAAGGTTTTTCTGTGGACACGAGTGGGCATAGTTCCGTGTGCTGCCTGCATCCTGCGGTTGGGGCTTCACTTGTTTGTACAGCCCAGTTTCTGACATGCTGCAATCCGGTGCCAGTCCAGGGACCAGGACTTGGGGACCTCTGTTCTAGACATTTCTTATTGCGAAGGAGAAGTCAAAATAAATAACTAGATTTCTCAAAATAATAACAGTCTTCTATATTACTATTGCAGGTAGTGCTCAATTTACAATTTAGGGGGCGTGCATAAGCGTACCAACGTGCCTACCGTCCCTGTCCTATTGTTTCTTTTATTTTTCTTATATGTACCCATTTCATGTATTCATAACTATGTATACACTTATACCTACTGTGTTTCTCATATAATAAGGCGGGTCTTTTTTTTTTTTTGAGCCCCGAAAAAATGGCTAGGCCATCTTTTCGGGGGTGACTTAATCCCCCCCCTTGCATCTTTGGGTGGGCAGGCGGTGACAGCTTGGATGTTGACCTCAGCGTTGGTGGGGCACTTCGTATCAGGGTCAACACAGGCAGCACCATATCCGGGTGTGCAACAAAAGTACTTCCTAACGGCAAGCCCCCCCCACCATTCCCCCCATTTCACATGTTTTAATATAGGCCTTAATTTGGGGGGAGGGGCTTAATTTCATTTCTGCCTATAAAACATGCTGGGACTTCCTATTGGGGGAGGCCATATTGTTGGAGAAACACTGTATTATCTTGTAAGCGATTGACAAATCAAAACAAATAAAATAAATAAAAAATAAAACAACAGTTCATTTAGTGGATCATTTGAATCGCACTGAAAAAAAGTGACTTTTGACCATTTCTAACACTTAACAATCCTTTCAGCATCCCTCTTGGTCATGTGATCCAAGTTCAGACGCTTAACAACTGATTCATATTTAGGAGAGTTGCAATATCCTGGAGTCATGTGATTGCTTTTTGTGACCTTCTGACAAGCAAAGTCAATGGGGACAGCCATGAAGTGAACTGCACAACTGCAGTGATTCACTTAAGAAGGGTTTCACTCAGCAACAGAAATTTTGGGCTCGATTGTGGCCATAAGTCGAGGACTAATTTGCACAGGCATGCACATCAACAAGAATGCTAATAGCATAGACCAAGTGTCTTCAAACATGGCAAGTTTAAGACTTGTGGACTTCAGCCCCCAGAATCCCTGAGCTAACATGACTGGAGGAGGAATTCTGGGAATTGAAGTCCACAAGTCTTAAAGCTGTCAAGTTTGAAGACTCCTGGCGTAAACTGTATTCATGGATGCTGGAGTGCACTGTAGGTAAGGAAGAGCTTGTTGTGGCCATTCCTCTGCTATTTCCTCATTCTCGTGATACCTGAACATGTCTGTCTGGCAAAGAGATAGATCAGATACTACAACACTTTTGAAGGTTAGTATCTGAAAACTGAAACCTAGGTTTCCTGCATGTTATCTGTGGACTTCAATCTATGCTTGGGCTACTTCCCTAGAGATATTGGTATGAAGGGCTCCATGATCTCTTGTTTCTTTGAAAATCCTTATCTTTAAAAAAAAAAAAAAAAAGCCATGCTACAGAACAAAGTCCAATCTTGAATAGATTCCCCATTTCTAGAATAGAATAGAATTCTTTATTGGCCAAGTGTGATTGGGCACATGAGGAATTTGTCTTGGTGAAAATGCTCTCGATGTACATAAAAGAAAAGATACATTTGTCAAGAATCATAAGGTACAGCACTTAATAACAGTCATAGGATACAGTAAGCAATCAAATCATACTAGGAAACAGTCAATATAAATTGTAAGGATACAAGTGACAAAGTTACAGCCACGCAGTCACAAGTGGAAAGAGATGAGTGAAAGGAAGGATGGGAGGATTAATAGTAATAGTAGTGCAGACTTTGTAAATAATTAGACAGTGTTGAGGGAATTATTTGTTTAGCACAGTGATGGGCGTTCAGGAAAAAAACTATCCTTGTGTCTAGTTGTTCTGGTGTGTAGTGCTCTATAGGATCGTTTTGAGGAGTTGAAAGAGTTTATGTCCAGAATGTGAGGACATAATCCTTTTCTTTAAATCCTTTTCTTTATATATATAAAAAAGCCATGCTACAGAACAAAATCCAATCTTGAATAGATTCTCCATTTCTAATCATGTTTCAAGAGCCCATACATTTTCTTGAAGGGACTTGTAACAAATAAGAAAATGATAAGGATGGAAAGCCCAGAAAAAAAGGAGGTAAGCTGAGTTAGTAGAGAATTTTGCCGAAATCTAGGAGAGGAGCAAACCCACCCATCCCCATTAGCTTTTGGATAAATAGGTCATTTGTCATTGGCTGTATCTATCACGGTAGCTGTCATGTGTGAGTTGTTCTAGCCTACTCCCAAAATTCCAAATGTGCCAACACATCTAGAGATCTGTAGACTAGATAGATAGCATCCATTAAAGAAGCTTTGCCCAGTATTCCTGAAAAGACCTCAAATCTCTTGCCTATTAGAGAGCTTCCTCAAGTCTAGACAGCAGAATAATTAGGAAGTGCCTCAGTTTGTCGATTAATGTTTTTTAGATGTTAGCATCAATAGTCCCTCCCTGGTTATTCCCCATCCCACTCCGCTTTTTGAATTAGCTGCTTTCATTTGCATTTCCAATGTGACAGCCGTGCAGCTTGCACTCCTATTTCGTGCCTAGCCTCTTGACATGTGCACACTCATCAATTCCTTCACTCTGGGTTCCATTCCAATGGGTTAATTTTTTTTTTCATTTTTGATCTAGCTCTGTAGTATGTCATACCATTTTTTTGGTTTCAATCTTCCATTGGAGTTTATTCCTTTCAGCCACAATCCACAGCAACAAAAAGCCTCCTCACACAGGGAAAGTCACAAGCCTCTGGAAATCTGTTTAAAAGCTGGGTTTTAAGTCAACACAATCCTTCCTCCTTCAAAGGCGTGAGGTCATCGCACGTCGAAGATCCAACCTCCACTGTTGTTTGTAGCAACTTTCTGGTTTTACTGTCAAAGCAAAGACTGGATTGTAGGTCAGTGTGAATATAGAGGCAGAAAATCCATCTTTGAATCCATCCTTTCCTTTTTCAAAGATTTAAGTAGGTGTGAGGCAAAAGGCATTTTTCTGAAATCTTAAAAGGCTGCAGTTAGGGGTGGGATTCAATTTTTTTAACAACCGGTTCTATGGGCGTGGCTTAGTTGGTGGGCATGGCTTGGTGGTCATGTGACTGGCTGGGCGTGGCCAACTCAATATTACTCACATCGAGGCACGCATCTCCTCACCTGGCCTCTCATGACTGTGGGGATGCTGCAACAGTTATAAGTTTGAAAAACAGGCATAAGTCACTTTTTTCAGTGCCACTGTAACTTTGAATGGTCACTCCACACAAGCAAAGTACCAGCAAAGGAGGGAAACAAACTCCAGAGACATTCCTGAGACAGGAAGTCTAGTCCAGCCAAGAATGTAATAAGGATTAACGGAGAGACAGTTTCTGTAAGTAACACCAGAATGTTTCCTTCCTGCCTTCCTTACAGGATTAGGCCAGTAATTTCTTCTAACAACTGGTTCTCCAAACTGCTTAGAATATTAACAACCAGTTCTAGCAAATAGGTGCGAACTGATAGAATCCCACCCCTGGCTGCAGTCATTCTATGTGCCTGAAAGATGCTAAGTTTGTGGGAGGTTGCCAATAAGTAAGTATATGGAGTGGCATTAGGAATGGTTAACCTCCTCTCAGCCTCCACTCAGTATTGAAGGATGACATGCAAGAATAAACGTTATTCACAGGCTTCGTAGCAACTTGGCTTATTCAAGTATTACAGTCCTGAGCAGCAAGAATGGATAACCACATCAAACTTAGTGCTGACAGTGTCTGCCTTTCAGCGCTTAAGATATACCTTTGCTACTCCAGACCCTCCCAAGTGTCCTCGCTTGCCTAACACCCATCAAAGTATCTAACATCCCCAGTGCCTCCATTTGAAGGGTGCACCAAGCTTCACTGGCATATTGAGGACAGCACTCCAAATGTGGGAAAAGCCAGGATTTGTTTCCTGGTGCAGCTTTGGCATTTTAAAAAAGAGAAAATCATGATTTACCCCTTTGAAAGACATAAGACGTCCATTTTACCTTTTAACCTAGCCTCAAGATTTTTTTTAAAAAATGCAAAAAGGAAAAAAGAGGAGGAAGGCTACACTTTTGATCCCATCCCCTTTGGAGGCTCTAAGGACCACAAAAATGATGCTGCAATAGAGTTGCACATAGCATTTTTTCTTTTTCTTTTCATTTGAAATATATATTTTTGCACCATGGATTATTTTGATGCATATTCTAGTTCAAGGGAGCTTTATGTATTTCTAGATTGATCCTAGGGGTGTTTACTTTAGCATTTCAAGACATTTCCCTGGAAATGAGCAATGGAATTGCCCTTCATCTCAGGACCAATCATCATCTTATCTGCCTTTGTCATAATGTTTGAAACCCCTCCAATGTACAACTGCTTGTACATGGACACTTTCAGGCAATATACCAATAATGGGTCTAATGTAATGGTGCCACTTTTCCCCAAATCTTTGCATCACAGCATTAAGTTAAGGTAAAGGTTACGTGCTAATCATTTCTAGCTCTAGGGGGGCAATGTTCATCTCCATTACAAAGCCAAAGTGCCAACGGTGTCCAAAGACATTTCTGTGGTCAGGTGGCCAGCATGACTAAACACTGAAGGCATACGGAATGCTGTTACCTTCCCACTAAGGTGGTTCCTATTTTTCTACTTACATTTTTATATGCTTTCAAATTGCTAGGTTGGCAGAAGCTGGGACAAGTAACGGGAGCTCACACCATTATGTGGCGCTAGGGATTCGAACTGCTGAACTGCTGACCTTTCTGATTGACAAGCTTAGCATCTTAGCCACTGAGCCACCACGTCCCTTGGACAGCATTAGGAGAAGGGTCTGAAACATTTTTTGATAAGGGACTAGAAATCCCATCTTTTGTTGGGATTACAACAGAGGCACTGAGAGCACAAACTTTGGAAACCTTGGTGCTCTCTGAGCTTGATTGTTTGTTTGTAGATGTTTTATTCCCCAATTAGATAACATAATCAGTTCTAGGAGTACGGTGTTTGCTCCCTATTTATATAGTTTGCTCTGATAATTTTGGTGGGAATATGCTTTTTTCCCCCTTAGTAGTTCCTTGATTAGAGTATTATTTTCTGCTTGCTTGATTGTCTGCTCCATAATTTGTTTCCTTGGTAGTTCTTCTATTAAGGTATTGTTTTCTGCCTGGTTATTAATCAGGTGTTAACCCCTGCTTATCTGGGTATAAAATGCTGAAGAAGATGAATTCTAATTCATAGCCCCACTGCCAGAGCAAGCTACTATGTAGAAATGGGAAGCAAACTGCACACTCCCTACCACTAATGATGTTAACCTAGTCAGATAGTGAAATATCTGCAAGAGGGTCAGACAGCACCAAGGATTCCACATTTCAAGCCTGAACTACATATATTTTCTTCTCTTAGGGCCCAATCTGTTTCTGAACTGTGATCACTCCAAATAAAGTATCTTCTATTAACAAGGTAGTTTCAACTATACTTGCTTCAATATTACAAAGGTTATTTGCTGAAATGTAAGCTATGTGAAAATTGCTATTCAAACCAACATATATCAATTAAAAATGTGCGGGACCATCTTGAAAAGTTATCACTATATACCAGAGTGCTGTAGTTATTAGTTACTAAGAGGGAGCCATTCTGAATTTGTATCTCTCTTAGTTCAATTTTATATCCCAATTTATTAACAGCCTACTATCTAAAAAGTAACTTGTGCAGGATAACTATATGCTAAGAGAAGATTATTTTCTGGTGCCTGTTTGGGTTTTGGAGGAATATAATTGCTATTTTTGAAATTATAATCCCTGAGAATCAATTTGATACATGAATAAAGTGATAAATAAGCAAATGCAATAGCCTTTTATTCTAAATTGGAATCCATAGAAGTAATTTTGGGGCCAGATGTGGCAAACAGCTGTTCACAATCATGAGAGTTTATTGTGGAATTGCCAGAGAGAAAATATTGTGACCTGGAAATGGGTTGCATAAGTGGCCTGCGGTGACCTGATGGTTTAAGCAGCAATACTGCAACCTTACTTCCTTGAGGAAAACTTCATCTGGAGTTAATTGGGGTTTGTAGGATAACAGCAAGCAGAGTTGGGGGGGATGGAGTTAAATGCGTCATCAGCATAGAATCCTGATGTTGTCACAAAGTTCAACCTCTCTTGAATTCCATTAATTTGGATGATGATGATGATGATGGTGATGGTATCCATCTTGTCCATCTCTTGGTGATTCTATGGGCAAGGTCTCTCCACATCTCCCAATCCTGCACTACTTCTCTGAGTTGGTTTTTGCTCTGATTGGTGTCAGCTTTGATGGTGTCCAGTCAGTTTTCTTTGGTGCCTGGTTTCCTTTTACCACTAACTCTTCCAAACATAACTACTTTCTCCAGTGAACTCCCCCACATGATATAGCCAAAATAAATGAAACATAATTTGTGATTTTTGCCTTCCAATGACATGTCTGGTGTTATGTGCTCTAATATTTGCTTGCTATCCAAGGAATGAACAGGAGCTTTCTCTAGCACCATAGCTCAAATGAATCATTTTCTTCGCCTCTTGTTTTTTAATTAAGTATTGAACTTTAGTTGACTAGATTATTGTGTATAAACTTGAATATATCTTTTGTACTGCAGCTTTATGAATGGCCTTTCTCCTCTGCACCTGACGGGCTGTTCTTTATCATGAACACAGAATAACAGAATTGGAAGGGACCTTGGAGGTCTTCTAGTCCAACCCCCTGCTCAAGTTGGAAATCCTATACCCTTTCAGATAAATGGTTGTCCAATCTCTTCACATTCAAAGCTTGGGAAGGATGAAAGGGTCAGAGCAATATGGATATTCTTCTATGGTGCAAGATCCACAAATCAATATGCTTGGTTCTACAATGAGGTGCCCATCACAACTGGTCTCCATGCCTCCAATTCAGCACTTCGCTAATGCATTTCCAAAGTCCCACCCATACTTCCTAGGCAATCTCATTCAATGTCTGAAGATAAAATCTTTAAAAATACCCAGAGGGCAGCCTACACGGTTTTCCTTTGGTGATACAGAGGATTTATTCTTCCTGATTTGCATGTTTATGGGAAGGCATCATCTCGGATTGAATTGCAAAGAATTGAACTAGAACTATTTTCTGTCGAACACAAGAGTGTGCAACCTTTGCGACCAAAAGCTAAGCAGTTATTGCCTGGCTGGGTTTCGTGGGATTGTAACATACAAGGCAAAACTAAAGGATGTAACATGCAAGGCAAAACTAAGTACATACCTGAATGCATGCTTAAGGAAAAACAAATCTTTCTCTCTCCCTTCCCCCCTCCCCACATATACAGGCATATGTGAATTGCTGATTGTATACTCTAGCCAACTCATAACATATTAAATGTATGCTTGAGGTTAGTTTTGAGAGATTTAAGGGAAATTAGACTAATTATGGAGGATATTCTTCACAATTAGCATGTTCCTGAGACTATTCTTGTGATAGGCAGAGCTACTTCCTCAAAGGGTTATGATGGAGAGAGTAGTATTGTCTCCAACAACTTCTTCCATCGGAATATTTACCAAACTGTCCTTAACAATTATTTCTTTTTATGGTGTCTATGATCTTCTCTTTCTAGTTTGAGTTTTTTTGAAGTCTTCTGGGACAGAGTGAGACAAATCATATTCGTAATTCGTAATGGTATTCTAAATTCAATTGGAAGCATTTTATTGCTCCTTGTACTGTTTATCCTGGAATGCTTCCAGACAAATGATAAAAACATCAAGTATCATGCAACAGTACAAGGTGCACAGATATAAATTAAATTCCAGAACAGTTTCAACAGTTGGTTTTTATCCTCTTCACTGCAAAATCAGTTCTCCAATTCTCAACATATCATATGCCATTACTCTCTTAGCCAAAATAGACTCAGCTATCTCTTTTAGTGATGTGAATCAGAAAATTGAGTCGGCAAATATCAGCAAAATTTGATTTGCTTAATATTTAGTTCCAGATAGATGTTATGCTAATCACTCCAGGAAGTTAAAGAGGAAAAAAGAACATCAGAGGTCAACATTTTTTCAAACATTGCCTATCAATTTTGAGACAGGGTAGGGGGAGGCTAATCTTAATTTTCACAATGAATCTGTGTAATATTAGCAATTTATGACTGAATCCACAATATTTTAGCATTCATGTTTGAATCCCTGCAAACTTTCAACCTCTCATAGGAAGTCTTTTGAGATTTCTACATTCTCAGGCAAGATTTTGTGAGATTTCATAACAGTGCTAAGTATGTAATAACTTTTACACTTTTAAAAATAAAGTGTGTTTGGTTTTGGTTTATGGTATCTAAATGTATCAAAGATACTTAAGCTGCCAAGTATATTATATCTATGCTACAAGCAGCCTGTAAGCAACCTCTTGCTGTTTTCCAGCAAGGAAGGATAAAACTAAACCACATTAAGGACTTCAAAGTAACATCATTGTGGACAACAAAACAGTTCACCTTTTCCTTTATCAATACTCCCCTTTACCATTTGACTAATTTGAAAATTAAGTCTAAATTAAACTAATTTGATTCTAGAATCCTAAGCCAAAGAAATACTTTGAATTTACAGGCTATTTAACAAAAAAGAAAACTTAAAGAGACAGCGACAAGCTCTTTTCATAATTCTGACAAAAAAAAAAAAGCTGCACTGAACTCAACATGAAAAACATCTTTATTTTTTCTTTATTGTAGTGTTAAATTATATGTAGCAGTTCTGGAACCAAGCTTTTCATATGCAACAGATGATACAGTAAGCACCATGGACAGCTACCACTTCGCAAATGTATATATAGATGCAGTCTATATATCCCAATTCTAGAAACAGTTGTCTAATTTTATATTTAAAGCAGCCCATTAAAATAAGCCAATGTTTAAAGCATGCTATTTAAGTTGAGACAGATGTTTGATAGCTCTATAATTCCTCTATTAGTGGTTCAGCTATATTAACATTACCGATGGTAAAGAAGATCCTAAACTCTTTTTTCCACCTATGGGAATTAGCTGTTATGCTTTATAGTGTATGTTATGGCGAGAAGTCAAATTATATTGACACCATCATGGGGTCATATTAAACAAGATTCACTCTGGAATCAATCTGTTCATGGATTAGCTGTGCTTGACTGTGACTCTTATTCAAGTCAGATAAAAACCTAACAGATGCATTTGTACTATGCTAAATTTGGCTAACTAATGCAGTGTGGTCCAAGCCCACTTGATTAATTTGGGGTCAATGAATTGAGTGAACCCAGATATTGAATTAATTCACAATCAGTGAAAAGCTGGATGGATCCACAAGATGATAAGAGTACAGGAAGTCCTCAACTTGCCACACTTCATTTAGTGACTGTTCAACAAATGACTTATGATTGTTTTTCACAGTTACAACCTTTGCAGCATCGCCGTGGTCACATGATCAACATTTGGATGCTTGGCAACTGACTCACATTTATGACAGTTGCAGGGTCCCGGGGTCCTGTGATTCCCCTTTCTGATGAGCCAAGTCAATGGGGAAGCCACATTCACTTAACAACCACATTACTAAATGTTTCACTTAACCATTGTGGCCAGGAAAGTCATAAAATGGGCAAAGCTCACTTGACAAAGGTCTCACTTAACAACAGAAATTTTGGGCTCAGTTGTGGTCATACTTGTACCCTTTCCTCACTCAATTAACACCCTTGCTCCTAACATGCAGGCATGGCATTACAGGGCATAAGTGTGCATGATCTGTAACTTTTATTGCATAGGGGCTTATAAGCTGCTACCATCAGTCCCAAAAATGCTTTACATTAAGTGTAATAGATTCAAGAACAGTGTAATTTCATGTAATCGAGAGTGCATGTGTATAGGAGTGAATATATTGGTGTATTTTAATGGCATTAAAACCCTAAATCTTCAGAAGTGAATGTTTTCCTCATCTCTGCTTCAAGCTTGTAATGCAATTTTTAAGCTTTGATTTAGAAGCAAGAGGCAGTAAGCATTTTTTTTTCCTGGCAATGACAGTACAAAACTAAAGAAGAAAATGAAAGGATGCCATCTTAATGCTGCTCCTAATGCTGCTTCATGTAATTTTCTTTGGTCTTGTAGCTAGGTAATTGTAAACCCTAGATCTAAATGATTTTATTTGGCTTTTCTGATGTAGAAAAGAAGGAATTATTTTATAAATACAATTAATAAAATGAGCGCTGTAATTATGAACACGACCTATCCAGCCAGGAAAGACTACAGGGTCGTCTTAAATGGGATCTATCCTCCCCATATAGACCCAACTACCGATGGTGAGCTTTGGCCATTACCATTCTCTTTGCTCTTTAGATGGCCACTCCATACACAGGGTGCATCTAGACAGGGGTCTCCAACCTTGGCAACTTTAAGCCTGGAGGACTTCAACTCCCAGAATTCCCCAGCCAGTTGGCTGGGGAATTCTGGGAGTTGAAGTCTTCCAGGCTTAAAGTTGCCAAGGTTGGAGACCCCTGAGTAGCAGATGTAACTGGTGAATTTACTCAGAAGCGTTTTATGGAACAGGCTAGCATTCATGACTCAGAAGCTCTCATCACTTTTCATTTTTAGGAAAGGTTATCTTTCTCTATTGGGTTTTGTTTTCACCAGTTCTCCCCCCACCACCCAATTTTAGCAATTTTAATTAATGATATAGCTGTGTTATTTATGTGATGACTTTTTAACAGTTATTTTTAGATTATCATAAGCTGCCTAGTATTTATACATTCTGCAAGGCAGAAATGATGAAATAAATAGATGAATATTTCATCACAACAAGCAATGTCTTCCTAGCAAAATCAGCCTTTAATTAGGGCTTTGTATTCCTTTGAAGGCTAACCAAGGTTTTGTTTCCCTGAAGGGCAGAAAACTTTGTGTGATTAATCCCACCATTTAGAGCCTAGAACTCTATTTTCTTTCAGTCTTTTCTCATTTCAAGAATTCTTCTCCTAGAGGGAAAAGCCTGGGAGAAGGCAAGTGACTTGTCTAAAAGACTCTAGTTGACCAGAGGCCTCCCAATGGAATAGCCCAACTTGATCAAAGCCTAGGTTGGAACTCAAAACTTCAAGCCTTATGCTATTTGTCTTTCTGATCCAGATGATTCCTCTCCTTCTTGCCTGTATTAAGATATTAGCTCAATACCCGTGCTTCGCTACAAAACTATGTGGTCGGGCTTAGCTTTTTGGGAGGAAAATAAGAGGGGAAAATTCTGCCTCTGCCTACCAGCATCCATCAGTATTTATCTGGCTAGCATCCTGTCAGTTTGTGAGAGAGTTGAGGGCTGTTTGGAAACTGAAACAGTATTTGCTATGTGAGCAAGGAGACAGCAAGGAGCCTGGGTGTGGCTTAGCTCAACTGTTCTGTACTAAAGCTGCTTGGTGCTATGAAAGTAAAACTGAAACTCTTCTCCACTACTTGTGTTTTGCATTTGGAAGACATTTTTTTTCAGGTGGGGAGGGGGAGTAGAACTCCTTAGCATGAGAGTGTGTTAATAATAATAATATACGAAGTACTAATGCACTGATGGTCATTTCAAACAATCCTTTATTAGTGAGCACCTAGAAACCAAGAGGAACATACATGCCAAATCTCAAGTTTATAAGCTTTATGGTTCTGGATATTTTGTGATGATGCATGAGTGGTATTTCGCTTTTACCATGTTTCTCACAAAATAAGGCCGGGCCTTATTTTTTTTTTTTTTTTTGAGCCCTGAATAAACAGCTAGGATGTCTTTTTGGAGGTGAATTAATTCCCCCCCCCCTCCCATGCACCAGCGCCATCTCCAACAACAGCGTCTGAGTAGCTCCCATTTTTCCTCTGTCCCCGTAACAACAGGAAAAAAAAGATTTTGAGGTACCTGGGAGTGCCACGTGCTGTGTTTTGGTTTAATCCCGAGTGGCTGGGTGGGCGTGAGAAGAGCCGAGTGAACGTCTCTGCTGCTGCTACCCTTGGTGCTCCAGCTTCGGGCTCTGCAAGTTTGCAGAAGTCCCGGTGCGCAGCCTGTTCCTGCATTTCAAGCGCCTCGGCCGAGCTGCAGCTGTCCCTCTCTCGCTAGCGCCATCTCCAATAACAGTGGCAGCAGTGGCGGGAAACGTGGAAGTTACGGAGGTAGCTCCCCCACCTGATAAGCAGCTGAAACGCTTCCACGGATCCTTCTGCCGCTGTTATTGGAGATGGTGCTAGCAAGAGAGGGACAGCTGCAGCGCGGCCTAGGCACTTGGAATGCAGGAACGGGCTGCGTTCCTATGGCTTTGAGGTGTTTGTCCTATGGCTTTGAGGTGTTGGACCAGGGAAGAGGTCGGTTCTTCTTTTTTGATTGAGTTCTTGTGTTCTTCAATGCGTGCACTTATTCTTCTGTTAGTTTGTCCGATGTATGTGATGGAGCAGGCGGTGCAAGGGATTTTGTATACTCCTTGGTTTTCTAACTCGATTCTGTCTTTAGGGTTTCTTAGGATGGTGGATATTTTTCTGTTTGTGCAAAATGCTGTCTTAATGTTGTGTTTTTGGAGGATCTTGCTGATTTTGTCCGTAGTGCCTTTTATATATGGGAGGAGGGCTTTGCCGTTCTCTTGTCCTCTGTCTTGGATTTTGGTTGGGGTTTCTTTTTGGATTAGGTGGGTAATCTTCTTTCTTTGGAATCCATTGGCTATTAGTACGTTAGTGAGAGTGTGTAGTTCGGTTTTTAGGTGTTGTTCATCGGCTAAGCATTTTGTTCTGGAGATGAATGTCTCGGCTACAGAATTGATCTGTGCTGGGTGGTGTGTGAGAGTGCGTGTGGATAGCAGTTTGTATGTGTTTTCTTCTGGTAGATGGTGTGTCCTAGGGAACACATCATCTTCATCGAAATGTCATACTTCATCGAAACATCACCTAGATACTTCCAATTTTACGCGGGAGAAAACCCGAATAACCAAAGATCCATATATATGTGTGTGTGTGTTTTCTTAAACATTGTATATATTATATTTTGATGTTACAGTTGGGGCCACCCATAGACCTGTTTACATATCACAGGCTAAGTAGCCGTTGAGGTAGTATGCTACAGCTTAGTCATCTGTTAGATTGTTATTATTTATTACCTGCAGACTTTTTCCTGAAACTTTGTGTTTGATACTATTGTTTCATGTTTGTGGGGCGGAGGATATGTGTGTTTAGTTTAGTTTAGTTTAGTTTAGTTTAGTTTAGTTTAGTTTAGTTTAGTTTAGTTTAGTTTAGTTTAGTTTAGTTTATTGTCATTGCACCTCGTACAACAAAATTAAATACCATCTTCAGTGTACATTATGACTATGAAAATAAACACAAACAAACATCCTTCACATTCTATACATTGAATTGAAAACCACTTTACAATGTTTATGGGTGGATGGGTAAAAGAACATGAAATAATGTCAAAATCAACACAAAATATATATTCTAGGTACGAGAAAACATATAATTACTTTTATCTTCCTTTTTTCTCCCATATATGTACAAAGCAGCTTAAATCTTTCATCCTGGCTTGCTGGTATGATATGTGAGACATGCACCCTTGCTTTCTCAACTTCACTTAATGTAGAAAGAAATCAAGAAATGTAAAAACCACCCAATGAGTGCAAAAAACAGAACTATATCAATCTCTTTTTTGTCACATCATATATAAACTGGGAGCTGAAAACTTTTTATTAAAACCTCACTCAAACTTGGTTCAGTTTCTGTCTCCACTTCCCCTGTGCTCATCCTCCTGATGCCTTTAATTAAAACAAATCTGCCAAAACTATAGTTGCTCACGGGAAGGTCTGGCAAGTGTCACTGGGTGCTGTAATAATTTCGGAACTACCACAAGCTGTTTATAATTTCCACACCATGGAAGGAATCCAATAAACGAGAAAATGGGTGGAAGAAGTAAATGCTTTGCAATATCAGCACTGGAGGGCAGGACAAGAAGCAATGGATGGAAACTAATCAAGGACAGAAGCAACCTAAAACTAAGGAGGAATTTCCTGACAGTGAGAACAATTAATCTGTGGAATGGCTCACCTTCAGAAATTGTGGGTGCTCCAACAGTGGAGGCTTTTCAGAAGAGATTGGATAACCATTTGTCTGAAATGATATAGGGTCTCCTGCTTGAGCAGGGGGATTGGACTAGAAGACTTCCAAGGTCCCTTTCAACTCTCTTATTCTATTCCTATTCCTATTTCTATTCTGATTCCTACCCTTATTCCTACTCCTACTCCTATTCTACTCTACTCTACTGTGTCTAAATGTGATTTTGGATTAAAACATCACACATTTGGCATTTGGGTGTGGAATGATAGGTTATAAGGATATACACCATTTCATTTCCTTCTTTTCATTTCATGTCTTTAAAAAGAAAAATACAAGCCATGATGGTGCTGTGGTTAGAATGCAGTATTGCAGGCTACCTCTGCCCAGTGCCAGGAGTTCAATCCTGACTCAGCCTTCCATCCTTCTGAGGTCATTAAAATGAAGACCCAGAATGTTTTTTTGGGGGGGAGCATATGCTGATTCTGTAAACCACTCAGAGAGGGCTGTAAAGCCCTGTGAAGCAGTATATAATTCTCAGTGCTAAGTGCTATTGCTATTTCATTGAATTTCCTGAAACAGTCCTTCCTGAGATGCCTAATTCTGATTGAGATGTCCAAGTAATCTGCAGTGATTTTAAATGAAGTCCTCAACTTGATACTTAATGCCAGCATCATCAGTGAATTACATACTTTGTTTACAAATATACTGCTTGGGTGCATTATCGAGAAAGCCACTAATTGTAAATGAGTAGACTGCAGTCAAAGGTGATTTGCCTACGGTGATGTCTTCATGGCTGTCAGATCCATTGGGGCATAAATGTACCTTTTAATCTGTGGGAAAGAATCTGATTCCAAGTTAATTCCTTCCTTTATAATGTAAAGAAGCATGAATTCTATCTATGAAGATTGAGTGCCAGGTGCTAGGTTAGAACCAAGCTTTAGGATATTATTTCTTGAAGATTCAAAACTAGTCAAACACTGCACTTTTCTTTTGCACAAATATAGCTTCTGAATCTTTAATTGACTCCATTAAGTGTGTTATATAAACACAAGCAGTATGTTGTCAAAATATGAGGTATGCAAGAAGTCATTCACTTTCCTATGTTTCAATGATGAAGTAGCAATATGTAGATGTAAATGTAGCATTTTAGAAGAGATTGATGCAAAGGGATTTGCCACACTACACACAGGAAGGAAAAGTTTTGTTTCCTTTGGAGGAAAAAACAAGACTTTTTATGTAAATCTCACAACATATTTTTTTTCCTCTCTTTTTTAAAAGGATTCTTTAAAAGCAAAAAAAAACCCAACTATTTCCATACATACTAATGATTCTGTTACATAAAATTCTACATAAAACTGAAAATTAAAGTAGAAGGATGGATTTGTCTTCCACTCTCGTGGCTTATCAAATATATCTAATTGACAGCAGAATGAAAGTTCACAGATTAATGCACAGTCTTGGTCAGTGCCCCAGTCTCGCAAGCACATTGACTGAATTTGTGGCAGAACTGGGAATGATTTGTGTAGATGGCATCCAAATCCATCACCTAAGTACTCCTTCTTAGAATGCTTTCCACATATCACTAAAGGAGGAGGAATAATATCATTTTACAAATCTACTCACAGTCTGCAGCCTGGAAGACTGAGAGAGAAAGATAAAGTAGATAGAAAGGAAGCTGTGACCTCTTAGCAATTTGCAGCAGATCAGCACAGGTTCCAGATTCAATTATCTAACAATAAAATATTCAATTTTAACAACAATATATATACATAGGCACCAGTGGTGGGATTCAAAAATTTTTACTACCGGTTCTGTGGGCATGGCTTGGTGGGCATGGCAGGGGAAGGATACTGAAAAATCCCCATTCCCTCCGCACTCCTGGTACTGCAAAATGCTCTATCTTACATATTGGCAAAAAAAATCAGAAAATAAAATACAGGCTGAATAGTCAAGACCTTGTTGATGACACCAACTTTGTCAAGGACCTTGAAGTACTCATCTCTAATGATCTAAGTGCTAGAGCCCACTGTAACTATATAGCCAAAAAGGCATTAAGAATTGTTAACCTAATCCTACATAGCTTTTTCTCTGGTAATATCACTCTACTAACTAGAGCATATAAAACATTTGCTAGACGAATGCTCATCAGTCTGGAACCCGCATTACATATATACATTCCTCCTAGGGGAATGGTACTGCAAAATCCCTATTCCCTCCCCACCCCACTAATATGCTTTCCAGGTCCATTCTCCTGTGGAGGGCAACAAAAGAAGACCCAGCCAATCAGCTGGGATTCGATCAGCTGGGACTCGGGAGGCAGCAAATAGATGGGGGCAGGGTCAACTGGTTCTTTGAACTATTCAAAATTTCCACTACTGGTTCAGGAGAACCTGATAGAACCAGCTGATTACCACCCCTGATGGGCACATACTCCTGAAAATATAGAATGTCTGGAATGGATTTTTGCTTTGAGGAACTATGGAGACATTTCAACAATTCCTAGAGATTTTATTTATTTATTTCAGATATCGCAAAGTCTTCAGCTGATGGATTACAGAAGTCTAATAAAATGATTGTGGTTTTGCAAGTGGGAAGGCAATTCTTGCTACAATGCAAACACAATGCAAAGCTCATGCCTCTTTTTCTGGTTGGCATCTCCTAATTTCAACCACAACTAATAATTGCCCTGCTTTCCAAGCAGTAGTCATATTTTACCACACTAATGCACACTAACACCAGCTGCCAAGCTCCTTCACTGGCCTATTACTTTGCAGCTTGTGGGCCCCCACCGCAACTGTCGCATGCAGTGCACAATTCACCAAACAGAATCAATAATATTGACTGCTGAGCTATGACCAGCATCAGCAATCAGTCCAAAGAAGCCCAGATATCTCTCAGCGTCACGCCCAGAAGCAGGCTTGTAGATTGGAATAAATATTAGCCGCAACAGCAGCAGCTACAAACGGAGAAGGTATAGATGAGTTAGCTGGAACAAAAATAACAATAGCAACCATCCTAGAGTGGAGGGTAGCTGTGGTAGAAAAGGAAACACTGGAGAAGTGTGTTGACATGATGAACCGAAATCTACTTCCCACTGTTTAAAATCCTACCCAGCAGGATGTGATCAAGGGAATACTTCTGTATATGACTGCAGCTAGCAAACAGTAAACAGAGAGAAAGAGAGAGAGGTGGGTCTATTTTTAGTTCAATTTAATCAATGCTGTACCCAAACTCTGTAAAAACTAAAGTAACACGCCTGCCATTCTAGTTCTAAAGACTACTGAATGATGCCAGCTATCAGAAGGCAGCTCCTGGCTGACCATGACTACTCTCAAACCTAATCTGGGTTGGCTCTGGGTATACCCTGGATAGACAAAATGTTAGGGCTGCAGCTATACTGGGAAGTTTTTAAAAATTCTCAGAAAAAAAGTAATTCAGGTAGTTCTTGATTTATGACCACCTTTGAGTGCTAAATTTCAGTTGCCAAGTAAGACAGTTATTAAGCTTTGCCCCATTTTATAACCTTTCTTGTCACCATTGTTAAGTGAATCACTTCAGTTGTCAAGTTAGTAACACAGTTGTCTGGTGAATCTGGCTTCCGCATTGGCTCAGCTTGTCAGAAGGTTGCAAAAGGTCATCACATGACTCTGGAATACTGCAACTATTATAAATACATGCCAGTTGCCAAGCATCCAAATTTTGGTAACATGACCACGGGGATGCTGCAATAGCGACTTTTTCACTTTTTCATGTGAAAAAGTCACTTTCTAAAGTGTCATTATAACTTTGAACAGTTACTAAATCCAAATCTAAGAGCCATGATGGCACAATCGTTAGAGTGCAGTATTGCAGGATAATTCTGCCGACTGCCAGCAGTTTGATCCTGACAGGCTCAAAGTTGATTCAGCCTTCCATCCTTCCCAGGTCAGTAAAATGGAGGCCTAGATTGTTGGGGGCAATGCAGAAGTGGTATTCAGCAGAACCAGTTCCGGAGAACTGGTAGCAGAAATTTTGAGTAGTTCGGAGAACTGGCAAATACCAGCTCTGACTGGCCCTGCCCCATCTATTCTCTGCCAAGTCCCAGCTGATTGACTGGGTCTTCTTTCATTGCCCTGCACAGGAGAACGGAGCTGGAAAGCAGGTTAGGAGCATGGGGAGGGAATGGAAATTTTACAGTAACCTTCCCCTGCTATGCCCACCAAACCATGCCCAGCAAGCCAAGCCACGCCCACCAAGCCACACCCATGGAACCGGTAGTAAAAAAAATTCAATCCCACCACTGGGGCAATGTGCTGACTTTGTAAACAGCTTACAGAGGGCTCTAAAGTACTGTGAAGCGGTATATGTCTAAATGCTATTGCTAAATGAATGACTGTCGAGGACTATATGCACTGTACTAAAAGATTTCCATATTGGTAGCAACAAAATCTTGGAGCATTGGAATTGAGCCTGCATTCAGCACATTTTATAGACCTGATGGTACATCAACACAGAATACAGGGAACATCTTGTATTGTGCTTAACAACTGAGTGCAGAACTGTTTGCACCAAAGATGCTTCCACAACACTTTGCTGTCCCCTTCTAATATTCGCTGCTCAGCTGCAGGTCTCATTCTGCCTAATGGTAGGATTGATCCTTCTATCCATTTTGCTTTTGTAAAGAAGAAAAGGGGCTTCTATCCCATTTGCTGTGAATTAGAAGCAAATATATGAATTTTCCTTAAGACAGAGATGGGCAACTTGTTTGCTCATAGAGCTGCATGACTGCTAAATAGTAGTTTGGATACCATACTCACGTAGATGGCAGATGGATGGTAGATGGATGATTGATGGATGATTGATGAAGAGATAGATGTACATATATGTGTGTGTGTGTGGAAAGAGGGAGAGATTATCTGCTTCTCTCCATTTAATTTTAAAATAACTGAAATTGCTAGAAAAGACATAGAAAAGGGGACAGATAAATGAAGAATATGATGAGGTATGGGTTTGTTTTGTATATTCCTGCAGTCAAAATTTCAAAATGTTTGATAGTTGTGGTCCAATTAGCAAATTAGTCTGTGAAAAACAAATTATATACATTTGCTTAAAATTTTCTAATATCCTTATCAGTTGCTTGTGTTCTCCTCAAGAACAGTATAGTCTCTAAAAGGACAAGCAGGAACATTCCCCCTTGCTCATTCTTCCAGCCCAAACTTCACCTGTTTTCTTCAACTACTACCCGAAATTTCATGATGATTTGGTTAGTGCACTTCAGTGGAATTTTTGTTTTTGAGAAGGGGAACACTTTTATTTGGGATACTTCAAACTGTCCCATATATCCTCAAGGATCTCCAAAAATGTGGATACTGGCTCTGTTACATCGTCCCTTGTTCAGGTTGCATATATAAAACTAGGAAATAAATAATAATGGGTTGAACTTAGACATACTTAAAACTATGGATTTTTGCTGATGGTGAAATCAAACTGCTTTCAAAGATCCTATTCCAAATTTGACTTGCATTTAGCCAATGGTTTCTGGAGAAAGAAGCCTGGCTTATGAGACCCTGGTAAATGATAGAACCTACAGCCCTTTCTTCCAATACTTTTTGTCTATAATTTTAGGAGAAAGATGCCGAGAAGAATTTGCTTCCAAATACTTCATAGAAGTCTATGTACAAAAAGAAAAAAATATTCTGCCTTCAGTCTTCCTTTTGCTGTTATTTGATATCTCCCCATTCTTAATTTGATAATAAGGGAGTTTGGCTTTTGGGATTAAGGCTGCTTTTGATCACAGCTTTTTGTTGATTCTTCTTACATCCTTGCAGACATCCAAATATAACAATCAGCACTCGTGTTGCTGCTAAGGAACCAAGAGTAGGTGTTAGTTTAGATTCTCACAGGTAAGCTAGAAAAAGAGGGGACTGCAGGTGGGCTGGTATCAGTGTCAAATGCCATATGGGCATTGGAAGTGGAGTTTAAATGCCTTCAGGATTTGGGCAAGAGGAAGCAAGGGAATGGTGGTGATGGCTGGCAGCTAAGATGAAGTAGACGGCAACTGGCAGTTGAAGTTACTAGGTCAGGTAGAAGCCAATATGGTCTGGTAAAGCTGAGTTGGATTAATTTGTGGGCAAGTTGAAAGATTGCCAAGAGGACCATCCAAGGAAGCATGCTGAACAGGAAGAGAAGCATTCTTCTCCATGTAGAAAACAGTGGTGGAATTCAAATAGTTTTACCACCGGTTTGGTGGGTGTGGCTTGGTGGGCGTGCTTTGCACGCATGAGCACACTTTATGTGCACATGTGTGCTAAACATGCACTTTGCACAGGCACAGAGGCATTCTAACTCTCCTCCTGCAAGCCTGCACTCTCCTGGTTGCTTCAGCAGCTGCTGCACCACATTCTTCTGTGCCGGGCAAAGCAGCTGCACTTCAAATTCAGAGAATAAAGGTGAGTCTGGGAGCCTAGTGGGCAGGTGGGCCCAACAGCAGAGTGGCGGAGAAAACAGGTTTTGTCTCTGCTGCTCATCACTGCTATCGGCTCACCAGAACCGGGCCGAATTGGTAGAATACCACCACTGGTAGAAACTCTTGGTCAAAAGCAATGAAAGAAAAGATCAAAGATTTACAACATTAGCCAGGAAAAAAAAAAGCCGGCAGCAGATGGCAGGCTGCCAATCGGATTGATGAAGGGATTCTTGTCAGTATAACTTTAAAGCTCTTTCTTAATTCTGGATAAATGCAGGTTGAATTTTTAGACAGATAAGAGAGCTGCCAGGTGCACAGACCTGTTAACATCTTTTCAAAACTAAAATATTGTTAGAGTGAAGAAAGAAAAAATGTTTATTTCTGGTCCTTTTAACAGTAGTCTGGAGGTCAGGGAAAGCACTGCTTACAAAATAATACAAAACTTCAGGCCAGGGAAGTCAAACTGTTCTTGTGGAAGCTTAGCTCATGCTATTTCTGTATTGTCTTTGGGTGAATTAAAAAAAAAAAAAAGGGTGGGGGGGGAATAGGACTTTCTATTTTGTACTACCAGCAGTTAACTGCACTCAGTGACAGCTGACCATTACAAACCTGAGGGTTTCCATGAAACCTTTAAAGCTCATGCAATTAAGTGCGTGTCAGTGTGGAAGGAACAGCTTAATGTCAGGCTTTGTACCTGCTCATTGGAGATTCTCAAAGGTCCTTTCACACATGCAGTAGAATCTTGCAGGCTTTCCTTTGGTTCTTCTTGTTGTGTCTTCGGAAATGATGCCAGGAGTCGGTGACTTTGTATCAAGCTCTTTTATTGAGTAGGAACCGAACTGGGGCTATGGAGAAACTTTGCGGCTTTTTATTTCTTTAGCCGCGGTGGCCGCGGCCAATGGCACCACTTTGAATCTCCCGCGACTCGAATAGACCAATCGTGGCAGATTCCTAGTGAGCCAATCGGCGCGGCTCGCCTAGCCAATCAGAGTGCCCCACGCTTTGGCTAATCAAAGCGCGGGGATCTCAAGAATGCTAATGAGGAGACAGAACACCCCTCCCCTCTTGGTTTAGTCCTTACATTGCATAGTCCTGTAGGTAGGCGGAGCTCCGTCTTAGCCTACTGGACCTGCACAGCTCAGTCGTAGGTTGGATCCCGGCCGGTTCGGTCGGGGTCTCTGCTTCTCTGGATGCCGTCGTGGGAACCGGCTGGTCGGTCGGGCCGGGCCACTCTCCGAAACTCCCTCCTGGGCTTCCCGGGTTGGTTGAGCTGCGGGTTTCGCCACTCCCGCTCGGTCTTCCCGGGTTGGTTGAGCTGGCCTGGCTGTCTCTTTCTGGCAAGGTTTCGTGCTGGCTGCTTTCCGGTAAGTATGGTTGGTTTATTCTTCCTTGGTTTTGGTCCCTTGGGTATTCCCTCCCCTCTTGGTTTGTGTTGTGGGGGTTGGTTTTGCCTGTTTGCGCGTCGGTGGTCTCTTGGGTGGTCGTCCTCGATCTTAACTGGTCGAGGTGGCGTTTCCACGCTCGTCCGTCTGTTGTTTGTAGCCGGTACAAGTGTGGGCCTGTTATTTGTGTGATGACGGCCGGTACCCATAACGGGTCTCCCGTTAGGTTTTTCGCGTACACGGGGTCGCCTGGTGCGAAGGTTCGGTGGTTGTTGGTTGAGTCTGGGGGTTTCTCTGGGTTATACGTGGGGTGTAATCTGTCGAGTGGGGACCTTATTTTCCTCCCCATTAACAGTTCGGCTGGGCTTTTATTCGTTGTGGTATTTGGGATTATGTGTTGGGTGAAGAGTAATTTATTTATTTTGTCCTGGATCTCCCCGTGGTCTATTTTCCGGATGGTTTTCTTTGTGAATTTCACCATCCGTTCCGCCCTACCGTTCACCACCGGATGCGCAGGTGCTGTCAGCGTGTGTCGGATGCCCCTTTCCGCTAGGAATTTTTCGAATTCTAGCGAGGTGAATTGGGGCCCGTTGTCAGAAACGACGATGTCTGGGAGGCCGTGTGTTGCAAAAAGTTTGCCGAGTTCTTTGGTCACGGCCTCCGTGGTTGTTGTTCTCATGTTGCTTACCTCCAGCCAGTTGGAGTAAGCGTCAACTGTTATGAGGAAGGTGTGTCCTTTTGTGGGCCCGGCGAAATCTATGTGGATCCTAGACCAAGGTCCCCTTGGGGTTTCCCACTCTAGGACGGGTGCTGTGGGTGGGCTTGGCCTAGTTTCCTGGCATCGTTGGCACCTTGCTACCCAGGTCTCAATTTGTTTGTCCATCCCTGGCCACCAAGCGTAACTTCTGGCCAGGGCTTTAGTCCTAACGATGCCCGGGTGCCCCTCATGTAACAGTTCCAGAACCTTCCCTTGTAGTTTTTCTGGAATGACCACCCTATCCCCCCATAGTATGCACCCTTTTAGGAACGAGAGTTCCGTTTGACGGTTCCGGAATGTCTTGATGGACTCGTCATTGTCCCTTTCCGGTCACCCTTTCTCTACCCAATGCAACACCCGCGCCAGACGTTTGTCTTTATTAGTTTCTCGGGCAATGTCTGATGCAGTTATGGGTAGGTTGGGTAGAGTCTCTATACTGAGGGTGGTCGTCGTGGGTGCTGGGTCGGTGTCAGGTTCCGGTAACGGCGAGCGGCTTAAGGCGTCTGCATGGGAGATCGTCTTACCCGGTCTGTGTGTGAGTCCGTAATTGTAGGCCGCCAGGAACTCAGACCACCTTGTCATTCGGGAAGACATAATGTTCGGGGTGGCCCGGTTCCCTGCAAGGATTCCCAGCAGCGGTTTGTGGTCGATTATGATGGTAAATGTCCGGCTGTAGAGATACTCGTGGAATCTTTTTACTGTGGCGACGATAGCCAGAGCCTCTTTGTCCAGCTGGCTGTAGTTCCGTTCCGGTTTGGTGAGGGTCCTTGAAAAGAACACGATGGGTGCTTCTTTTCCGTCGGGGAGAGTATGGCTGAGGACAGCGCTGACGCCGAAGGGTGATGCGTCGCATGTGACAGCCAGAGGTAGGGTCTCGTTGTACTGTATAAGGACAGCATCCGAAGTGAGGAGGTCCTTTGTTCTCTGGAAGGCGGCTTGCTTGCGTTTCCCCCAAGTCCAGGTCGCCGCCTTGTCCAAGAGCCTATGCAAAGGCTCCGCTGCCATCGCCTTTTGGGGCAGGAAGACATTATAAAAGTTAAGTAGCCCCAGAAATGCCTGCAGCTCCATCTTCGATTTGGGTGTGGGGGCTTCTTTGAAGGCCTTGATTTTTTGGTTTGTGGGGTGAATGCCGTGACGGTCTAGGAGATATCCTAGGAATTCTACCCGTTCTGTGTATAATTGGCATTTCTCCCTCTTTACCTTGAGCCCGGTCTCTTTGAATTTGGTTAGGACCTCCCTTAGGTGACCCTCTAGTTCGGCTTGGTTGATTGCCGACACTAAGACATCGTTGAAGTAAGGTACCACCCCCTTGATGCCTTGTAATAGCCTTTCCATTAGGCTTTGGAATATTCCAGGTGCCACGCTGACTCCGAATTGGAGCCGGTTGCATTTAAATGCTCCCCGGTGGGTGACTATGGTTTGCGCTTCTGCCGTTTGCTCGTCGATTGGCAACTGTTGATATGCCTGGGCGAGGTCGAGTTTGGCAAAAACCTTGCCTCCTCCCAATGAATGCAGTAGGTGTTGCACTACTGGGACGGGGTAAGCGCTTTGTTGCAAGGCGCCATTTAGGGTGGCCTTATAGTCCCCACAGATTCTCATCGACCCATCGGGCTTGATCGGGGTGACTATGGGGGTCTCCCACCGGGCGTGGTCTATGGGCTGTAGGACCCCTTGCTTGACGAGCTTGTCAATTTGCTCGTCTATCTTGGGTTTAAGTGCGAATGGCACCCGCCTTGGTTTCAGGTGTTTTGGGGGGACGTTTGGGTCTAGGCTGAATGATATAAGGGGCCCTCGGTACTTGCCTAGGTTTCCGTCGAAGACCTCTTGGAATTCCCGAGCTAGTTGTTGCTCCCAGCTGTCGTCGGTGATGTGGTCGATTCCCGTGACTGCGATGCCGAGCGGGGCGAACCATTGCAGTTCCAGTAGGCTTGGGCGGTCGCGATCGACGATGGTCAGGGGAAGCCTTTCGGTGCGCCCTTTATATGTTACATTGAACTGTCCAGTTCTGACTACAGGGATGCAGTTTCCCTGGTAGTCTTTTACGATTAGTCTCTGGCTGTCTAGGCCTTTTCTTTGGATGGTAGGCACCAAGCGCTTTATTTCTTGCCATGCTATCATGGAGAGGTAGGACCCGGAGTCCACCTCCATTTTACATGGCTCGCCTTCGATGCCTACCTCCACGTAGACCTTCCGGGCGTCATTGGTTGTGGCATGGCCGATGGTGACCGTCTGATGGGTCTCCTCTCTTCACTGGGTCTCGCCGCCTCATAGGGATCGTCCGTTCTGGTCCCATCTGTTGTCAGAGGGGTGATCTCTGGTCCGGGGTGTGCTCTCTCACCTCCGTTTGCTCTGGTCCCATCGTGGCGGGCTGCGGTTCTTTTTGAGATGGCAGACGCGGGCGATGTGTCCCTTCTTGTCGCAATGCCGGCAGATTGACTCGAAAAACCGGCATTCGGACCTGGGGTGGTCGCCTCCACAACCGGCACAGTTGGTCCTCGACTTACGACCCCGCCGGTTCCGTGGGTCGCGGCCTGCCTGGAGACGGTGAATTTCCTCCTCCTCGTCGGAAGTGCCTGATGCCGAGTGGAAGTCGCCCTGGTGGGTGGTCGTCTCGGGTTGGGCCTCGGCCGACCTTGCAGGGTGGTTGTTCCCGCTGCGGTCCCCAGCGTTCACTCGGCGCATGCGGTTGGCGGATGTTCGGGTCGCTTCGGCGGCTTCGGGTCGCTGTGGCTTCGGTGAGGGTATCTGCAAGGGTGATGTTGCCCTTGGCCATCAGCTGACTCTGGAGGACGGGGTCCCACAGGCCGAGCACGATTCGGTCTCGCAGGGCATCGTTCAGGTTGTCGAATTCGCACAGCCCCCCTAGGCGCTGTAGTTCGGCGACGAAGTCGCTGAAACTCTCACCCAACCGTTGGTCCCGACGGTAGAACTCATGTCGTCGGATGAGGATGGGCACCTCTGGAGCGTAATGTCGCCGAAGTATTGGCTCGAGGACATCCCAGTCCATCGCGGTCACATCGGCGGGTTTGGCAAGTGCTTTGGCCATCTTAAATACCTCCGTCCCGCAGTGGGTCAGGAAGACGGCTCGCTTCATGTGGCCGGTGGCATCCTTCAGGTCGCTGCACTCGAGGAACATGCGGAATCTGTCGGAGTACGATTCCCAGTCCTCGCTGGCGGGGTTGAAGGGTGCGGGGGTGCGATTTTCACCATCGTGGAGTTTCGTCTGGCTTCCGTCGGACACATGCTTCGGTTCAGGATCAGTATCCCATCCTCGTCGCCAGTGTTGTGTCTTCGGAAATGATGCCAGGAGTCGGTGACTTTGTATCAAGCTCTTTTATTGAGTAGGAACCGAACTGGGGCTATGGAGAAACTTTGCGGCTTTTTATTTCTTTAGCCGCGGCGGCCGTGGCCAATGGCACCACTTTGAATCTCCCGCGACTCGAATAGACCAATCGCGGGAGATTCCTAGCGAGCCAATCGGCGCGGCTCGCCTAGCCAATCAGAGTGCCCCGCGCTTTGGCCAATCAAAGCGCGGGGATCTCAAGAATGCTAATGAGGGGACAGAACACTTCTCATGGAGGCAAAGACAACTTCTTTTAGACTGAGAGATGCAACGACCAGAAACTGCATTCCAAAAAAAAGCAGGTGTAGGAAAGGGAAAACAACAATTTAAATTATAATAGCAAGTGAATTAATTAAATAAGGCAGTCTGCCTTTATTTACTATCCTGTGTTTAAAATTTTTGTCAAGACCATATCTATATATATAAAAGTGAAATATCACTCACACATCACCACAAAATCTCCAGAACCATAAAGCCTACAAATTTGAAATTTGGCATGTATGTTCCTCTTGGCTTCTAGGTGCTCACTAACAAAGGCTTTTTTGAAATGGCCATCAGAGCGTTAGTATTTCGTATGTTATTATTAACACGCTCTGAAGCTAAGGAGTTCTGCTCCCCATCCCCACCTGAAAAGAAATCTCTTCCAAATGCAAAACACAAGCAGAGGAGAGGAGTTTCAGTTTCAGTTTTAGTTTCACAGCAGCAGCAACCAGCTTTCATACAGAACAGTTGAGCTAAGCCACACTCAGGCTCCTTGCTGTCTCCTTGCTCACACAGCAGATATTGTTTTAGTTTCCAAACAGCCCTCAACTGACAGGATGCTAGTCAGATGAATAGCGATGGATGCTGGTAGGCAGGGGCAGATTTTTTTCCCCTTATTTTCCTCCTCAAAAACTAAGCCCGACCACATAGTTTCATAGCGCAGCATGAGCTAGAGTATATATAAAACACAGGGAAACGACCTGAAGCCTTGGACGTGTTCTTGAGGCCATACTATCACAAATTTTTAAAATGTTATGTATTATGTTATTTTTTGTGTGTTATAGTTGTTTTGTGTGTTATACGTTGTTTACAGGTCACGTTGTTTACTATTCTTGCAACTTACATGCAAAGTTCTTTATTTTCCATGGAACAGAGGCTTGTGGAGGATGCACTGGGAGGCTCCCTGGAGGACAGTATTGGTTTTACAAGACATCTGATTTTTCTGCATCACAAAATGAGAGATTTGGAACCCCCAAATCCACTTTTGCAGCAGGATTGATTGCAATCAAAGGAGAGTTTCTTAAATAGCCCTGGCAAGTTGCTTCCGTGAATTTATAAGATAGGGGAAACATCATCTGTGGAGCCAAAGCCTAAGTAAAAATTAATCTGATCTCTTTTGGTAAGAACTGACTTCAGACAGTAATAATCTTTTTTTTTTTTTAAAGTCAATTTATTATATTAATGTTTGACTAAAAACTGGCAACCTTATGTAAATATAGATAGGCAAGCCTATATCTATATTTAATCCTGTTTGGATTCTAGATTAATAGCTGGGAGTAGGTAATGAGGCTACCTACTACTGATAGTAGTAGGCTACTAGTAGTAGGTTACTTGCTGGATTGATGTGGTTTACTATTTAACATGCTGCATTATTCTTGGTGCCAGTCAGATTCTTATTTTGCACCTCTCTCTTTTTTTATTCTGAAGTTTCAATTTATTTGCTTGTCAGTCTCTTGCAAGAATCTCCGGTCCATATACAACCCTTTAATAAGCATCCGATTTATCACCCCAATGATAAATATAGATTCAGACCCTCACTTAGGAGAATACAATTAATGGCACCATTGATCATCATTAATTATCACATTAGTAGTTGCAAGTGCTATGTGTACAGTTCTGTCAACTCTTCTGATATTCTTCTTTGACAATTAATTATGACATAATAAAGAGGTCTTTCATCTAATGGTGTGAAGCAAACTCTTTTCCCCCAGCCCAAGATCAGGGAATAATAAACAATCCCTGTGATATATTTATGTACCATTAAAAATTAAAAAAAAAAACATGTCTAGTTATGTAGCCATTCTGAGACTGATGACACTCGGGGGAGGGGAGGGGGGATAACTGCTTTAATGAACTAGGAGATCGATCTTTCTTTGATATGTTGCAGCTGCAGAAACTCAGAGTAGTCAAGCTCAAGTCATCATGACTTTATATTTTAAAAATACGTTAAGGCAATATATTTTATATGACCTAGAATGTGTCAAAAGACAGAGCTATATTTATAGATATAGATAGATAGATAAATAGATAGATGTAGATATAGATATAGACCGGGGTGGGATTCAAATTTCTTAACAACCAGTTCTATGGGCGTGCCCTAATATGTGGGTGTGGCTTGGTGGTCATGTGACTGGCTGGGCATGGCTTGTATGTAAATATTGTAAATATTTATGTAAATATTGGATTTTTTTTATTTAAGAAAAGAGCAACTTTTACCCCAAATGAAGCAAAGCAGGCAGGCAGATTGAGTTGCTTGCAGAATCACAGAGTCACTCACAGATCTACCTTTCTGCAACCTGCTGCCTGAACCTGCACTGAAAAATAGAAGCTTCAGTCCTAAGGAAGGTTCAACTCTGCTCTCAGGCCAGTGGTGCGATTTGCCGGTTCTCCGAACCGGTAGAATCCCACCCCTGGATATACATAGATGGATGGATAGATAGATAGATAGATAGATAGATAGATAGATAGATAGATAGATAGATAGATAGACGGACAGATATAGATACAGATACAGATACAGATACAGATACAGATACAGATACAGATACAGATACAGATACAGATACAGATACAGATACAGATACAGATACAGATACAGATACAGATACAGATTGTAGATATATAAACCCTACATGGATCTCCCTAAAATGATGCAGAAGATACTGCAGATTAATAGTATGGTGAAATCAGAGTTATTCCAAATGGAGTTTGTGAACAAGGAATTAGAAAAGAACAGGGATTTTCAGTCTTGGCATCTTGGCCTGCACAGGGACTGGGGAATTCTGGGAGTTGAAGTCCACACATTTTAAAGTTGCCACGGTTAAGAAACATTGGGGGAAAATATATGGGAAATTAATATTGCATATCATAACTTATTTTATTATGATATGTAAAACGTACAAAAAGCAATGAAATAAAATTATCTGAACTAGAAAAAAAAAAAAGGCAAACTTGACCATTTTGATCAGAGAGAAAAAAATAGATTTTTTTTGAAGGACTGGAAACCTTATATGGAATTTATTTCACTGCGTGGTGGCATAAGGGTTAGAATACAGTACTGCAGGCTAACTTTGTCCACTGCCAGCAGTTCATTCCTGATCGGCTCAAGGTTGACTCAGCCTTCCATCTTTCTGAGATCAGTAAAATCAGAACCTAGATTGTTAAGGGCAATATGCTAACTCTGTCAACCACTTAGAGAAGGCTATAAAGCACTGTGAAATTTTATATAAATCCATGTGCTATTGTTATTTGGGGATTAAAAAGGGACATGAAGATTGGGGGGGGGAATTAAGATGATAATTACTCAATAGAAAGAAGGATGGAATAATTATTCTTATTTTCTCTTTCTCATTTCCTTCCTTTTTCTCCAATTTTTATTTTCTAAGTTTTCCTTTGTTTATTTTATATGTTTTTACTAGATTGAAAAACATCTGGGGGCCCAACATATACAATTTAATCTGGCCCTGCACCATATAGGAGCTTATAGGTAAAAAGTAGCTCCTTGAATTGTATCCAGAAGCCTACTGGAAGCTACTGCAAATCATGGACCAGCAGTGTAATATTAGCATAAAGAGAAACACCCCAAAACTGGCCAAACTTCTGTATTCTGTATTAGTTGTTGCTTCCAAATGCTCTTCAAGGACAGCCCCAGATAGAATGCATTACAGTAATCCAAACAAGAAGTACTAAGAAGGCTTTCCAGTCCAGGTGCAACTTGTTCAAGATTCCCCCTTAGCTACAGTTGCCACCTGCTCCTTAAGCAGGAGTTGCAAGTCCAGGAGGGCCTTCAAATTGTATACTGACTGAGGAAGTGCACTCTCAGGCAGAAATAAAGATGGACAATCTCCAAAGCTGTGGCCTTAAAAATCAACAGCCTTGCCAAGCTTATGCCAGAATATTTTCCCCTTAACCAAAGCCTTATAGCTTCAGGCAATAGGAAAGAACCCAGCAGCATCACTTGGTCAATCCAGGGCAGAGATGTACAACTGATAACAGATAATCAGAGTTGGAAAGGATCTAGTCCAACCCCCCGCCCAAGTGGGAGACACTATACCATTTCTGACAAATGGCAGTCCAATCTCTTTTTGAAAGTCTCAAGTGATGGTGCTCCCACAACTTCCGAGGGCAATCTGTTCCATTGGTTGATTGTTCACACTGTCAGAAAGTTTCTCCTTATTTCCAGGTTGAATCTCTCCTTGTTCAGTTTCCGACCATTATTCCTTGTCTGGCCTACAGGTGCTTTAGAGAATAGCTTGACCCCTTCCTCCCTGTGGCAGCCCCTCAAATATTGCAAGACTGCTATCATGTCTCCCCTGGTCCTTCTCTTTACTAGACTAGCCAAGCCCAGTTCCTGTAACCGTTCTTCATATGTTTTAGTCTCCAGTCCCCTAATCATCCTGGTTGCTCTTCTCTGTACTTTTTCTAGAGTCTCAACATCTTTTTTATAATGTGGTAAATGAAACTGGATGCAATACTCTAGGTGTGGTCTTACTAAGGCTTTATAGAGTGGTATTAGTACTTCCCTTGATCTTGATTCTATCCCTCTGTTTATGCAGCCTAGAACTGTGTTGGCTTTTCTGGCAGCTGCTGCACACTGCTGGCTCATATTTAGCTGGTTGTCCACTAAGACTCCAAGATCCCTCTCACAGTATCTGCTATTGAGCCTGGTTTCACCCAGTCTATATGTATACTTTTGGTTTTTCTTGCCTAAGTGTAGGACTTTACTTTTCTCTACATTGAATTTCAATTTGTTAGATATGACCCAGTATTCTAGTTTGTCAAGATCCATTTGGATCTTGAGCCTATCTTCTTGGGTGTTAGCTATTCCTGCCAGCTTAATATCATTTGCAAATTTGGTAAATTCCCCTTCTATTCCCTCATCTAAGTCGTTAATGAAGATATTGAAGAGTACTGGGCCAAAGATGGAACCTTGTGGTACCCCACTGCTTACTTCCCTCCATGTAGACTTAGACCCATTAAGGACTACTTGTTGAGTATGGTTTGCCAGCCAGTTGCGAGTCCATCTAGTGGTGGTGCTATCTATTCCACTTTTTTCTACCTTACTAAGAAGTAGGTTGTGGTCTACTTTGTCAAATGCCTTGCTGAAATTTAAATATATTATGTCCACAGTATTTTGCTGGTCTACTAATTTAGTGACTGTGTTGAAGAATGAAATAAGATTGGTTTGGCATGATTGTTCTTTACAAACCCATGCTGACTGCTAGTTATTACTTTACTTGTTTCCAGAAGTTGGCAGATCTGGTTTTTTTTTATTATTATTATCTTTTCCAGTATCTTCCCGGGTATTTATGTTTGGCTGATTGATCTATAGTTTCCTGGGTCTGTTTTTTTTTTCCCCTTTTTTGAAGATGGGAACCACATCAGCTCTTTTCCAGTCCTCTGGTAGTTCCCCAGTGCTCCAGGATTTTTTTAAAGATATGGTGCAGTGGTTCTGAGATGACCTCTGCCAGCTCCTTTAAAACTCTGGGATGTAATCCATCAGGCCCCGGTGATTTGTTTTCATCAAGATCAGACAGGTGTTTTCTTACTATTTTTTTTTTTGCTTATTTTAACTTTTATTTCTGGATTCTCTTTTACAGTTATGTTTTTGATGGGTTGAGCTATAGTTTCTTTTTGCATGAAGACAGATGCAAAGAATGAGTTAAGCAGTTTTGCTTTCTCTCTGTTGCCTGTTACTTCCTTGCCATCTTCTCTCTTTAGTGGACTGACTGTTTCCTTGATTTTTTTTCTTGTTATTTATAAGTTAGAAGAATTTTTTTATTATCTTTGACTTTTGTTGCAAGTCTTTGTTCATTCTGAGCCTTTGCTATCTTGACTTCGTCTTTGCAGATTCTGGCTATCTGCTGATATCCTGCCTTAGCTGTATGTCCTTCTTTCCATTTTTTGTCCTTGTCCTTTTTTTCTTTCAATTTACCAGAGAGATCTTTGTGCAGCCATGCTGGTTTCTTCTTGGATTTCTTGTTTTTCTGTCTGGTACGATCAGCATAATGATAATACTGTAACTCATGGCTACAGATCAGTGGTAGTATTCAGCAGATTCTGACCAGTTCTGGAGAACCAGTAGCGGAAATTTTGAATAATTGGGAGAACTGGCAAATCCCCCCTCTGATTGGCCCTGCCCCCATCTCTTCTCTGCCTCCTGAGTCCCAGCTGATCAGCTGGGTCTTCTTTTATTGCCCTGCATGGAGAACGGAGCTGGAAAGCAGGTTTATGGGGTCGGAGGGAATGGAGATTTTACAGTATCCTGCCATGCCCACCAAGCCATACCCACAGAACCGGTGGTAAAAAATTTATAACCCACCACTGCTACAGATGATCTTATTCTGGCACATTACCTACATGCTAAAGAGGAATGATATAAAATAGGGTCCTCAGGTTTGATTTGTTAGCCCTACCAATCTTTACGAGCCAGAAAGAAAGGAGAAGAACCCCTGTAATCCTTAACCTCTTAATATACCATGAGTGATGGTATCTAAAGGTTCAAGATGGATGCATCACCCAACCCCAAATCCATCAGAGGTCATCAACAAGGATGATGAGTGCCATACAGAGATGGTATTCAGCAAGTTCTGACCAGTTCTAGAGACCAATAGCAGAAATTTGGAGTTGTTCAGAGAACCAGCAAATACCACCTCTGACTGAAGAGTTTCCAGTATCCTTCCCCTGCCATGCCCACAAAGCCATACCCACAGAACCAGTAGTATAAAAAAGATTAATCTCGCCACTGGTGCCATATCAGTGCTATAACCAGGCCTGAATCCTGACTGGAAAGGGTTCCAGATAATTTATTATTATAGTTTTTGACCAATATGAAATTTCTATTAGTTTCATGGAATGGAAAAGTCCACAGATATCTCTAGGTTATATTTAATAACTTGGGCAACTCAAAACTTGATTGTTTTGTCTTTGGTTTGGTTTGATTTTTCAAAAAAGTATAACCTTTCATAGGAGTATTATTTCAAATCTATGGATTACATTGATCAAGTATACCCCTGCAGAAATCCAAAGTCTGCTTGTACTTTTTTTTAATATAAATTTTATTGTTTTTTAAAACAAACATAGACAAACAAAACATAAAAACATCAAGCCATCTTCTATATATATACATACAGTGTGTCGGTTGGTTTACAAATTGGTTTGTGCTTCCATTTCATAGTCTTGAATTACAATTACATTGTATATATTATCATATTTTCAATCAAACATTAAATACATTAATATCATTGTTAACCAATCATTTGACTGTACTATTATTCATTCATGTTTACGAAATAATCCATATTTTACTTAATTAGTTTTATGACAGTTCATATTATCATCTCAAATCTATCCTACAATCATTTTGTAGATATAATAAGAAAAAAATACATCTTTATATATTTATTTTCTAAAGATCTACATATTTCATTACCATGTTTTATTGTCTTACCATTGATAGAATAGATCCCAAATTTTAAAATTGTTTATCATCTTGTTCTCTGATTTCAAATGTCAATCTACTCATTTCAGCACATTCCAATATTTTCTTAATAATTTCCTTCTGTGATGGTATTTTCTCATTTTTCCAGTTTTTGGCAAATACAATCCTAGCCGCTGTTAATACATTTACAATCAGGTATTTCAAGTCTTTACTATATGTTTCAGGTAAGATTCCCAATAAAAATATCTCTGGTTTCAAGTCTATATGCTTTTTTGTCATTTTTTCCAACTACGTGTAGATTTTAGTCCAATATTTTTTGGCATCCGCACAAGTCCACCACATATGGTAATATGAGCCAGATATCTGATGACATTTCCAACATTTTTCAGATTTGTTCTTGAACATTCTTGCTATACTTGTTGGGGGAAAATTCCACCTGTAAAACATCTTATACAAATTTTCTTTATATGCTGTTGACACTGTCATTTTATAATTTTGAGACCACAGTTTTTGCCATTTCTCTAGATCAATCCCATATCCAAAATTCTTCCCCCGAGCAATCATAGTTTCTTTAACTTGTTCTTCTTCTAGTTTAATTTCTAATTAATATCCATACAATTTTTCAATCACCTTTTCATCAGTACCTGTCAAAATCTTATCTAAATCAGTCAGTTTATCATAGAAACCTTCTGTTTTAGAATCTTTGTCATACCTTGAATGTATTTGCGCCTATGAAAACCAATTCATCTTTATACCTTGTTCCTCTAATTTTTGCATAGATTTAAGTTCATCCTTTTCATTCAATATTTCACCATATCTAACTATTTTTTCCTTTTTATATATTATAGGACAAGAAAATGCTTCAATAGTCGATATCCAGACTGGAATTTTCAAATAACATTGCCTTTTAGTCTTCTCCCAGTTTAACCACAGAGACTTCCATATATAATGTCTTCTAAAATACCCCTGTGTTTTAGTTCCTTTATACCATAAAAAAGCATGCCACCCCAACAACAGATCATGCCCTTCTAATGTCAACAATCTAATATTTCTTAATGTTATCCATTCCTTGACCCACATCAGATTTGTAGCTTGGTAATACAACTCCCAATTTGGCAAATCAAATCCTCCTCTTATTCTGGCATCTTGCAAAAGTTTTAAGTTTATTCTCACTTTCTTGCCTTGCCATATATATTTCAACACAATTTTATTTAAATCTTCAAAATAATCTTTTCCAAGCCTAACTGGAATTGTTTGGAACAAATATACAATTCTGGGTAATATATTCATCTTGATTGTTGATATTCTCCCTATTAATGACAGTTGTAAATTTTGCCTTTTTGCCAAATCTAGTGCTATCATCTGCTTAAGTTTAATATAGTTATTCTCTTTTAGTGTACTACATCTTGCTGTCAAATGTATCCCTAAGTACTTGATCTTATTCGTGACCCGGATTTTCAATACATCTGCCAGTTCTTCCTTTTGTCTTAATAGCATATTCTTTGTCAAAAACTTTGTTTTGTCCAGTGTAATATAAGCTTCTGACCATGATTTCGGTATCTTCTTCTTTAACTTAACTTCATTCATAACTTCTAGCAATGGAAGATCCAACGATTCTTGTAATGTTTTGTAAAATTCTGCCGGAAGTCCATTTGGGCCTGGTGCCTTTCCATTATTTTGCTTCTTGAGTGCTTCAGTTAACTCCATCATTGTTATATTGCTTTCTAATATTGTTTCAATCTCTTTAGGTATCTGGGGTAGATTAGCATTCTGTAAGTACTGTTTCACTCTATCCTCGTCAATATTCTCTTGTGTGTATAGTTTCCCATAGTAGTAGTAGTAGTATTAATCTCTTATAATTTCCTTCTTCTCTTTACTACTATAGCAAACTTGGCTTTGATCATCTATTTATTGCAATATTTTCCTTGATTCTTTCTCCTTTCTCAATTTATATGCTAACCATCTACCTGGTTTATTTGCATCTTCAAAATAGTTCTGTTTAGCACCTCTAATTTTTTGTGCTAATTCTTCTTTTTCTATTAGATCCATTTTATGTTTGGTTACATCCATTTTTAGCTTAATGTCCTTTCTCTGTGGCATTTTCTGTAGCACTTTTTCAAGTCCTTTATACTCATCCTCTAATGTCTTAGAAGCTAGTCTTTTTGTGGTATTTCTTTTCCATGTATTATCAAGCCTCTGGCATATGCCTTCATTGTATCCCATACGTTCTGCATTGATGTGTCTTCTTTTTTTATTTTCTCTAAAGAAAAAAGCCAGTTCTTTCTCCATCCTTTGTATGAAGTCTTTTTCCTTTACTATAGTATTATTTAACATCCATCTAGATCTTCTTCTTTGTCCTTTCCATTTAATCATCATTGGATTGTGTTCTGCTCAAGTACTTGTTTCAATATTTATTTCTTGAATATTAGCTGACAATTCTGTTAACATCCATATCATATCTATTCTGGACCATGATAAATGTCTGTTAGAATAGAAGGTGTATTGTTTAGTCTTAGCATGTCTTTCTCTTCATCTTTAAAATTTATTTCATATTTCATTTTTTAAAAAAATTAGGGAGTCTTTCTGTTTTGCTTTGTTGTTTTCTGTGCTGTATAGTCCAATTTATTGTCTACAATTCCATTAAAGTCTCCCATCATAACTATATTAGCCTAGTCCAGTTCGATTATTTTCATATGTAGTTTTCTATAAAATTCTTCTTGATTGTCATTTGGGACATAGATTGCAATCAGGAGTGTTTTTATATTATTGCCCATTTTTTCCACCATTAGTAATCTTCCATCGTCATCGGTATAAATCAATTTTGCTGGGATAATATCTTTAATGTTTTACACCACTCCTCTTTTCTTGCATTGTGTCAAAGAAGTAAATATTTTCCCTAATTTTGGCTGTATCAACAGTTGTTCGTGTTGCTTTTTAATATGTACTTCTTGTAGGCAGATTATATCAAATTTTAATTTCTCTAATTTATGGAAAGTTTTCCTTCTTTTAACAGCTAAGTCCATTTATGTTAATTGTAATCAGTTTTTTCTCTTCCGTGATTATATTTTATAGTTAGGTTTAGCAGCTCTCGTAGATCTTGGTTCACATTGTTCTTTAACTTCCACCTTTCCACCTACTGCACTTCTTCTTTTTCAGTCGCTATTTGGCAGTCCTCTTGGAATTCAATTAGTGAGATTTCTTTTTCTTTCTCTTCCTCTTTCCCTCCAAAATATTCTGTGTAAAATAATTCAGCTTTCTCAGTTGAATCAATTCTATGTCTCTGTTCTTGCCATGTGAACATTAAACCTTCTGGAATCAGCCATCTATAATTCACCTCTTTTTAAAGTAGAATTTTAGTCAGAAATCAGTATTCTCTTCTCATCTCTCTCACCCTTCTGGGTACTTGTTTCAGGACCACAATCTCCTTATCTTTATATTTCAATGTTTTCTCTCTTGCCATTTGCAATATTTGTGTTTTTTATGGCTTTCTTTGTAAATCTGATGTGAACTTCTCTTGGTAAGCTATTTCTCATTGCATATCTTGTGAAAACTCAATAAACCTCGTCTATTCCATCCATTATCTTCTCTTTGGTTATTTCCAGAGCTTCAGCCAAAATTTCTATCATTATCTCAGCTAGGTTTTGTCCCTTTTCTTCCTCTATGTATTGGAATCTGAGATAAAATTCTGATCTGTCCATCTCCTATCTCGGCATCCCACTTTTATCTTGTTCAACCACAGTTAATCTGCTGTCAATATCTCTGATCTTCTTATCTCTTTGTTTATCTTCTTCTTCAATTTTTTTGGAATCTCTCATCATACTTCATCATCATTTGTTGAATGTTCTCCACCTTTTCATCAGTTTTTCCTGTTCTTTGTTCAATGTTCTCTGTTCTCTTTTCAATATTCTCTGTTCTTATTTGTATATTTGGAATTCCTTGCATAATCATCTGCAGCGTCACTTTTTCCTGTTCTTTTTCTTGCTGTAACATTATCTGTATTGAGCGTTGTCCTCCAGATGGTGAAGAGGAAGAAGTAGAAGTTGAAGGACCAGGTGCTGTTAGTTTCCTACCCATTTCAGACAATTCAAAATCTTCAGGTTCTTCTAGACCTTAATCCACTTGTGAAATAATTGTAATTTCAAGTAAAAATAGTGGGAAAGAAGAAGCCAAATAATAACAACAACAACAATAATAAAAATTCTTCAGGTTCTTGTATATCTTAATCCAATCGATTGGATAGATAGCAGTAAAAACTCAAAAATTGAAAAAGATGTTAAATCCTGAAAAAGGTGGAAAAATAGAAAATAAAAAACTAAAGAAGAAAAGAAAGAAGTTCTTCAGGTTCTTCAACACCTTAATCCAATTAAAATGTCTCAGGTATAAAAGGATGCATAAAAAAAAGAAAGCCACAAAAAAAAAGCCAATATGGAAGGTAAATAGAAAAAAAAATACAAGGGAGGGAGAGAGAAAAAAGAAAAGAGACTATTCCATTACAAAAAAGAAGAAGAAGAAGAAGGAAAGCATTAACACTAAAACTTTTCCTTTAAGAGAAAATGCAAACGTAAAAATTAGACTTCAAAAACAAAAACAAGTGCCAAAAGGCCAAAGATCCAAGTAGCTATTACAAAAAGTAAGCTAGTAAGGAGGGGGTTTGTTGAAGTAAGAAATAGCCCATCTTAAAAAAAGTAAAAAGAGCACACTGCACCTTATTTAGTTATCCAAGGCTTTTGTTAAAATTTATAACTCTTTTCTCCAGAGTCTTATTGTCTTTTTTTTCCTGTAAACTTCAACACCAGACTTCAGCTACTGATAGAGCACCTGCAATAATACTCTCCTATGCTCTTCCCTCTATCTTATCAAACAGGCAATGTCCTTGAAAAGAAGTCTCAGTTCTTTCTCAGCTTTGTCTGGTCAAGAGAAAAAAAAAGATAGAATATTTCCAAGCCTCTAGTTGGCAGTGTTACAAAGTTTCTTCTGCTTTCACTTTCCCCCTCCTTTTCCAAACAAGATATAATAAAAATTAATTTAAAAGGGAAAGAGATTTTTAAAAAGATGACTAGAAGGGAGTCTCTAACCTAAAATATTGTAAAGTCAAAAAGGAGAGATAGAATAGGTAGAAAAAAAAAACCAGTCCAGTTTCAAAATATAAAATCATATATAAAAAAATCCAGCAAGCAGAAAAAAAATAAAAAAAAATATTACTTTGACTTCCTGTTTACAATCGCCGCTTAATCACTTCTGTCTAAAATTTTACAGATTCTTTCTTTTCCTTAGGGTGTCCTTTCAAATCTTAAAGTAAAGAAAAAATTCTCACCTAACTGGCACACTTTCTCTTTCCGTTCTCTTTCATTTCAGAGCTGCCCCAACTTCAGCAGCTTTAATGGCTGCCTCTTTGCTGCTGGCAAAAAGAGCTTCTCCTGGATCTACCAGGGACTTTGCAGTATCCCTGGGATTGACAGGATGAGCTCTTTACATTCACCATCTCTTTGGGATGATTTAGATCCGTTTGGACCATCCAGGAGCAAGATATTGGCAGCGATCTCAGACCTCCAAGATCGCATGCCGTAACATCGCGACACCAGCTCCGCCCCCAAAAGTCTGCTTATACTTTTGATTGACAATATTTAGAATATGTGATAGGACAGGAAATAATGAATAATAAATTTTCATTTGGTTTTGGATCAGATATTAAGGCTGAGAATTTCAATAAAAAAAATAGATGTTTTATTAAATTAGAATATCCCACCTAAATTGTCATATACAAAATTATTGTAAACTTATAAGTTGAATTTAATTCAGTGGCATAATAATTACTTTTAAAGCCTTCATAACAAGAATATATGTCTCTTTTCTAGATACCACAATGCTTATTGGTATCTTGATCTACAGTTGGATATTTTAATGAACTTAATGTTTACACTATAGTCATATTATAGCATGCTCTGATAACATTAGCAGTTAATTCAAGAAATAGCTATCTATTTTTTTTACTAGATGATATTTAAATATATCTTTATTAAAGGGCCCATTTTTATAGAATAGATGCAATTAGAATTTAAAGGGTTTTTTTCCCCTTATAAATAGACATTCTGCAACTCTATTGGTTATCTCAGACTTCTAGATGTTTACATGCTCATATTATCGATTGTGCATCATGGAAAGAGATAAATAAAATTAAACAAGAACATCTGGGGTAAAGTTAATGAGCTTTGGAAATGCAACAAGTGCTAAACAGGAGCTTAATTCTCTTTAAACATTTGAAACAGAATATTAATTAAGTCATATAAAGGAAAGATAGAGAAAGCAAAGTGAAAAACCTGGTATATTACTAGCCTGTCAGCTGAAACAATTACAGCAATATAATACTCTTTCTGCTGTTGAGAATGCCTAAGGTAAAACATAACATGATTCTGACTCAACAACATTTTTTCTTTATTTGTTATTGCCAATGGGGCAAAAATCTCTCTCTCTCTCTCTCTCCCTCTCTCTCTCTCTCTCTCTCTCTCTCTCTCTCTCTCTCTCTCTCTATATATATATATATATATATATATATATATATATATATATATATATATATATATATATATATATATATATATATATGGCATTCAGCTTTGTTCGGGTATTTTCCCACGTCATTGTAGTTGTGCTTTTAAACTTGTAGCAATGTTTTGGCAGAATCTCACTAGTCCAACACATGGAAGCCACAGGTCATAGCATCAACTTCAATGGCACCAAAACCCTACCCACTATAGAAAACCCCAGCCAATCATCAGAGAAGCCATAAAGATTGAAAAAAGACCAAAAAGCTTGAATAGAAGAGATGATTCCACCAGACTGTCAGTCATTTGGAAGCCTGCACTCACAAACAAAAAAATCTCCACACCACTAGCCAGACAAACACCTGGGCACAAACAGATCCCCCCTGATACCTCCAGCTCAAACACACCCCAACCAGGCACCCAGATGAAACCTAGCTTCCTAATTAATGATAGTCATCTGTTTACCCAGAGCCAAGCTGCACTAAAGGGCTCCAATAAAGTAACACAAAGTTGCCAGCCAATCAAGATACAAAAAGAGCCAAAAAACAGACAGAAGATATTAGAAACACCAATCAAGCAGAACACACCAAACTCCAAGACCAATAAATACAGACCAAGATCCCAATCAATCAGGATAAAGAAAAAACCATTCCAGCACAGCAATAGGCTGCCCCAAATTTAAATCTGAAACCACTGTAAAAGTCTGACTCACAGATGAACACAATACAGAAGCCTGATGACAGCAGATGAGATTCTGCTGAAATGTTGCTACAACTTTAAAAGCACAACTACAGTGACGTGGGAAAATACCCGAACAAAGCTGAATACCATACATCTAAGTACCCGTGAAAAGTTAAGAAATATATATATATATATATATATATATTTGTTTTCTTAAGTTTTCGCGGGTACTTACATGTCTGGCATTCAGCTTTGTTTGTTGGGAATGCCAGATATATATATATATATATATATATATATATATATATATATATATATATATATATATATATATGTATGTATATATATATGTGTGTGTGTGTGTGTGTGTGTTTTTTTAAGTTTTCGCGGGTACTTACATGTCTGGCATTCAGCTTTGTTCGGGTATTTTCCCACATCATAGTAGTGGTGCTTTTAAAGTTGTAGCAATGTTTCAGCAGAATCTCATCTGCCATCATCAGGGTTCTGATGGCAGATGAGATTCTGCTGAAACGTTGCTACAACTTTAAAAGCACCACTACTATCACGTGGGAATATACCCGAACAAAGCTAAATGCCAGACATGTAAGTACCCGCGAAAACTTAAGAATGAATATATATATATATATATACACACACACGCATACACACACACACACACATATGTAGGTATGTATCCATATATGTATGTATGTGTCTATGGATATATGGATAGCTAGCTATTGAAGCTTTATAATGAATGCCTTTTTAAATATTCTATTTCTATATAAATGATGAGGAAGGCTGATAAAATATCAAGTGATCATGCAAATTATTATCTCATTTCCTTTTTAAACATGGATGCAAATGTTTTGACCTTCACTGCAGAATGCTGATTATGATTTTCAGTCACCCTTTCTACACAGTCAGGTTTTCTTAAAGAATATAAAGCATTTGATGGTATTAGATTATTAACTGATATCCTGGATAGACATTTAAAAACAAAAAGCCTGCAATTCGGATTGGTCCACTAACAGCGGGTCGTGACTGGTCGCTCCAGACTGATCCGATTGGCTAGTAAACGGGCTGTCGCAATTGGGCAAACCAAGCACAGCAAGCTCAAATAAATGTTATTGGCGCTTAGCCGCAGCCAGCTCTATAAAAGGGGCTGCTGCGGCTAGGATATTTGGCTCAGATCAGAAGTCACTAATAAAGAGCTGTTGTTGCTAACTGAGTCTCGTCTCCATTCTTGGTCCCATCCTTCCAAACTTAACACTGGTGACAAGGGTGGGATCTGGAGACAGCAGAGCTGACTGAACACTCACAGAAGATTGACAGAGCACGTGGCTGACAGCGCGCAGACGTCGACAGAATGGCCAGCAGCGTTATACCACCCACTCCATTCGATCCAGCCATCGAGGACTGGGACTCATATATGGATAGGTTTCAGATGTTCCTAGAGTCCAACAATCTGAAGGATGCCACTCCCAGCAAAAAAACAAGCAGTTTTCCTGATGCATTGTGGACCCACCGTCTTTAAGATGGCCAAAGCACTTGCAAAACCAGCTGAAGTCAAATCAATCGACTGGGATACCCTTGCTCCCATCCTTCACAATCAATATGCACCAGCAATACGGACTCTTATCTGCAGACACGAATTTTACCACAGGGATCAACGCGAAGGTGAGAGCATCAGGGATTTTGTGGCTGACCTAAGGAAATTCGGCGGATTGTGTGGTTTCGCTAATCTAGAAGAGGTCATGCGGGATCAAGTCATACTTAGCCTGAGAGACCCAATGGTCCAAAGCAAGATCATGGCCAAAGGAGACATCTCCCTTGCAGATTCCATAGCTGAAGCCACTGCAGCTGAAGCCACCCATAAATCAGCAGCACGAATGCGCTGGGCAAATGGGGCCAACCGCCAACCCACCAATGATACGACAACGTCATCAGAGAAATACACGTCAGCCACCCATCATGAAGACATTGAATCCTCATCAGATAGTGAAGAAAAAGAAGTCCACAGACTCTGGTCAGAACGTGAGCAGCGATACCAGCGGGGTCATAAATCGAATTTCCAATGCGCTGGATGTGGGGGAAACCACCCACGATCCGAATGCAGATTCCTAGACGCCGTCTGTCGTTTTTGTGAAAGACGAGGGCATATTGCGAAAGTATGCCGGAACAAAAGAGGTTCCAGCCCCAGATGGAAAGAAAACAGTCCCAGACACCCCCACCACAAATCGGGACTGCCCAAACAACCAGTGGAACCAGTACAACAGACCCCGGAAGTTTACTGGCACACCCAGATGGGAAGAAGCACATCAGACTATCACCATCGGCCACGCTTCATCCTTGGACACCAAAAAATCTGTGTAGAGGTCACCATTGAAAATCAACCGTGTATCATGGAAGTGGATTCCGGGTCTTCTCTATCCATGGTCTCCTGGAAAACCCTAAAGCAGCTGATTCCCAATATCCGCCGCTGAGACCTCTGCATCCAGAGACTCATATTAAAGGACTACCAGGGCAACCGGATTCCGGTCGCTGGTTCCAGTCACGTCCAGGTCTCCTTCAGGGACCACACCGCAATACTACCCCTCACCATCATTGACAGAGTCCGACCCAGCCTACTGGGTCTACAGTGGTTCGCGCCATTAGGAATCGGAATGTCAGGCATCAACCAGACTGAAAACAAAGACTGGGAAGCGGCCCTCATCCAGGACTTCCAAGAAGTCTTCAGTGAAAATCTAGGCAAGTACAAGGAATCCCCTATCTCTTTTAATCTCCGCCCTGACATCGCGCCCATTCGCCTAAAACCACACCGAGTCCCTTTTGCTCTCAAATCCAAAATTGACGAGCAACTGGACAAACTAATTGCACAAGGCGTGTTAGAACCCATTGATCACGCCCAATGGGAGACCCCAATTGTAACTCCCATAAAACCTGATGGGTCTTTGAGAATTTGTGGAGATTAATAGGCCACCCTCAACCACGCATTACAGCAGAGCGCCTGTCCAGTACCAGTGGTCCAGCATCTCCTTCACTCACTTGGGGGTGGCAGAATATTTGCAAAGCTTGACCTGGCCCAAGCTTATCAACAGTTGCCAGTAGATGCTTAAACCACTGAAGCCCAAACCATAGTTACACACCGAGGCGTGTTCAAATGTAACAGGCTCCAGTTTGGCATAAGTGTAGCACCAAGCATCTTCCAAAGTCTGATGGAGAGGCTGTCGCAGGGCATTAAAGGGGTCATGCCCTACTTCGATGACATGTTAATAGCCGCCCCAATTAGGAGTCAGTTAGAGAAATGACTAAGAACAGTCCTACAAAAGTTCCAAGACGCTGGCCTCAAAGTAAAAAAGGAAAAGTGCCAGTTATGTACTGAAAGGGTTGAATTTCTTGGTTACCTCCTTGACAAACAAGGAATTCACCCTACGGAAAAGAAATTGGCAGCCATCAAAAATGCCTCGAGACCAAAAAACAAAACAGACATTCAAGCCTTCCTGGGACTCATTAACTTTTATAACATTTTCTTACCCCAGAAGGCGACCGTCGCTGAACCCCTTCATAGACTCCTCGATAAAAAGGCTTCCTGGATTTGGGGACGACGGGAGGAACATGCCTTTCAACAAGTAAAGGACTTTTTAACTTTGGATGCAGTGCTCATCCAATATAATGAAACACTCCCATTAACTGTGACTTGTGATGCCTCACCTTTTGGGGTAGGAGCCATCCTGAGCCATGTCCTACCCAATGGTACAGAGGCGCCTACTGCATTTTTTTCAAGAACTTTGTCAAAAACAGAAAGGAACTACAGTCACCTAGACAAGGAAGCCCTCACCATTGTATATGCAATCAAAAGTTTCCATGAGTATGCGTATGGGAGATCATTTTTCCATCATCACAGATCATAAACCATTACTTGGCATCCTGGCAGGCGACAAACCTATTCCACATATTCTATCCCCTAGAATGACGCGATGGTCGGAGTTCCTAGCCGCCTACGACTATCAATTGAGACATCACCCGGGGAAAACTATTCCCCACGCAGATGCTTTGAGCTGCTCTCCACTACCAGAACTCCAAGATGACCCAGCTCCCACACTACCAATACTACAAATTGAGACACTTCTCTCACCTCCACTAACAGCACAAGACATCGCATTAGAAACCAAAAAAGACTCATGCTTGGCACGAGTTCTTGGCTGGGTGGAGAGGGGATGGCCAGAAAAATCAGATTGCCCCTAGACCGCCTACACCCTGCATACACCCCGGAAAAGCCCCTGGGCTCCAGCAGCAAACACTGCACCTTTAAGGTAGGAGACCCTGTATTCGCAAAAAACTTTTCAGGAGACCCATTGTGGATCCCTGCCAAAATAACTCAGATTATAGGTCCCCGCTCCTACCGCCTAGAAACCACAGATGGGAGAGTGTGGAAATGCCACATCGACCAACTACGATCCAGGCTGACCACATCTCCCATCAGTGACCCCAACCATGAAACCAGAGGGGGAGGGGAAACCGGGGGTTCTGGAATAGAACCAACATCTGGCCTAGAGGAACAAACCCCATGATCACCACATCAAAACCTACAATACTCACCAGCTGATGTAGAGTCATGGCAATCGGGCGTCTCGCCTAATGGCAGCAGCCGAGCGGGTTCGGCGAGCCCTGAGAGCTCAGGCAATAGCAACGAAGGAGGTGTTTCAATCATCCCGAGGTCACCAGAAGGGAGTCACAGCTATGGAACAGGCTCGCCGTTCCAGGCAATCCCAGCGAACAGCCCATCGGAACCCGAGACCAGGCACAGAACTTTTGAACCGCGCAAGTCAGGTAGACTGGTGCAAAGACCCGCCTACCTGCAAGACTACATAACCCCACCCCTTAGACGGAACCTAAAGGGGAGGGGTGTTCTGGACTAGCAGACTTGAAAGCCTGCAATTCGGATTGGTCCGCTAACAGCGGGTCGTGACTGGTCGCTCCAGACTGATCCGATTGGCTAGTAAACGGGCTGCTGCGATTGGACAAACCAAGCGCAGCAAGCTCAAATCGATGTCATTGGCGCTTAGCTGCAGCCAGCTCTATAAAAGGGGCTGCTGCGACTAGGATATTTGGTTCAGATCAGAAGTCACTAATAAAAAGCTGTTGTTGCTATCTGAGTCTCGTCTCCGTTTTTGGACCCATCCTTCCAAACTTAACAAAAACAAAAGCAACAGTCATTTCACTGAAGACCTTTAGGCCTTTAATATGAAGAAAATTTTCTGAGGCAAGTTCTGCTTAAATATGGGATTATATAAATCAGATTTATAAATAGTACTTTATCCCCTTCATTTTGTTTATCACAAATAGATTTATCTCCTCGTCTATCATGATGTCATGTGGACTTGTCAAGGATGTCCTTCATTTCTTTTTTTATAAAAATGCAGTATTGGAACCATCAAGTCTGTTTTAAAATGGAAATCATTTCAACAAAACCATGGTTGTTATTATGCACCAAGGATATATTATGGCTTCTTAGTAATTCTGTATTTATTACAAAAGAACCCCATATTGATATTGTGTGACTATAGTAATTTATGAAGACATTCAATTAATTTGACTAAGATCCCTATATTCCCTATAGACTGAAATGTTTCTGTGGAAATTTGTAAAAATTGGGCATTTATCTGTTTCTTAAATTCCTTTAAAAATTGAGAATAAAAATGCTTTTCTTCATTCTTAATTTGTGTCTTACAAATATTATTAAAAAATTCAAATCAAAGTTGATGAAAGTAGATGGTTAGGAGCCCTGCTGATTTTTACATAGAAATGCAAACATAAAAGTAAATATTACTTCAAAATTAATGTATATCAATTTATGATCTCAGTATGTTAATATTTTAAATAATGTAAGCCGTTTGATAAGATGCTATCCTTTTTATGGGAAGGACAAATCCATAATGATGATTGGGAAATGGGGGACTTTCTTGTCATTCACCTTTATTGTTGGGTTATACAATATATTAATATCAATTCAATGGATCCATAACCATAATCCGTGGATTATAAATCATGAAAAAGAAAAAAAAAACATTATAAGCACATTTAGAAAGTTATTATATGGCCCCTTTGTGACAGAAACACAAAGGTTTAGTTGTTTTAGCTGTAGGTTGGTTATATTTCCTAAATTAAGGTTGTCAAGGCATAGTTGGGAGAACCTGAGTTATAAGTGGAAATATGTTCCTTATTCAAATATTAAACTTACACTCTTGGATTATGAAAATAATTAGAAAATTTCCCAAATCATCAGTAGTCAAGGATATTAATATTCCAGATTAGTTTATAGCCTACCAAGTTTTTAAAGACTTTGAAATAAAGGAGGAAGGTTTCATGTTGCCTAAAACTATAATATGGAAGTTTATTAAATTAAACAAAATCTCTTGATTTGACAGTTTCACAGACCTTTAAACTCCTAAATTACTGTCTGAACTGGAATGTGATTTAGAATTAGATCATTTAAAGTCTATAGCATTTCAGGGAGGGAGGAAATATTAAGAGTATCACTCAGGATTGATATTAATTTTTTGCAAGAACTCTGGAATAAAGAGTTGAAATATTCCTGATTAATAAATCAATGGCTAAGGGCCTTAAATAATATTAAGTGGTGTTTCTTAAAATCTTAGAAGGAGACCTATTCAAAAATATTTTTTTTACATTTACTGGGTATTCTACAGTATGTTTTGAAAAGTCTTACTATGAACTTCATAAAATTGGAAATGTAAAACTTATCACATGCATATGAATAAGTAATCCTTATTAATATGTATTTGATTCACTTACTACTATGCGAGTTGTCTAATTCCAATCATAAAGATATATAACAGCAATAGTCCTTATTTTCATATATGATGCAGAATTGTGGGTGTTAAGGTTTGAGCATGGGCATGAAAGAATGGAGACAAACCTCTGAACGGTGAACTTCAGCTCTTTATTTACATTGTGACTTCCTCATTTCAATAGCAGTTAAACCCGCCTTATATAGACAAACCCTGTAACTTTTAACCAATAACGAGCTAGGAGCGCTATCTCTTGTAACCAATAGGAACTCTCTGTTAAGGCCCAACCGGATTCCCCGGAACGGGCCAATCCGGTCCGGCCGCTTAACAGCCAATCAGAAGTGCAGGGCCAGAACCCTGCACTTACTTCAAGCTCACACTTTATTAATCTTTATGCATACACAACACCCCTTCACCCTGGCTTCTTATTTGCAGGGCGCAGTTACATAGTCCCTTAGGTAGGACGGTTGTCTTATTAGTCTCTTTGATTTCCGTTGTATCAGCTGGCTGCAATCACGTTGAGGTAGATCGTTGTTTGGCAGTGGGGCTGTTTCCGGTTCAGAGTTCACTTCATGTCGTTGCCCACATTCTCTGCAATTCCCTGAGGTGCAACCATTTCTCCCTCCGGCTCTGCTTCCTGAGTTTCTATCAAACCGTCGTTTCCTTTGAACGGGTTTCCTAGGAATTCATCTTCTTCCGTACCTCCCCCCGCCTCAGTTTGGTCATAGGGGAGTTGCGGACTGGCTGCTGGAAGCCGCGATCGTAATTGATCGATATGCCGTTTCCAAAGTTTATCGTCAAGGCATTGTACAAGGTAGGATCTGCGGCCGGTTACACGTACTACTGTCGCTTCCACCCACAACGGGTCGCCCGATAGGTTTTTAGCATATACCAAGTCTCCTACCTGGAAGGTACGACAGCGGCCGCTGGATCCTAGTGGTTTCTCCGGTTCGTAAGCTGGGTGCAAGCGGTCGAGGTGGGAGCGGAGCTTTCATCCCATTAGCAGTTCGGCGGGAGTTTTGTTGGTGATGCTATGTGGAGTGATGTGTTGCAAGAAGAGGATTTGATTGACCTTCAATGTTGTCGTCAATGTTGTCATAGTCAACCTTTTGTAAGGTTTTCTTCACAAATTGGACCATGCGTTCTACTTTGCCATTGGTCGCAGGGTGCACAGGCGAGGTGAGCGCATGGCGAATGCCGTGGTCAGCGAGGTACTGCTCGAATGCAAGTGCGGTAAATTGAGGGCCATTATCGGATACCAGGACGTCTGGTAATCCGTGGGTTGCAAAAAGTCTGTTTAAGATTTTGATAACCGCCTCGGAGGTCATAGTCGTCATGTGATGAATTTTGAGCCAATTCGAGTAGGTGTCGATGGTAAGCAGGAAGGTGTGGCCTTTGATTGGCCCTGCGAAGCCCAGGTGAATTCGGGACTAGGGTTCACGTGGTGTCTCCCATTCAGTAGGCATGGCTTTTGGTGGGGTGTTGCTGACTTCTTGGCATTTGGGACAAGCTTTAACCCACTGTTCGATTTGCTTGTCAATGCCCGGCCACCATACGTAGCTTCGCGCAAGGGTTTTCATTCGCACGATGCCGGGGTGGCCATCGTGCAAGGTTCTCAGCAGCGCTTTCTGGAGTCGTTCTGGGATAACAACTCTATCGCCCCAGTTGACACAGCCTTTCTGGGAGAAGAGCTCGGTTTCTCGAGTCTTGAATGGTGTGAAGTCATCTGATAGCTGGTCCAATGGCCATCCGCGTTCTACCCAGCCTAGGACTCGTGCTAGGGTATGGTCACATTTGGTTTCTCTCGCGATATCTCGGGCGGTTAGTGGCAACGAGTTGAGTGCTTCAATTTGCAACGTGGTTACCGTTGGTGCAGGATCGTTGAGAGTCTCTGGAAGCGGTGCTCGGCTCAATGCGTCGGCATGAGGAATGGCTTTCCCCAGGCGGTATTGCAGCCGATAGTTATAAGCAGCTAAGAATTCTGACCATCGGGTCATCCTAGGGGATAATATGTAGGGAGTCGGCTTATCTCTGGCTATTATCCCCAATAATGGTTTGTGGTCAGTCACAATAGTAAAAGCCCGGCCATACATGTATTCGTGGAATCTTTTCACAGCTGAGACAATTGCGAGGGCTTCTTTATCAATTTGTCCATAGTTTCGCTCAGTTTTTGAAAGAGTCTTTGAAAAATATGCAACAGGGGCTTCGTTCCCATTAGGCAGTACATGGCTCAAAATGGCGCCTACCCCGAAAGGTGATGCATCACAGGTTATAACTAACGGCAAAGTCTCGTGATACTGCATGAGTACAGAGTCAGAAGTCAGCAGTTTTTTAACATTTCGGAACACCTGTTCTTCACGGTAATCCCACAGCCAATTTGCTTTTTTATCAAACAACCGGTGTAATTGTTCAGCGACCGTTGCTTTGTGTGGCAAAAATACATTATTAAAATTGATGAGGCCTAGGAACGCGTGGAGATCGGCCTTGTTTCATGGCCTCGGAGTGTTTTTTATTGCCTTTAGTTTACTTTCGGTAGGGTGAATGCCCTGACTATCAATCAGGTACCCTAAAAACTCAACACTGTCAGTACACAATTTACATTTGTTTTTTTTAACCTTAAGACCGGCCTCTTGGAATTTTTTTAGGACTAATTTTAACCGGTCCTGTAAGATTTTTGTTGTAGGGGCTGCAATTAATACATCATCAAAATAGGGGACCATGCCCTTAATTCCTTGCAATAACCTTTCCATAAGGCTCTGAAAAATCCCCGGGGCTACACTAACTCCGAATTGCAGCCAGGTACATTTAAAGGCACCTCGGTGCATCACAATAGTTTGGGCCTGTGCCGTTTTTTCATCTACTGGTAATTGCTGATATGCCTGAGCTAAATCTAATTTAGCAAAAACTTTCCCGCCCCCCAGAGAATGGAGGAGATGCTGCACCACTGGAACTGGATTCGCGTTCTGCTGCAGGGCGTGGTTCAAAGTGCCCGGTAGTCCCCACAAATTCGGACTGACCCATCTGGCTTAATGGGTGTTACAATAGGGGTTCCCCAAGAGGAGTGATCGATGGACTCTAACACCCCCTGAGCTATCAGTTTGTCGAGTTGTTCGTCGATTTTCGATTTTAAGGCAAATGGAACTCGACGGGGCTTTAGGCGAATGGGAGCTATTTTTGGATCTCGGCTGAATGAAATCGGGGTCCCCTTGTACTCGCCTAAGCTGTCCGCGAAGACGTCCCTGAACTCATAGATAAGGTCTTCCTCCCAGTCACCGCCACTGACTCGGTTTATGCCGGCCACTTCAATGCCGAGTGGCGCAAACCATTGGAGGCCTAGTAGGCTAGGCTTATCTCTATTGATGACCGTTAAAGGTAAGTACACTGTGTGCTTCTTGAAGGAGACTCGGACTCGGCAGGAACCGACGACAGGGATTCGATTCCCTTGGTAGTTCTTGAGGATGAGGCGTTGGAAGCGGAGATCTTGGCGTTGAATTGTGGGGATGAGTTGCTTGAGTCGACCTCCATGTGGCAAGGCTGGTTCTCGATGGCTACCATGACTCGGATTTTCTTAGTGTCCAAGGCTGAGGCGTGACCGATAGTGATAGTATGGTGAGCCTCTTCTCTCTGCAAAGCTCGATTTCTGTAGGAGTGGTTTACTGGCTCTTGCCGTACAGGACGGTTTCCTGTCGATTGGCGATAGTTAGCCCCTTTTGAGGCCTGGATGAGTCCTGGCAAGCTGCGGCAGACCCGTCCGATGGCAGAGTGCGTCGCGGAATTTGCATTCAGACCTGGCATGGTTGGCTCCACAGCCAGCGCAAGGGCGTAAGGGCTTCAGGTGAGGGTCCCGGTCGGACTGCAGTCGATGGACCCCTTCTTCATCGCTGTCTGACGATGAAGAGAGGTCCTCGTGGTGCGTCGTTGTAAGCTGTCCTTCCGACCTGGATAAAATGTCACTTGTCGGTGGAGGTACCAGAGTGCGGTTTTGACGTAGTTGTGCAGCCGACTTCCTGGTTGCTTCTGCTGCAGTAGTATCGGTGATGGCATCGGCAAGGCTGATGTCGCCTTTCGCCATCAGCTTGCTTTGGACGCCTGGTGCATCTAGTCCCAGAACTATGCGATCTCTTAGTGCTTCTTCTAAATCGGCGAATCTGCAGAGGCCTCCCAGATTTCGGAGGTCTGCTATGAAGTCGGCCACGCTTTCTCTCTTTCACTGGCTCCTCTGATAAAACTCGTGGCGTCTCACGAGTGTAGGCACGGTCGGGGCGTAGTGATCTCGTAGGAGAGGTTCGAGGTCGTCCCAATCCATGGCCTTCACTTCTCGGGGTTTGGCTAGTGCTTTAGCCATCTTAAATACGGTTGGACTGCAATGCATTAGGAACACCGCCCGTTTCTTTCCTGGTGTGGCATCCTTTAAGTTGTTGGTTTCTAAGAACATTTGGAAGCGATCCATGTAGGACTCCCAGTCCTCCTGTGCTGGATCAAACGGAGTGGGTGGTATGATGCCGCCGGACATGGTTCCATTGTTGGCGTCGTCTGTCACGTGCTCGGTGTTCTTCGAAGTTTCATTGGTTCAGGTATCTCCAAATCCCATCCTCGTCGCCAGTGTTAAGTTTTGAGCATGGGCGTGAAAGAATGGAGACAAACCTCTGAATGGTGAACTTCAGCTCTTTATTTACATTGTGACTTCCTCATTTCAATAGCAGTTAAACCCGCCTTATATAGGCAAACCCTGTAACTTTTAACCAATAACGAGCTAGGAGCACTAGCTCTTATAACCAATAGGAACTCTCTGTTAAGGGCCAATCGGATTCCCCGGAATGGGCCAATCCGGTCCAGCCGCTTAACAGCCAATCAGAAGTGCAGGACCAGAACCCTGCACTTACTCCAAGCTCACACTTTATTAATCTTTATGCATACACAACAGTGGGGATATATAAATGTCACCTTACTGGAAAGATATGATCGAATTTTCTGAAATGTCTCTTGGAGGTTGATAAATTTACACCAACCCCAGCAATAAGATAAAGCTGGACATACTACCCCCCCCCCATAGAATGCAATTGAGTAATTAAAGCTATCAGTTACTGGCTGAAGAGCTTATCCATGGATCCAGATAGTCTTCCCAAACTATGCTTTGAAGAGCAATTCCATAACAAGGAACTTCATGCTTGGGCTACCCAACTTTTCAGTGTCATCTTTCAATATGGATACTCCATTCAATTCCAAGTCTAATCGGATCTAAAGGACAAAGAAGTTTTCAAACAAAGAGCTGTTGATATGGCTACCCAAGCTGCTGTTGCAGCACTTAAATGTTAAACATTCAAAATGTTAAGTCTTTGTGAAACTGATTTAAAGAAACCCTTTGAAACTAATTAAACAAGTTCTTCACATGTGGGAAAGATCTGTTTTGTTTACATTTCAGTGCAAAGCAAGACTCTGATGGTTAAAGCACAGAGGAAATTTTGATCTTAGAATGTGAAGTGTTGTAACTTTTTAATTCCTTGCTGAAAAAAGTTGTTACCAAAGATAAACAAATTATTTTGAAGACAAAGGAAATGGACTTTAAGGTGGACTCAAAAATTACAACTTGCATCTACAAGTAGAATTGGATAATCTAAAAATAAAAAATAAATAAAAATAATGCACCCAAAGAACAATATGCTCTGCCTTTTTAAATTGAAACAAAAGAGATTCACTGGAATTGCTTCATGGAAAGTATAAATGGACTTGGATAAAGATGATAAGAACAGCAAGAAAAAAAACAAAGAGGCTAGAAGAAAAGAGGAGTTAGAGTTTTATCTATGGAATTTAAGGATTGCTGGGAGAAGGAAGAAAAGAAACTATAATATTGGTTTATTTGACTGTGGTTAAATAATGAGTTGTTATCTTCGGTGATGTTTAATGATTAACTGGATTTCATAATTTATCTTTTGGAAATGTTCAATGGTTGTAACAGATTAGTTGTGTAATATTTATTTTATCATTTTTGGATAGCTAAGTTAGAGATTATGCCTGGCAATGTTTAACAGCTTTAAATTTCATTACAATTATTTTTTTTCATAATGTTTAATTGCTATAACAGAGAGATGAGGGTAAATTAAACTAAATGGAAAGGAGGATTATATACTTATGTTGTTAGGTATTTTTATTAACTTTTATTAGACCTTTGTTGATCAATTAGGAGAACTGAAAATTTAAACTGGTAGATGAGTTTATAGAAAATGGAGTGAGTTATGAAGTGAAAATGTATCTGGCTGTATGTTAAGAGACAGCACTAAAATTTTAACGTTGTATATACTTGCTGGGGATGAAAGAGAAAGTTTCATTTCCTTCCTTTTTTCGGGGGGTGGGTTGGGTTATATATCTAGTATTGGGTTTCTCAGTTTTATTCAATTAATATAATTCTTAATAAAATTATTGAAAAAATATTAATAAAGTTTCTGAAGTAACGTTAAGAAACTGAACAAAAATGAATTATACTTTTTAAATCAAATCCAATGCATACAATGTTTTAAACCTGTGCTTAAACTAATGCAAATTATCTTATATTTCTAGGGCAGAATGGTCACCTGCCTGGGCACCACCTTCACAAAATTCTGTTCCTGTTGATGACAAATAAACATTCATCTTCTTTGATGGCTGTAGTAGTGGTTAGGTTTATAAGAAGAAAAGCAGTCCTTTCAGGTACCCCAGTCCCCAATAATCCAGTTGCATAGGAACTTTTCATCTAAAATACTACCGTTCTAAAATAATTTTTGCTAAGAAAAGAAGCAAACAACTGAAATTATTGAAAAGTGACTATAGTCCAATCAAGCATTAAGTCTTCTTAAGATCACTGAAATAATTAAATCGCAAAAGTTTGTGTGTCAAGGAGACCTGATTTCAAATGACAGAAATAAATTATGAAGAAGGTCTTCACGCACCAGAAAGCAGAAAAATCAGTTACAATAAATATTGCGACAACTGGACAGCAAGTAACTTCCAGAATTTCAAACTTGTGGACTTAACAAATTTTCCTGTGATCTAAAAAGTAAAAATATATACCTAGAAGCAATGTTCCAGCAACCAGAAGGATAATTCAGCTTCTTCCTTGGTCAATAAAAGGAACACAACTTTGCTTTTGCTTTGCTTTGAGGCTGAGCAGAGTCTTTTCAAACAGATAATATTGTGTGTTGTGTGTTGCTCACTGATCAAACTCAAAAGCTTCTGGCCAATAAATAACTAAGAATTCTGCAGAACTGACAATACACGGAAGGCAGGATTCATCCTGCTTCTTCCCCAATGCTTCAAGTCTTTCACATTCAAGATTTCACAAAGCTGCCTTCCCATTCCCACCCCTAAAACTGGCAAAAAAGATTCGGGCAGTCCACTTGGCTCACAGAGAAACTGTTAGATGATTGATTGCTAACATGACTCAGTTAGATTTAGATATATATTACACATTCCCAATCAGAGAATTGCCAATGGGGAACACATTGGGAACTCCATCCCAAATTTTAAGTAGCACCTGGGCAATTTTGCCCAGGCACTGACAGGTGTGCTGTACATCTAAACATTATTATTGGATTGTAATCAAATGAGCCTGCAGGGTTATCATAAATTGAAAGATGCAGAGGGATTTGAAGAACTTTCTAAATGTTTTTTTTTTTTTTTTTTATTTTCATCCAAAAATCTGGGCAAGTTTTCCTTATAACTTTACAAATAATACATGTAGTACAATACCTATTTTATTGTAGTTGAGAATGCTAAATTAAAAAGAGAAAGAGGTTCATCCCTTCATATTGACTATAATAATTTCTTTAAATATAGAAGATGTACTACCATCTTTGGTGTTATTCACCCAGTGTAATAAAATCTTCTTTAGTCATTTAGGAGTGGTGGGAATCAATATTTTTTTACTACCGGTTCTGTGGGCGTGGCTTCATGGGCATGGCAGGGGAAGGATACTGTAAAATCTCCAGTCAGAGTTGATATTTGCCAGTTCTCTGAACTACTCAACATTTCCGCTACCGGTTCTTCAGAACTGGTCAGAACCTGCTAAAAAATATACCACCTCTGGGCATGGTTCAAATTATATCTCCACTAGCACTTCTTTTCTGATATAAATTTAAGACAAAAGAATCAGGGGGGTAAAGAGAGAGAAACTGAGGTCAGATTTTCCCTCCATCGGGTGGCCTATTTTTGGTGAATGTTTCTCAATTGCCAATGACTTTCTGTGTGGAAAGCATGTCCTGTTTTTCCAGGTAGTAAGGCTGTTGAGTGAACGAGGTAAGAAGATATCCCCTATCTGATAGAGCTTGGGTGCTATTAAAGGGCAGCATTTTGCCTGTTCTATCATTGATTGTTACATTTTTACAACTATTTGGACCACTAATGGCTAAAGGACAAAATTCTTGGTCCATAATCCATCATCATGATTGCCTTCATTGTGTTACTGATGTCCTGACAGATTCACCTTTTGCCCTCAAACATTCGGGTCCCTCATTGAGATGAATTATGAACCTTGTTGAGAAAAGATCTCAGACTTTCTTGTGGTCAGTTTGGTTGTAATTCCAGGAAAATGAGGAGACCTCCATAGATTTCAAAATGACAAATTGCAGCACAATTAATAATGTTAATTGAACACAGAGGAGTGAAGAAGAAAAGAGAAGCCGCCCAAATATTATCTAAGTCATTCTCCTCCTCATGGACAACCAAGCTGAGTAAAAAATGGTAATTGGTTGTGGTTGTACTTATCCCATAATAAATAAGAGATAAAGATCACATAACTGGAACTTGTTGAAGTTTAATTACTATCTTGATTTTCTCATCAGTTTTCTCATATTATTGAAGCCCAGTTCAAACCATTATTCAGACCATTATTGAGTAAATTGGCCTAGATTTGGGTCATTTCTTTCTAGATGTTGATGAGTGTGAGATTTACAAAAGGAAAGTTCCACCTTTCTGGCATAAACCTTGACATCATTTGCTGTGCAAAGAATTCAGTTTTGGGGAGATGTTTACAATAATCACTTACTTTCACCTCTATTCATTCATACGTGTTCCACTCGCAATGCCCATCCCATCGTTACCCAGCCACCTACTGTATACTATATCAGTATGCAGTTTGTGCAAGCCAAATAAATCAAAGAAAAGAACAGTTTTTTTAAATAAAAAAAATTCAGAACTTAGCTCAGCATTCCCACTGTTAGCTCTTGTTCATGGAGGATAGTTGTGAAAGAAATTTTAGGGCCTGGGCAATAAAAGAAAGGTTTTTGAAACTTGGCGAATGGGGAGTAAATGAGCATTTCAGTCTTCAGCCTCTTAAGCAAAGTGTCAATCTGATAGGTAGAGAATCTGTGAGAAAGAAATTCCAACAAGACAGAGAGATCCTAACCTTACAGAATACAAATTCTCTAGCAAATTAAGAGTGTGGCATTTGTTTATTTATTTATTAAATTTTTATGCTGCTCATGTCACTGATACAGCAACTCTCGGTGCCTTACAATACAATAAAAATGATTTTTAAAAACCATTTTGTCCCTCCTTTGGCATCCTTTAACAGCAATAGCAATTGCATTTAGACTTATATACCTCTTCACAGTGCCTTTTACAGCCCTCTCTAAGTGGTTTACAGAGTCAGCATATTGCCCCAACAATTTGGGTCCTCATTTTATCAACCTCAGAAGGATAGAAGGCTGAGTCAATCTTGAGCTGATGGGATTCAAACAGCCAAATTGCAGGCAGCCAGCAGACAGCAAAAGTAACCTGCAGTACTGCACTCTAACCACTTCACCAACACAGCTCTTAATGATTATATTCCACCATTTATTTGATATTAATGTAACTCTTGTCCTGTGAAGAATTGTCCGGCAGAGAGTTGGCTATGGCAAGTTAGCAACGTCCAGTTTTCCTAGACCCAAAAAGGCCTGTCTAGACCCAGCCAGCTGAAATTCTTTAGCATATAGGATCAGAAGTGGATCTTTTCTGCCAGACTGAGTAGGGCTGGCTAGTTTTCTTATTTAGTTTTCAAGATCCTGCAATCAAAGTCCTTTTCCTGGGATTAAACCAGACTAAAAGACCATGCCAACCTTGCTTCCTTAAACATTCATGGCTATGAGGGCCTGGTGGTTGTTCTATTTCCCATGTCTACTAGACAATAGAAAGTGCAATTCCTGGTAGTCTTCAACTTACAATAGACCATTCAAAGTTATGGCACTGAAAATGTGATTTATGACTTTTTTTTTCAGTTACGACCTTTCCAGCATCCCCATGATCATGTGATCAATATTCAGTTGCTTAGCAACTGGTTCATATTTATGATCACTGTTGTTTCCCTGGGTCATTTGAATCCCTTTTGCGACCTTCTGACAAGTGAAGTCAATGGGGAAGCCAGATTCACTTAACAACTGGGTTACTAACTTGTTAACTGTAGTGACAACTTAACAACTGTGGCAAGAAAGGTCATAAAATGGGGCAAAATTTAACGAATGTCTCAATTAACATAAATGTTGGGTTCAGTTGAAGTTGTAATTCAAGGTCTACCTATATTATCTCTTCTACCCAGCTTAACTTTCTTCTCTGCTCCATCTACACCAGCAGGCAGCTGATAGAACAATGAAGTTCTCAACAAAATGAAAAGAAATGGATATCTAGAATGCCAATACAAGTGTTTGTTAGATTGACAAAATATTAATTTTCTATATAGCCATCTGTATTATCCTTCTAAAAAGAAGCTTCTATAACCTTGCAACAGAAATTGTATTGCAGCTTTTTCATGTTGTTTCTTCTTGTGGTCTGTGCGGTTGTGTTAATAAAGGTATAGTTTTTGACATCCTGGTTGGGTTGTTTTTTTTTTTTTAAAAAAAAAAAACATGATTTATATTCTGAACAAATCTATATACAGTTTATAGGAATTGTTTTTGGATATTATTCCATATTCCAGTGAGGTTTTAATATTTTATTGGCATCTGCTGGCCAAAACTGTGTGTATCTGTCTGATGACAATGCAGATTAAATGTGTTTAAATACTTAATTATAAGCCTAGGTCAGGTAGCTGAATAGAAATGTCAACTGCTGGTCATGGTGATGCCAAAATGAATACATGAGCACCATGACATTACAAGACATGTTCTGTCTTTTTATATGTGTGTCATATGAACTTGCCACTGCAATACCTAAGGTTTAGAATTTCCACCACAATCTTACAACTTTTCATCTCTTCGGCATGTTCCATCCCTCCCACTGCCCCCATGAATGTCATGGCAATGAAATTCTTAGCTACAATTGAGATAAAATCGTAGGGCTGTTGAAATTTCCTTTATCTAAGACCTGTGCACATAAATATATAAGGCAGAGGCACTCCAACCTTCTTCTGTGCCAACAAGCTACATAATTGTTCATTTCTCCCATTCTTGTTATTTAATTCTCTTGCATAGTACAATGAACTCCCTGACTCTTTCCTGAGGCACAATTTGGAAACAATTATTACTATGGAATTATATAAATGTGAGTACCCTTATGCACATACATACATAAACAGAAAGCTGTGGGAAGCAGAGGAATTAAAAAGAAGAAGAAGAAGAAGAAGCCATGATCAGTGATAAAGGTTAACATAAAAAAAAGAAGACAGGGAAAAGGAGTGGGGAGAGGAGGGGGGGAGAAGAAAGGAGAGGTAAAGGGAAGAAGGGGAGAGGAGGGGAAGGGGAGGGGAAGGAAGGAGAGGAGGGGAGAGGAGAGGGGAAGGGAAGGGAAGAGGAGGAAAGGAGAGGGGAAGGGAGAGGAGAGGAAAGGAAAGGAGAGGAGGAGAGAGGAGGGAAGAGGAGAAGAATACCTGCTCAATATTCGTAAATTTATGAGAAAAATCTGAGTGAAGGTGAGATGAGTTTTGGCAAAAAATTAGGCAATACTCTGAGCAAATGCAATGTAGGGGGAAAAATAATTTGTTCGATGACATAATGAAGGGTACAGAAAAAGTTATTGACTCATGAAAATCCAAGAATAAGCACAAAGGCCAACGCTTGGTGACTATCTGCTTAGGAAAATGCTTGCTCATTTTAAGCATAAATCTATTGATATCTCCACCCTCCCACCTCCGCTCACATCTTGCTATGCCGTCTCATAGTGATGACGGGAGTGGGTTGTTCCTGGAAGGGATGAGCGAACAATGCCAGGAGTATATGCCCAGAGAATATATTCCCAGCAGGGTCACCCAATGTATAAAGTTCATCCCAGTTGCTAAAACAGATCCCTATACCAAATAGCTGTGGTACAAGAAGATGCTGGAGGCTTTAGTGATAGCAGCAAAGAGTTCAATTTATGCTGCATGGAGAAGGCAGTCATACACCATTCCTGTACCCTTATCAAGAAAACCACTTGGATAGAAACATAAAATGATTGATGATACAGGGCTGGATAATGAGCCCCACAGGTTGAATGGCATTCAACCTGCTCATGAGGAAGAGCTGAGGTTCTTACAGAATATTAATGGCATTTCTGATTTGGCTAGATTAAAGCCATCAGGGTATCATCAGAAACATAGAAAACTAGCAGGAGAAAAAGTCCTGCTCTTTTTTTGTTTTTATTTTCTTTTTAATTTGTGCAAGTTATTAATTTTAATTAGTATTTTTATTACTTTTATTTATTTTTATTATTTGCTGTTGGATGGTGGACATGTGCTCATTCCAACCATATTTAAATTCAGTTACTGAGGATAGATTCACTACACCTGCTGGAAGTTGATCCCAAGCTTCATAATTGTGAATCAATTACTTATTGTACCCTATGACAATCATTAAGTGTTGTACCTTATGATTCTTGACTCTTGACAAATGTATCTTTTCTTTTATGTATAAAAGAAAGGGCATTTGCACCAAGACAAATTCCTTGTGTGTCCAATCACACATGGCCAATAAAGAATTCTGTTCTATTCTATTCTATTCTATTCTGTCAAATAAGACTCTGAAAACAAAGTTGTTCTTGCGTTTTGATATTTGGTTAAAAAAAAATGGTGACAGAATACTCGTGTAGAGGGCTTATGGAGTGAAGGGCTTGTGTGCCTTCCCACATCCAGCAGCAACCACCCAACCTGCCTGGAACCTGCAACTTTCAGACAGCTTTCCCGGTGAACTTGTTTTTTTAGAAGCTGGCAGGAAGCCACAAGAAAGTTCTCACTTTAAAAACTCACAATCCTTGCTCAACAATAACAATGTTAATGATCTCCACCACTAAGCAATGTAGCCATGAGACTTCATGCTTTAAGAGCATATCATCTCGCAACAAAAATTCCAACCCAATTACTAGGATTAACCTGCTTGGGAGCCTCACAGGACTCATAGTTCCTTGCCAGGTTCACCACTGACTTTGCCTGTTAGAAGCCAGGAGGAAATCACAAGGAGCAGAGGTGGTATTCAACAGGTTCTGACGAGTTCTGGAGAACCGGTAACGGAAATTTTGAGTAGTTTGGAGCACTAGCAAATACCACCTCTGACTGACACCCATCTATTCTCTGCCTCTCGAGTCCCAACTGATTGACTACGTCTTCTTTTGTTGCCCTGCACAGGAGAACGGAGCTGGAAAGCAGGTTAGTGGGGTGGGGAGGGAATGGAGATTTTGCAGTATCCTTTCCCTTCCATGCCCACCAAGCCATTCCTACAAAGCCACACCAGGCCCACCAAGCCACACTCACAGAACCAGCAGTAAAAAAAATTGAATCCCACCACTGACAAGGAGCTCCTCTCTTAATTACCCATGAGTTTTCCTTAACAATGGCAACAGGGACTTCTGGGATTGCCATTGCTAAGCAATGCAATTGTGTGACAGCATAGTTTACGATCCCATCACTAAGCAATAAAAAAAATCCCAATTGCCATTGTTAACCAAGGACTACCTGTACACACAGCTGCATGAACACAGAAGCACGGACCCAGGGAAGCTCAACACAGGGAAAGATGAAATGAGATCAATCAAATTTACATCCTAGGCATCAGTGAATTGTTAGATGGGCTGGAATTGGGCAGTCCATCTCAAGATCACACTATTTACAGGCTGTCCTCAACTTACAACCATTCCTTTAGTGACCGTTCCAAGTTATAACGGCACTGAAAAAAGGGACTTATGATCATTTTCACACTTACAAAACTTGCAGGATCTTCATGGTCAAAAGATCCAAATTCAGATGCTTGGCATATTGATGATGGTTGCCGTGTCTGGGGGAGGGGGGGGGTCATGTGATCATTTTTTGTGACCTTCTGACCAGCAAAATCAACTGGGAAGCCAGATTCCCTTCACAATTGTGTTACTAACTTAACCACTGCAGTGATTCCCTTAACAGCTCTGGCAAGGAAGGTCATAAAATGGGCAAAACATACTTAACAACTGTCTCACTTAGCAACAGAAATGTTGGGCTCACTTGTGGTTGTATGCCAAGGATTACCTTTACTGCTCAGGACATAAAAAAAATAACAAGAAGAAACAGTGTCACTTTTCTAGTGAAGAAGGGTCCAGCAAGAACAGTACTTGGCTACTGCAAAATCAATGACTGAATAATGTTGATAAATGCGACATTATGACAATGACAATTGCATCTATCAGGGAAAGTGCAAAATAAGTTGCATACAAAGGAAATGATACCTCAACTAAGCGTGCATGGCAAAACAAAACAAGAATGAATCGGTGATCAATGGCTATGGACAAAACGCAAAAGACAGTGAGCAGAAAAAAGACAATTTATGGAAATGTTTTAGTTATACAGTGTGGCTGAATGAGAATCAGATTGCTCAACAAATATATGAAGAAAATGAATGGTTCAAGAGCAAAGGGAAAACAAAGAAAGTGGTGGTTAAATGGAGTGGATAAGATGCTGAAAGATTTGAGGTGAGAAATTTAAAGAACAAAAGGCAAAGTATAAAGCAGGGTCTACACACAGTGGACACAAGATGGTTTGCAAAAATAAAAACATCACACAGTTTTTGGATTATACTTTTAGTTTAGTTAGACCATGTATAAATGACAGATTGGTACTGTGGTCTGCCGCTGGCCTGCAGAGCTGGCAGCAAAGTTGGACAGTAGGGACCAGTCCTGGAGTCTGTAGGGAGGGCTCGGATGAGGAATCTGCATCTGACACAGAGATGGAGCCAGGGCCATCCGAGAGTTATGTGCTGACTCCGGGGCCTCCTGAATCTGACATCAGCGAGGCAGAGGAACAGGGGGAGCCTGTTCCCAGTGCGCACTTGTGCAAAGCTGCCAGAAGGCAAGAACAGTTAAGACAAAAGGGATGACTCGGGAGTAAGGCTTGGAGATGATTGGTCCCTCCCATAAGACATAAAGGAGGAGCAAAGGGACATGAGCCTTTGCAGGAAGCAACTTTGTTCGTTCTAGTCGGTTTAAAATCTTAAGCTCTATGTTGACTTTGTGCTGTGTTTGGCCTTGTACAGCTAATTGGCAATTTAGTCATTGGCTGCATTTCAAGGGAGATAAAGGTGGGTGCTTATCAGCCTTATCCTGAAAATACTGTGGCAGACTTCTGTTAGGACTATTCACAAACTGTTTGGGACTCATTATGGGCTGTGAATGCATATAATTCACAGCCATTGAAATAAAAAACAAGGTTTTTGGAAACAGTGTGTGATTGTTACTGTCCCAGGAAGCCTTGGTTGTTAAGAACAATTGGATTTGTTCATAGATTTTAGCTGTTATTTATTATTTTATACCAGAATTTTTAATTGTACTGAGTGTTTTTATTTGTTCCGGTCTCTGGCCTATGACTGTAATAAACTGAATTGAATTAAAAATAAAAAGATATAGAGAGATACAGAAAATGGTTTAAGTGCACACTAGATTTAGTTGGATTCCCTTTTCTTTTATCTCCTGTCTTTAATGTCATTGGTTTATCATTCCTTATTCTCGTTCTGTGCTTTGTATAAATTATTTATTCTGGAAGAAAATACAGGTGGTCCTCGACTTACAGCAGTTCATTTAGTGACCGTTAAAAGTTACAGTGCCCCTGAGAAATATATCTTATGATTGTTTTTCACACTTACAGACATTGCAGCATCCCCATGGTCATGTGATCAAAATTAAGATGCTTGGCAACTGGTTCATATTTAGCAAGGTTGTAGGGGTATTTGGGGGAGAGGGTGTCACGTGATCAGCTTTTGCGACCTTCTGACAAGCAAAGTCAATGGAAGAGCCAGATTCGCTTAACAACCAGGTTACTAACTTAACAACTGTGTTGATTCGCTTAGCAATTGTGACAAGAAAGGCTGTAAAATGAGGCAAAACTCACTTAACAAATGTCTCACTTAGAAATGGAAATTTTGGATTCAATTGTGGTGATAGGTTGAGGATTTCTTGTACAGTAAATGACACATATTTTAATGTAACCTCTCTGATCCTCCCTTTGGGCTTCAGTTGCCAAAAGCTTTGCTGTTCATCACAGCTGCAACCTAGGAAAGGTTCATCAACTGTCCAGTCCACCAATCAGCCAATGTTTGCAAGGCCACAAAAGCGACTCATACTTCCAGGAAGAGGAAGAAAGAATCCATGGCAACCAAGAGATTTCTCAACACATATAAGGGCGCGGATGTAATGTTTTTCTTATTTTATCTCTCTTTGAAGAAAACTTGCCTGGAGCGGGCAGGTATAACAATAGCCTGCAAAAATTCAGTCTGGACTGCAGGATACCAAAGCCCTCCACTGGCAAAGTCTCCTGCCGCTCTCCCTCCATCCCTGTCTCATCAGCTTTTGGACTCCCTATGACCAAGAAGATGTGTCTGAAAGAATCCCTTACAAATTTAATTATTTTACTGTTTTTCTCTTAATATAGTTGTAAAATGGTGCTACTTTTTAATCTCATTGCAGAACACTCCTTTTTGCTTTTCAATTGCTACATCGTTAAACAGCAATAGCATTTACACAGTGCTTTAAAGCCCGCTCTAAGCGGTTTACAGAGTCAGCATATTCATCATCATCATCATCTTTTAACAACCGCATAATCCCTTGCTGGTTGGAGTCTGGGCAACTGAATGGAGCTAACAGAGTGTTTAATGGTCGGATGCCCTTCCTATCGCCAATGCAGTTTTGTTGAACAGATGTCGTCTCATTGTGCCCAGAGAGAGAAATATCTGCCTCTACCGAAGCTTGAACTCCTGAATGTGAGGCAAGAGTTCTACCTTTAAGCTACCACACCACTCGTCAATGTACCACTCCCCAAAAGAGTCAGCATATTGGCCCCAATAATCTTCTCCCTCATTTTACCAATCTTGGAAGGATGGATGGCTGAGTCAACCTTGAGCTAATCAGGATCGAATTCCTGGCAGTGAGCAGTGAGTTAGCCTGAAATACTGCGTTCTAACCATTGTGCCACGATGACTTTTAAAGCAGTGATTAAGGGGGGGGGGGGGGAGATTGCTGCATTGATTGATAGTTTAAAGTCTTTCAGGAACCCACCACAAATATTCACTGCACCAGTGAAGCAACAAATCACTCCTGCAATGATCCAACTTGTAAGTGAGGTCCATAATTCAGAACTAAGCTAATAAAGCTGTAAAGAGAAATAAGAACAAAACAAAAAGCTTTGTGGTCAAGCAAGAGCAGGGCATGACTATCTAGATCCAAAATGGTGTAGCCAAATACATGAGTGAAGGAGGTTCCTTGCACCTTACATGGTGGTGAATAAACAGCCGGGAAGTGCTGAAATTCTAGTGCAGTAGCAAAACAGGCAAGATTGTTTGAGCCAAGAGAAGCAAAACAAGAGCCTCAGTGGCGCAGTGGGTAGAGTGCTGTACTGCAGGACACTTCTGCTGACTACCAGCTGCCTGCAATTGGGCAGTTCAAAATCCCACCAGGCTCAAGGTTGACTCAGCCTTCTATCCTTCCAAGGTGGGTAAAAATGAGGACCCAGATTGTTCGAGGCAATATGCTGATTCTGTAAACTGCTTTGAGAGGGCTGTAAAGCATTAACTCTAAGTGCTATTGCTATGCTGGCTGGGAAATTCTTGGACTTGAATTCTGATCAAGGAGTGGTGTACTGTGAGGCTCCTTTAATGGATGGCATTGAAATTAAAGGGATGCTGAAAAAGAAAAATAATAATAAATTTGATGATGTTCTGAAGTTTATCTAATAAACCTACTGGAAAATACAAATCTGCCTATTTTTGAGAAGACAAAGGTGCCAGCCTATTGAGATTTTCCCGACATTATTATGGGGATTTCCACTGCCATAACTATTATACTGTCATAGCTCTAAAAAGCAGTCAGAACAAGGAAGGCATTTTACATATTATAGTGGATCAGGAAAAATATTGATTCTGTCACATTCTGGTCTTCTCATCCCTATGTCATGTCTGAGAATGAGAGAAGGAAAGTATTGAAAGACATTTTTATTGAACATAATAGGAAGCAAATATTCAACAAAAAGAGAGAGCTAGAAATGGGATGGGGAATCACTTTTCCCATCCTTTCTTTGGGGAAAACAGGATCTATCTATTCTCATCATTATAGGCTACACTTTCTCTGTGGAAGCCAGATTTTTGTACTTAGGAGAAAGTCAACTATATTCGGTGGATTTTACTTCCCTGTAGCTTTGTAGGATATTAATGATACAGAACAAACATGAGCATTCCACTTCAGAAGTCAGATCCCTTTATTTTTGTGGTGTTTTCTTTTTGCTTGGTGGTAACAAGATTATAGAAGACATGAACTGAAATTTAAATTTGCCCAGAGCTTCAAAAAAAGTTACTGAAATATGGCAAACAGAATATCAAGAGTAATTATATCCACCTATTCTTCATTTTCCCATTCCAGAACTGAAGTATGATGTGTAAACTTACTTTAAGAAAATCTGTGGGTAATTGCTGTCAGACTCCAACATGGGGATGGGCACACACAGGGTTGTGCACACTCATGGGGCAGTAAAGGAGGGATGCACATGCAGGGTTGAAGGAAGAGGTAGGAAGGAATGAGGTGGGCCAGATGTTAGTGTAACATGAAATTGAATCGCTGGAAATACAAGGCCCAACAGACTTGTTTCGGTGACAGTCGTCATGGCGATTGGAGGGCTTCTAAGTTCTTATGGTCTGTCCATAACTCAAAAGGATGTTTCGCACCTTCCAATAAGTGGCGCCAAGTCACCAGAGCCCAACGTACTGTGAAGGCTTCCTTTTCCCACACTGCCTAATTTCTTTCTGTTGGACTTAATTTGCGAGAGGTGTATGTGCAAGGTTGGAGCACTCACCGTTTCTTCTTCTGTAACAATACAGCTCCCACCGCCACATCGCTTGCATCCGCCTGGACTGTAAAGGGTATCCCACAACATAAGCCTCCTGGATACGGCAAGAGGATCTGGCAGCCCCTCGGCTGCAACAGAAGTTCCATAGACAATATCCCACTAAAGCAGGGGGGAGTGGGGAACATTGTGGACATAACTCTGATCCTGTCTCTTACTGTTTTTCAGGCAGATCCTTAGTAGAGGGGGCCACATGTCAGGCTCTGGGCGCACCACGACACACTCTGGAGCCCGACACTGATGTTGGGTGGTGGGAAGACCTATCTCCCTCCTCGTTGGAGGTCACATCCACTAGATGCCGCTGGCATGAGCACCGATTTGGCAGACTCTGCAGCAGCTCTGTTATCCTGTGGTGAGGTTCCCAAAGGCCAGCTAAGTCCCGACAGCCAGCTGACAGTCATGCTGAGACTGACATCATCAGGGGATAACAGGGGGCAGCAGATAGCAGGAAATGAGTAGTAGACAATGAAACAGGCGGCAGATGAAGACCAGAGTGGGACAGACATGGGGATGGGCACACACAGAGTTGTGCACACTCATGGGGCAGGAAAGGAAGGATGCAAGTGCACAGGTAAAGGAAGAGGTAGGAAGGAATGAGGTGGGCCAGATGTTAGTGTAAGGATGGAGTAGATGTTAGGCAGCTCAGATGAGTGGGAGGGGCGGAGCTAGGATATTTCTGTCTATTTTTTTCTAGCTACCATTTGCATTTTTGCTTCTGCATTTTTGTGGGTATTCTGTGGTCGGGCCTGGAAGGGTTGCTTGGGGGATCCTGGGGCTGGGGGGAAAGTTGAATGAGAGTATGTTGGTTCCTTTCCCCCAGGTGAGAGCTGGGGGGGGGAGGAGTGGCTCCATACTTGGTGGGTGAGAGCAATTGGGCAGGATCTGTTTATGCATCAAGTGGACATATTCTGATTATGTTAAGAGATAAGGGGAGCTGGATGTGACCCCTCTGCAGCAATAAGGTGTGGTATGAGTTTGAGGGTGCTGAGAGAAAATGATATAGTGCCTGTAAAGCTCATCTTGCTCCCAACAATCTGTCAGTGGAAATAGATTTTCCGCCTTTTTAAAGAAGAGTGTTGGGGATGGGAGATGGAATGGTTTTTAGGCAAGGCAGAGGATGGTGTCCTATTTCAATGGTGTTGAGTAACAGAAGATATGGGAGACAAGGGAGAGGGCAGACATGGGGAATGTGACCTCAGTGTTTAGTACCGATCTTGTGTTCTGCCCCATTGCGCTCACCTCATTTTCCTGGTCAGATCTGTGGTAGCCCTGGTCTTAGACTGCTGCTTTTAAATGTGAGATCAGCTTGCAATAAGGCTAGCCTTATTGCTGATTTGATCCTTGAAGAGAAGGCTGATCTGACTTGTATAACTGAGACGTGGCTAGGCCCAGAGGGAGGTGTTCCTTTTGTAGAAATGTGCCCAGTGGTTTATCAAGCATTGCACCAGTCTAGATCTCAGGGGCAGGGAGGAGGTGTTATGTTCTGCGCATGGGCGCAAGGATTGGAGACGAGATGATGAACAGTGAACTTCAACTCTTTATTTAACATTGTGGAACAGAGCAAAAACTATGGCAGCAATAGCCCTTTTTATAGGCAAGCTGTTGATCAAGTAACCAATAAGAAACGGGAAGCATTAGTTCCCTTAACCAATGAGAGAGGCCTGCTAATAGCCAATCAGATTCTCCTGAATGGACCAATCAGATGTCGCTATTATTGGCCAATCAGAAGTGCAGGGTCAGAACCCTGCACTTTTCTAAAGGTTTTAATAATCTTTATTAAGCACTTTTATTAATTCACTTTTTATTAATTCACAATACCCCTTCCCCCTGGGTTCCATTTAAGGGGTGCAGTGATGTAATCCTTGAGGTAGGCAGGTTGTTTAGATTGTCTGTTAGATTTTCGCTGTCCCCCAGGTACTTGTTTATGGTCTTGCTTGGGCAGGAAGTTTTCTGGTGAGTAGGGTGCCTCCAAACCTTCATTTAAAAACTTGGTGCCGCTAATGTCCTCGTTGTCCTCTTGCCTTTGTGGGCTTGCTTCTGATGAGGTGTCTCTTTGAGGCAAGTCCACCACCCTCTCTGATTCTTCCGAATACTCACTTCTTCCACTCGTGCTTTCTGCCGTTTCGAACTCGATCTCCTCAGCATCTCCTCCCCCCTCAGTTTGGAAGTTACCGGAGTCGCAGAAACGAGGTTGCAGCCTTGAATGCAGCTGATCAATATGGCGCTTCCATATTCTTCCGTCATGACTTTTTACTCGGTATGACCTGGGTCCTGTGACTTGGATTACAGTTGCCTCAACCCACAAAGGATCACCAGAAAAGTTTTTAGTGAAGACTAAGTCGCCTATCTGGAATTCACAGCATTTCCCACTGGATCCGTGTGGTTTTTCTGGTTCGTATGATGGGTGTAGTCGGTCAAGGTGGGAGCAGAGTTTCCGTCCCATTAACAATTCGGCCAGAGTCTTGTTAGTGACGCTGTGTGGAGTGATGTGTTGAAGGAGGAGTATCCGGTTAATCTTATCTTTGATATCGCCATAGTCCATTTTATGTAGGGTTTTTTTGATGAATTGTACCATGCACTCGGCTCTTCCATTGGCCGCAGGATGTGCCAGCAAAGTTAACGCATGGCGAATACCATGGTCCGCCAAATACTGTTCAAAAGAAAGCGCAGTAAACTGGGGCCCGTTGTCGGATACCAGAACATCTGGCAGTCCATGGGTTGCGAATAATCTGTCCAATTTCCTGATGATGGATTCGGTTGTGGTACTTTTCATTTCATGGATTTCAAGCCAGTTTGAGTAGGCATCCACCGTTACTAGGAATGTGTGTCCTTTAGTAGGTCCCACAAAGTCAATATGAATATGGGACCATGGTCCCCTGGGTGTTTCCCACTCTGTTGGGGTTGCTTTCGGTGGCGCATTGCTAACTTCCTGGCATTTGCAACAAGTCTTTACCCAGGCCTCAATTTGCTTCTCGATACCCGGCCACCACGCATAGATTCATGCGAGCACCTTCATGTGCACTATGCCGGGGTGGCCTTCATGCAAGGTTTTCAATACTGCTCATTGCAGTCGCTCTGGGACGACGACTCTATCCCTCCCAAATCGCGTTTGGTTTCGATCGTGATATCTCAAGCTGTCAGTGGTGGTGATTGAAGTGTTTCAATCTGGAGCATCGCGACGGTTGGAGCTAGGTCGTCAATGGTTTCAGGAAGTGGTGCATGGCTTAGTGCATCAGCGTGGGGGATGGCTTTCCCCGGGCGGTGTTGCAGTTTATAATTATATGCAGCCAAGAATTCCGACCAGCAAGTCATTCTGGGAGATAATATATAAGGGGTTGGCTTGTCCCCCGCTATAATACGATAGTCGGTGACTATCGTAAAAACTCGCCCATAAATATATTCATGAAATCGTTTAACAGCAGAAATGACAGCAAGAGCCTCTTTATCAATTTGACTATCGTTACATTCAGCTTTTGATAGCGTTTTTGAAAAGTAGTCAATAGGGGCTTCACTACCATTTGGTAACACATGGCTCAAAATGGCGCCCACTCCAAATGGCGATGCATCACATGTAATCGTTAAGGGCAAAGTCTCATTATACTGCATCAAAACAGCGTCTGAAGTCAATAAGTTTTTTACTTGTCAGAACGCGTGTTCCTCTCGGTGTCCCCAGACCCAGGTTGCCTTTTTGTCCAACAGATGATGTAGGGGCTCGGCTACGGTTGCTTTGTGGGGCAGGAATATGTTGTAAAAATTAATAAGGCCCAGGAAAGCTTGGAGATCAGTCTTATTTCGGGGCCTGGGAGCGTTTTTGATTGCCCTAAACTTGCTATCAGTGGGGTGAATGCCTTATTTATCGATTAAGTACCCCAAAAATTCTACCTTATCCGTACACAATTGACACTTATTTTTTTTTTTACTTTAAGGCCAGAGTCTTGAAATTTCTGGAGAACTAACCTCAGGCACTCCCTTAGTATTTCTCTAGTTGGAGCAGTGATTAAAACGTCATCAAAATAAGGTACAGCCACTTTTATACCCTGTAGTAGTCTCTCCATCAAGCTCTGAAAAATTCCTGGGGCTACACTAACTCCGAATTGGAATTGGTTGCACTTAAATGCACCTTGGTGCATAACGATCGTTTGTGCCTCTGCCGTTTTTTTGTCTACAGGCAGTTGTTGGTATGCCTGTGCTAAGTCCAATTTAGCGAAGACTTTTCTGCCCCCCAGGGAATGGAGAAGGTGTTGTACCACCGGTACCGGGTAAGCGTTCTGCTGAAGGGCATGATTCAGGGTGGCTCGGTAGTCCCACAAATTCTTAACGATTCATCCGGCTTGATGGGTGTTATGATTGGGGTTTCCCAGGGAGCATGGTCGGTTGGTTCTAACACACCCTGGGCTATTAATTTATCAAGCTGCTCGTCAATCTTTGGTTTAAGGGCAAATGGAACTCGACGAGGCTTAAGGCAGACGGGAGCTACTTTGGGGTTAAGGTTAAATGATATCGGGGTCCCCTTGTACTCGCCTAATTTCTCTGTAAAGATGTCCTGGAACTCCCGGACGATGGCCTCTTCCCAGTCATCACTGTTGGTTCGGTGAATGCTGGCTACTTCAATTCCAAGTGGGGCGAACCATTGGAGGCCTAACAAACTAGGCCGATCCCTGTCGACTACGGTTAGTGGTAGGGATGCAGTACGATTTTTAAATGAGACACGGACTTTGCTGGATCCAATGACTGGAATTCGATTTCCTTGATAGTCCTTAAGTCCTCAGAGCAGTGTCTATGTAACCTAGAATTGGTAGACTTGTCCTTGGACCCTTTGTCATGGTCAGATCACAGTCTGGTGGCAATGAGTTTCTCAAAAGCTGCATCCTCCCCCCACAGGGAGGCAGGACCTATTACATTGGTCTGTCCCCATCGACTAATGGACCCAGATGGATTCCAGAAGGAGCTGGGGGTTATAACTGCAGATCTATTATGCAGTCCAGTTGAGCTCTTAGTCACTGTTTGGAATAGGAAGATGACTGAGGCTCTGAAGAGGATTGCACCCTTATGACCTCTCTTCACCCATAGACTTCTCTGTGCCCCATGGTACACAGAGGAACTGAGAGGAATGAAACGCATGAGGAGACATCTAGAGTGCTGCTGGTGGAACACAGGAGATGAACTTGATTGAATACAAGTTCAAGGCCTACCTTGCGGCAATTTGTGAGATGAAGTGTAAATACTTCTTCACATTAATTGCGTCTGCAGATAATCGCCCAGCAACCCTCTTTAAGGTGAGCTGTTTCCTCCTAGGCAAGGAGGAGATTGAGGTCCACCTGAAGGGGCGCGCTGAGAAATTTGAGGATTTTCTGGAAGACAAAATCTCTCAACTTCATTCCCAGTTAGCTACCGGCATGGTTGCTGATCTGCTGGAAGCTCCTTAGGCAGGTTCTTGCCCTGTTATCTGGGAATGTTTTGACCCTGATACTCCTGAGGAAGTGGACAGGATCCTAGGGAGTATGCACATGAGCACCTGTATTTTAGACCTATGTCCCTCCTGACTTGTGAAAGCTTCCCAGGAGGTGACAGGCAGGTGGATTCTGGTGGTGATTAATGCTTCTCTATAGGAAAGGACAGTGCCCCAGCACATTAAGGAGGCTGTGGTCTGCCCTCTTCTTAAGAAGCCATCGATGGACTCCACCCGTTTGGATAATTCCCAACCTCTCTCCAATTTTCCCTTTTTGGGGAAGGTTGTTGAGAAGGTGGTCATGCTGCAGCTCCAGAGGTTTCTGGATGAAATGGATAATCTTGACCCCTACCATTCAGGATTCAGGCCTGGATTTGGGACAGCATTGGTCACACTTTTGGATGATCTCTGGTGGGAGCGGGATGGGGGTGGTGCATCCATCCTTGCTCTACTTGACTTCTTGGCAGCTTTTGATACCATTGACCATGGGATTCTCCTGGGGCAGCTTCAGGGGATGGGAGTGGGAGGCCTTGTGCTGTCTTGGTTCACTTCCTTCCTCTGCAGCCGCTCTCAGTCAGTGTTGATAGGAGAGGAAAGATCCAACCTCGCCCACTGCTTTATGGGATTCTGCAGGGCTCAGTACTCTGTCCACTCCAGTTCAACATTTATATGAAGCCACTGGGTGAGATCATCCATCACTATGGACTGAAGTATCACTAATATGCTGATGATACTCAGCTGTATGTTTTGGCCCATGGTGAGTTAAGTGTTGTTGTGTCCTCCCTCTCACAATGCCTAGAGGCTGTTAGGGGCTGGATGGGGAGCAATGGGTTGAAATTAAACTCTTGCAAGACTGAATGGCTTTGGGTTTGGGGTTTGTTGGTTCAGGGAGAATAACCACCTTTAGTCTTGGATGGGGTGGGACTACCCCAAACAGACCCTGTGCATAATCTAGGGGTTTTCTTGGATTCATGACTCCTGTTTGAAGAGCAGATGGTGGTTGTGGCCAGGATGGCCTTTGCACAACTGCAGGTTGTGCACCAGTTACACCCTTTCCTGGATCAGTGGTCCCTACTCACAATCACTGATGCCCTGGTCACTTCTTGTCTTAATTATTGCAATGTGCTCTACATGGGGCTGCCATTGAAGAGCATCTGAAAGCTCCAGTTGGTGCAAAATGCAGTGGCCCACATGGTTTAATGCAGACCCTGGTGTGCACATGTGTCACCTCTCCTGCAGGAGCTGCATTGATTGCCAATTTGCTTCTGAGTCAATTCAAGGTGCTGATTATTACCTTTAAAGCCCTTCATGGCTTGGGTCCAGTTTATCTAAGGAAACATCTCTTGTCACTCACATCCACCCAACCCATAAGAGCGAGGAGGCAGGGAATGTTGCAGATCCCACCCCTGAGGGAGATAAACCTGGTGGGACCCAGGCCTTCTCTGTGGTGGCCCCATCTCTCTGGAACATCATTCCCCCAGATATTAGAATGGCCCCCTCACTAATACTCTTCCGAAAGGCACTGAAGACCTCGTTTTGCCAGCAGGCCTGGGGAACCCAGAGAGGGATGGAGCTAGTGTGATCTGCTGTCATCGGGGAGTGGGTGGGAGTTGATTTTTGATGTTTTGTTTTGTTTTATTTCTTTGTTTTCCCAAATTTTGTTCTATTGTACTTTAATAATTTATTTAATTCTTTTTGTTAATTTTTATTATTTTTATTTTATTTTTTTGTTTTAAATATGGTTTTACATTGTGTAAGCCACCTCGAGTCGCCATGGGCGAATAGGTAGCAATATAAATAAATAAATAAATAAATAAATAAATAAATAAATAAATAAATAAATAAATATTTAAAGCACTGAGAGGCAGTGGCTCTCAGCGCTGGCTTTACTTGGAATTATCCATACTCGCTATTGCATGTATCTTGGTTACTGGAATAAAGTGAAGATTACTCCAAACCATGAGTCTTGGCTGCTTTTTCCAGTCAGGCAACCAGGACACTAGAGGCAGCTGAGAATTGCATGACATATGATACACAGTACATTTCCTCATTTATGGTACATATATAAGGCATCCTGCTGGATGCTCTTTTAATGCGGCAATGAATGTTTTTCTGTTCCGATTATTATTTTGTTTCTTAGATAGGCCTAGCATGCTCAGAAAGAAAGATGTGACTTGAACTCAGAAAGAAATATCTCTAGGCTTGGCAAATGTACAGCCTACTAAATGGGAAAAGAAATCAATTACCCAAAAAGTCTAAACAAAACCCCAACCCACAGTAGCAGGAATAATGAACGTGCTTAGTCCTCGATTTATGAAAGCAATAAATATAGCTCAGACCTGAGGATATTGTAAAACGGGAGGGTCAACATCTCGGGGAAAGTGAATAATTTCTTGCAGCTGCCCAGGTAGTCTTGTCAAAAATAATCTTGATGTCTAAAGGACGAGTCTAATTTAGCAGCAGAATTTGAAAGTGCCAGGGCTATTTGCAGAAGCTATCCAGCTCTCTGCAGACAAGATTATAGGTTTCAGCATTTACCCATATTTAGAAATCTCTTGGTCTATTGCACCCAAAGATTTTATGCTTATTGTGAGATTAGATTCTGGAGAAATTGTCAAGAAAGACTGTTGTTCCACAGCCGCTTCCACTCACCCTTGACATGAATTCCCATGCAGGAATCAGGCAAGTGGGACCACAAGAGATCACCCTCTTCCCTGTCACAATAGAGGCTTCATAAAAATGAAACGTTTGAGATACATTGAGGAATGAAAAGCCTCAACAGTTAGCTATCATAGCTGACATAGTCTTTGTCAACATACATAGTTATCACAAATAAGATGCAAGGAAATAAGGGTTACTAGCACACTGGGATATTAGCACATCAACAAAAAATAACAGGGTTGTCTCCAGTCTAAGCTTCCCACAGTTGGCAACTGTGTTGCTCTCTTAAATGTCATAAAATACCTCAATATAAGTGTTGTGAATTAATAAAAGTACTTGAATAAAGATTATTAAGAGCTTGAAGTAAAGTGCAGGGTTCTGGCTATGCACTTCTGATTGGCTGATAATAGCGACATCGGATTGGTCCGTTCAGGAGAATCTGATTGGCTATTAACGAGCCTCTCCCATTGGTTAATGGAGCTAGCACTCCCTGTGTTTTCATTGGTTAAATACTCAAGAGCTTGCCTATATAAAGGGGGCCATTGTGGTCATAGAGCTGAGCTGTTACACATGTAAATAAAAAGTTTGAAGTCCACTGTTCACCGGCTTGTCTCCATCCTTAGCGCCCATGCACAGAACTTAACAATAAGGTTCTTTAGGGCCATGGTGGGGGTGTTAGAATATCAAATGCTATTTCTCTTCCAGAGATAGGTTCACAATGTTAATAGGGGAGAAATTCTTGAGTACTTTCCTCAAATCTAGAGTTGACTCTGGATTTAACTGTTAAGTTTTGAGCATGGGCAAGAAAGAATGGAGACAGCCTCTGAATGGTGAACTTCAGCTCTTTATTTACATTGTGATTTCTTTAATTGCACAGCAGTAAAACCCGCCTTATATAGGCAAACCCTGTAACGTTTAATCAATAACAAACTAGGAATGCTAGCTCTTATTACCAATAAGAACTCTCTGTTAAGGGCCAATCGGATTCCCCGGAACGGGCCAATCTGGTCCGGCCGCTTAACAGCCAATCAGAAGTGCAGGGCCAGAACCCTGCACTTACTCCAAGCTCACACTTTATTAATCTTATTGCATACATAACACCCCTTCCCCCTGGCTTCTTATTTCAGAGGGCATTTCATAGTCCCTTAGGTAGGACGGTTGTCTTTTTAGTCTCTTTGATTTTCGTTGTATCGGCTGGTTGCAATCATGCTGAGGTAGATCATTGTTTGGCAGTGGGGCTGTTTCTGGTTCAGAGTTCACTTCTATGTCGTTGCCCACATTTTCTGCAATTCCCTGAGGTGCAACCATTTCTCCCTCCGGCTCCGCTTCCTGAGTTTCTATTAAACCATCGTTTCCTTTGAACGGGTTTCCTAGGAATTCATCTTCTTCCGTACCTCCCCCCCCTCAGTTTGGTCAAAGGGGATTTGCGGACTGGCCGCTGAAAGCCGCGATCGTAATTGGTCGATATGCCGTTTCCAAAGTATATCGTCAAGGCATTACACAAGGTAGGATCTGGGGCCGGTTACACGTACTACTGTTGCTTCCACCCACAACGGGTCACCTGATAGGTTTTTAGCATATACCAAGTCTCCTACCTGGAAGGTGCAACAGCGGCCACTGGATCCTAGTGGTTTCTCCGGTTCATAAGCCGGGTGCAACCGGTAGAGGTGGGAGCAGAGCTTTCGTCCCATTAGCAGCTCAGCGGGAGTTTTGTTGGTGACGCTATGTGGGGTGATGTGTTGCAAGAAGAGGATTTGATTGACCTTGTTGTCAATGTTGTCATAGTCTACCTTTTGCAAGGTTTTCTTCACAAATTGGACCATGCGTTCTGCTCAGCCATTTGTCGCAGGGTGCACAGGCGAGGTGAGCGCATGGCGGATGCCGCGGTTAGCGAGGTACTGCTCGAATGCTAGTGCAGTAAATTGTGGGCCGTTATCGGATACCAGGACGTCTAGTAATCCGTGGGTTGCAAAGAGTCTGTTTAAAATTTTGATAACCGCCTCGGAGGTCGTAGTCGTCATGTGATGAATTTCGAGCCAATTTGAGTAGGCATCAACAGTAAGCAGGAAAGTGTGGCTTTTGGTTGGCCCCGCGAAGTCCAGGTGAATTCGGGACCAGGGTTCACGTGGTGTCTCCCATTCAGTAGGCATGGCTTTTGGTGGGGTGTTGCTGACTTCTTGGCATTTGGGACAAGCTTTAACCCACTGTTCGATTTGCTTGTCAATGCCCGGCTACCATGCGTAGCTTTGCGCAAGGGCTTTCATTCGCACGATGCCGGGGTGGCCATCATGCAAAGTTCTCAGTAGCGCTTTTTGGAGCCATTCTGGGATAACGACTCTATCGCCCCAGATGACACAGCCTTTCTGGGAGAAGAGCTCGGTCTGTCGAGTCTTGAATGGTGTGAAGTCATCTGATAACTGGTCCAATGGCCATCCACGTTCTACCCAGCCTAGGACTCGTGCTAGGGTGTGGTCGCATTTGGTTTCTCTCACGATATCTCGGGCGGTCAGTGGCGGCGAGTTGAGTGCCTCGATTTGTAACGTGGTTACCATTGGTGCCGGATCATCGGGAGTCTCTGGAAGCGGTGCTCGGCTCAATGCGTCAGCATGGGGAATGGCTTTCCCCGGGCGGTATTGCAGCCGATAGTTATAAGCAGCTAAGAATTCTGACCATCGGGTCATCCTAGGAGATAATATGTAGGGAGTCGGCTTAACTCTGGCTATTATCCCTAACAAAGGTTTGTGGTCAGTCACAATAGTAAAAACCCTACCATACATGTATTCGTGAAATCTTTTCACAGCTGAGACAATTGCGAGGGCTTCTTTATCAATTGGCCCATAGTTCTGCTCAGTTTTTTAAAGAGTCTTTGAAAAATATGCAACAAGGGCTTCGTTCCCATTAGGCAGTACGTGGCTCAAAATGGCGCCCATCCCGAAAGGTGATGCATCACAGGTTATAACTAACAGCAAAGTCTCGTTATACTGCATGAGTACAGAGTCAGAAGTGAGCAGTTTTTTAACATTTCGGAACGCCTGTTCTTCACGGTAACCCCATAACCAATTTGCTTTTTTATCTGACAATCGGTGTAACAGTTCAGCGACAGTTGCTTTATGCAGTAAAAATACATTATAAAAATTGATGAGGCCTAGGAATGGCTGGAGATCGGCCTTGTTTCGTGGCCTGGGAGTGTTTTTGATCGCTTTTAATTTACTTTCGGTAGGGTGAATGCCCTGGCTATCAATCAGGTTACCCTAAAAACTCAACACTGTCAGTACACAATTTACATTTGTTTTTTTTTAACCTTAAGACCGGCCTCTTGGAATTTTTTTAGGACTAATTTTAACCGGTCCTGTAAGATTTTTTTTGTAGGGGCTGCAATTAATACATTGTCAAAATAGGGGACCATGCCCTTTATTCCTTGCAATAACCTTTCCATAAGGCTCTGAAAAATCCCTGGGGCTACGCTTATTCCGAATTGCAGCCGGGTACATTTAAAGGCACCTCGGTGCATCACAATAGTTTAGGCCTGTGCCGTTTTTTCACCTACTGGTAATTGCTGATATGCCTGAGCTAAATCCAATTTAGCGAAAACTTTCCCACCCCTCAGGGAATGGAGGAGGTGCTGCACCACGGAACTGGATACGCGTTCTTCTGCAGGGCGTGGTTCAAAGTGATCAGGTAGTCCCCACAAATTCGGATTGACCCGTCTGGCTTAATGGGTGTTACAATAGGGGTTTCCCACAGGGAGTGATCAATGGGCTCCAACACCCCCTGAGCTATCAGTTTGTCGAGTTGTTCGGCGATTTTTGATTTTAAGGCAAACGGAACTCGACAGGGCTTTAGGCGAATGGGAGCTATTTTTGGATCAAAGCTGAATGAGATCAGGTCCCCTTGTACTCGCCTAAGCTGTCTGCGAAGACGTCCCTGAACTCATAGATAAGGTCTTCCTCCCAGTCACAGCCACCGACTCGGTTTATGCCGGCCACTTCAATGCCGAGTGGCATGAACCATTGGAGGCCCAGCAGGCTAGGCCTATCTCTATCAATGACCGTTAAAGGTAAGTATGCTGTGTGCTTCTTGAAGGAGACTCGGACTCTGCAGGACCCGACGACGGGAATTCGATTCCCCTGGTAGTCCTTGAGGATGAGGCGTTGGAAACGGAGATCTTGGCGTTGAATTGTGGGGATAAGTTGCTTGAGTGTCTTCCAAGATACCATCGAGAGGGACGATCCCAAGACGACCTCCATGTGGCAAGGCTGGTTCTCGATGGCTACCGTGACTCGGATTTTCTTAGTGTCCAAGGCTGAGGCGTGACCGATTGTGATAGTATGGTGAGCCTCTTCTCTCTGCAAAGCTCGATTTCTGTAGGAGTGGTTTACTGGCTCTCGCCTTACAGGACGGTTTCCTGTCAATTGGCGATAGTTAGCCCCTTTTGAGGCCTGGATGGGTCCTGGCAAGCTGTGGCAGACCCGTTCGATGTGGCCTCGTTTCCCGCACTCATGGCAGAGTGCATCGCGGAATTTGCATTCGGACCTGGCATGGTTAGCTCCACAGCTAGCGCAAGGGCGTAAGGGCTTCGGGCGTGGGTCCTGGTCGGACCGCAGTCGATGGACCCCTTCTTCGTCGCTGTCTGACGATGAAGAGAAGTCCTCGTGGTGCATTGTCGCAAGCTGCCCTTCTGAACTAGGTGAGATTTCGCTGGCCGGTGGTGGTACCGGAGTGCGGTTTCGGCGTAGTTGTGCAGCTGACTTCCTGGTTGCTTCTGCTGCAGTAGCATTGGCAATGGCGTCGACAAGGCTGATGTTGCCTTTCGCCATCAGCTTGCTTTGGACGCCTGGTGCATCTATTCCCAGAACTATGCGATCTCTTAATGCTTCTTCTAGATCGGTGAATCCGCAGAGGCCTCCCAAATTTCGGAGGTCTGCTATGAAGTCAGCCACGCTTTCTCCCTTTCGCTGGCTTCTTTGATCAAACTCGTGGCAACTCACGAGCGTAGGCACGGTCAGGGCGTAGTGGTCTCACAGGATAGGTTCGAGGTAGTCCCAATCCATGGCCTTCACTTCTCGGGGTTTGGCTAGTGCTTTAGCCATCTTAAATACGGTTGGACTGCAATGCGTTAGGAACACCGCCCGTTTCTTCCCAGCTGTGGCATCCTTTAAGTTGTTCATCTCTAGGAACATTTGGAAATGATCCATGTAAGACTCCCAGTCTTCTTGGGTTGGATCAAACGGAGCGGGTGGTACGATGCCGCCGGACATGGTTCCGTTGTTGGTGTCGTCTGTCATGTGCTCGGTGTTCTTCGAAGTTTCGTTGGTTCAGATATCTCCATATCCCACCCTCGTCGCCAGTGTTAAGTTTTGAGTATGGGCGAGAAAGAATGGAGACAAGCCTTTGAACGGTGAACTTCAGCTCTTTATTTACATTGTGACTTCTTCAATTCAACAGCAGTAAAACCCGCCTTATATAGGCAAACCCTGTAATGTTTAACCAATAACGAGCTAGGAATGTTAGCTCTTATAACCAATAAGAACTCTCTGTTAAGGGCCAATCAGATTCTCCGGAACGGGCCAATCCGGTCCGGCCACTTAACAACCAATCAGAAGTGCAGGGCCAGAACCCTGCACTTACTCCAAGCTCACACTTTATTAATCTTATTGCATACACAACATTAACCATGGTGCAATTACAGCTAAATCCATCTTATTCTAAATGCTTGGGGTATAATATCAGAGAACATTGGCCCTGGAGCCCAAGCCAGCTAGATGCAGCTGAAGTTGCCATGTTGTAGTCCTTTGGAATTCTGCTATCTGCAGAAACAAGTTCTTCCTAATGTTGAAAGACTCACTGAAATAGAGCTGAATGTAATAATGAATTTTGAAAAGGATTGGTTGGGTTGGTTTCTGATTGATCAACTAAACCAATACAGGCTACAGAGTGAAGATAAAATGCATTTAAAAATACTTCAATGAACAAGACGAAAAAGATTCATATCTATTTTTCAAGACTTGATGAGAGTTTGGTGCTGCCTACATACATTTTACAGGTGATTTTTTAAAGAAGCAGACTCTTATTGAGTGGCATTGTCCACCCTGGGATTTTACACTGTGAAATACTAGTAATAGTAGCTGGTGGCAAATTAAGGTTCACTGATGCCCTAAGCACTGACAAATCTTGGTGCCCCCATCCTTTGTACGTACTGTACAAACAAAGCCATATTCTCAATGCTTTGGTGCCCCTTTGGAGCCTGGTGCCCTAAGCATGTACTTAGTCTGCTTAATGGTTAATACATCACTGATAGTAGCATATAGCTTACTTTAAGAAGAATGACTTTAGGGCATCTAAATACCTGGGTATTATAAGTCAATCTTGACAGACTGTTTGATCTGCAAGATCATCTGCAAGATCTTGCCTTTTCCATCAGAAGGATAAAAGTGACACTGGCATTGCTCCACAGGCATCAGACCTTTGGTATCTGCATGCAGCGCAGGTACACAAGAAGCAAGGCTGTTGTCAGTCTGACAACAATCCCCTTTGTAGAAACTGTTGGCCACAGTCTAGAAAGACTAGAAAGAGAATTGTTCCCCAGTTCCTCCTCTTCTTGCAGGTCTTTGGCGCTCTTCTCAGTATAGCTTGAAAGCAGCCAAGTTGTTCCTGGGGATGACATGGAATCCTTGAGGATATTCAAGAGAAAAATTGTAATTCTTCCCCAGTCTGGGTTTTAAGTTAAGCTGAAGAAAACTCTGAAGCAGAAGTGGGGACGATGGGTCTTTTATGACTTGTGGATTTCAAGTCCCAGAGTTCCTGCTAGCTCAGGAATTCTGGGACTTGAAGTCTACACGTCATAAAAGGGGCCATCAACCCCCACTTCTGCTTGAGACTTGCTTCTTTGGGGCTGTTCTTAGCAGCTACTTTATGTAATTTGCTAGTCCAAGCCCAGAAGATTCGCCAACATCTCAATTGTTGACAGGAACGGACCTGCTTAGAATTTGGATGGGAGGCAATTGGGAATCTCAAAGCCACTTGGTAATCTGGATGGGTCCAGGAGCTGAATTTGCCTTTAGAGAGACAATCTTGACCTAGAACTGGTAGAAGATCTTGGCTTGGAGAAATGTTATCTCACAGTTAGCTACATCTTTCCATATTTGCAAGCTCTTTGCAAGACTTTGCCAAAAGGATTTTGGCTTTTTTTTTCTTTTTAATGGCTAATTAGTGTCAGATTTCTCTAGGTTGACATCCTTCAGGTGTGCCAAATCACAACATGTGATTTGGAGTATGTTAAGAAGGAGAAGATAGGTTTTCAAAATGATAGTCTACACCTTTCTGATTTATTTCGTTTCTACAGTGAAGTTCTTTCTTTAAAAAACTTGGACGGGTAATTTTCAATTTATGACCACAACTAGGACTGGAACATCTGTCATTAAACAAGATAGTCATTAAGTGAGTTGTGTCCAGTTTTTGCTGCAATCATTAAGTAAATCACATTCATTAAATGAATCGCACAATTGTGAAGGGACTCCAGCTTGCTGATTTTGCTTGTTGAAAGCCATCTGGGACGGTCCCAAATGGCAATCAGGTGACTTGGGATGCTACAACCATCATAAATGCATGCTTGTTGCCAAGTGACTGAATTTTGATCATGTGACCTGTATGGCTGCCGCAACTGTCATAATTCTAAGGCAGGGGTCTTCAAGCTTGACAGCTTTAAAACTTGTGGACTTCAACTCCCAGAATTCCTCCTCCTGTCATGTTAGCTCAGGAATTCTGGGAGTTGAAGTCCACAAGTCTTCAAACTTGCCAAGTTTGAAGACTCTTGCTCCAAGAACTGCTTGTAAGTCACTTTTTCAATGCCATCAAAACTTTGAATCGTCACTAAACAAGAGGTCATAAATAAAGGATTACCTGTAATGCATCCGTTGATGACAGAGCCAGTGATAAACAGCTAGCAGAACCCAGCTCTCTTTCCTGGTTCAAACTGACCTTTTATGCAATATCAGATATTTGGCAGTCAAAAAAGTCAAAATGGCAGGCATGGTTGGGTGCCCCATATTTTCCACATAGGTCAAAATGGCCAAATACTATGATTGTGTGTCTCATGCTCACTGTTTTGATATTATCACCTGCATGGGGTGCTTTTGACAAGACTGCTGGTCTCAGGAAGATATTTATTTATTATTTAGCATATGGCATATCATATGTGGGCTAGCAATATAAACTAACATTTAACTAGGTTAGTAGAATCCAATAAAATATAAATGTTAACAAGGTCTATGTTCAATTATCAATGTCCAGGCCATCTAACCGTTGAAGTGCAGCATTGTTTATCAGATACTGGACCGATATATGCCCTCAGCTTACAGTCAGTCACAATGTGACCTACAGCTTGATGTGGTCACACTGCATAGAAGATACTATATGCTCCATTTATTCAAAGAGTTCCAGTTGATGCCATATGAGATGTGAACCCTATTCAGGATTGTCCATTGCTGACATGGTATTTGAAAGCTTGGCACCTTTTTTTAGTGGGCCCATTTATATGATGTGAGGGTCCTTTATTTTTTTATTTCCTATATTTATATAGGAAGGCATTTCTTCTGCATTATAAACACAGATCTGGAGCACTTTTAGAAATGCATTAAATCTATGTTCAAGAGCCCTGGTGGTGCAGTGGTTAGAATGCAGTTTTATAGGCTAATCCTACTGATTGCCAGCAGTTCAATCCTGACCAGCTCAAAGTTGACTCAGCCTTCCATCCTTCCGAGGTCGGTAAAATGAGGACCCAGATTGTATGCTGGCTCTGTAAACTGCTTACAGAGGGCTATGAAGTCTTATTTGCGGGACTGGATGGTAAAATATATAATGAATGGTTGCTGGAATTGGGTATGTCTAGTTTGATAAAAAGAAGGACTACAGGTGACATGATAGTAATATTCCAGTATTTGAGGGGCTGCCACAAAGAAGAGGGAGTCAAGCTATTCTCCAAAGCACCTGAGGACAGCACAAGAAGCAATGAGTGGAAACTAATCAAGGAGAGAAGCAACTTAGAACTAAGAAGAAATTTCCTGACAGTTAAAATAATTGATCAGTGGAACAACTTGCCTCCAGAAGTTGTGAATGCTCCAACACTGGAAGTGTTGTGAACTAATAAAATACTCAAATAAAGTTTATCAAAAGCTTTAGAAAATAGCAGGGTTCTAGCCCTGCACTTCTGATTGGCCGATAATAGCGATATTGGATTGGTCCATTCAGGAGAATCTGATTGGCTGTTAACGAGCCACTCTCATTGGTTAAGGGGGTTAACACTCCATGTTTCCTATTGGTTACTAGAGCAGCAGCTTGACTATAAAAGGGCTGCTTTTGCTCTAGGGTTTTGCTCTGTTCAGAATGTATAATAAAGAGTTGAAGTTCACTGTTCACCGTCTTGTCTCCGTTCCTTGGGCCCATGCGCAGAACATAACACTGGTGACGAAGGTGGGATACGGAGACGTCAGAGCTGACTGAACACTACAGAACACTAAACAGGGCATGTGGCTGAAGGCGCATCAATGGCGGAAACCATGACCGGCAGCACCATACCACCCGCTCCATTCGACCCGGCACAAGAAGACTGTGACTCATACATGGACCGGTTCCAGATGTTTCTGGAGACCAACAACTTGAAGGATGCCACTACTGGGAAAAAGAGAGTGGTATTCCTGACTCACTGCGGACCTGCCATTTTCAAGATGGCCAAGGCACTGGTGAAACCGGCTGAGGTGAAATCCATGGACTGGGACGTCCTCGAGCCCCTCCTACGGGCCCACTATGCACCTACCATACCAACGCTTGTACGAAGACATGAATTTTACCAGAGAGACCAGCGGAAAGGAGAAAGTGTTGTAGATTTCATCGCGGATCTCCAGAACCTGGGAGGCCTCCGTGGGTTCGCCGACCTCGAAGAAGCTCTCAGAGACCGAATAGTTCTGGGATTAGATGCACCGCACGTGCAAAGCTAGCTGATGGCGAAAGGCGACATCAGCCTTGCAGATACTATTGCTGAAGCTACTGCAGCACAAGCAACCAGGAAGTTGGCTGCCCGAATGCGCCACACCAACGCCCCACTCTGCCAACTCGCCGGCGAAACCTCACCTCTCCTGGAGGGACATGCAATGGCAACCCACCACGAGGACCTCGAATCGTCATCAGAAAGTGATGAGGAAGAAGTTAACCGGCTCCTGTCTGAACGAGACCAACGCCACCAGCATAACCAGAGACTGCAATATCAATGCGCAGGCTGTGGGGCAAACCACCCACGATCAGACTGCAAATTCCTCGATGTGCTCTGCCATATTTGTGGGAAGAGAGGCCACATCGGAAAGGTCTGTCGAAGCAAGATAGGAACCCACCCATTTCAGAGGGGGATCAACTATCGCCAACCCACAGGGCGTCGTCCTGTGAACCGGGAACATTTGAACCACCAATGGAACAACCACTCCTACAGAAACAAACCACTAGCCCATTCAACGAAACAAGAAGAGGCACACCAAACTATCACGATTGGTCATGCATCATCATTAGATGCAAAGAAAATCCGAGTGAAGGTTTCCATTGAAAACCAGCCCTGCGTGATGGAAGTCGATTCAGGATCGTCCCTCTCGATGGTTTCCTGGAAGACCCTGAAACAATTGATCCCTGCCGTCCGGTGGCAAGACCTCAGAACCCAAAGAATCATTCTCAAGGACTATCAAGGAAACCGAATTCCGGTCGTTGGATCAAGCCTAGTCCGGGTCTGATTCAAAAATCGTACTGCATCCTTACCATTGACCGTCGTCGACCGTGATCGGCCTAGTTTGTTAGGCCTTCAATGGTTCGCTCCGCTTGGGATTGAGGTAGCTGGCATTCACCAGACCAGCAGCGACGATTGGGAGGAGGCCCTCATCCAGGAATTCCAGGACGTTTTTGCAGACAAACTAGGCGAGTACTTGGGGACCCTGATATCATTTAACCTCAATCCCGAAATAGCTCCCATCTGCCTTAAACCTCATCGAGTCTCTTTTGCCCTTAAACCAAAGATTGACAAGCAGCTTGATAAATTAATAGCCCAGGGTGTTTTAGAACCAACTGACCATGCTCCTTGGGAAACCCCAATCGTAACACCCATCAAACCAGATGGATCGTTAAGGATTTGTGGGGACTACCGTGCCACCCTGAATCACGCCCTTCAACAGAGCACTTACCCGGTACCGGTGGTACAACACCTCCTCCATTCCCTGTGGGGTGGAAAGGTCTTCGCTAAATTGGATTTAGCACAGGCATGCCAACAACTGCCTGTCGATAAAAAAACAGCAGAGGCACAAACAATCATTATGCACCGAGGCGCTTTTAAGTGCAACTGACTCCAATTCGAAGTTAGTGTGGCCCCAGGGATCTTTCAGAGCTTGATGGAGAGACTGTTACAGGGAATAAAAGGGGTCGTACCATACTTTGATGACATTTTAATTGCTTCCCTGAATAGAGAAATACTAAAGGAGCGTCTTAGACTCATACTCCAGAAATTTAAAGACTTTGGCCTTAAAGTTAAAAAAAAAAATGTCAACTGTGTACAGATAAAGTAGAGTTCCTGGGGTACCTAATCGATAAACAAGGCATTCACCCCACCAGTAGCAAGTTAAGGGCAATCAAGAACGCCCCAAGACCCAGACACAAGACTGATCTCCAAGCTTTCCTGGAGTTTATTAATTTTTACAACATCTTCCTGCCCCACAAAGCGACTGTAGCTGAGCCCCTACATCGGCTTCTCGATAAAAAAGCAACCTGGGTTTGGGGGCACCGAGAGGAACACGCGTTCTGACAAGTGAAAAACCTATTAACTTCAGATGCTGTTTTAATGCAGTATAACGAGACTTTGCCTTTAACAATCACATGTGACACGTCACCCTTTGGAGTAGGAGCCATTTTGAGCCAAGTGTTACCAAACGGCAGTGAAGCCCCTATTGCCTATTTTTCAAGAACTCTATCAAAGGCTGAACGTAACTACAGTCAAATCGATAAAGAGGCTTTTGCTGTTGTATCTGCTGCTAAACCGTTTCATGAATATGTCTATGGACGAGTTTTTACTATTGTTACCAATCACAAACTGTTGCTGGGGATTATAGCGGGAGACAAGCCAACCCCCTATATATTATTACCTAGAATGACTCACTGGTCAGAGTTTTTGGCTGCGTACAATTATAAGCTGCAGCACCACCCGGGGAAAGCCATTCCCCATGCTGACGCATTGAGCCATGCACCACTTCTGGAAACCATCGATGACCCAGCTCCAACCCTTACAACGCTCCAGATTGAAACGCTGCATTCACTGCCGCTGACCGCTAGAGATATTGCAATCGAAACAAAACGTGATCCTATCTTAAAGCGGTTCTTAGCTGGGTCGAACGAGCGCATGGTACAGTTTGTTAAAAAAACCCTCTACAAGATGGACTATGGGGACATTGAAGATAAGATAAATAGAATACTCCTTCTCCAACACATCACTCCACACAGCATCACCAACAAGACTCCAGCGGAACTATTGATGGGACACAAACTCCGCTCCCACCTCGACCGGCTTCACCCATCTTACGAGCCAGAGAAATCCTGTGGATCTAGCGGAAAATGCCGTGAGTTCCAGATAGGTGACTTAGTTTTCGCCAGAAACCTTTCTGGCGAACTGTTGTGGATTGAGGCCACTGTTATTCAAGCCACTGGACCCAGGTCATACCGGCTGAAAACCTGCAATGGAAAAATATGGAAATACCATATTGATCAGCTTCGCTCGAGGCTCCAACCTAGTTTCCGCGACTCCAGTAACTCCCAAACTGAGGGGGGAGGGGATGTCGAAGAAACCGAATTTGAAATGGCAGAAAGCAGGAACGAAAGAAGTCAGCCATTGGGCATGACAAGTGAAGAAGGATCAAGGATGGGGGTGGCCTCGCCACAGAGGAACAACCCAACAGAGGCAAGCCCGCAAGGGCCAGAGGACTATGATGAGAACACTAGCGGCACCGAGTCTTCCAACGAGGAACCACCAGCATCCGACGTGCCCAAAAACACCCCGTCAAAACAGGCTTTCGGACAAGAACTGGTGGGACAGCGTAAATCCAATAGACAATCGAAGCAACCTTCCTACCTCAGAGATTATGTCACCGCACCCCTCAAATGGAACCCGGGGGGAAGGGGTGTTGTGAACTAATAAAATACTCAAAATAAAGTTTATCAAAAGCTTTAGAAAATAGCAGGGTTCTAGTCCTTCATTTCTGATTGGCCGGTAATAGCGATATCGGATTGGTCCGTTCAGGAGAATCTGATTGGCTGTTAACGAGCCACTCTCATTGGTTAAGGGGGTTAACACTCCACGTTTCCTATTGGTTACTAGAGCAGCAGCTTGCCTATAAAAGGGCTGCTTTTGCTCTAGGGTTTTGCTCTGTTCAGAATGTATAATAAAGAGTTGAAGTTCACTGTTCACTGTCTTGTCTTCGTTCCTTGCACCTATGCACAGAACATAACAGGAAGTTTTTAAGAAGATTGGACAACCATTTATTTGAAATGGTATAGGATTTCCTGCCTAAGTGGGGGTTGGACTAGAAGACCTCCAAGATCCCTTCCAACACTGTTATTCTATTCTATTCTTATTGCTATTTCTATGTTCAAAATAAGGCTTGACCAGAGGTGGTATTCAGCAGGTTCTGACCAGTTCTAGAGAACCGGTAGTGGAAATTTTGAGTAGTTCAGAGAACTGGCAAATACCATTTTTGACTGGAGAATTTAAGTATCCTTCCCCTGCCACGCTCACCAAGCCATGCCCACAGAACCGGTAGTAAAAAAATTTGAATCCCACCACTGGGCTAGACTAATGCTTTTCCATCTTCATGTCATGGTTACAGGGTAAGAATAAACTCAAACACAATTTCTCCTCCCATTTGTAATTTTTTGGACTCAAAATTCTGCTATAAGAATTCAGTCCCCACAGTTATTTTCCCCCCAGAAAGACCCAGAGGAAAATACAAAAGAAAATCTTTGTCCTGTCATCACTTTAAAACACCTCTCTAGTTTTGTATTGCATTTTTATATTCCTACTAACTGCTTCATTAAATTCTGCATAAACTCCACTTAGTTGAGTAATTGAAACAGCGAGTCAGATTCCTCTTGCTCTCTTTTTAAACAAAGGTAGAAAATCAAAATTAGCCGTTTTAAAAATTAATTTTAAAAGGAAGCCTTAATCTGCCTTGCAATGGCAACAATTTTATTCCCATTCATCTAATGGCTATGTTCACATTTCATTTATTAAAATTAATCTACTTCAATTATATTAAAATCAGCAGAACTGTGCTCGGCTATATTGATAGATAATAGCAATAAAGGGTAAGAAAGATTTCAAAGCACCAGAACTGCTGGAAATAGCAACCACATTGCAGTAATTGCTTGCTCCTAAAGAAGAAAAACAAAGATAGCCAAACTTCACCGCACTACTGGATGGCAAAAGCATTTATAATAAGATGATCCTGTAGGTATAAATCCTCCAGGGAAGCAGCACTGACCCTATATCTCAAAATGTGTTTTTAAATATATAAAGAAATAACAAATAATCCACAGTAGAGTAGGAAAGTGGGGCATAAACAAATAAACAAATCAGCAAATATATTAGAGAAGCTGAATGTCCCACTTAAATGAAAGCTGCATTTTTTTTTTAAAAAAAAGTCACTCATTGGTTATCTAACCTAACCCCCAACCCCACTTGAGTTGACCTCTTCCTGAAGATGTGAGTAGTGAAATCACGTAAGGGGAGTCCTCATCTTACAACAGTTCTAAACAACTGTTCAGAATTACAAACGGCACTGAAAAAAGTGACTTACGATCTTTTCTAACACAACTGTTGCAGCATCCCCATGGTCACATGATCAAAATTTGGGCACTTGGCAACTGGTTCATATTTATGATGGTTGCAGTGTCCTGGGATCATGTGGTCACCTCTTGCAACCTTCTGACAAGCCAGGTCAAATGGGGAAGCCAGATTCCCTTAACAACCTGCAGTGATTCACTTAACAACTGTAGCAAGAAAGGTCATAAAATGTGGATAAGATTCACTTAAACAAACACCTCACTTAGCAATAGAAAAGCTGAGCTCATTGTGGTCATAAGTCGAGGACTACCTGTATTTCCTCTAACCTACTTTTTCAGAAGTGCCAATGGGGCTTTCTTAGCCCCATTTTCTAAACATCCTGTCTTGAAGGGTTGGCTAGAAACTGTTAGTGGTGTAGAGGTTAGAATGCCATATTGCAGGCTAATTCTGTCCACTGTCAGAAGTTCGATCCTGATGGGGCTCAAGGTTGAGTCAGCCTTCCATCCTTCCAATGTGGGGAAAATGAGGACCCAGATTGTTAGGGGCAGTAGGCTGACTCTGTAAACCACTTAGAGAGGGCTGTAAAAGCACTGTGAAGTGGTATATAAGTCTAAGTGCTATTGCTACTATCATAGCTCTAAAAGCAGTCAGAGCAAGGAAGGCATTTTACATATTACAATGGATCAGGAGAAATATTGATTCTGTCACATTCTGGTCTTCTCATCCCCATGTCATACAGCTCAGAGAGGGCTGCAAAGCATTATGAAGCGGTATATAAGTCTAAGTGCTATTGCTGTTACTGCTACACTACTATTGCTAAAAGTTAAAGGAAGACCCTCTTCATCAGAGGAAAGACCACAAATCATTTAATTAACATCTCTCTCCTAGAAGTACAAATTCTTATTCTCATACCATCTTCACATGGGATATCCACTGAGGCAAAGGAGAAAGAAAATATTCCAATTCAGACAGGGAAGAGGAGTGAATAGAAATCATTTTCTTCTGATTCATAGCACTAAATTTAGAGTGTTTACCCTTTGTGGGAAATGTATTAACAAGGAAGTCAAGGGAGGATAGATAAATAAAATCACACAATTAAAAGTGCAGAAGGCTAGTACCTCTCAGGAGTTGGGGCTCCATACTCCCTTGCCATCAATTGTGTTAGCTGGGATTGATACTAATCAAATGCTAAAATATCTAGAAGGCCCCAGGTTGACTGCTCAAGCATTTTATCGGTGGACTGTTCTATTAACGATTCTATCTTGCTTTTGTTAATTTTCCTTTGTTTTTACCTTTTACTGCTTTTTGGCTTTGCCCTCAATAAATAAATATCTAGGGAATTTGATACTTTAAGTAAGATACAGTCATGGCCAGCAATTTAGTCACTGTGAAGCAGGGGTGTTCAATTTGGGCAATTTTAAGATTGGCTGAAGAATTTTGGGAGATGAAATCCACAAGTCTTAAGGTTGCTAAGTTTGGACACTCCTGGTGTAAAGGAAGACAAAGAAGTTCATAGATGCTAGAGGCTTTGTGTCACAGTAGCTTATGAGGATATATACTAATTGCTTGGGAATAAATAACAGGTGTTTAAACATCTCCTCCTCCTCCTCCTCCTCCTCCTCCTCCTCCTCCTCCTCCTCCTCACTTCCAGAAATAACTTTTAATAGTTCTCTGAAGGCCTCTCTTAGGGCATTGTTTCTAAATTTTATTGAGCAGGACTCTCCTTCCAAAATTATCATTTGAAGTGTGGTCATTTCAAGCTTTGAGCTGTTAAGATTCTGTATGTAGTCCACTGATGAGAAAAAAAAATAAAATAGGACATGCATGCAGACTGAATGACTAACATTTTGCACCAATAAGATAATAAGAGCGTCGGGCTTGATGGAAGACCCAATGCACAGAATGTTGCATTTGCAGTCAAGGTGACAAGTAAAGTTGTTGGGTTCCCTTCTCACAGCATATTATTTACACATGTACTTTCATAGATGGATTCTTTTATGAATATTTTTATGAAAAGATTTTATAAATCATTTTAAAAACTACAGAAATATATCAGAAAAAGAAAAAGGATTATAAAAAGGCATAATGAGTAATGGTTAACTGAGGAACATCTATAAATTCATATATTTAGGGAGGCCATAGACTTCCAAGTAAGTGTGGAAGTTAATGGCCAGGGAATTTCCATTTTAGGCCCAGTCCTTGCTCTGCAACAGTTACTTTGTTGTTCTAACATCCTTATGCAAAGTACTTCAGTGCGTTAACTGCCAAAAGAAGAAAACAAAATCCACAAAAAAGTCTTCTAAAGATGTTTGACCTTGCAATATCTGTAGGCCAATGATGAACTGATGGCATTATTCTTAATTTTGTCAATTGAGACTTACATGCCTTGATTTATTTACCTGGCTGCTTCTCTTTTTCTCGCTCTAAGATTGGGATTTCTGTATTTCACCTTCTTACAAAGTGCCTCAGGGCATTAAACTAAAGCAATACGATTAAACAATGAAACCATATAAACAACAAAGCAGCAGATAAAAAGAACACCCACTCAATAACAAGAATGAGTGGAAGGTTTTAACGTAAAGGAGGCCAATCTGTGGTCTTCTAGCTTCAAAAGCTCCCAACAAGTAGTTAGTTCCCATCTCAAATAAGGAAACTATAGAGTAGGCCAGTGAGAAAAGGATCAAAAACTGAAGAAAGGGGTGGCAGAAAGGAAGGAAGGAAAAAGAAAGAAAGAAAGAAAGAAAGAAAGAAAGAAAGAAAGAAAGAAAGAAAGAAAGAAAGAAAGAAAGAAAAGAGTGAGGGGGGATGGTCCTCATCACTTTTGGCTGTGGACATGTCCATCCCTATCTTTGGTTTTGCCTATGGCAAAACCTGCAGACCATCACATATCATCCTCAAAGGAACACATATCATCCTCAAAGGAACACATCCTCAAAGGAACACAGCTCTGCCCCTACATCAAAGCCAAAAAGGAAACCTATCAGAAGAATGGAAGAAAAGTCAAACAGCATTAATGAGTCAAAAGAGTAAAGTTATGTTGTTGTCTAAAAAAATGTCAGGATCAGATAGGCATGACTTTCGAAGTTGTTTCAAATTTATTTGAATGTCGTTCTACTGACAAATTTATCTCTTTATTACTAGACATGCATCCCCACCCAAAAAAAAGATGATGATGAGAACATGCCAAAAAGGACACAGTGGATCATCGCTGGAAGTACACTGCATTTAGCATCTGATTTCATCTCCCTGTGGTTGGACACAAAGGCTCCCGCATAATCTGACAATTTTTCATCTGGCCTCACAAGCTGTCCTCTTCAAAAGCAGGTAGATATTTGAATGTTATTTGGTTGTCATATCTTGGGAGAAATACAACTGCTAATTCTCCAATGCTCAAGGTCACTTAAGAGCACAAGAACAAAGTACATGTTTTTGTGGGTTTGTTATATCCGTGTCCCAACTAACCAAGTAACAATTCGGGGAAATGTGCCCTAATCAATGTGCATGTAGAAAATTCATTTCTATTACCAAGAAGAGAACTTAGATAAAAACCCAAGATGTAGGAAACTATAAATTTTACTTGAAGTTGCATGCTATTCAGCACCTCCCAGTCTAGAATTCAAGCATTGATAAGCCTCTCTTAGGACATTGACTGCAAATCTCCATAGTCATTGATGAGCCTCTTCAGACATTAGTTTTGAACATTTGGAAGATTAATGGGATTCATATTTTTGTCTGGCAGTGTAATTCTCTCCTCTCCACTCCTCTCCTCCTCTCTCTTCTCTTCTCTTCTCTTCTCTTCTCTTCTCTTCTCTTCTCTTCTCTTCTCTTCTCTTCTCTTCTCTTCTCTTCTCTCCTCTCCTCTCCTCTCCTCTCCTCTCCTCTCCTCTCCTCTCCTCTTCTCTCCTCCATTCAATTACAATGAATACAGAACAGGACAAGTAGAGGACATAATTATCTGCATGGCAGGAAAACCTGCTGTGAGAGCATCCCTTTTTGTAGCAACAGCTGATAAGGCAGGGATACAACATCAGGTCAGTAGTAAAGCTAACATCAGGAAGAAAGAGCTATTCTACCCAAAGGAACAGCTACTCATTTATATCCTCTACTATATCGCAGGGGGAAAACTGTGTTAGTGGCAAAAAAAAAAAAATCAGTACTCTGGAAGCATTCTTCCTGACTTACAAGTTTCATTAAAAGGCATAAACTTTCATGAGCAGTAGCTCATGAAATTTAGGAATTAAATTTCCTAAATTTGAGAGGGGGAGAAAATAGATTACCTCACCAAAGCCAAGAAGCAATTCCCCAGTACCACATTCTATTAACTTCTGTCCTCAGATTCCACCACAAAATACAGAGAGAAATACATAATCTGATGAAAGAATTCCCTAAAAATAACCAAAACTGTATCAATATAAAAATGCCCCAGAAGTTCTGATCAGGCATCTACAACTTACTTCAGAAAATACACAATTCAGGCAACATATGCTGTTCCATTGTGTTAAGCATAGGAACTATCACAACTGGAATGTAGATTTGATGGACTCTAGGTTCAGCTGTTATGGCCCTCAACTCCCAACTAAGAAACAAATACCACACACCTCCAAAATGAAATCCATAAGCAATCTCTCTAGCAACACAATTTTAGCCACCATGGATATTGAGATACTTGTTGTGGTTCGCCAGCAGCCGATGAAGCCAGCAGCAGAATCAGACAGTGTGGAAGAATGGGGACCAGTCAGGGAGTCTGGAGTGGGTCCTGCATCTGATGCAGAGATGGGGCCAAGACTATCTGGGAGTGGGGTGCTGCCTTTGGAGCCTTTGGAGTCTGGCAACAGTGAGGCAGAGTGTCAGCCCTCAAGATACTTTCCTCTGTTGCTTTTCTGCTATTATTTCATTATTTCTCTGGGCTGTCATGACAACGGTGGGAGGGGGGATAATGCTAGGGAAGAAGACTGGAGGTGTTTGCATTCCTTGCTGGGCTAGCAGGGGAGGGGGGATTCTTTTCTTTAACTTTCCGTTTCTTGGCTATCTTCTGTCCTCTTTTGCGCAACTGCGAACTTTTATCAAAATATGTCAAGGTCATTTGACAAGACACCTCATCACCATCTGGAGATGACCACATGAGCTTATTCAGAAGTTTTAATTGGAAGAATAATTTGAACTTTGGGGGGTGGAAACAAACCTAATTCTTTGTATGTGGATTCTACCCGCCAATTTCTCAGTTTCAGAATTGATTTGTAGCTTCCACTTTATTTTCCAGTAAAAGGATAACTTTGCTCTACACCATGGAGTCTGAGTATTTCTTTCTTGGGATCTAAAGGGAGCACAGCCTGACATTATTCCAAAACTCCCACATCAACCCACCCGGAGAAAACAGCAACTTTTCTTCCGAGGGGGTTTCATCTCATGTCGTCTCCAGCCAGCGATGACGAGGATCAGGGAGCTGTGGGGGGGCCGCTGATACTGCTACTGGAGATGTCGGTGACTGACCTGCTGGCTGACTTGACTCTGGAAGAAACCCCAGTCGAGATGCCCAGATGGTCGTTGGGGGTTGGTTGGAGAGACTCTGAAGACCCCCCTCCTCCCAGAATCACTGTAAGGCAAAAAGGTGCGAGAGAACGGCTGTGGCAGGAGGGGGAGGAGATGGAATGCAGACTGGATCAAGCCGGGAAATTCCTTATGGATGTTTCTGAGAAGCCCGGCACGGTGCAAAGGTATGAGGGGGAAGAGGGAGCGAGATCAGCCCGGGGAAGCCAAGCTATCCCTACCCCCCTTGCCCAGCCTACGCCAGCACAGCCGCCCGCTGCCGCCCGGGGAGCCCCAGCAATAGGGGTGGTTCCTGCAAGATACCACCTGCCCCCCCTAGATGTAAAGTTTGGAGGAAATCTCAGAGATTTGGTATTTTTCCTGGTACAAGTTGGGAGTTATATGGCAGAATTTGAGCGGGAGTTCACCTCTGAAGCAGCCAAAGTGAGAAGTGTTACCAGAACCCTGGAAGGGATGGCGGCAGACTGGGTGGTGACTTTGTACAATGATAACTCCCCTCAACTGCAAACCCTCAATGTTTTCATGACTGCACTGAGGAGAAGGTTTGAGGACCCTCTGGCAGAGAGAAAGGCCAGAATCAGAATGAAGACCCTAGTCCAAGGGGGGAGATCGGTGGCAAACTACACCCAAGAATTCAGGCAGCTGGCATACCACATCCGAGGTTGGTCCCAGGAGGCCCTGGTGGAAGCCTACAAAGATGGCTTAAATGAAGATGTGTACCACACGTGCATCTCCAGAAGGGATCCACGTGATTTACAGTCATGGTACTTGCTGGCAGAAGAGGTGGACATTGATCTAGCCCGAAACAGACGCAGAGGAGGTCCCGCCTGGAGAAAACCGCTTCCCCCATGTCCCCGAGAGACCTCAAACCCCCAACCAGGAGGGGTGGCGGCAAGAGCCAAGACCACAGTATGTTTCCGTTGTGGGAAGGAGGGCCACCGGATGCCGGATTGCTGGGTAAAGACGAACCCACCGAAAGCGCGGGACCCCGGGAAGAAGCCTAAAAACCCCTCAACCAAGCCTCGCGAGACCGGACTGAAGACAAGAGAGGTTGTAGAGGTCGCCCTTTCGGTGGGAGAGGAGCTGGAACCTCCAACCCCACTCGACGAGAACGAGACAGATTTGGAAGATGACGTCCCGGTAAGTCCTAACCAAGGGCCCATGACCATCCCAATAAAGTTAAGGTGGCCCACCTCTGGGACTGAGGGAGTGATGTTGGCCTTACTGGACTCGGGGTGCACGAGGTGTGTAATTAACATGAAAGTGGTTAAGGGGATGGGCATCGGACTGAGAACTTTAAAAACGCCCATATCTTTCTGCCAACTGGATGGGTCGGTGGCGGGAGGTTGCCCCACACGTTTTATAACAGAACCCCTAGAGATGACCATGGGAAACCACCATGAGACCCTGTCTTTTATTGTGGCCCCTGGGATGGAACAGCCTCTAATATTGGGACTACCATGGCTTCGGAAGTGGAATCCCCATGTGAACTGGAGAGAGGGGTGGATATGCATCCGCACTGATCGGCCACCAGAAGGGGAGGAGCAACTCTATCTGGAAGGGGAGAAGAAATCCCATCTGAAGTCCCAGGTACCCGCCGAGATAGCTTCTACAGGTGCCGAACATGTGGAAGGGGAGGAGAAAATCCCGAAGGAGTATTGGGACTTAAGAGAGGTGTTTAGTGAAGAGGCTTCCGACGAGCTCCCCCCACATCGGTCGACCGATTGTAGCATTGAATTCCTGCCGGGGGTGACGCTCCCGAAACTGAAAATGTATCCGATGACACCGGGGGAGTTGGAGGAATTGAGGGCATTTATCAACAAGAACTTGCAACGGGGTTTCATCACGCCTGCCAGACCTTGAGTGGCGGCCCCTGTGATGTTCCGCGAGAAGAAAGATGGCTCCAAACGTCTGGTAGTGGACTATAGAAACCTGAACGTAGTATCCGTAGAGAACATGTACCCCCTCCCTCTGATGAAGGACATGTTAGCCCACCTGGCAAAGGGGAAGATTTTCACAAAGCTGGACTTGAGGGAGGCATACTACTGAATTCGGATAAAGGAGGGAGACGAGTGGAAGACTGCGTTCAACTGCCCAATGGGTTGCTTCCAGTTCAATGTTCTCCCTTTCGGCTTACAGGGGGCACCTGCTGTTTTCATGCAACTGATCAATCAAGTGCTTCACGAACATTTATACAAAGGGGTTCTGGTATACCTTGATGATATTCTTATCTACATGGAGACTAGAGATGAACATGTGAAACTGGTACGCTCTGTGTTGCACAAGCTGAGGGCCGCCAAATTGTACGCCAAACAATCCAAATGTGAGTTCCATCAAGAAAAAATCGACTACTTGGGATATCGGATCTCCCCCGAAGGCATTGAAATGGACCCAGAAAAGGTGTGAGCCATTTTGGACTGGGCCCCACCGAGAACTCGTAAACAGCTTTAAAGTTTTCTGGGATTTGCCAAATTTTATCGGCAATTCATCCCGTCTTTTGCAAAAATAGCCATGCCCATCACCAACCTCCTGAAAACAAAGGGGGAATTGAAACCAAAGCCCAGTCAACCATTGAATTGGACCATGGAGTGCCAAGCTGCATTTGAAATACTTAAGAGACTTTTTGCTGCAGAACCAATACTGAAACAACCAGAGATGGATGCCCCTTTCGTGATCCAAGCTGATGCAAGCGATGTAGCAGTGGGGGCAGTGTTACTTCAGTTAAACGAGAAGGGGACACTACAACCATGTGCTTACACTTCTTGTAAATTCACTGAGACTGAAAGGAGATGGGCCGTTTGGGAGAAGGAAGCGTTTGCAGTCCGTTGGGCTTTATTAGCTTGGAGGCATTTTTTGGAAGGAGCGAAACACCAATTTGAAGTGTGGACTGACCATAAGAATCTAGAAGCTTTAAAAACCCCTCGAAAGTTATCCCCTAAACAAGTTAGGTGGGCTCAGTTTTTCAAGCGGTTCAATTTCTCCTTGAAATATATACCAGGGGGAAAATTTTTTATGGCAGATGCTTTGTCTAGAATGCCTCAATACAACAGTATCCGTAAAGAAGTGATAAGGCCAATCGTGTCCACTACACAACTGGCTGCCCCTGTAGTTACCCACGCTCAAAAAAGAAACCAAGAGAAGAATCTATCCACTGATCAGTTTAAGGAGGCTTTGAAAACGGATGAGTGGTTTCTGGCAAATGCGAACAACTGCACTGTTCGAGATGGCCTAGCCTGGATGGGGGCGATATTGTATGCGCCTCAAAACCTGAGAAGCCACATATTGCAACAAACTCATGATTCCAAAGTGGCTGGTCATTTTGGGTTTGTGAAGACCTTACATTTGGTGAAACGGCAGTTTTGGTGGCCTTCGTTGAAAAAGGACATTGAGACTTATGTGGCGAGTTGTCCGATTTGCGCCTCAGCAAAAAGACCTCCTGGGAAGCCACCAGAACTGCTGCAAAATGTGGCCAGCCCAACTGCTCCTTGGAAGGAAATTTCCATGGACTTTATAGTAGATCTACCCAAGAGCAGTGGACACACAGTCATTTGGTTGGTGACTGACTTGTTCTCCAAACAAGCCCATTTCATCCCTTGCTCAAAGATCCCTTTGGCGAGGTCATTGGCCAGACTGTTCATTCTTCATGTCTACAGATTGCATGGTGTACCTGAACGTGTAGTTTCTGATCGGGGAGTCCAATTTACCTCGAATTTCTGGAGGGAATTTTTGAAGTTAATAGGCTCCACCCAAAGCTTAAGCTCCGCCCACCATCCCCAAACTAATGGAGCCTGCGAGAGAACTAACAGGGTGCTAGAATAATACCTCAGATGTTACATAAATTATCAGCAAGACAACTGGGTGGATCTACTACCTTTTGCGGAGGTGGCATATAATAACTCTGTTCACAGTAGTACGAAGTTTACTTCTTTCAAAATAGCAACGGGGCAAGATTTTGTACCCATACCTGAACTGCCTGGTGAAAACCCAACTGTCCAGTCACTGAGTGATTGGATATCTCAGCTTCAACTTAATTGGCCGGTCGTCCGCAAAGCTTTGGACGAGGCGCACCAATCTCATAAGAAATTTGCTGAAAGAAAGCAAACTCTGCAGACGTCATATCAAGTGGGCGATAAAGTATTTCTCTTGACCAAGTATTTGCAGACTACCCAAAAATTGAAGAAGTTGGGTCCTAAGTATGTAGGACCTTTCCCCATTGAGAGGATTATAAATCCTGTGACTGTTCAACTCACTTTACCAAAGACTCTTCATCGTATTCATCCAGTTTTCCACGTTAGTTTGTTGAAACCACAACGTACCTGTACCTTAAGACCGACCCAGTCTGATCCCCCCATACCATTGTTAATTGAGGATGAACAGCATTTCGAAATTAAAGAAATTCTAGACTCTATAAAATGGAGGGGTCGTACCCAATACCTGGTAGCTTGGAAACATTTTCCTCCGTCCCATTCTGAGTGGGTAAATGAAAAGGACCTTAGAGCTCCTGAACTATTAAAGAAGTTTTATGCCAAATATCCTGATAAACCATGAAAATGTATAACAATATTAACATGTAAATATGTTGTTTTCTTTTAGGGACTTATGTCCTTTTTCTAGGGGGTCCGAATGTCAGCCCTCAAGATACCTTCCTCTGTTGCTTTTCTGCTATTATTTCATTATTTCTCTGGGCTGTCATGACAACGATGGGAGGGGGGATTTTGCTAGGGAAGAAGACTGGAGGTGTTTGCATTCCTTGCTGGGCTAGCAAGGGGAGGGGGGATTCTTTTCTTTAACTTTCCGTTTCTTGGCTATCTTCTATCCTCTTTTGTGCAACTGCGAACTTTTATCAAAATTTGTCAAGGTCATTTGACAAGACACCTCATCACCATCTGGAGATGACCACATGAGCTTATTCAGAAGTTTTAATTGGAAGAATAATTTGAACTTTGGGGGGTGGAAACAAACCTAATTCTTTGTATGTGGATTCTACCCGCCAATTTCTCAGTTTCAGAATTGATTTGTAACTTCCATTTTATTTTCCAGTAAAAGGATAACTTTGCTCTACACCATGGAGTCTGAGTATTTCTTTCTTGGGATCTAAAGGGAGCACAGCCTGACACAGAGGACCAGGGGAGCCTGTTCCCAGTGCACATCTGCACAGAGCTGCTGGAAGGTGAGAGCAGCTGAAACAAAAGGGGCGACTCGGCAGTAAGGCTGGGAGATGATTGCCCCTCCCATAAGGTAAAAAAGTCAGGCCAAATGACAAAACCTTTGCAGGAAGCAAATTAGTTTGATCGGTTCTGAGTCATCCTTGAATCTCTTTGTACTTCGGTTGTTTTTTCTTTTACTACGGTTGGTTTCTTAATTTGATACTTCTGTTTTTAGCAGCACTTCACAGAACTGAAAGGTATGTGCTTATCTTGGGGGACTGCTTGAGATTAATTCCAGTTGGGAATGAAAACAATTTCCAGTGTTGCAATAAAATAGGTTTTGTTTTTAAAATAAGTTTGTGAATAATTACAGTTTACGAAGCCTGGGTCAGAACAGTACTATATAGCAACATTCCCCAAAAACATAGACTTTAGCCCATAAAGAATCTAATCACTGATGCCAAAACAGCACAGCTTGCCACTAGAATGTGTAATTTTATCCTCATCCAGAACTTCTTCACCTTTGGTAATAATGTGTACCTACAAATCAATGGTACAAATATGAGCACAATCGTGTCTCCTCATTGTATATCTTCCTGACTGATTTAGAACAGTATTTTCTTAATTCTCACCCCTTGAAGGCTTTAGTTGAGATTCTGCTTTATTTGAGATGCATTGATCTCATCTGCACTATGGAAATGATTCTCATTGTTCCATCATGATTTCAGCCTGATGGAAGATGCTACCTACATTTCCTTGACTGTGTAGAAACTATAAAGTAGGCACATAAACACCCTGGTATACTATCTCAGCAATTAACTCACTTCTCTGTCTCCCCTCCCAATTTCAATCTTACATCAAGCCTACATCAATGTAACCACTTCATGTATTTCATAGAGTTCACAAAATTTGTTTATTTGTTTGCTTGTTTATTTGATTATTTATTAAACAAATTTATAGAGTCACCAACTCACCCATAGAGGACTTCAGTGGGTGACAACATTTAACATTTTTGCCTTTAAATACTGTTTTTAAGTTGGAAAATATATACCCTGCTGCAATTTGCTGAGGAGATTGCACTGAGTCTTCATTCTGAGTCAGATACCTTCCTACTTATTAGCGAGTCAGAGGGTTAAATTTGCTTCCCATTAAAACTCTTTTGGATCAAGAGTGTTAGATTGATAGGAACCAAGCTAATTAAAGAACAGCTTCAGTGTCTACTACAAAGAAAATGAAACAGAAGAAATATGCATGTACTTCACAGAAAGCCCAAATACCCAAGTGAAATGGGCTATTTCAGAAGTATTGAAGCTTCCTCTAAAGCATAACAGATCTTTCCCAAATTCATTTAATATGAAGCAGGATGATCTGTGCTGAAGCTACAGACAGCTTTGGAGGATCATTGGATCTGGGAATTGATGTGGAGGAAGTTGTCGCAATTTTAGGCACACTTTCAGAGGAATTTGTTGCCCTCCTGTTTGGAGGAGGTAGAATTCTTTTTTTTTTTAAACAAACTTTATTAGTTTTTTTTAAATACAATACACAAACAAACAGAACATAGGATGTAGTGACATAAAATATCTTTTCTAAAAGAAACAAATAAACCATCTTATTTAAAAAGAAGATAATTCCAAATTATCACATTTCTATAATTTAATATATATATTTATCTTACCTAATCAACTTCATATCTTTTCCAAACTTCTCTTTATTACTCCTTTTCCTTCTACTAATTATATTTCTTTTGCCTTAAAGTATATATACTCATTGAATATAATTTCATTAGTTCTCTTCCACATCCTGTCAAACTTAAACAAACATTACACAAAACATAAATACATAAAACTTCTTTTTGGAAAGCGGCTTACCCCGGGTTAACTCTTTTTATACAGACATCAATCAAAGTTCACACTCACTTAATATACTATCTCATATCTTATTTAACATTCTCTATTTTCCATATATTTTCTCTCTCCTACTCATTCTTTTAATTCTGTTTTATTTATTCCATCTCAGTTTAAATAATTATATTTGCATCTTTGGTCTGTTTTCTTTCAATCACCTATTTATCCTTTCTACCTAATGCAATGTTTCTCCTGTAAACACTGATTGAAGTATGACAACTTTTTATCTTTCCCCTAAATAACACTTAAAGTAATACATATTTTCCATACTGATTCTGCTCCGTACATTCTAAGTATTACATTTCAAAATAATAAAACAAACAAATAATATTGAATTTAATAAGTAATAATAAAACTAAAAAAATGAAAAAGAAATATTAAATTTATAATATAATAAGAACAATATTTCATAGGAAATTAAACTCTATTATTAAAAACAATATTTCATAAGAAATTAAACTCTATAATTTAATCATGGCTTCCCTTTAATACATTTTTAACTCATATGATATTTTAATTTTCTAACTCAGCCTCAAATACTAATGTCTACAATACATTCTTATGTACTTTTGCAGAATCATTTTTATAAAATTATCTTACCCCTTATCTCTGAAAAAAAATTCATTTTTTAGCATCTTGTTTAAAGTCTTCATCACTTCTCTTTCCTTTTCCCCTTCTTTCTTATCAATTCTAGCTTTTTGACCCCCCCATCTCTCAAATTTCATTCTCTTAGTCTTCCCTCTCTGTTGTATTTCTCTTTTCTGTTGCTTTCTGATATCATATCGCTTTTTCATCTTATTTTTCTTTTTCTTGGTTGTTTTTTTAAGTTCTAAGTTCACCTTTTCCTTGCCCCCCCTTTGCTTTTCTTTCTCCACTAAGTGTATTTGTCCATTAAAGATGGCTTCTTCTCCTTCATCCCAGCCTTCCTGTCATTGTCATATTTCTTGATAGGTAGAGATTGCCATTTCTAAAAAGTGAAAAATGGATCCAGAAGAGCCCTTATCTTCTTCTTTCAGTCTTTGAAATTCCATTTGTGGTCTTTCAAAAGGTAATTCCATTCTTTCTTTCTTTCTTTTTTGAAACAACCCTAATGTCTTTAGTCCCTTTTTTTTTAAAAAAAGAGAATAATTCACAGAAATCCCAAAGTCACAAAGCAAACCAAATCAGAGCAAACAGTTTCATTTAGCACTTTCTTCTTTCTATATTTTCACCTCCTAGGGTAGAATTCAAATACGCAGTTCCAAGATAATCTTCTAGAAGTCGTAATGTCTTTTATTTCTGTTCTTATAAACCCAAAGCAGTCTCCTTTAGTACAATCTTATAATAAGTCTTTATCTCTTCCCTTCCCCTTGTAACAAATAGAAAGAATTTTAAGTTTTTAAATCCAATGTCCAGAAATCCTTTATCCCTTGGCTTTAAATTTCAAATTGAATTACCTTCAATGCCCAAGTAGATTTTCCAGATCTCCGTCTGCTATTTCTATGGGAAGGGAGAGTGAAGAAAAATAACTTTCCCTTGACAACTTTCTTCGCTGCTTTCCAATCTTCTTTGGGAAGCAATATATTCTTCAAGCAATTTAGTTTCCAGGGTATTTAAGAGATTCTTATTGTCCTGGTTCAGCCAACACTTTCACTTTCTCCTGCTTCCTCCAGCACAAATCTTATCCGGCTGCAGGCTTCTTTGTGGTGGCCATTACTGACCGCTGCTCCACCACCTTGGGAAAAAAGGGTTTTTCTGGCTGAGGAGGGGGTCTGCGACACCCCCAAACCCCTATCCAGATCCCCTCTCTCTTTGGCTGCCTCTACAAGGCAGCCATATCCCCCGAACCCATTTGGATAGGGGGCACCTTGGTGGCGAGCGCAGCAGGAAACGCGGAGAGTCGCGAATTCCTGCTGCCGCCGAAGCTGCACAAAACCGGAAGCCACGAGGAGGTAGAATTCTTTGAAGGTCTTCCCTGATAGCTACTCCAATGTACATCCCTTCAGGATGCTCCCTTCTTGCCCTTGCATAAGATAATACACAGAATTCTGCCTGACGTGTGTGCACTGGGTCACAGTAACATCTATGAGGATCAAAATAATGAAAGCTGCAATGTGCTATCACAATGCAAAGACCAACCCTTTTGTATGTGTATGTGACAACATAAGCCATGTCTAAAGGAACAGAACTTCTACACAGTGCTAGTTTCATTTTTCCTCCCTTTGCACTCCCACACACACTACAGCTAGCTCTGCTTGAGCAATGTATCTGTATGCATGTTAGATCTCAGGATTCCCTTGAACTAAAATGGCAGTATAAGATTTTTTTAAAATAAAAGCATCATATTTCATGTAAATAGGTATAATTTATTTATAGGCACAAGATAAATATGAAACTCTTCAAAATGCCTCTTGAACATTGATCAAATATTTTGATGCAAGCAAGAGAAAGAAATTTTAGATCTGAGATTACTTTTTTTTTAAAATGTGCTGCTTGCAGAATTCTTTTTATTTATACAAACACAGTCATACCCAGAACCTGCAACATAGTTTTCTCATTGAACTTGCTTGAGGAAATATATAGTACCTCTGTGCAGTTAGTGGTATATTACACTAACATATACACCAAAAGCAAAGCAATATTCTAAATCCAAGTGGCTCGTAAATATGCAAGTTATCTTTCAAAAGAAACCCCAGTGTGTAAAGATGAAACAGAGGTGTCAGGTATGCAAGAGGCCTCCTAGAAATAAAAATTGCAAACTATGGCAAATGCTAAATTATGTCGGTCATAAAGTCCATAGTTATCTCAGTGTCACCTTTCTCCCCTGCCTCTTTCTTCTTCTGACAGTTTTAGGAGAAATCCATTTAGAATTATGGGGTTATATTATGAATGAATGTGGGTCTTGGCTGCCATTCTCATTTAACACCCTCCATCTGAATTGTGGGCTTTTTCAGCAGAACAGCTTGGTCAAAGGATAAAAGTGGTCAAAATGAGTTTCCTTGCCAGTTACATTGTGTACACTGCATATGAAATTTAATATCTAGTGTCTCCTCTTTTTTGTATTTGAATCTTGGTCCCCTTGTCTTCAGCCATCAGTCAAAATACAGTAACAACTGAAGGTGCTTGTTCTTTGCTTTCTCTCAGGCTAATAGGTTTTGTAATCAAGTAGTCCCTAAAAAAGTATCAATATCAATAGCACTTAGACATATACTGTTTTATAGTGCTTTACATGCCTCTCTGAACAAATAAGATCTCTTGCTTTGGGAAAATATTCCCAATGTAATGACCTCCAGGTGGATAGGAACTTTAGTCCAATTCTTCTAGAGAGTACCATATTTCAGATAGTCGAAAGACAATTGGCACTGTAGGATAAAACTAAGGATTATTGGTATTTAGGCAAGGTGCTATAAGTCCAGTGGTGGGATTCAATTTTTTTTTTTACTACTAGTTCTGTGGACATGGCTTGGTGGGCATGGTGTGGCCTGGTGGGCGTGGCTTGGTGGGCATGGCTTGGTGGGCGTGGCAGGGGAAGGATACTGCAAGATCCCCTTCCCTTCCCAACCCACTAACCTGCTTTCCAGCTCCATTCTCCTATGCAGGGCAACTAAAGAAGACCCAGCCGATCAGCTGGAACTCGGGAGACAGAGAATAGATGGGGACAGGGGCAGTCAGAGGTGGTATTTGCCAGTTCTCCAAACTTTTCAAAATTTCGGCTACTGGTTCTCCAGGACCGGTCAGAACCTACTGAATACCATCTCTGCACAGGTATCATTCAAACAGTTATTTTTTGTTTGTTTGTTTCTTAGTGCTTTAAACGTGGCCTCATGAAATCACCAAATCTTGCACAATTTCAGCATCATGGTTTAACTAAAAATGAAAACTTGCAAAATCTAATTATTTCAAGCAACTTTTTTAAAAAAATTGAGAAGGAGGCATTTGGGTTATGTGTGAACTTGTGAAGGTGTCTGGTACTTGAAGGCATGATTGATCCATGATGGAGAGTATCAAAATACAAGTAGGCCTTGACTTACGGCCACAATTGAGCCCAACATTTCTGTTGTTAAGTGAAATATTTGTTAAGTGAGTTTCTTTCCACAATTGTTAAGTAAATCATTACAGTTGTTAAGTCAGTAACACAGTTGTTAAGTGAACATGGCTTCCCCATTGACTTTGCTTGTCAGAAGGTTGGAAAAGAGGATCCCATGACCCCAGGATACTGCAACCATCATAAATGTGGACCAGTTGCCAAGCATCCAAATTTTGATCATGTGACCCTAGGAATGCAATGGTCACAACTGTGAAAATCATTCGTAAGTCATTCTTTTCAGTGCTGTTGTAATGGTCACTAAATGAACTCTTGTAAGTCAAGGATTACCTGTAGTGTTTCATGGTGCAAAGAATAAATGATGCAAAGAATAAATGATGCATTCATGGTGCAAAGAGTAAATGATGATGATGATTATGATGATGATATTAACCATTCAGTGGATTCTACAGGCCAGATCTCTCTACATCTTCCAATTTTGCACTATTGCTATTTTGATGGTGTCCAGCCACATGTTCTTTAATGCCCTGGTTTCCTTTTACCACTAACTTTTCCCAACATAATTGCTTTCTCCAGTAAATGTGATAATAGAGTGACTGAAAAATGCAAGGTTTTGGAAATCACACAATATACCAAGGTTTGATTTTCACATAAGACTATTTTCACATAAGACTACAAAGAGGTTTTCTCAAAAATCCCGTAGAATAATGGAGATTTGAAAAGTGAAGCATGGGAAGAGAAAGCTAACATCATGTAAATGGTGATGAGGGAGTTTCAGGCAGATGGGGGAAATAAAACAAGTTATGGAGTATGAGATATCTGGAGGTCAAAGGGCAATGGCGCTTCAGAAACAAAGATCACCAGAATTAATAATGTATGAATTATTAAACATCACAGTTTGTTAAATACTGCTGTGGTATTTTTAATATGAGTTTGTTCTTCAAGACTTTGAATAACTGGGTCGGCTTTTCATGGAGCAGGAAACATTAAATGGCAGGAAACGTTAACAGTAGAGGAGGTATGAGCAAAGGAAAGATTTTGCTCCTCAAAAGAGGAGAGTTTTGAAAATAAATGGCAAATAATAAGGCTTTGTTTAACCATTATAACCCCTCCCATGCATGGACAACATCTGGTATGCCTTTGGCTTGTTGTCTCATTTCATTTTTATGATAAAAATTACACTGGATGTCAAGTTTGAGCTGTCCTAGTAATTCAAGCTTTAAATGAAGTTTGCCAGAGGGCTGACCAAATAGCAGCTAATGACATCTTAATTGCAGTTGTAATTAGGCATTTGTATTCTTTTCACATACAGCGAAACTCATCCAAAGATTTGTTATTCAACTTGTACTACAGGACACAGATAATCAATGAAATTAGCCTTCATGCCCATCTCCTTAAATGCTGTTCTAGCTCAACTAGACTCAAACAGCCCAACTCACACAATCAAATGCATCACATTCTGAATGTTGGATGAGCAGATAGTTTTAATATCTGCTAAAGGGCATGCAGAAATGGTTCATTTCTCTTCAGCTGACATTTAGCTCAGTAGTGCCCGGCAGAATGGTCAGTAAATGCTGAAACAATTGTATCACCCTTGTAACAAAACCCAGTGTCTGCATTATTCATTCCTTCTTTCAAATGTTTGCGTGTATGAATTGGAAAACAACCAGTGAAGTCCTTGCTCCAACATACCTCCCCTCCAGAAAGGGTGCTGGAATAACCCATCATTGGATGGCTACAGCTCAAATGTGCTATATATTTTCATAACATGTAGTACATTTCCTCACAGTTCTCTGCAGACATGATTTTAATCATGAGACCCAGTACATGCTCCACAGCAGCCATTTTCTTAAGGGTGGATGGAATGGAGCAAATGCTGACCACAGCCAAGAGGCCATATAGGCAGACTCAGAAGCAGAAATATAAAAAGAAATTGCAAAAACATTAGTCCAAAATGGAGAGGAAAACAGACATTCTGTTTTTTTTTTAAAGCCTAATGGGGGGAGGGGGAAATTACATGAAACAGTACACCTGAAAAATAAAAGGCTTTATAAATCAAAATCTCAAACTACATATCATCCCTTTGATGATGCAAATATATCATTTGTATCATCGAGAGCCATGATGGCGCTGTGGTTAGAATGCAGTACTGCAGGGCTACTTCCGCTGGCTGCCCTTCGGCTGCAATTTGGCACTTCAAATCTCGCCAGGCTCAAGGTTGATTCAGCCTTCCATCTTTCTGAGATCAATAAAATGAGGACCCAAATTGTTGGGGACAATATACTGACTCTGTAAACCACTTTGAGAGGGATGTAAAGGCATTGTGAAGCGGTATATAAGTCTAAGTGCTCTTGCTCTTGCTATGTGTAGAATACCACTTGTCCCCCTTTCCCCCTGCCTCCATGGTTCCCCTGTTTCATCCCTACATCCATACATACATAGTATCATTGTTCCTTTCAATACTATCAGAGGTTAAAAAAATTGGATATCTAAATTATTTATGAGCAAGTTGAATAGTGGTAAGCTGAAAACAGATCCTTATGGGATTCTGCTTGTTAGGTTTTTCCACTGTGAATATTGTTCATATGTTCCTACTTTTTGTGTGTGTGTGTGTGTCCAATGGTTACCAATTCACAGAAAGATCTCTCCTTCAGTCCTATGAGTACTCAGCTTACACAAGATGTTTGATGATGAATTTTGTTAAACATTTTCTTGAAAGTCCATGTATGCAATGTCAACAATGTCCATATGTTTGGTAACATTTTCAAAGAACTCAGCTTACATTTATTAATCACTCCCTCTGAAATAAATATGCAGAATGTTTGCAAATCTGGTTCTTGAAATTGCAATAAATAATGTTTATATTTGTATGATAGTGAACTTGCTTGGATGTGAATGGGTTTAGGCTAAACTAGCTTAATCATCGGTCTTTCAAAATGTGCCTACTAGAAGTTTCAATATTGATGCCTTTTTTGAGAATTTTTTTTTAAAAAAGGGTGAAAGCTCTGATTAAATATCTAAACACTATCATGGATTCATGCCATATCATTATACGTATCAGTCTTGCTAGGTAGTCCAGATGAGAAGCATACCTGGAAATATCACCTCTACCTTTATAAACAAACAAATAAATAAATAATACAGCTTCCACCCTGCGGCAATATCTGTAACACCATCAAACATCCAGATTTGCCTATCCCAGGTCCTTGGTAAGGATTCGATAGGTAGACAAAAATCCCAATCCCAGTCTGAACATCTGATTGACTGCAATAACCAGCCCCAAAGGCTGTGAATCTCACTAAAGATATAATAATAATAATAATAATAATAATAATAATAATAATAATAATAATAATAATAATAATAATAATAATAATGCCAGAAGAAGGCAGTAGTAAAACCAGCAAGTTGCATGGTTCTATCTATGAGGTCACCCAGGAGTCAAGGTTAGTCTTAGTCCTTATTTGACACTATAAGTGTTGACCTTCTGCTATCTACTGATACCTTTGTGTTATAAGGGTCAGGCTGTTTCAATTTCTTCACAAGGATAAATCAACATATTGAGATTAGCATTCTACCTGTAAACAGTGCGAATCAGAATCATTTGTTCCATCATTTCCCGAGTTAGAATAACCCTCATACCATTCTCATGGAGCCCCAACTTCTCAAAATAATACATTGAGTTTCACCCCCAGGAGCCAAAAAGCCCTCTCTTTGATGGTATATAATTATATTTCACTAAAATGTGCTCCTTTCAATCAATTTCACTCTCGAGATCTAAATACTCAAGAAAGTATTATTAATGAAATCGTTAATATTTTAGAGAAGAAAGCAACATGAATGTACGTGCCCCCTCCAAAACAAAATCTTTCTACAAACATACATCTGTCTCTTGGGAAGCTGTTGGAAACTCAGCCTGGGCTGAGCTTCTAACCATGTTTTGCTTGAGGCAGGGACACTAGGCTGCCACTCAGATCGAAACAAGAGTGAAGAGGCAAACTATACAGGTAAAATCAATACTGTCTCCAGAGCTATCACTACTAGAAACCTGTCAGGTCCAGCATACAAAAGCAGCTCCTCCAATATGGTGCCCATGTTAACCACAGTGATAGCAATTGTAAGGAATTCTGACAGTGAGATCCAGGAGAAGGGTCTTTCCTGCCATATCTCCCACCCTCTGGAACATTGTGCCCCTCAGGTCCTTCTGAAAGAGCCTCAAAACTTGGTTCTGCCAATTTGCCTGGGTCCCAACTCCCGATGGGGGTATTCCACACTGGAGATGGTTAGTCGACCAGGAAGATGATCCCACGTACATCCTGCTGGATTCAGGTTCCTAATTTCTCAGTACTGTTCATTTTTAAGATTTCATGCTTTAATATTTTGTGATTTTGCTTTTATAATGTTGTAAGTTGCCTAGAGTCACGTGTCAGTGAGATGGGCTGCATATCAATTTAATAAATAATAATAATAGCTGGAATAGCATCAGACTGTGAACGTCTGTACTGAAGGGTTTCAAAACCCCTAAAAGTCTAACAACACTGCAAAACATCAACCTTGTACACTGTGAAAGCTTAGGCTCAAAATGGCTGCTCTTTCCTGGGTCTTGCAACTCTATTTGCAATTGAAACAGTCAACATGCTGTCCAAATGGAAATGAGAAGCACTGTAAGCAAAGCAGAAACTCAGTCAAAAGTTTCCTTATTCTAACAGCAGTGGGTGAACAATTTCTCTCTGGCTCTGAAGAATCCACATGCAGGAGAAGCTTTGCCAGTGGAAATGGCTCTTAACCACATAGGGACCCCTTACCGGTTACTATGACAACAGTAAGCTGGATCACCATTCAACAAGATTGACAGCAGAGTGGCAATTTTTTATTTTTTGTGAATGAGATAGAAGGGCATTTGAAGATTTGTTTTAATAATTAAAAAGAAAAGGCATGAAATTTCCAACATTCCCTTCCATTGGCACGAAAGAGATTAAACTTGACGTTCCTTGCAGGAATAAATTGAAAGTTTAAGAACCTCTAAGGGGTGAAACAGCCCAGCGTGCTCTTTGAAAAGGGCCTGAATGAGAATATAAACTCCCAATGGAAACCAAAGATTGCTGGTGACAGATCATAACATTGCTATCTACATAGTGCCATTGCCAGAGTCAGGCTCTATAGCAGCTGACAGACATCTGAAAGTGACAGGCTCTCTAAAATGCAAAGAAAAAAAAAGGGGGGGGGAGGGAAAAAGGAAAAAGATAAGGGAGGATAAATGTACCACAAGAAAGTCTTGCTAATCCTGTATTTGTTTGTAATAGCAGGACAATTCATCTTCCACAAGTCATTGGGTCAATGGGACTTTCTGAAATAGCAGGTTTAGAGGTAGAAGCAGGAATAATAATGGTAGCTGAAGAAGAAGAAATAAAGGGTTGGGGCGCCGACCCATCCAGAATTCCAACTGCTCTTCCAAGTTGTGTAATAGATGACTCCACTCCATTCCTCTTTTGTTCCTTTCCCACATACTCATTGCATGAAAATCTTCTGGATCCCCCTCTCTTCCCTCAACTCAGTGGTGGGATTCAAATCATTTCACAACCGGTTCTCTGCCCTAATGATTTCTTCCAACAACCAGTTCACCAAACTGCTCAGAAAGTTAACAACCGGTTCTCCCAAAGTGGTGCGAACTGACCGAATCCCACCACTGCTTCAACCATTGTAATAGTGTCTGGGAATGTCCATGGAAAACAGGAGGGAGAGCCACAGAAGGGACAATCAGCATCTAAAGCAGGGGTGTCCAACCTTGGCAACTTGAAGCCTGGTGGACTTCAACTCCTAGAATTCCCCAGCCAGCAAAGGTGGCTGGGGAATTCTGGGAGTTGAAGTCCGCCAGGCTTCAAGTTGTCATGGTTGGACATCCCTGATCTAAAGAATGTTTCAGCTCACCGATCATGTATCATTTCAGAGGAGACTCTCCCAGTCTTTCCAGAGAGTCAAAGGAAAGGAGAGAAGTTTTTTTTTTAAAAGCACCTTTAGGACAACCATGACCTGGATGACTGAGAATCTCCATAAACATTGAGGGAAGAAATACTTTCAGCCTTGCAAGATTCTGTTAATGTAACTCTATAATCAATATAAGAGTTAGTACTCATGGTTGTGCTTCTTGTCTTGACTACCTTGCAAGCTAACAACAATCAATTGGCATTCTGTGGCTGCTGAGATTCTCTGCCATTCTTTGCAGAGGTTTCCTTGATTTGTTTTGCTCTGAAGTCTTTTGGCTTTCAGGGGTATTTTCCAGCTGGTTGATACATATTAATATGTAATAGCTTATTGAAAGAAAAAAAATTACCATCTGTATGTAGTAATGACAATGAGTGGCATGGTGGCCTAGAGGTGGAGTTGTCATGTCACAATCAGGAAGCTGTGAATTAGATCCTAGGAGGCGCAAAGAGAAAATATCTGCTGTGAGCTCTACATAGGCGTCAGGAAGGGCATTCGGCCAGTAAACGCTCAGCTCCATTCAGTTGCTCTGACTCCACCCTAATGCAAGACATTACAGGATCATTTAAAAAAATGTAGAAAAAACAATAGCAGCTTATGGCATAACCGTTAAGGAATAGGGCTGCAGAAATCAGGGTTGAACTCACTGGATTGTTGGGGCTCAGAATTTTTCTGAAAAGAGTTATATTATTTCAAGTATAAGATGTAGTACTTTTTGACGACTTTTGCTATGAATACAAATCGAGTGGATTCTATAATGGCAGCTTTTATCCCTAGGCGGCTTGAATGGGGAGATTCAATTTCTTCTATTATTGTAATTTTTTTTTCTTATTCCTGTAGTGTGAAAATGATTTTTTGACAATCCCTATTAAAGCCATGTGGCCTTCATTGTGCCCTTTGGAAATGATTCCAGTTGGGAATTCTTACATCTTTTTTTAAGCAGATATTTGAAGAGCTTGGGACCATATGAAACCCGCAGGATTTCATTTGGTGTACTGTTTCTTTTTTCCTTTTAAAGTTTAGTTTTTAAACAATTACTTTTAAAAAGTTTGGCTATTGTATAGTATGTGTTATGCAGTCCAGTTTTCATTTAGTATTATATGTACAATTACCATAAACCCTGATTCAGATCAACCCTAAAGAAGGAGATTTTTCCCTAAAAAGTCAGTCTATATGTGCATAACCTTACATTATATTATACTGCACCAATGTAAATATGTTGCACGTTGTGATGGCCCTGCAAGTCTGTCATACTTCGTAGTTGTGATGTTCAGGAGTCTGACAAGCCCACAGATAAAAGCTGTTCTTCAGTCTGTTCCAATGACTGGCAATGCTTCGATATCTCCTGCCCAACGGTAGGAGAGTAAAGAAGTGCTGACCAGGGTGTGCCTTTCTAAGAATTCATTGTTTGTTGAATATCGTACATATTTGATGGGGTTGGCATGGCAACAGGTAGTCCTCAACTTACAACAGTTCATTTATTGACTATTTGCAGTTACAATGGCACTGAAAAAAGTGACATGACTATTTTTCACACTTACAACCATCACAGCATCCCCATGGGCACCTGGTCAAAATTCAGACTCAGATTTATGACGGTTGCAGCGTCCTGGGGTCATGTGATCACTTTTTGCGATCTTCTTATACCCAAAGTCCATGGGGAAGCCAGATTCACTTTACAAACATGCTACTAATTTAACTATGTAACAGCTGTGATAAGAGAGTTGTAAAATGGAGCAAAGCTCCACAGCTATCTCATTTACCAGCAGAAATATTGGGCTTTTGTGGTCGTAAGTCAAGGACTCCCTCTATTGCTTTTCTGGTCAGCGGAGAGAAATAGCAGCCACAGTCATTCAAATTTTCTTGCCTTTACAGGATGTGTGTGACCTTTACCCTTCATACTTAATGGTAAAAAGTAAAAAGAGTCGTGACTGATATAAGAACAGATGAACTCTTGACAGGTTCATTAATCTATTGAGCTAAGTACTCCCTGTCTGTACCTCATTTTTTCCCCCTCATTATCAGAATGGAATATTTTCTAAGTGGGACTTGTTATGTTCTGTGCATGGGCGCTAAGGAGGAGACGAGCTGGTGAACAGTGAACTTCAAACTCTTTATTTACATGTGTAACAGCTCAGCAGTATGGCCGCAACGACCCCATTTATATAGGCAAGCTCTTGAGTATTTAACCAATGAAAACACAGGGAGCGCTAGCTCCGTTAACCAATGGGAGAGGCTTGTTAATAGCCAATCAGATTCTCCTGAACGGACCAATCCGATGTCGCTATTATCGGCCAATCAGAAATGCAGGGCCAGAACCCTGACTTTACTTCAAGCTCTTAATAATCTTTATTCAAGTACTTTTATTAATTCACAACACCCCTTCCCCCCGGGTTTCATTTAAGGGATGCAGTCACATAGTCTTTGAGGTTGGCAGGTTGTTTTGATTGTCTATTTGATTTATGTTGTTCTCCCGGTATTTGGCTACAGTTTGTTGGGGTAGGACATTATCTGGTGAAGAGGGTGCCTCCAGTTCTGTATTCAAATTTTTGTTGCCGCTAATGTTCTCGGCATCTCCTTGAGGCGACCTCACCCCCATCCCCGATCCTTCTTCACGTGTTGCCTCTGAGTGGTCATTACTTCCGCTTAAACATTCTGCCATTTCAAATTCAGCTTCCTCGGTATCTCCTCCCCCCTCGGTTTGGAAATCAGGGGACTCGGAGATCCCCGACTGTAGCCTTGAACGCAGCTGATCAATATGGCGCTTCCATATTCTATTGTCGCGACATTTCATGTGGTACGATCTGGGGCCGGTTACTTGGACTACAGTTGCCTCGACCCACAATGGATCGCCGGAAAAGTTCCTAGCGAAAACCAAGTTGCCTACCTAGAAGTTACGGCATTTCCCACTGGATCCGTGTGGTTTTTCAGGTTCATATGATGGGTGCAGACGGTCGAGGTGGGAGTGGAGTTTCCGCCTCATCAATAACTCGGTGGGAGTTTTGTTGGTGACGCTGTGCGGAATGATATGCTGCAAAAAGAGTATCCGGTTAATCTTGTCTTCTATATCACCATAGTCCATTTTATGCAAGGTTTTCTTGATGAATTGTACCATGCACTCGGCCCTTCTGTTGGCTGCAGGATGCACTGGCGAAGTCAGCACATGGCGAATACTGCGGTCCGCCAGGTACTGTTCAAAGGACAGCGTGGTGAATTGGGGCCCGTTGTCGGATACCAGAACATCTGGTAATCCGTGTGTTGCAAATAGTCTGTCTATTTTCCTGATGACTGATTCGGTTCTTGTATTTCTCATCTCATGGATTTCAAGCCAGTTTGAGTACGCATCCATCGTTAATAAAAATGTGTGTCCTTTGGTAAGTCCCACAAAGTCCAGATGAATACGGGACCATGGTCCCCTCGGTGTTTCCCATTCAGTCGGGGTTGCTTTTGGAGGGGCGTTGCTTACTTCCTGGCATTTGTGACAAGCTTTTACCCATGTCTCGATCTGCTTGTCGATACCCGGTCACCACGCGTAGCTTCATGAGAGAGCTTTCATGCGCACGACGCCGGGGTGGCCATCATGCAAGGTTCTTAGTATCGCTCATCGTAACCGCTCTGGGACAACAACTCTATCACCCCAGATAATGCAGCCCTTCTGGGAAAATAGTTCCGTTTGTTGATTCTTGAATGGGACGTAGTCATCAGGTATCTGGTCCAATGGCCATCCGCGCTCGACCCAACTGAGGACTCGTGCTAAAATAGGGTCGCGTTTCGTTTCAATCGCGATATCTCGGGCTGTTAGTGGTGGTGTTCAAAGTGTCTCGATCTGCAGTGTTGTAACTGCCGGAGTGGAGTCATCAATGGTCTCCGGAAGTGGTGCACGGCTCAATGCGTCGGCGTGGGGAATGGCCTTCCCCGGGCGGTGTTGCAACTTGTAATTATATGCAGCCAAGAATTCTGACCAGCGAGTCATTCTGGGAGATAATATATAAGGTATTGGCCTATCTCCCGCTATTATTCCCAGCAAAGGTTTGTGGTCAGTCACTATAGTAAAGGCTCGGCCATACACATATTCATGAAATCTCTTAACAGCAGACACAATAGCAAGGGCCTCTTTATCAATTTGACTGTAATTGCGTTCTGCTTTTGATAACGTCTTTGAGAAATAGGCAACAGGGGCTTCATTACCGTTTGGCAAAACGTGGCTCAAAATGGCGCCCACTCCGAATGGTGATGCATCACACATGATCGTTAAAGGCAAAGTCCACTCCGAATGGTGATGCATCACACATGATCGTTAAAGGCAAAGTCTCGTTATACTGCATCAAAACAGCATCAGAAGTCAATAAATTTTTCACATGTCGAAACGCCTGCTCCTCTCTGTGTCCCCATACCCAGGTTGCTTTTTTGTCCAACAAACGATGTAGGGGTTCAGCTACGGTTGCTTTGTGAGGCAGGAAAACGTTATAAAAATTGATAAGGCCTAGAAAAGCCTGGAGGTCGGCCTTATTTCGGGGTTTTGGGGCGTTTTTGATTGCCCTAAGTTTGCTATCGGTGGGGTGAATGCCTTGACTATCAATTAAATATCCTAAAAATTCTACACGATCCATACATAGTTGACACTTGTTTTTTTTAACTTTGAGACCTGAGTCTTTAAATCTCTGGAGAACCAACCCCAGGCAATCCTTTAGTATTTTCCGAGTCGGGGCAGTGATTAACACATCATCAAAATATGGGACAATGCCTTTTATTCCTTGTAATAGTCTTTCCATCAAACTTTGAAAGATTCCCGGGGCTACGCTTACTCCGAACTGGAGTCGGTTTCATTTTAACGCACCTTGGTGCGTAACGATCGTTTGGGCCTCTGCCGTTTTTTTGTCTACAGGAAGTTGTTGGTATGCCTGGGCTAAGTCTAGTTTAGTGAAGACTTTTCCGCCCCCCAGGGAATGGAGGAGGTGTTGCACCACCGGTACCGGGTAAGTGTTTTGTTGAAGGACTTGGTTCAGGGTGGCTCGGTAGTCCCCACAAACTCTTATTGATCCATCCGGCTTGATGGGTGTCACAATTGGGGTTTCCCAGGGAGAGTGATCGGTTGGTTCTAACACACCCTGGGCAATTAATTTATCAAGCTGCTCATCAATCTTTGGTTTAAGGGCAAATGGAACTCGACGAGGCTTAAGGCAGATGGGAGCTATTTCGGGATTGAGGCTGAATGATATCGGGATCCCCTTGTACTCACCTAGTTTTTCTGCAAAGACGTCCTGGAATTCTTGGATGAGGTCCTTTTCCCAGTCGCTGCTGCAGGTTCGGTGAATGCCGGCAACTTCAAAGCGAACCATTGGAGGCCTAACAAACTAGGCCGATCCCTGTCGATTACAGTCAGGGGTTGGAATGCTGTACGGTTCTTAAACGATACCCGGACTCAGCTGGATCCAACGACTAGAATTCGATTACCTTGATAGTCTTTGAGTATGAGTCTTTGGAATCTGAGGTCTTGCCGCAGACAGTAGGGATGAGCTGCTTGAGGGTCTTCCAGGAAACCATCGATAGGGACAATCCTGAATCAACTTCCATCAGGCAGGGCTGGTTTTCAATGGCCACTTTCACTCGGATCTTCTTGGCATCAAGAGATGAGGCGTGACCGATTGTGATAGTTTGGTGAGCCTCTTCTCGCTTCGTGGGGCGGTTTATGGTTTTGTTTCTGTAGGAGTGGTTGTTCCATTGGTGGTTCATGGGTTCTCGCTTTACAGGATGGCTTCCTGTCAGTTGGCAATAGATACCCCCCCCCCGAGGGCTGGCTGGGTCTAGCTTGCTTCTACAGACCCGTCCGATATGGCCTCTTTTCCCGCACACATGGCAGAGCTCGTCGAGGAATTTGCATTCTGACCGGGGGTGGCTTGCTCCACAACCAGAGCATTCGTACTGCGATCTCTGGCGTTGGTCTCGTTCGGACCAAAGTCGGTAGACCTCTTCTTCATCGCTTTCTGATGACGATTCGAGGTCCTCATGGTGGGCTGTTGTAAGCTGTCCTTCTGACTGGGGTGAAACTTCACAGACGAGTTGGCGAACTGGGGCGTGGGTGTGGCGCATTCGGGCAGCTGACTTCCTGGTTGCTTCTGCTGCAGTAGCTTCAGCGATGGCATCTTTAAGGCTAATGTCACCTTTCACCATCAGCTTACTCTGTGTGCCTGGAGCATCTAATCCCAGAACTATTTGGTCTCTCAGGGCTTCTTCTAGGTCAGCAAACTTGCATAGGCCTCCCAGATTCCGGAGATCCACTATGAAATCAGCAACACTTTCGCCCTTCTGCTGACTTCTCTGGTAAAATTCATGCCTTCTAACAAGCATTGGCACAGTTGGTGCATAGTGGGCCCTCAGCAGGGGTTCGAGGACGTCCCAGTCCATAGACTTTACTTCTGCCCGTTTCTCTAGTGCCTTGGCCATCTTGAATACGGTCGGCCTGCAATGAGTTAGGAATACCGCCCGTTTCTTTCCGGTAGTGGCATCCTTCAAATTGTTGGTCTCCAGAAACATCTGGAAATGATCCATATATGAGTCCCAGTCTTCTTGTGCCGGGTCGAATGGAGCAGGTGGTATGATGCCGCCGGACATGGTTCCGCTGTTGGTGCGTTTCAGCCACGTGCTCTGTTATCATTCTTCGTCGTTCAGTCAGCTCTGATGTCTCCACATCCCATCCTCATCGCCAATGTTATGTTCTGTGCATGGGCGCTAAGGACGAGATGAGCAGTGAACAGTGAACTTCAAACTCTTTATTTACATGTGTAACAGCTCAGCAGTATGGCCGCAACGGCCCCCTTTATATAGGCAAGCTCTTGAGTATTTAACCAATGAAAACACAGGGAGCGCTATCTCCGTTAACCAATGGGAGAGGCCTGCTAATAGCCAATCAGATTCTCCTGAACGGACCAATCCGATGTCACTATTATCGGCCAATCAGAAGTGCAGGGCCAGAACCCTGCACTTTACTTCAAGCTCTTAATAATCTTTATTCAAGTACTTTTATTAATTTACAACAGGACTCCTACAAACATTGTTGAACAACAGTGCCCAGAAATATCAATGAAAATAACCAATGGTAAGAGATGTTGGAAGTCATAATTCAGCTACTGCACAACTGGAGGATCACAGATTTCCCACTGCAGATCTATCTAAATGTGATCAGAAGATCTCATTGAGACTTTGCTCCATCACGTATTTTACATGTTCAAAAGTTCAAAAGGTGATATTTCCCCCAACCCCCCGCTTCATTTCTCCCTATTTCTTTCCTCCCCTGCCCTTGTGTGTTTTTGGATCATCATCACAATTACCAACATCCTTTTTTCCTTCTTCAGCTTCTTCTCCCTCCTTTCGCCAACTATAAAAAGTCTCCCTCAGTCTGACAATCGTATTATTTATCATTTCTGTTAAGTCCTGAGCATGGGTGCAAGGAACGGAAACGAGACATCGAACTGTGACTTCAACTCTTTATTGTGACTTCAGAACAGAGCAAATACTTGGGCAGCAGCAGCTCTTTTATAGAGCTGGCTGCTGTCAAAACAACCAATGATTTGAGTTTACCGCTCTAACAAGCGTCCAATCAGAGAGACCCACTAACAGCCAATCGGACTGGCCAGAAATGACCAATCACGACTCGCTATTCGTGGGCCAATGAGAAGTGCATGATTATGAGCCTGCTGTAAAAGTAAAGCTATTAGGGTTGTTACTAATGCGTTGACTTAGTCCATAATACCCCTCCCCCCTAGGTTCCGTCTGAGGGGTGGGGTGACATATTCTCATAAGTAGGCAGGTCACTTCACCTGTCTGCTTGATCTGCACTGTTCCACTGGTTTCTGTCCTGGCTCTGGTTCCGGTGGACTGTTTGCTGAGCTGGGTGGCGAAAACGGTCCCGCTGTTTCGTCGAATGGCTCTGGGCTGTTCTCTCTGCTCTCGCCAATGCTGTCCTCCAGGTTCCCTGGATCTGTTTCCATCGTGGTGCTGTCACGCGGCGAGGCCACTCCCTGGCTTGGTTCTCCTTCTGGCGGTGAGTATCCCATGGTTGGTTGTGTAGACTGCTGGGTTTCGATTGTTAAATCATCTGTTATTTCTTTTTCGGCTCCCTCGATGTCCCTCCCCCCCCCCCAGTTGGAGAATCAGGGGATGAGATGGGAGTAGGTGCTAGTCTGGAACGAAGTTGGTCTATGTGGCGTTTCCACATTTTACCATCTGCAGTCTGTAGATGATAGGATCGGGGTCCCGTAAATAGCGTTATGGTAGCGGAGACCCACAATGGGTCGCCCAAGAAGTTTTTTGCAAAAACAGGGTCACCTTCCTGGAATGATCGACACTTGCCACTGGATCCCAGGGGTTGTTCAGGTGTGTAAGCAAGGTGGAGGCAATCGAGATGTGATCGAAGTTTCTGGCCCATCGGGAGTTCAGCTGGGGTTCTGTTTGTGGTGCTGCTTGGGGGAATATGTTGGAGGAGAAGCATCCGGGTTATTTTGTCATCAATGTCTGCCTGGTCCATTTTGTGTAAAGTCTTCTTTACAAATTAAACCATTTGCTCAGCCCTACCATTGGCCGCAGGGTGAGCTGGCGATGTTAAGGCATGGCGGATACCCCAGTCTGCTAGGTACTGTTTGAATGCCAGGGCAGTGAATTGGGGGCCATTATCAGAGACCAGGACATCTGGCCAATCCGTGGGTAGTGAATAGCTTATTCAATTTTTTAATGACCACCTCCATGGTGGTGCTTTTCATCTTGTGGACCTCGAGCCAGTTAGAATAGGTATCCACGGTTAGAAGGAAAGTGTGTCCTCTGGTGGATCCCACAAAATCAATGTGGATACGGGGCCAGGGATCTCGAGGCGTTTCCCACTGTGTTGGGGGTGTTTTTGGAGGAGCAGAGCAAGTCTCTTGGCATTTGCTGCACATCGCTACCCAGGTCTCTATCTGCTTGTCTAAACCAGGCCACCATGCATAACTCCTAGCCAATGCTTTCATCCGCATGATGCCTGGATGTCCATCGTGCAACATTTTTAAAACTTTATGTTGCAATTTCTCCGGGATTACAACTCTGTCTCCCCACAAGATGTAGCCCTTTTGGGAGAATAGTTCTGTCTGTCGATTTCTGAATGGCTTGAAAGTGTCATTGGGTGCACTGTCCAGCCAACCCCGTTCCACCCAGATGAGGACTCATGCCAAAGAAGGGTCCTTTTTCGTTTCTGAGGTGATGTCTCAAGCGGTCAGCAGCGGTGATTGAAGAGTTTCAATTTGCAATATGGCTAGGGTTGGAGCTGGGTCATTTATGACGTCTGGTAGTGGAGAGCGGCTCAAAGCGTCAGCGTGGGGAATGGCTTTCCCCGGGCGGTGTTGCAGTTGGTAATCATAGGCGGCTAAAAATTCCGACCAACGTGTCATTCTTGTGGGGAGATGTGGGGAGTTGGTTTGTTTCCTGCCAAAATACCAAGTAGCGGCTTGTGGTCTGTAATTATGGCAAAGGGTCTCCCATACACATATTCATGGAAACTTTAATAATTAATTGCGGATACAATTTCAAAAGCCTCTTTATCAAGTTGGCAAAAGTTCCTTTCAGTTTTAGACAAAGTTCTCGAAAAGAACGCAATAGGTGCCTCATTACCGTTTGGCAGGACATGGCTTAAAATGGCTCCCACTCCAAATGGTGAGGTGTCACAGGTAACCGCATAGGGTAGAGTCTCGTTGTATTGTATCAATACAGCATCAGAAGTTAAGAGGTCTTTTACTGGTTGAAATGCTCGTTCTTCAAGCCGTCCCCAGATCCAGGAAGCCTTTTGGTCGAGAAGTCTATGTAGGGGCTCGGCTACGGTCGCCTTCTGGAGCAGGAAGATGTTATAAAAGTTAATGAGTCCCAGGAAGGCTTGGAGGTCTGTCTTATTTCTAGGTCTTGGGGCGTTTTTGATTGCAGTTAGTTTTTTTTCAGTGGGGTGGATTCCCTGTCTGTCGAGAAGGTATCCCAGGAATTCCAGTCTCTCCGTGCAAAGCTGACACTTGTCCCTTTTTACCTTCAGGCTGGCGTCTTTAAATTTTTGAAGAACCCTTCTGAGTCGTTGTCCTAATAGCTCTTTAGTAGGGGCAGCTATTAAGACGTCATCAAAATAAGGCACGACGCCTTTTATGCCTTGTGATAGCCACTCCATCAAACTTTGGAAAATGCCCGGTGCCACGCTTACTCCGAATTGGAGTCTATTGCACTTGAAGGCACCTCTATGTGTAACTATTGTCTGGGCTTCTGCAGTCGTCGCATCTACGGGTAGCTGTTGGTACGCCTGATCTAAGTCCAATTTCGCAAATATTTTTCTGCCACCCAGGGAGTGAAGAAGGTGTTGGATCACTGGTACTGGGTAAGCGCTCTGCTGAAGTGTGTGATTTAGGGTGGCCCGGTAATCCCCACAAATTCTTAACGAGCCATCTGGCTTCATGGGTGTTACTATTGGAGTTTCCCATCGGGCATGGTCAATCGGTTCCAATATACCCTGGGCTATCAATTTGTCTAGTTGCTTGTTGATCTTTGGCTTGAGGGCAAAAGGCACCAGACGAGGCTTAAGGCGAATGGGAGCTACCTTGGGACTGAGATTAAACAATATAGGTGTCCCCTTGTACTTGCCTAATGTTCCTGTGAACACGTCCTGGAATTCCTGGATGAGGGCCTCTTCCCAATCGTCGCTTCCAGTTTGGTGTATGCCGGCTAGTTCAATCCCGAGTGGGGTGAACCACTGTAACCCAAACAAACTGGGTCGGTCACGATCGATGACAGTCAGGGGAAGCGTCGCGGTGCGGTCCTTGAAGGATACTTGGACATGGCTGGAACCGACAACCGGAATTCTGTTCCCCTGGTTGTCTTTTAGGATGATTCTTTGAGTGCTGAGGTCCTGGCGACAGATGGCAGGGATCAGCTGTTTGAGGGTTTTCCAGGAGACCATCGATAAGGATGATCCCGAATCGACTTCCATCACGCATGGTCGATTCTCAATATTGACCTTTATGCGGATCTTTCTTGCATCTAGCGATGAAGCGTGGCCGATAGTAATAGTTTGGTGTGCCTCTTCTCGTCTCGTTGAAGCGGCAGGTGCTCAATTTCTATAGTAATGATTGTTCCATTGGTGGTTCACGCGGTCCCGATTTCCAGGTGGTTTGCCTGTCTCCCAGTGGAGGTTATTCTCCCTTCGGATTGGACTGGACTCTCACTTGCTTCTGCAGACCTTTGCAATGTGGCCTCTTTTCCCACAGGAACGGCAGAGTGCGTCGAGGAATTTGCAGTCTGATCGCAGGTGGTTTGCCCCGCAACCAGCACATTGGCGTGGGAGTCTCTGGTTCCTTTGCTCCTGTTCCTAGCGGAGCTGGTTGACCTCCTCTTCCTCACTGTCTGAGGATGACTCGAGGTCTTCATGATGGACGGTAATAGCGTGCCTCTCAGAGGAGAGCGGGCTATCGTTAGCAAGTTGGTGGTACGGTGTGTTAGGTTGGCACATTCGAGCGGCTGACTTCCTGGTTGCTTCTGCAGCAGTTGCGTCGGCGATGACATCTGCAAGACTGATGTCTCCTTTCTCCATGAGTTTACTCTGCACCATGCGGTCATCTAATCCCAGAACTATGCGGTCTCTCAGGGCTTCCTCGAGGTTTGCAAAACCACAGAGGCCTCCTAGGTTCCAGAGGTCAGCTACAAAGTCCCCAACGCTGTCGTTCTTCCATTGGTCCCTCTGGTAAAACTCGTGTTTTTGTATCAGTGTAGGTACTGCAGGTGCGTAATGGGCTCAGAGGACCAGCGCGAGGTTATCCCAATCCATGGTCTTCACTTCCACCATTTTGGCAAGTGCTTTAGCCATTTTAAAAATGGCGGGGCCGCAATGGGTCAGGAACACCACTCGTTTCTTGCCAGGCGTTGCATCTTTCAGATTGTTGGTCTCCAGGAACATCTGGGAATGGTCTATATACGAGTCCCAGTCTTTGTTTGCTGGGTCAAATGGAGCAGGTGGTATGGCGCCGCTGGTCATTCTGTTGTTTGCTGCGTGCGCTCTTCAGCCACGTGCTCTGTCTTGTTCGATGAGTACTTAATCAGTTCTATCATCTCCGCATCCCACCCTTGTCGCCAATGTTAAGTCCTGAGCATGGGCGCAAGGAACGGAGACGAGACATCGAACTGTGACTTCAACTCTTGATTCGTGACTTCAGAACAGAGCAAATACTTGGCAGCAGCAGCTCTTTTATAGAGCTGGCTGCTGTCAAAACAACCAATGATTTGAGTTTACCACTCTAACAAGCGTCCAATCAGAGAGACCCACTAACAGCCAATTGGACTGGCCAGAAATGACCAATCATGACTCGCTATTCGTGGGCCAATGAGAAGTGCAGGATTACGAGCCTGCTGTAAAAGTAAAGCTATTAGGATTGTTACTGATGCATTGGCTTAGTCCATAACAATTTCTCTTCCAACTTTAATTTGCCCTGTTATCCATACAATGTTATAAATCAGTGGAACTGCATTTCAGTGATTTGCTCAAAAGAGAACTGCAGCCAATCATCCTTTTGAAACTTCTTTCCAGCATCACTATAAAAATGTGAACCTGAACCAGCCTGAAAGATAAGCTGCTGCAGGGCATTAAATATCTGGCCACCCTACTGGTGTGTAATGCAAGTGGCACCACTGATAGCATTTTGTCTACATGGGCAGAATCTCTCATTCACCTTCCTCTAATATATGAGCATTCAAAGCAAACTGGGAAGATATAAAATGATGACATGTATGAATGATGTCTTGATTAAAATCAGTGTTTTTCAATCTTGGCAACTTTGAACTGTTGAGCATGCTGGTTGAGGAATTCTAGAAGTCGAGGTCCACACAGTTTAAAGTTGCCAATTTTGAAAAACACTAATTTAAATCCTGACATCTGACCTGAGTTATAGGTCTGATCTCATGATGTTGTAATGCACATTTCACCAGTTGCTCTTTGCAAATCCCTGTGCCTTGCCAGTTGCTCTGCAGGCGGATTGAGTCTGCAACTCAAAATTCTGGCAAGCAGAATCAAACTCATAATAGCTGGGAATTCTACAGGTTATGGTCCTTGGTTATGTGGAAGGCACCAGACTAAAAGATCTTCTTATGTTATGTTCTGAGCATGGGTGCAAGGATGGAGACGAGCTGGTGAAACAGTGAACTTCAAACTCTTTATTTACATGTGAAAACAGCTCAGCCCGATGGCCACAATGGGCCCCTTTATATAGGCAACTCTTAACTTATTTAACCAATGAAACACAGGGAGCGCTAGCTCCATTAACCAATGGGAGAGGCTCGTTAATAGCCAATCAGATTCTCCTGAACGGACCAATCTGATGTCGCTATTTTTTTTTGAAATTTTTTTTATTAATTTTCTACAAACAAACAAGACAAACAAAACATAAAAACATCAACTCTTATATGTACATCCAGTGTGTCAGTTGGTTCATCATTTTTGTGCATTCATTCTGTAGTCTCAATTACAATTATGTTACATAACAACTCATATTGTCAATCCAAACTTATATATCCTAATATCACTAAAAAAAGAAGTTTTTGACTATATTTTTAATCATTCATGCTTAATGAGCTAACAATACTTTAAACCAGTTTACTCTATAACAAATCATCTAGTCATATCAAATCAATCCTAAAAAATCCTTTATAAATATAATATCAAATAGCAAAATAATAGCAAAATAAAGATATTCCTTACTATCTAGCATTCTAAATATTCTATTATCGTATTTTATCATCTAGCCATTTATAAAAAAGATCCCAAATTTCGTAAAATTGTTTATCCTCTTGCTCTCTAATTTCAAATGTCAATCTGCTCATCTCAGCACATTCCAATATTTTCTTAATAATTTCTTCCTGTAATGGTATTTTCTCATTCTTCCAATTTTTAGCAAATACAATCCTGGCCGCTGTTAATACATTTACAATCAGGTATTTCAAATCTTTACTATATATATCAGGTAAAATTCCCAATAAGAAGATCTCTGGTTTCAAGTCTATATGTTTCTTTGTCATTTTTTCCAACCACATGCGAATTATAGTCCAATATTTTCTAGCATCCTCACAAGTCCACCACATATGGTAATATGAGCCGGGTATCTGATGACATTTCCAGCATTTTTCAGATTTATTCTTAAACATTCTTGCTATTCTTGTCGGGGAAAGTGCCACCTGTAAAACATCTTATACAAGTTTTCTTTATATGCTGTTGACATTGTCATTTTATAATTTTGAGACCACAATTTCTGCCATTTCTCTAAATCAATCCCATATCCAAAATTCTTCCCCCAAACAATCATAGTTTCTTTGACTTGTTCTTCCTCTAATTTCATTCCCAGTAAATAACCATATAATTTTTTAATCACCTTCTCATCAGTACCCATCAAGATCTTATCTAAATCAGTCTGTTTATCATAAAATCCCTCCGTTTTGGAATCTTCATCATACCTTGAATGTATTTGTGCATATGAAAACCAATTCATCCTTATACCTTGTTCCTCTAAGTTTTGGATCGATTTAAGTTCACCCTTTTCATCCAAAAGTTCCCCATATCTAACTGTTTGTTCCTTCTTGTAGATTATAGGATAGGAAAATGCTTCAATGGTCGATAACCAAACTGGAATTTTCAAATAACATTGTCTTTTTATCTTCTCCCAATTTAACCACAAAGACTCCCGTACATAATGTCTTCTAAAATAACCCTGTGTTTTAGTTCCCTTATACCATAAAAAAGCATGCCAACCCAACAGCAAGTCATGCCCTTCTAATGTCAACAACCTATGTTTCCTTAATGTTATCCATTCTTTGACCTACATCACACTTGCAGCTTGATAATACAATTCCCAATTAGGCAGACCAAAACCTCCTCTAATTCTAGCATCTTGCAAAAGCTTTAGCTTTATTCTCGCTTTTTTACCTTGCCATATAAACTTCAACATAATTTTATTTAAATCTTCAAAATAGTCTTTTCCAAGCCTAATTGGTATTGTTTGAAACAAAAATAAAATTCTAGGTAAGATATTCATCTTAATTGTTGAAATTCTCCCTATTAATGACAATTGCAAGTTTTCCCACTTCTTCAAATCTGTAGTTATCTGTTGTTTAAGTTTAATATAATTATTCTCCTTTAATGTGCTACATCTTGTTGTCAAATATATCCCCAGATACTTAACCTTATTTGTAACTTGAATTTTCAAAAGATCTGCCAATTCTTCTCTCTGTCTCAATAGCATATTCTTTGTCAAAATCTTTGTTTTGTCTTTATTTATTTTCAAACCAGCCACCTCTCCATATGCCTCTATCCTTTCCAGTAACTTTGGAGCTGTTTCTAGCGGATCTTCCAAAATAAAAGCTAAGTCATCAGCAAAAGCTTGTAGCTTAAATTCTTCCTTCTTAATTTTCATTCCTTTTATGTTTTTATCATCCCTAATATTTCTATTCAACACTTCCAAGGTCAACACAAATAGCAAAGGAGATAGGGGGCATCCTTGTCTTGTGCCTTTCCTTATATTAATAAAATCTGTAAGTTCCCCCTCCATCATTACCCTTGCTGTCTGTTTATTATATATAGCTTCTATTGCTTGAATAAATTTTTTAGCGAAACCCAACTGCTCCAATAATAATAACATAAATCTCCAGTTCACGTTGTCAAATGTTTTTTGAGCATCTAGGAATATCAAAGCCATTTGCTTTTCAGGATGAGCCTCATAGTATTCCAAAGTGTCTAAGATTACTCTCATATTGTCTCTAATTTGTCTCTTTGGCAGAAATCCATTTTGATCTGAGTGAATAAAATTATTTAAATATTTTTTAAGTCTTTCTGCTAAGATTGAAGCAAAGATTTTATAGTCTGCATTCAAAAAAGAAATAGGTCTATAATTCTTAATTTGCAATGGGTCAGTCTCTTCCTTTGGTATAAGTGTAATATAAGCCTCTGACCATGTTTTAGGTATCATCTTTTTTAACATAACTTCATTCATAACTTCTAACAATGGGATGCTCAATAATTCTTGAAATGTTTTATAAAATTCTACTGGAAGCCCATCTGGACCCGGAGCTTTCCCATTATTTTGTCTCTTAAATGCTTCATTTAGTTCCATCATTGTTATATTGCTTTCTAGCATTTCTTCAGTCTCTTTAGGTATCTTTGGTAAATTAGCTTCCTGTAAATACTGTTTGACTTTTTCTTCATCAATATTCTCTTGTTTATATAATTGCCCATAAAAATCTTGAATAATTTCTTTTTTCTCCTTATTCCCATAACAAACTTGGCCTTGTTCATCTATTAACTTCAATATTTTTCTTGATTCCTTCTCTTTTCTCAATTTATATGCTAGCCATCTACCTGGTTTATTTGCATCTTCAAACTAATTCTGTTTAGAGTTTCTAATTTTCTGTGCCAGTTCTTCTTTCTCTATTAATTCCATTTTATGTTTGATTACATCCAGCTTCAATTTAATATCCTTTTTCTGTGGCATCTTCTGTAATTCTTTTTCAAGAATTTTATACTCATCTTCCAAGGCCTTAGAAGCTTGCCTTTTCCTAATATTCTTTTTTCTTGTATAATCTATTATCAAACCTCTAGCGTATGCCTTCATTGTATCCCACACATTTTGCGTTGAAGTATCTTCTTTTTTATTTTCTCTAAAGAAAAATGCCAATTCCTTCTCCATCCATTGTGTAAAATCTTTCTCCTTTAAAATAGTATTATTTAATGTCCATCTCGATCTTTTTTTTTGTCCCTTCCATTTAATTGTCATTGGGCTATGATCTGCCCAAGTACTTGTTTCAATATTTGTTTCTTTAATATTAGATATTAGTTCTGTTGAGATCCAAATCATATCTAATCTGGACCATGATAAATGTCTATTTGAATAAAAAGTATATTGTTCAGCTTTAACATTTCTTTCTCTCCAAATATCTTTTAAAGTTAATTCATCTGTCATTTTAAAAAAGGACCTTGGGAGAGCCTTTCTATTTTACTTTGTTGTTGTTGCTATATAGTCCAGTTTATTGTCCACAATTCCATTAAAATCTCCCATCATAATTATATTAACATAGTCCAGTCCAATTATTTTCATGTGTAGCTTTTTATAAAACTCTTCTTGTTTATCATTCGGAGCATAAATTGCAATCAAGAGTATTTTTCTTTTATTGTCCATTATTTCTACCATTAATACTCTTCCATCTTCATCCGTGTAAATCAATTTTGCTGGAATAGCCTCTTTAATGTATAAAACCACACCTCTTTTCTTACATTGAGTCAAAGAGGTAAATATTTTCCCCAATTTTGGCTGTAATAACAATTGTTCATGTTGTTTTTTAATGTGAACTTCTTGTAAACAAATTATATCAAATTTTAATTTCTCTAATTAATGAAAAGTTTTCCTTTTAACAGCTGAATTAAGTCCATTTATATTCATTGTAATCAGTTTTTTTTCCTCCATGATTATGCTTTATATTTAGGTCTAACAGCTCTCATGGATCTCACTTCACGCTGTTCTTTATTATCCATCTGTCCCCCTGCTGCTCCTTTCTCTTTTTCAGTCTCCAGTTGTTCATCTTGAAACTCAATTGATAAAGCCTCTTTCTCTGCTTCCTCTCTTCTTCCTCCAAAGAATTCTGCATGGAAAAGTTCTGCTTTCTCAATTGAATCAATTCTATATCTCTGCTCTTGCCACCCAAACACTAGTCCTTCTGGAATCAGCCATCTATAATTCACTTCGTTTTCCAATAGTATTTTGGTCAGAAATCGATATTCTCTTCTCATCTCTCTCACTCTTCTGGGTATTTGTTTTAAAACCACAACCTCTTTACCCTTGTATTTTAGTGTTTTCTCTCTTACTACTTGTAATATTTGCGTTTTAATTGATTTTTTTGGTAAATCTAATATGGACTTCCTTGGGTAATTTATTTCTCATCGCATATCTTGTATAGACTCGATATATCTCATCTATTCCATCCATCATCTTTTCCTCTGTAATTTCCAAAGCATCTGCCAAAATTTCTATCATTACCGCTGCCAAATTTTCTCCTTTTTCCTCTTCTATATTTTGAAATCTGAGGTAAAATTCTGACCTTTCCATCTCCCACCTCAACATCCCACCTTTTTCTTGTTCAACCGCTGTTAGTCTGCTGTCAATATTTCCAATCTTCTTCTCTCTTTGTTTTCCTTCTTCCTCAATTTTTTGGAATCTCTCCTCATACTTAACCATCATTTGTTTAATATTTTCCACTTTTTCATCAGTCTTCTCTATTCTTTGTTCAATATTTTCTGCTCTTTGTTCAATATTTTCTATTCTTTGTTCAATATTTTCTGTTCTTTGTTCAATATTTCCTGTTCTTTGTTCAATGATATCTGATTTTGTCTTGAGATCTTGGATTCCTTGCATAATCATCTGTAAAGTTACTTTTTCTTGTTCCTTATCTTGCTTCAACATCGTCTGAATTAAACGTTGTCCTCCAGCTGGTGGGGAAGCAGAGGTAGAAGCAGAAATGCCAGGTGGTATTGGTTTCCTGCTCATTTCAATGTTTCCAAAACTTCAAATTCTTCTTGACTTTTAATCCAACTGGTAGAGCAGCCAATTATAATCCAAAATGGAGAACTCCAATAGTAAAAAACACGAAACCAAAGAAGAAACAGGAAAAAAGGAAGAAGAAAGATCTTCAGGTTCTTCTAGACCCTAATCCAATTACGAGATAGTCCACCATAAAAAAGGAAAAAATAGAAAGGAAAAAACAAACAAATCCAAAAATAATAATATTGATTAAGAGCAAAAGAAAAAGGAAAAAGGAAAAAGAGAAAAAACAAAACAAAAAGTTCCTTCAGATTCTTCACACCTTAATCCAATTAAAAAGTCTCAATAATCCCCCAAAAAAAACAACAACAACCACAACAACAAAGTAATCCAAAAACATAAATATAAAAAGCAAAAAAGTCCCAATAAAAAAGAAAAGAAAAATAAAGAAGAAAAAAGAAAAAAAAACTGTGAGGCTTTCCCTTTAAAATAAAAGGCAAAAATAAAAATATTACTAAAATTAAAATTTAGAAAAAGGCTAGCGAATGGGGTATATATAAGAAAACACACTGCACTTTGTTATTTATTCAAGGCTCTTGTTATGACTCTCTTCTCCAGCAGCTTCAAAGCCAAACCTCAAGTGTTGTTGATAACAGTCCAGGAAAGCACCTGCAATAATATTTTGCTGTGCTCTCCCTCTATCTTATCACGTTAAAAAGTCCCTGAGATAAGGTCTTTTTGCAATTCTCTCCAATTCAAATAAAGATACTTTCAAGCCTCTAGTTGGCAGTGTTACAAAGTTTCTTAATGCTCTTTCTCCCCGCCCGCCAGAAAAAAGGAATAATATATACAGAAAAAAAAGAAAAAATAGCCAAAGGGAGCCTCTATCCTAAAGAAATTTAAAAAATCAAAGGGAGCATAAAATCAAAGGGAGCATAAAAATATATATAAGAGAAAATTCAATCCGGTTACCTACAAAGTCACAGTAAAATCTTTCCCAAAAAGTATAAAGAAAAGAAAAAAAAAACCCAAGCCTCAATTTGACATCACTTTAAAAAATGCAGCTCAAAACAATTTCAGTCAAAAAAAAATCTCACAGCTTTCTTCTTTATCCCGGTTGAACTTTCCAACCTCAGCAAATTTACAGCACAAAAGAGTTTTTCTCACCCAGCCGACACACTTCACTCCAATCACTTTCTTTCCGGAGCTGTCCCGACTTCAGCAGCTATGGAGGCTGCCTCTCCGCCGCCAGCAAAAGGGCTTCTTCCGGATCAAACCAGAGATTTTGCGATATCTCTGGGATCCTGGAACAATGCCCTTCACGATCACCGTCTCTACAGGACGGTTTAGGTCCGTTAGGACCGACCAGGGGCGAAAATATCGGCTACGATCTCAGAGCCCCGAGATCACAGCTGTATCACCGGAACGAAGCTCCGCCTTCTCCCCAATCTGATGTCGCTATTATCGGCCAATCAGAAGTGCAGGGCCTGAACCCTGCACTTTACTTCAAGCTCTTAATGATCTTTATTAAGCATTTATTGATTCACAACATCTTAGTTCAAGTTTATATGGACTAAATGGATCTATAAGATCCTATTTGTCATAGTAATTGGGGTGGGAGGGGAAATACGGATTTATTTACCCAGACCTAGACTTTTTCTCCTTAGAAGGACTGTTCATATTTTCTAAAAAGTAAGAGTGGCTATTTGAATGTCTTCAATCGCTATTGCTGATGTTCCTCTCAGAAAAGCTTTCAACTGGTAAGAAGCAGAAATTTTATATTCATGTCATCCTGAACGTAATGTTACTTCTTTTATCATTCTGTACATAGCAAATATATTACATGTTAAACCTGACTAATCCATATGGTTAGGGTTCTGGCCTAGAAACCAAGAAACTGTGGATGCAAATCCTACCTTAAGCATGAAAGCTGACTGGGTGATTTTTGGGCCCATTACTCTGTCTCACTCCTACCCATCTCACAGGATTGTCCACTTTGAGTTTCTTATCTCTATATATAAAAGCGAAATACCACTTGTTGTGAATGCATAATACCAATAAAGTTATCATTGAGCTTGAGGTCTAGTGCAGGGTTCTGGCCCTGCACTTCTGATTGGCTGTTAATGGCAGGATCAGATTGGCCCGTTCAGGAGCATCCGATTGGCCATTAACAGGCCATTCCCATTGGTTAACGGAGCTAGCGCTCCAGGTTTGTTATTGGTTGAATAGTTAATGAGTTGCCTATATAAGTAAGGCTATAACAGCCCTTGAGCTGAGCTGTCACAATATGTAAATAAAGAGTTTGAAGTTCACTGTTTCTACCGGCTCGTCTCCATCATTCGCACCCATGCTCCAAACATAACACCAGTCATGCATCATCACAAAATCTCCAAAACCGTAAAGCCTACAAACTTGAAATTTGGCAAGTAATGTTCCTCTTGGCTTCTAGGTGCTCACTAAGAAAGGATTTTTTCGAAATGACCATCAGAGCATTAGTACTTTCTATATTATTATTAACATGCTCTGATGCTAAGGAGGTCTACTCCCCCTCCCCACCTGAAAAGTAATCTGTTCCAAATGCAAAACACAAACAGAGGAGAGGAGTTTCAGTTTTACTTTCACAGCACCAAGCAGCTTTAGTACAGAACTGTTGACCTAAGCCACACACATGCTCTTTGCTGTCTCCTTCTTGCTCACACACAAATACTATTTCAGTTTCCAAACAGCCCTCAACTCTCTCACATACTGACAAGACACTAGCCAGATGAATACTGATGGATGCTGGTTGGCAGAATTTTTTCTCTTATTTTCCTTCCCCAAAACTAAGCCTGACCACATAGTTTCATAGCGAAACATGGGTACTGAACTAGTAAAATAATAAAGGCAGGTATAAAAATCTAATACATGAAATAAATAAATAGTTCTTTCTGTTAAATGTAAGGCCATTCCCATCTACTGATTGAAAAATAGAGCAGACCCCAAGATTTTAAGGAAGTTCTCCTACCTTGTTCCTTTTAAACATGATCAACTAGATGCATAGCAATTATTTTTTTCAGCTCCCAGCAGATTTTTCTGCATATTAATTTAACAGTATGTCAGTTGGACAGACTGTCAGGTTGTCAGACATAGAGAGCTGAAAATGAAATTCCTTTCAAAATGTTTTAGCAATATGTGTCACTTTTTTGAAACTTACATTATGCTGTCCAAATCCTCCCTCCCTCGCCACCTGTTGCTTCAAATATTGATTTATTTAGTCAACCTTGCTTGTGACTTATTCCCACAGGTGTTCCTTCAGCCATAAAACAGTAAAACACTCCATCCATTTTTAAGACTATGGTTTCATAAAGTCTACCCCACCCCCCTCGCCTTTTTCAATGTTGAATTATTGAGCTCAGCTACATGTGCATGGAAAATGTCAGTCCCCATTTTTTATTTGTTTAAACATAGTTTTAATTAAATATGATGACATGAAAAATGTCAGGATCACTCTCTGATAAAGCTCTAGACCCAGTTGTGATTAAACTGACAATTATTTGCTTATTTTAAAGACTGTCATCTCAGATATTCATGGCTTCTGTGACAACCATGGACCTGTCCCAGATAATATCTATTTTGAATACCATCGGTGTTCCATTCCCTTTTATGAATTCATGTCCCAAATAGTTTATCTTTTGTTGGGAAACTGCCAGCAAGATTGGAAGGAAGGGCTTAGCTTAGAGTCCTTATGCAGCTGCAAAAGGTATAAGCTTCTTGATCTCTCCAGGATCCATGTAGTCCAATCTGGTCATTCTCAGGGTAATACAAGCAATCTGGAGAGATTCTTGTAACTTAGGTAGAGAATAATAAAGTTGCTTGCTTAAGATGTCTATGAGTAGCTCTGGTTGCTTGCAAGTGACATCATGTAATCATTAATCATTCTGAGCCATTTACATTTACTTATGTACTTATTGATATGCTATCCACATGACTATGCTTTCCTTCCTTCCTTCCTTCCTTCCTTCCTTCCTTCCTTCCTTCCTTCCTTCCTTCCTTCCTTCCTTCCTTCCTTCCTTCCTTCCTTCCTTCCTTTCCACTCTTCCAAATGAGAAGCTTCTGTTTCAATACTGGCATCATCAAAGACCAGATTTCCTTGTGGCTTTTATGTGACCATAGTGAGTCCTGGATCCATTTAGAAAAATTCAGTGGTCTTCCAAGTCACTAGAGAACTGTCTTCCAAACTGGGGATCCCATTATATACCACCAAATTGATATATAGGTACATGCCGTTTTCTTAATATTAAAGGGGTCTTCATGTAGACAGAGGATTCTACTGTCTTCTTCCATGCTTGATTGTAGAGTTCTTTCTTCAAGGTGGCATTGCTTCCTTTGCATCAGCAGCACCCCACCTGCCCTGCATTATTTCATCACTGGATATCTTCACCAGTTCCCTTCTAACCCTGCTTGCAAGGGTGTCCCTTTTAGGACTTCATGTGCTCCCCAGTACTGCTCTCAGGTTTATTGAAGGAACTGAGCCTTTTTACCACATCAATGTGGTCAGCCCTTCAGAGGATGCAGAAAGTACATGGGACAATATTAGTTTGTTGCTATTCTTTTCACAAGCATGCAAACTAAATTATCTTTATGGACAGCCATTGATCTATTGAACTCAGACTGGAAAGCATTGCATTAGACTACATTAAGTTTTAAACCATAATATAATATGTGTACACTTAGCTGTCATGCCAATAGGAAATTCCAGATGTTTGATCCTCTATAAAGAAAACAATAACAATAGCACTTAGACTTACATAACACTTGATAGTGCTTTACAGCCCTCTCTAAGCAGTTTACAGAACCAGCCTATTGCCCCAAACAATCTGGCTCCTCATTTTGCTGAACTCAGAAGGATGGAAGGCTGAGTCAACCTTGAGTCGGTCAGGATCAAACTCCTGGCTATGAGCGGTTATACTACATCCCAACTACTCTGCAACATCTCAATCAGTTTTATGATGCTGCTCAGTTCTACATAGTGATTTTGATTGTATTGGTACAACACCAATAAAATGTTGGTGATTAATGTCATAAATGCTTAAAATAAAAGGTATCTGGAAAGAGGGGAGTCTCATCACAACATACTGATTTGTTTCTCTTTTCAAAGTCTGCCTTCATGCAAGCTTTATGCATGAAATGATTCCAAAGTACCAAGCCATATATCGTTCTGGCAAAAAGCATTCCAGTGATGACTCTTAAATTACTAGACAATTTTAGACTGTATTAAATATATTCCAAATGAGCCTATTCGTGATTAATGATATTACCATGACTGCCAGAGGCATTAATAGTGATTAGGAAGAAATTGCTTTGTTATGTTTTTAACTGGCAAAAACAAGCTATTTTAATAAAATCAAACCATCGTTTTGAGGCTCTGGTGTTCGTTTATTAGTCATCAAATTGTACTGCCATGTGATCAGAGCCTATAAACCATGATGTGACACATTCATTCCAGCTAACAGGACATGATTGTATCACAGCCACATCATCAGTTTTAAAAGAGGAAAGCTAAGAGAATTACAAGAACACACACATTTAATCTTAATTCAGATTTCAGGCAGAAAATGCAGCTAGGGATTCTGTTCTTTAAGATAGGCTGTTGAAAAACAAAATCTGATTTAAAGATTGAGGAAGCCTCCTATATTAGGACCCCTCAGGTTTCTGGGCAAAAGGAGATAACAAATGGGACTGTCCCTCTAATCCATCTCCTATTTATCTCCTCCAGATTGGCAGACAGGGATGGTGGGTAGGGGTAGGTTTATCAGAAGAGGATAAATGCACCAGAGCATCAGATAGCAGAACATTTTCCACAAAACTGTGGAGCAAGTAAAACCACTTTGACAAGCTGTCAGTGTTAAGTTCTGTACATGGGCGCAAGGATTGGAGACGAGACGATGAACAGTGAACTTCAACACTTTATTTAACATTGTGGAACAGAGCAAAAACTACGGCAGCAACAGCCCTTTTTATAGGCAAGCTGCTGATCAAATAACCAATAAGAAACAGGAAGCGTTAGTTCCCTTAACCAATGAGAGAGGCCCGCTAATAGCCAATCAGATTCTCCTGAATGGACCAATCAGATGTCGCTATTATCGGCCAATCAGAAGTGCAGGATCAGAACCCTGCACTTTTCTAAAGATTTTAATCATCTTTATTAAGCACTTTTATTCATTCACTTTTTATTAATTCACAACACCCCTTCCCCCTGGGTTCAGTTTAAGGGGTATGGTGACGTAATCTTTGAGGTAGGCAGGTAGTTTAGATTGTCTGTTAGATTTTTGCTGTCCCCCGGGTGCTTGTTTATAATCTTGTTTGGGCGGGACATTTTCTGGCGAGTAGGTTGCCTCCGGTCCTTCATTTAAAAATTTGGTACCGCTATTGTCTTCGTTGTCCTCTTGCCTTTGTGGGCTTGCTTCTGATGAGGTGTCTCTTTGAGGTAACTCCACCACCCTCTCTGATTCTTCCGAATGCTCACTTCTTCCGCTCATGCTTTCTGCCGTTTCGAACTCAGTCTCCTCGGCATCTCTTCCCCCCTCAGTTTGGAAGTTACCGGAGTCGCAGAAACAAGGTTGCAGCCTTGAACGCAGCTGATCAATATGGTGCTTCCATATTCTTCTGTTGCGACTTTTTACTCGGTACAACCTGGGTCCTGTGACTTGGATTACAGTTGCCTCGACCCACAACGGATCGCAGGAAAAGTTTTTAGCGAAGACTAAGTCGCCTATCTGGAATTCGCGGCATTTCCCACTGGATCCATGTGGCTTTTCTGGTTCATATGACGGGTGTAGTTGGTCAAGGTGGGAGCGGAGTTTTCGTCCCATCAACAATTCAGCTGGAGTTTTGTTGGTGACGCTGTGCGGAGTGATGTGTTAAAGAAGGAGTATCCGGTTAATCTTATCTTTGATATCGCGATAGTCTATTTTATGTAGGGGTTTTTTTGACGAATTGTACCATGCGCTCGGCTCTTCCATTAGTCGCAGGATGTGCCGGCGAAGTTAACACATGGCGAATACCACGGTCCGCCAAATACTGTTCAAAAGAAAGCGCGGTAAACTGGGGCCCGTTGTCAGATACCAGAACGTCTGGCAGTCCATGGGATGCGAATAATCTGTCCAATTTTTCTGATGACGGATTCCGTTGTGGTACTTTTTATTTCATGGATTTCAAGCCAGTTTGAGTAGGCATCCACCGTTACTAGGAATGTGTGTACTTTGGTAGGTCCGGCAAAGTCAATATGAATACGGGACCATGGTCCCCTGAGTGTTTCCCACTCTGTTGGGGTTGCTTTCGGTAGGGCATTGCTAACCTCCTGGCATTTGCAACAAGTCTTTACCCAGGCCTCGATTTGCTTGTCGATACCCGGCCACCACGCATAGCTTCGTGCGAGTGCCTTCATGCACACTATGCCGGGGTGGCCTTCATGAAAGGTTTTCAAAACCGCTCATTGCAGCCGCTCTGGGACGATGACTCTATCCCCCCAAATGATGCAGCCTTTCTGTGAAAACAGTTCCGTCTGTCAATTCTCGAAAGGACTGAAGCTGTCAAGGATTTGATCCAATGGCCATCCTTGCTCGACCCAGCTAAGAACTCGCACCAAAACGGGATCGCGTTTGGTTTCGATCATGATATCTCGAGCTGTCAGTGGGGGTGATTGAAGTGATTCAATCTGGAGCATCAAGACGGTTGGAGCTGGGTCGTTAACGGTTTCAGGAAGTGGTGCATGGCTTAGTGCGTCTGCGTGGGGGATGGCCTTCCCCGGGTGGTGTTGCAGTTTATAATTATATGCAGCCAAGAATTCTGACCAGCGAGTCATTCTGGGAGATAATATGTAAGGGGTTGGCTTGTCCTGCACTATAATCCCCAGCAAAGGTTTGGCTACAGTAAAAACTCACCCATAAATATATTCATGAAATCGTTTAACAGCAGAAACGACAGCAAAAGCCTCTTTATCGATTTGACTATAGTTGTGTTCAGTTTTTGATAGCGTTTTTGAAAAGTAGGCAATAGGGGCTTCACTACCATTTGGTAACACATGACTCAAAATGGCACCCACTCTGAATGGTGATGCATCACATGTAATCATTAAAAGCAAAGTCTCATTATACTGCATCAAAACAGCATCTGAAGTCAATAAATTTTTTACTTGTCGGAACGCATGTTCCTCTCGGTGTCCCCAGACCCAGGTTGCCTTTTTGTCCAACAGACGATGTAGGGGCTCGGCTACGGTCACTTTATGGGGCAGGAACACGTTGTAGAAATTGATAAGGCCCAGGAAGGCTTGGAGATCGGTCTTATTTCGGGGCCTTGGAGCGTTTTTGATCGCCTTAAGCTTGCTATCGGTGGGGTGAATGCCTTGTTTATCGATTAAGTACCCCAAAAATTCTACCTTATCCGTACACAATTGACACTTATTTTTTTTTTACTTTAAGGCCAAAGTATTTAAATTTCTGGAGAACTAACCTCAGGTGCTCCCTTCGTATTCTCTAGTTGGAGCAGCAATTAAAACATCACCAAAATAAGTACAACCCCTTTTATACCCTGTAGTAGTCTCTCCATCAAGCTCTGAAAAATTCCTGGGGCTACGCTAACTCCAAATTGGAGTCGGTTGCACTTAAATGCACCTTGGTGCATAACGATCGTTTGTGCCTCTGCCGTTTTTTTGTCTACAGGCAGTTGTTGGTATGCCTGTGCTAAATCCAATTTAGCGAAGACTTTTCCGCCCCCAAGGGAATGGAGAAGGTGTTGTACCACCGGTACCAGGTAAGCATTCTGTTGAAAGGCATGATTCAGGGTGGCTCGGTAGTCCCCACAAATTCTTAACGATCCATCTGGCTTGATGGGTGTTACGATTGGGGTTTCCCAGGGAGCGTGGTCGGTTGCTTTTAACACACCCTGGTCTGTCAATTTATCGAGCTGCTCATCAATCTTTGGTTTAAGGGCAAATGGAACTCGACGAGGCTTAAGGCGGACGGGAGCTACTTTGGGGTCAAGGTTAAATGATATCGGGGTCCCCTTGTACTCACCTAATTTCTCTGTAAAGACATCCTGGAACTCTCGGACGATGGCCTCTTCCCAGTCGTCGCTGTTGGTTCGGTGAATGCCAGCTACTTCAATTCCAAGTGGGGTGAACCATTGGAGGCCTAACAAACTAGGCTGATCCCGGTCGACAACGGTCAGTGGTAGGGATGCAGTATGATTTTTAAATGAGACACGGACTTTGCTGAATCCGACGATTGGAATTTGATTTCCCTGATAGTCCTTAAGTATGATTCTTTGGAATCTGAGGTCTTGCCGCTGGACGGTGGGAATTAATTGTTTAAGGGTCTTCCAGGAAACCATCGAGAGGGACGATCTGGAATCGACTTCCATCAGACAGGGCTGGTTTTCGATGGCGACCTTCACCCAGATCTTCTTGGCGTCTAATGATGAGGCGTGACCGATTGTAATGGTTTGGTGTGCGTCTTTCCACTTCGTTGACTGGGCTAGTGGTTTGTTTCTGTAGGAGTGGTTGTTCCATTGGTGGGTTAAGTTTTCTCGATTCACAGGATGACTTCCTGTGGGCTGGCGGTAGTTGGTCCCCCTCTGAGGTGGGTTGGATTCTTGCTTGCTTCTACAAGCTCTTCCGATGTGACCTCTTTTCCCGCATACATGGCAGAGTGCGTCGAGGAATTTGCAGTCTGATCGTGGGTGGTTTTGCCCCACAACCAGCGCATTGGTACTGTACTCTCTGGTTACGTTGATGGCGTTGGTCTCGTTCAGACCGGAGCCTGTTGACCTCTTCTTCATCGCTTTCTGATGATGATTCGAGGTTCTCGTGGTGGGCTGTCGTTGCCTGTCCCTCCAGGTGAGGTGAGATTTCGCCAGCAAGTTGGCGGAGTGGGGCGTGGGTGCTGCGCATTTGTGCAGCCAACTTCCTAGTTGCTTCTGCTGCAGTAGCGTCAGCGATGGCATCTGCAAGGCTAATGTTGCCTTTCACCATCAGCTTACTTTGGATACCTAGTGCATCTAATCCCAGAACTATTCGGTCTCTCAAGGCCTCTTCGAAGTCGGCAAACCCGCAGAGGCCTCCCAGATTCCGGAGATCCGCAATGAAATCTGCAACGCTTTCTCCCTTCCGCTGGTCTCTCTGATAAAATTCATGTCTTTGAACAAGCGTTGGTACAGTCGGTGCGTAGTGGGCCCGTAGAAGGGGCTCGAGGACGTCCCAGTCCATGGACTTCATCTCAGCCGGTTTGGCTAGTGCCTTGGCCATTTTAAAAATGGTTGGCCCGCAGTGAGTTAGGAATACCACTCGTTTCTTTCTGGTAGTGGCATCCTTTAAGTTGTTGGTCTCCAGAAACATCTGGAATCGGTCCATATATAAGTCCTAGTCTTCTTATGCCGGGTCGAATGGAGCGGGTGGTATGACGCTGCTAGACATGGTTCAGCCGTTGGTGCGTCTTCAGCTACGTGTTCTGTTTGGTGCTCTGTAGTACTCAGTCAGCTCTGACATCTCCAAATCCCATCCTCGTCGCCAGTGTTAAGTTCTGCGCATGAGCGCAAGGATTGGAGACGAGACGATGAACAGTGAACTTCAACTCTTTATTTAACATTGTGGAACAGAGCAAAAACTACAGCAGCAACAGCCCTTTTTATAGGCAAGCTGCTGATCAAATAACCAATAAGAAACGGGAAGCGTTAGTTCCCTTAACCAATGAGAGAGGCCTGCTAATAGCCAATCAGATTCTCCTGAATGGACCAATCAAATGTCGCTATTATCGGCCAATCAGAAGTGCAGGGTCAGAACCTTGCACTTTTCTAAAGGTTTTAATCATCTTTATTAAGCACTTTTATTCATTCACTTTTTATTAATTCACAACAGTCAGCGATTGTATTGATAGCCTCTTAATGCTCATCAGTGGGTCAAAGTAAGTTATGCCAGCAGTCTTTCCTCAATAGCTGCAATGTTCCATGGTCAACAGACCATGGAAGCACAGAGGAGAGCACAAGAGAGTTAAGGGAGGAAGCAGGACTGGTAGAGTAAGGATTATTGGATCCAGAAAAATGTAAAAAAGGGACTTGGTGTAATTCCACCTTAATTCCATTAATTATAAGTATGTGGGAGTATTACTTTGGTAGACTTAAATATTCTATTATATTTAACTAGCAATTAATATCTTTCTAGAAATTTAAGTAATTATTGCTTTGTGAATGTGCCTGCCATGAAAGGCATGGTAGGAACTTGAGAATATGATAGCCTAATGCTAGGTTAGGAATGGATTTACCAAAGTAAAGGAGAGTAACCCTCAAGAATAAGGGTGCAATTTAAGGAAAATTGGAATATTTTAAGTGACCAATGAAGAAAATTATTATATCCAATGGAATCATGATGCTGTTTATGGTTTAATGTAACATTCACACAATTTGAGTCAAATTAAATCCAATTTAGGTTTTGTCCCCAACAGCAACTGCAGCTGCTGGCCAGCCATTTAGAGAATAGACTGATGATAGTGAGGAAATGACAACTTGGCCAAATGCCCAATTCCAGAATTGTTATCATTCATGCTATTTTGGAATCTGTCTTGTTTTCCCCTTAGGTTAGCAGCTGATGAGATGAAAGAGTTCTCCACAAAGAGGCAGTTTTATTTCAAAATTCCTATAGTAAGAGAATCCTATGTTAGGAATCTGATTAATTTGTTGCTTAGAAATTCTTGTGAGAAGTGAAGCCTGAATCTTTACTTTGCTAGACCATTTGCTCTTAATCTTAACCAGGGGTGTGATATTCAATCGGTAAAACAACCAGTTCAGTGAGCACATATGCTCCCCATTTTAAAAAGCTAATACTTACCTTCAACTGCAGCTAAAGAAAACAGCTGAGTGCAGCAAACCACTGCCTTATGAATCAGCTGTGCTCTAACAAAAAGAAATAAAGTACAGGAAAGAGCAGGGGCGGGCAGGCAAGCCAACATGCCAGTCAGAGCAAACTTCGGAGCCAATTGAGGGGTTCCCATGAACTGGTCCAAACCGGGAGAATCCCACCCCGATCTTAACCCTAACTCTAGAGCTATCAGATATAGACAGCAAAGATCCAGATGATGATTTGGGAGAACAAAGAGGCTTGTTTCTATTTGTCTTTAGGGCTATTGATCTATGACTGGTTGCTTAGGAACTGTTCAAAGTTATGACAGACCTACCTGGGGAGGATACTTCCAACATAGTGATTGGGTCACACAATTTGGTATTCCCTGGTTTCTTGAACACACTGTGAAGACCTAGTTCTCACAAAAACTTTGCAAGCACACCAATATTCTTATGAGACAGTCTCTGTTTCAAATTTTTCTCCTGCAGTTAACCTGTGATTTTTTTTTTCAAACAAGATCCTTATTTCATTCCCCATCCGCTCATAACATTGTCCAGGTTTCTTTAATAACTATTTTGTGATTGAATTATTCCATTTTCTGTATTCACACATCTAGATGTAAAAATTGAAATGGCCATCAAAAATGAAAGGCCTTGGACTTTTGCTAGGAATTCTCCAAGGACTTGGTCTCAATAATGAATGTCAGAATAGGCAGTTAACCTTCAGTTAAGTAGTTAAGTAGCTTATTTGTCACACAGGAAATTAATTGACTGAGGAGAGTTGGTTTAGTTACAGTCAAGACTTGATCTGTTTGAGGCTAAAACTAACCTCCTCAGGCTTAATTAACTGTGTCTATTGGTGGTTCTTTAGAGCTTATTCTTTTTATATAATGTTATTGAAAGTTTTAATAGCAATAGTAAGAACTAATGCAAATTAAAATGGAACACAGAATAAAAAGAGAAATAAAAGAAAAGGCTAGAAGTGCAATAAGAAAAAATAGAAGAGGGCAGAAGAAGAGAGAAAGATATAAAGAAGGAAAGATATAAAATTATAATGAAGTGACTTTTGATATTTTTTTCACAGCAGTTGTAAGTACAATTATATTTAACCTCTCTCTCTAAAGTTACATCATAATTCTATAATCTATCCTATCTAATCATCAAAACTATAAATCATGTTCTCCCCCCCCCTCAATTTTTATGCAAAAAAGTCCATAAGGAGTTTCCAGTCACCAATAAATGCAGGTATGGTCTTTTCTTTAATAAAAGAAGTTAATTTGTCCATCTGAGCAAGTTCTGTCAATTTCATCAAGTATTTCTCTATGGCAGACAATGATGAACCATTCCATCTTTGTGTAGATAGTAATCTTGCTGTAGTAATATATTGAAATAATTTTCCATGGCCATAGAAATATTTTATGAGTTGATGTTGCATTTTTCCATCCAAACAATCCAAAAATATGTTCAGATTCTAGATTCATTACTATACAACAATTTCAGGGTAACAATTATCCCTGATTTCACACTCACACCAATCCAAATTAAAGACTTCCAAACACTCAAGAATCCTTTTTTCCAACCACAAATATAGCGGGTATTTGTATGTGGATCTTTGGTTATTCGGGTTTTCTCCCGCGTAAGATTGGAAGTATCAAGGCAACGTTTCAATGAAGTCTCATTCATCATCTTCAGGCTTGTGTCTTCAGCTCTGTGCTTCTCAGAGTGAATGTATGGTATTCAGTCCCATACTGAATCTCATCTGCCATCATATATCTATATCTTTATATCTATCGATAGAAGAATAAGTACCTGCCTGGATGAACACAAAAATGCAGTCAAAAAGCTGGAACACACTTCCTCACTAGTCCAACACATGGAAGCCACAGGTCATAGCATCAACTTCAATGGCACCAAAACCCTAGCCACTATAGAAAACCCCAGCCACAGAATAATCAGAGAAGCCATGGAGATTGAAAAAAGACATGAAAGCATGAATAGAAGAGATGATTCCACCAGACTGTTAACCATTTGGAAGCCTGCATTCACAAACAAAAAAATCTCCACACCACTAGCCAGGCAAGCACCTGGGCACAAACAGATCCCCCCTGATAACTCCAGCTCAAAAACACCCCAACCAGGCAACCAGATGAAACCTAGCTTCCTAACTAATGATAGCCGTCCATTTATCCGGAGCCAAGCTGCACTAAAGGCCTCCAATAAAGTAACACAATGTTGCCAGCCAATCAAGATACAAAAAGAGCCAAAAAACAGACAGAAGATATTAGAAACACCAATCAAGCAGAACCTAGCAAACTCCAACACCAATAAACACAGACCAAGACTCCCAACCAATCAGGATGAAGAAAAAACCATTCTGGCACAGCAATAGGCTGCCCCAAATTTAAATCTGAAATATATATATGAAGTGTTCGGTTCGGCAGCAGAATCATCAGAGAAGCCATAGAGATAGAAAAACGCCCACACAGCATGAATAAACGAGATGATGCCTCCCGCCTACCAGCCATTTGGAAACCCGCCCTCATGAACAGACGTGTACCTAACATGAAGAATGACACCAGACCCACACCCCTGATAGCCACACAAGATGCCACCACCACACTTCCACATAGAAAGCAGACTCACACCCACACAGAAGATGAAACACGACCACGGACCAGAAGCTGCACTGCAGCTGCATCACTACCCACCTCAAACCCCTCTGAGCCATACATGAAGCGAACTGACCCCCACCATGAAGATGCAGCACGACCACGAACTCGAAGCCAAACAGCAAGATCACAGCTCACCAGCTCAAACCTTCCAGCAACTAAGACTAACCTGAGCATAATCAAGCCCCCACCTGAACAGAACACGCCTCCAGCCAATCAGAACACAGCCAAACCCCCAACCAATCAGAACACAGCTAAACCCCCAACCAATGAGAACACCCCCCCATCCAATCAGAACACAGCCAAGCCCCCAGCCAATCAAGTCACACACCCAGGAGCAGTTAAAAGGAAGAAGCAGCTGCAAGCTCACATCACTCTGAGAAGCACAGAGCTGAAGACCAAGCCTGAAGATGATGAATGAGACTTCATCGAAACGTTGCCTAGATACTTCCAATCTTACGCGGGAGAAAACCTGAATAGAAAACATATATATATATATATATATATATATATATATATATATATATATATATATATATATATATATATATGTTTTCTTAAGTTTTCGCGGGTACTTACATGTCTGGCATTCAGCTTTGTTCGGGTATTTTCCCACGTGGTGCTTTTAAAGTTGTAGCAACGTTTCAGCAGAATCTCATCTGCCATCATCCGGCTTCTGTATGGTGTTTGTCTTGAGTCAGACTTTTACAGTGGTTTCAGATTTAAATTTGGGGCAGCCTATTGCTGTGCCAGAATGGTTTTTTCTTCCTCCTGATTGGTTGAGAGTCTTGGTCTGTGTTTATTGGTCTTGGAGTGTGCTGTGTTCTGCTACTAATATCTTCTGTCTGTTTTTTTTTGGGGGGGGGCTCTTTTTGTATCTTGATTGGCTGGCAACATTGTGTGACTTTATTGGAGGCCTTTAGTGCAGCTTGGCTTCGGGTAAATGGACGGCTATCATAAGTTAGGAAGCTGGGTTTCATCTGGGTGCCTGGTTGGGGTGTGTTTGAGCTGGAGGTATCAGGGGGGATCTGTTTGTGCCCAGGTGTTACTATATATATAGTATATATATAGTATATATATAGTATATATATATATATAGTATTCAGCTTTGTTCGGGTATTTTCCTACGTCATTGTAGTTGTGCTTTTAAAGTTGTAGCAATGTTTCGGCAGAATCTCATCTGCCATCATCAGGCTTCTGTATAGTGTTCATCTGCGAGTCAGACTTTTACAGTGGTTTCAGTTTTAAATTTGGGGCTAGCCTACTGCTGTGCCAGAATGGTGTTTTCTTCATCCTGATTGGTTGGGAGTTTTGGTCTGTGTTTATTGGTCTTGGAGTTTGCTGTGTTCTGCTTGATTGGTGTTTCTAATATCTTCTGTCTGTTTTGTGGCTCTTTTTGTGTCTTGATTGGCTGGCAACATTGTTTTCCTGTTTTGGAGGCCTTTAGTGCAGCTTGGCTCAGGGTAAATGGACAGCTATCATTTGTTAGGAAGCTAGGTTTCATCTGGGTGCCTGGTTGGGGTGTGTTTGAGCTGGAGGTATCAGGGGAGATCTGTTTGTGCCCAAGTGTTTGCTTGGCTAGTGGTGTGGAGATTTTTTGTTTGCAAGTGCAGGCTTCCAAATGATTGACAGTCTGGTGGAATCATCTCTTCTAGCCTGATAATATCAGATGAGATTCTGCCAAAATGTTGCTACAACTTTAAAAGCACCACTACAATGATGTGGGAAAATACCCAAACAAAGCTGTATACCATACATGTAAGTACCCGTGAAAACTTAAGAAAACAAATATATATATATATATATGTCTGGCACTCAGCTTTGTTCGGATATTTTCCCACGTCATCGTAGTGGTGTTTTTAAAGTTGTAGCAACGTTTCAGCAGAATCTCATCTGCCATCATCAGGGATGATGGCAGATGAGATTCTGCTGAAACGTTGCTACAACTTTAAAAGCACCACTACTATGACGTGGGAAAATACCCGAACAAAGCTGAATGCCAGACATGTAAGTACCCACGAAAACTTAAGAAAACACACACACACACACACACACACACACACACACACACACACACATATATATATAAAAGCAACCCTTGATTTATAACAAGATTATATGGCCAAGAACAAAGACATGGTGATATTCAAGTACATAAGGTGGAATAATTACATTACAATGGTTAAGCTATAAAGCTACTGCTGCATCGGATCATTTGCTGTTGAAAAGACAAGGGCTCATCAGTCAGCTTGGCAATATGACAGCACTGGGATTCTTTAGCTCTGACAATTAGCAGATCTTTGATCTTTACCAATTTGGTACTTTTTCCAGAAATAATATCCTCATCATGAAGTTATGTTTTACCTTTATAATATGAAGTAAAACCTTACCTGTAAATGTAGTGGCTGTTATGGTAGCTGCAAAACTAAAATATGATGAGGTTGGCAATGCTGTTTCCACAACATATTAAACTATGTTGCAGTTTGGGAATTAAAAACAGTCAGCACACTGTATTAGAAACACTGAAAACCATGGATTAGGAACACAGTGAAATATAGAAAGTGACTTATGTAGGCTAAGTTCATGCAACACACTAAGTCGTAAAAGAGACTAACATTTTAGTTTCATATTTTTGTCATATGACTCAGCAATTTTTTTTTTTTTTTGGCTGTGGACAGGGCTCCGGATAAGTTGAATGGAAGCTGAGGTGCAACTTTTTGGCTTTACCAAAAAGAAAAGAATTGAAAAGTTAGACCCAAGAGGTTATATGAGATTGATCTGTTGGAGATTCAAGCATACTTCATGTGCATCTCAACATTCCTGAAATGGGAATCTCACCTGAGCAATAATGAGTAACGTCTGTTAAAACTATAATTAGTTATAGCAAATTAGAATTAGTTATGTCATGCTTATGACAAAACAAATATTTTATTTACAGGAAATATATTATAGGGATAGGCAAAGCCTAGAACCTAGGCAATTAACTTCCCAAAAGAGGGGAAAAAAATCATGTGCTGTATGTGTAGAGACATTTGAGTTGGGGGCCATCAAAATGATTTTTATCACTGTGTGGTTGAAAGTCTCCCACTGATTAAACACACTGAGCTTTTCAATTGGAAAACTGACAGCCCAGTTTCAAGATGCAAGCGCCATGCAACTGGGTGAGCTCCTGTTCTTGCCCTAGCTACTTCCAACCCAGCCATTCAAAAACATGCAAATGCAAGTAGGTAAATAGGTACCTTTTCAGTGGGAAGTTCACAGTGTTCCATGTATCTCGGCATATAGTCATGCTGACTACATGGCTATGGATATGTCAGATGGCACTGGCTTTCTTGGCTAAGAAAAAGAGACAGGCACCACCTCCTAGAGTCAGACACAACTGGACCGTGGTGTTGTGGTTAGCCGGTAGCCTGTGCAGACAATAGCAGAATCAGACAGTGGGGAAGAACGGGGACCAGTCCGGGAGTCTGGGGAGGACTCAGATGAGGGTCCTGTGTCCGATGCAGAGAAGGAGCCAGGACCATCTGAGAGTTGTGTGCTGATTCCGGAGCCTCCAGAGTCTGGCAGCAGTGATGCAGAGGAACAAGGGGAGCCTGTTCCCAGCGTGAATGTACGCAGAGCTGCTAGAAGGCAAGAGCAGCTGAGACAAAAGAGGCAACTCAGAGTAAGGCTTGGAGATAGTTGCCACTCCCATAAGATATAAAGGACATGCAAAGGTAGAGAAACCTTTGCAGGAAGCAAAGTCGTTTGCTCTGTTAAGATTAAATCTTGAAACTCTGTGTGGACTTTATACTTTGGTTGGTTTTCTATAGTTAATTTGGCACTTCAGTTGTTGGCAGGAGAGAAAGATGGGTGCTTATCTTGAGGGACTTTTTGGGATTCATTACAGGCTGAGAATGAACATAATTCCCAGCATTGAAATTAAACAAGGGTTGATTTAGCTAAGCGTGGGCTTAATTATGGTCTCAGGAAGCCTTGGTCAGAACACATGGAAACATTTAATTTTATATTTTCCATTGTGTGTCTATAGAGGAGCAAGGCTTTGAATGCATGATCATGAATATCTTCTTTACTCCCTTAGGATCCCCTGTGTATGCTAATGCCTGGAAGCAAAGCAGAAGGAAGTGATGTGAAATCAATGCTCATTTATACGAAGAGCAATCGGAGTGATAACATTAATTCTCAATCTTCACCAGATTGTCCCCTATGATCAGTATGTCATAAGGTGCTGAATGGTCACTGCCATTGAAATCACATCTCCTAAGAAAGCTTCATATTGCTTGTTGGGGAGGGATGATGACAAATGATGGATTGACTCTGCTCCCTATTCTCCCTTAGGTTCTGACCAAATATTTTCCAGTCATTGGTGAAACAACAACAAAAAGAGGACTTCCAAAAATCTTAAAGCTTATTAGGGAACTGTCCCTTTCAAATAAACTGATTTTATGTCTTCGGACAGGTGAAAAGACAAAACCACAATGCCCAGGAATTGAGTGAATGGTCAAAGCTTTACACTATAATAGAATTGGAAGGGACCTTGGAGATCTTCTAGTCTAGGCTCAAGCAGGAGACCCCATACCATTCTGGACAAATGACTGTCCAATCTCTTCTTCTAGAAACCTCCAGTGATGTTTCTAGCATAGTTTCTGTCGTGTCCGCAAAAGACGCCAGGAGTCGGTGACTTAGTTTAAAGCTCTTTATTTGAAGTTGAGAACCGAACTGGCGAAAAGGAAAAAGCCCGCGGCTTTTATCCTTTTTCGCCGCGGCGGCCGCGGCCAATGGCAACGTTTCAAGTCTCCCGCTCTTGGAGTGAGCCAATCACGGGAGACTTTCAACGGGCCAATCGGCGCGGCTCACCTGGCCAATTAGAAATCCCCGCGCTTTAGCCAATCAAAGCGCGGGGATTTCGAGTATGTAAATTAGGGACAGAACACCCCTCCCCTCTTGGTACAGTCTTTACGTTGCGTAGTCACGTAGGTAGGCGGGGCTCCGTCTAGTCCTACTTGACCTGCGCAACTCAGTTGCAAGCTGGATTTCGACCGGAGCGGTCGAGTTTTTGGCCGCTCCCTCTTCTGTGCGAACCGGTTGGATGATCGGGCCGGTTCTTTCTCCGTGGCTCCCACCTGGGCCTTCCCGGTTGGTTGAGCTACGGGTCTCGCCGCTCCCGCTTGGTCTTTCCGAGTCGGTTGAGCTGGCTTGGTGTTTCTTCTCCGGTGGGGGATCGCGATGGCTGCGTTCCGGTAAGTACTGCTGGTTTATTTTTTCTTGCGTTTGTTTATTCGGGTGTTCCCTCCCCCCTTGGTTTGTTTCTTGGGGGGTGGATTCTGTTGCCGAACGTGACCTGAGTTGGTCAATGTGTCGTTTCCAGGCTCGCCCATCTGTGGTTTGGAGCCGGTATGAGCGTGGGCCTGTGATTTGGGTGATGACGGCTGGGATCCATAGAGGGTCCCCCGTCAGGTTTTTCGCATACACGAGGTCTCCGGGTGCGAATGTTCGGTATTTTGAACTTGAGTCTGGGGGCCGCTCCGGGTTATATGTTGGGTGTAACCTGTCGAGTGGGGACCTCAGCTTCCTACCCATTAGTAACTCGGCTGGGCTTTTGTTGGTAGTGGTGTTCGGGGTGATATGTTGTATAAAGAGGAGTCTGTTAATTTTGTCTTGGATCTCCCCGTGGTCCATTTTCCGGATGGTTTTTTTGGTAAATTGTACCATCCGTTCCGCCCTGCCGTTCGCCACCGGATGCGCCGGTGCTGTTAATGCGTGGCGGATGCCCCTCTCCGCCAGGAATCTCTCGAAGTCGAGGGAAGTAAACTGGGGCCCATTGTCGGAGACGACGACATCTGGGAGGCCGTGTGTTGCAAAGAGTTTGCAAAGTTCTTTGATTACGGCCTCCGTGGTGGTAGATTTCATGTCGCTTACCTCCAACCAGTTGGAGTAAGCGTCAACTGTTATTAGAAAGGTATGCCCATTTGTGGGGCCGGCAAAGTCCAAATGGATTCTGGACCAGGGCCCCCTCGGTGTTTCCCACTCTAGGATGGGTGCTGCGGGTGGGCTGGGTCTAGTCTCCTGGCATCGCTGGCACCTAGCTACCCAGGCCTCTATCTGTTTGTCCATCCCTGGCCACCAAGCGTAACTTCTGGCCAGGGCTTTAGTTCTGGCGATGCCAGGATGCCCCTCATGCAACATTTCTAAAACCTTCCCTTGCAGCCTGTCCGGGATGACCACCCTGTCACCCCATAAGATACACCCCTTAAGCAGCGAGAGTTCGGTTTGGCGGTTTTTAAATGTCTTAACGGATTCGTCATTGTCCCTTTCTGGCCAACCTTTTTCCACCCAATGGAAAACCCGCGCCAGACGCCTGTCTTTAATAGTCTCCCGGGCAATGTCTGACGCGGTTATGGGCAGGTTGGGCAGGTTTTCGATGTTCAGGGTGTTCGTCGTTGGTGCTGGGTCAGGGTCGGAGTCTGGTAACGGTGAGCGGCTTAAAGCGTCCGCGTGCGAAATCTTCTTACCCGGCTTGTGTATTAGTTCGTAGCTGTAGGCTGTCAGGAACTCGGACCACCTTGTCATCCGGGGAGACAGAATGTTCGGGGTGGCTCGATTTCCTGCAAGGATGCCCAGCAACGGTTTATGGTCTGTCACAATGGTAAAAGGGCGGCCATAAAGGTATTCGTGGAACCGCTTAACGGCGGCAACTATAGCCAAGGCTTCTTTGTCCAGCTGGCTATAGTTCCGCTCTGGTTTGGTTAGAGTCCTGGAAAAGAATGCGATGGGTGCTTCTTTTCCGTCAGGAAGGGTATGGCTGAGGACAGCGCCGATGCCGAAAGGTGATGCATCGCAAGTGACGGCCAGGGGCAAGGTTTCGCTGAATTGGATCAGGACGGCGTCGGAGGTGAGGAGGTCTTTGGTTTTTTGGAAGGCGGCTTGCTCCCGTTTCCCCCAAGTCCAGGTTGCTGCCTTATCCAGGAGCCTATGCAAAGGCTCCGCCGCCGTTGCCTTTTGGGGTAGGAAAACATTATAAAAGTTCAGCAACCCCAAGAAAGCCTGTAGTTCAGTCTTAGACCTAGGGGTGGGGGCCTCTTTGATAGCTTTTACTTTCTTACTTGTGGGGTGAATGCCGTGCCGGTCTAGAAGGTAGCCCAAGAATTCCACTCGCTCCGTGCACAGTTGGCATTTCTCCCTTTTTACTTTAAGTCCCGTTTCTTTAAATTTGGTTAAGACCTCTCTGAGTCGGTTTTCTAATTCGGCTTCGTTTGGCGCCGCTACTAATACGTCATCGAAATAGGGCACCACCCCCTTGATGCCCTGCAGCAAACGTTCCATCAGGCTCTGAAAGATGCCTGGTGCCACGCTGACTCCGAATTGGAGTCGGTTGCACTTGAAAGCCCCCCGATGTGTAACGATGGTCTGGGCTTCCGCTGTTTTTTCATCGACCGGCAACTGTTGGTATGCCTGGGCGAGATCGAGCTTGGCAAAGACCTTGCCCCCTCCCAGTGAGTGCAGTAGGTGTTGCACGATTGGGACGGGGTAAGCGCTTTGTTGCAGCGCGCCATTTAGGGTGGCCTTATAGTCCCCACAAATTCTCACTGACCCGTCTGGTTTGACCGGGGTCACTATTGGGGTCTCCCATCTGGCATGGTCTATAGGTTGTAACACCCCCTGTTTGACGAGCTTGTCAATCTGCTCGTCAATCCTAGGTTTTAGGGCGAATGGCACCCGCCTAGGTTTTAGTTGCTTGGGGGGGACGCTAGGGTCTAGATCAAAAGAGATAAGGGGCCCCTGGTACTTGCCCAGGCTTCCGTCGAAGACCTCCCGGAACTCCTGGGCTAGCCGCTGTTCCCAGCCATCGTCGGTGACGTGGTTGACTCCCGTGAGGGCGATGTCGAGCGGGGCGAACCATTGTAAGCCCAGCAGGCTTGGGCGGTCGCGATCGACGATTGTGAGTGGGAGTTGTTCGGTGCGGCCCTTGTATGTCACATTAAAGTTCTTGGTGCCCACTACCGGGATGCGGTTTCCCTGGTAGTCTTTTATAATAAGTCTTTGGGCGTTTATGTTTCTTCTATGGAGGGTGGGCACTAACCGTTTTATCTCGTGCCATGCAATCATGGAGAGGTAGGACCCGGAGTCCACCTCCATTTTGCATGGTCGTCCTTCAATATGGACCTCTACGTGTACCTTTCTGGCGCCGTCGGAGATGGCGTGGCCAATGGTTACCGTCTGGTGGGTTTCTTCCTTGCGCCGGTTGTCGCCGCCTCTCGATGGTCGCTGGACTCGGTCCCACCAGCTGTCCGATTGGCGATCTCTGGTCCTGGGCGGTGGGCTTTCTCTTTTACGATCGTGTTGGTCCCATCTGGGTGGACTGCGAGTCTTCTTTTGGCGGCAAACCCGGGCGATGTGTCCCCTTTTATCACAATGCCGACAGATAGAGTCAAAAAATCGGCATTCTGATCTGGGGTGGTCGCCGCCGCAGCCGGCACAGTTGGTCCTCGACCTACGACCTCTTCGGTTCCGTTGGTTGCCGCGCCCCGTCTGGACTCGATGTATGTCTTCTTCGTCTTCGGACGTGCTGGATGTAGAATGGAAATCGCCGTAGTGTGCGGTTGTTTCGTTTTTTGGGTCGGCCGACCTCGCCGGGTTGTTGTTTCCGCCCTTTGCGTCTGGTTTTCGCATGCTGTCAGCGGAAGTGCGGGTCGCTTCTGCGGCTGCGGCTGCGGTGAGGGCGTCTGCTAGGCTGATGTCGCCCTTAGCCATAAGCCGGCTCTGGAGCACAGGGTCCCATAGGCCGAGTACGAATCGGTCTCTTAGGAGGCTATTCAGGCCGTCAAATTCGCAGAGCCCTCCTAGGCGCCGCAGCTCGGCGACGAAGTTGCTCAGTTTTTCGCCTGGTTTCCGGTCCCGCCAGTAGAATTCGTTGCGCCGGATCAGGATTGGGACCTCGGGGGCGTAATGTCGCCGAAGGATAGGTTCGAGGACGTCCCAATCCATGGCGGTTGCGTCGGCCGGCTTGGCCAATGCTTTGGCCATCTGGAATACTTTGGTTCCGCAATGCGTGAGGAAAACGGCGTGTTTTAGCGGGCCCGGGGCGTCCTTCATTCCGGTGCACTCGAGGTACATGCGGAATCGGTCTGAGAACGATTCCCAGTCCTCGGTGGCAGGGTTGAAGGGGGCGGGCGGTGCGATTTTCGCCATTTCGGTGCTAAGTCTGGCTCTTGTCGGACACGGGGTTCGGTTCAGGGTCTGGATCCCACCTTCGTCGCCAGTGTCGTGTCCGCAAAAGACGCCAGGAGTCGGTGACTTAGTTTAAAGCTCTTTATTTGAAGTTGAGAACCGAACCGGCGAAAAGGAAAAAGCCCGCGGCTTTTATCCTTTTCGCCGCGGCGGCCGCGGCCAATGGCAATGTTTCAAGTCTCCCGCTCTTGGAGTGAGCCAATCACGGGAGACTTTCAACGGGCCAATTGGCGCGGCTCGCCTGGCCAATTAGAAATCCCCGCGCTTTAGCCAATCAAAGCGCGGGGATTTCGAGTATGTAAATTAGGGACAGAACAGTTTCTAGCACAGGATATATGATTCATAGTCAAACTATAATATCTGGAAGTCATTGAGATTTTAAAATGCTTCCCCCCAACAGTTCCTTTATAATATGTCAGAGCAGCCAAAACAAGATGTGACATATGTAAGACAAAGGATATTTTGTAGTCCAAATTGAAATTTTTAGGAAAAATTGGGGCACAAGCTCAAAATACTTATTCTAGCTGTTGCTCGTGATGGTCTGAATCCAAGAATCTCTGCAAATTTCTGGTCTCAGTCTTAGAGTACTATTCATCCAGGACACTTTGAATATTTCATCTGTGACATGCTCCAATTTTTTACTTTCAACTACTCAATTACTGATGACAAGTACAAATTCAGGTGTTATCTTACTTCATGGAATGAAAGTGAACGGAGAGATAGTTTAGTATCATCAGCCTATGAATGACACCAAATCTCACCCCTAAGTTAGTTTCATGTAGTCATCAGATCTAAAAGGTCAGAAATAAACTTTCAGTTAGAGACCAGTTCTAGGCAGGTAGTTGAATGGTGGAACAAAACAATATTCTTATAAGTCTGTCCGCTATTTAAAAGGAAATGAAACTAATAGTATTAGAGATGATAGATATTGTGAACTGGAATATCAAAATTACAAACTTATCTTTACATAATTCAGAGCAAGCTTCGACCACCAGGAAGTACTATGTGATCAATTTCATCCTTATTGATTCTAGGGCAGAGGTGTCAAACTCAATTTCATTGCCACATTAGGGTTGTGTTTGACATCAGGGGTCCAGGGTGGGTGTGGCCAAGGTGGGTGTGGCCAGCTCAATATCATTCATGTTAGAGATTCCTTTCATGGCCCAAGTGCTCTGCCAGTGAAATGGGCTCCCAAGTCCCATTTCCAGCTGCAATGGCCTCCTGCAATCCTCTTCCAGGGAAAATGTTTTCACCGTTTTCACTGGTAGAGGCACTGTGGGCCAGTCTTGTGCTGTTTCCAAGGCAGCCTCATGGGTCAAATCTGGGCCCTGGGCCTTGAGTTTGACACCCCAGTTCTAGGTGGTTCAAGCCCTCTACCAGGAATTGAATTCATTGTCAGTCCTTCACCCTTTAGATGACTATACACAGTGCATTAGCTTTAGGAACTATGTGACTGAGCTTTCAAGAGGTCTCACCAACCTGACATATATTATCTAAGAAGTAAAAAACAAAGGAAGTTGAAAAATTAAATGCAAAAAAATGATGAAGAATCATAAAGACATATAAATAAATTCATACATAGTTCTTAGGAATGCAGGAGATGCTCTGTGGTGCTTCTTTTACCCTGGTGTTTGCATTTTATAGCTATCATTTGAGTTCTAAACTTTGTTTTAGTCCCTGAAAACTGTACCTTTTTGCAGGGTGGGATTCCACTGGTTTGGAGCAGTTCAGGCAAACTGGTAGTTCCGGTGATCATTTGACCTCACCCACACACCCCTACTATTCCTGTGCTTTATTTCCTTGTTTTAGAACACAGCTGATTCACACGGCAGAGCGGTTTTGCTGTGCCTCAGCTGTTTTACTCACCAGGGCTGCAGTAGAAGGTATTATAGATGAAAAGGGGCTTTTTAAAATGGGGTACACATGTGCGAAGTGGACAATCACCAAACCGGTTGTTATACTGGTTGAACTGCATCACTGGGCACATGTAGGCATTTTGGATCCAAAACTGGAATGTCTTTCTAAAATATCTGATAGACAAATTTCTTATCCATCTCTACCATCTAAATAATAAGATAAAAGATAAGATGATTGTTAGGAATCTGTCCACCAATTAGTTGGGTTGGCAATATATAAACCAACAATGAATGTTTGTAGCTTTAAGACAAAAATCACTGTATTGATTTATACTATGTTACAATTGGTTGATTATATTGCGAATTACCATAAGAGGGAGCTAGAGATCATAGCTTGCTCTCTCTGACATTCTGTCTCTCTGACATTCTGTTGCTATCTAAGATTCTCTTTGTATTTATGCTGTGCTTATACAGTACTTTGATATTTTTGTTCACTGTACATGAAAAAGGCAACTGGTAAGAAGACTTTGTAATTGAATATTCTTTGGACTGTAAAACGTATATGACCTGAACCGTTTATTGGACTGTGCTATTTCTTAAAGTAAACTTTAACTCAATTTAGTGTATCTGTGTGTGGCTGAATAATTACTCATAACTACTCTCATAAATATTTCCATGTGCATATCCTTGTTACTCAAGGGTTATTCTGTACATATCACAACAATAATAAAATAAAATAAAATATAAAATAGTAAAATAAAATAATAAAATAAAATAAAGTTTTTGAAAGACATCTATAGATTTAGGTTGCATGAATGGTTATTCTGAAGGACTGAGGATTACTCTGTGCTACTCCAGGGGTTACTATGTGCTAGTTCCTCTCGTGTAGCCTTTTTCTGTCCTTAAGTCCTCAGAAAGTATAGTGGACTTACATTTTACAATAACAAGTAGTATGTGGAGGGGCAAGATGAAAATCATGATTGCCCAGTTTATGTGTTTTGATGTTGTTTCAACATGCAAAGTATTTCCTGGAAAGTAGGGATGATTGAGAAATGCACACCCTTCTTCCTGGGAATCCTCCCCACAACATAACATCACATCAAATGAAGTGAGCAATTGTTAACATTTGGAATTAAGATGATTGGGGTTCATTTCGCGCCTGCCCACACCAAAATTGCTGAAATTTTGAAGTTAATGGAAATAGTTCCTTGGTAAATAACTAACCAATCATTAGATAACAGCCTACAAAGAACATAAAATCTTTTCAAAAAGAACTTTATTTATAAAAAAAAAAAATAACAGGATTCAATTCTCAGTTTTGCTACAAAATCTTTTCCAAATACTTTCACTGGCACTTTGATTCAAAGGATTTTAAAAATGAATGTACAATTAAAATCAGAAGTCTCCCTTTTGAGACTGATGGACAAATTGTTGGAAAAAGTGTCATGAAATTTTGTTTGTGTATATAACCGCAGTGAGATTATTGTGTGTGCAAAGAAAGCTTTGCCAATCCCTACAATAGAGGAATGGTTGGTGACAATGACAGAACTTACTGAAGTGGCTAAACTGACTGTTTTGATTAGGTAAAAAAAAAAAATTTACATTTTTTTCTGACTGGAAAAATCTTGGGCAATTTTTGTTAAGACAGAAAAACAATGATAAATTGTTTTGATAGATTATAGAAAGAAGACAGTTGTGATGTAACTTTAGACAAAGATGTAAATTCTTGACTGTACTTATAACTGCTGCATAGAAGATAAGAGACCACTTTTTCATCTTTTTTACTTCCTATTTTTCTGTTTCTTACATATTTAGCTATCTGTTTGATTTCCTTCCTTTTCTTTTTCCTTCCTTATTTTACATTAGTTTGTTGTATTAGTTTTTATTTTTGTTTTTAAAGAGAGAGAGAAAGAAACAAAACTTCAAAGCTTAGCACTGGTTTTCTGAATCTCCACCTTTCAGGAGTCAAAAATTATTATTCTTTTATCCTGTTGCTTTTCTTATCTGGAATATAAAATATATCTGCCAATTAAACCCCATGTAAGCTGCAACTTTAGAACTCTAGAACTTTAGTTTTAGTTTCCTATAATTACTTGGAACTGTATTCACTTGGCATACAATAGTAGCCTGATATCTATCAGGTGGTTGTGTTATTCGGGTTGAACAAAGCTAACTGGTGGACTCACATGTGCCACCTGCTCCTGTTCTTCTACCTCCTGCTGTGCCGGTTCTACTACTTCCTCCTGTTCTTCCTCTTTAATGGCTATTCGTGGTTTACTTATTTCATCTTTAAGGACTATTTGGGTGTCAATAATAATATCATTGCTGGATTCCTGTTCCAGTTTATCCCACCCAATGTGCTCAAGAAATTTTGCATTAGCACTACAATAAACATGAGCTGTGCCTTGATCCCAAAATCTAAATGATCTATGGTTGGCCTTATAACCCACAAAAAATGAATGAATGGTAATTCTCCAGTTGTTGTATTAACTACATTGTTTAACGCATGATTGCTACACATTATAGCTTCACCCCACAGTGTTTTCAGGTAAACCTGAATCAGATAACATAGTACGAGCCATGGCTTGTAATGTTTGCTCTCTTTGTTCGACAAACGAGTTATGTTGTGGTCTGTAAGGTGCAGAACGTTTATGCTCAACACCAGCCAATTTCAACATAGTTTGGAATCTCTTGTTAACAAACTCAGTCCCATTATCAGTAACTAAAGTAATTACTTTACTTTTCATTTTTCTCTCTGCAAACCCTAGCCAGTTAAAGAAATGTTGGAATGTTTCTGTTTTGTTTTTCATAAGATAGCAGAAACTGTATCATGAGTAATGGTCCATTATACTCAAAATATAGCAGGCACCTCCTAAACTTGGTTTCTTAGGACCAATTATGTCAGCAAAAACAACCTCTAAAGGTTCTTTGGTCTTAAACCCATTTAGTCTGTTTGCAGGAGTAACCTTGCTTTTCTCTTGGCTACAAGCATTACAGCTTAAATACTTGCTACAGGGTTTCAATTTTACTCCCTCTGACAATTCAACAGTTTGTTTGAGCATTTTGAAATTAATGTGCCCTAAACATCTATGCAGTAAATGTATACATTCTTCATGTGGCTTAACATTGTTATAAACTGAGTTAGCCATCTTCAACTGGTCATCATGTATCACATATAAATCATTTTCTAATGTAGCAGTAACACTTTTACCCTCTTTCTCTATTATACAGTTATCTCCCCTAAAGGTTACTACATAACCAAGATTAACTAAAGCCCTTACTGATAATAAATTAAATTTCAGTTTAGGTACATATAACATAGTTAAATGTTCATTTATACAAGAACAATATACAGTACCTTCACCTGATGCATTCATCTTCCATCCATTTGCCAATGATACATGTTGTTTACTTGTGAACATTTTTACAAACCTTTTTCTATCTTTAGTAATGTACTGCAATGCTCCACTATCAACAACCCACAAATCATAGTTTACAGTTGAATTGCTAGACATAGCTAAACTAATATTCTTCTTGGCCTTCTGGTGATTACTAGCATTCTGTCTTTTCCCCATCTTACAGAATCTAGCTATGTGTCCCCTAGCCCCACAAGAAAAACATTTTCTTACAGTATTGGCAGTTGAAGACAAATCCTCTTCTTGTGGTTGTTTCTTCCTCAGTTGGTCCCTATCCAGCTGTCTTCTTGCTTCTTCTAACAATCTTTCAGTTATGTCAGTCAATGTCAGTGTATCTCTGGGCAGGACTTCCAGTGAAGATACGTAATCATCATAACTTTCATCCAATGAGGAAAGAATGGTGTAAACTTGATGCAGCTCTGAAAATATCAGTTCCTTTTTATGTAGCTCTTGAAAACTTCTTTTCATGAAATTCAAAGTGAGCTAACATATCTCCACCTTTCAGAAGACGTGCTCTAAACAGTTTATGTATAAGATATATGTGTGCACCTACACTGTCACAAACATAAATACTCTTCAAATTCTCCCAACACCTAGCAGCAGATTCTTCTCCATGAATATGGACTAGCTGCTGGTCACTCAGTGTTAGTCCAATGATACAAAGAGCTCATTCGTTGTTCTGTTTAAAGCCAGCAAGTTTCTTGGCATCATCCTCATTATCTGGATTCCAAGCATTTACATCCGGTGGATCTTGAATTACATTCCATAAACCTCCTCTATGCAGAAATAGACTGCACTTCATAGACCAGGAAACATAGCTTGTTCCATCCAACTGGATTATCAGTGATAGACTTGTTGAAGTGACTTGTGCCATCTTTACCAGGATAGTAACCCACAATTTAACAGTAAACAGCTGTCTGTATACAGTACTATGTATTCACACTAACTCTCAGTTATTTGAGCCTGGTATGGCCTGGGCCCATAACCAGTGTTGAGGTAATTCCCCGTTAGGAGAATGAGCACATACAGGGAGACGTATTTGAGAGAAGTGTTTGAATAATACACACACAGCACACATATACACTGTACGGTAAACGTAGGTTTTTTACTTTCAATAAAGGTTTAAGCAAAGTTCAAAATAGGCAGTCCAAAGTCATTCACAGGTTAGATCAGTCAGTTTTCAGTCCAGGGATAATCCAGTAACAAAGTCCAGTGTCAAAAACAGTTCAGTAACAGACTTACATCAAATCCATGAATATCAGTCAATTAGAAAGAACGGCAAAACTCTCCAACAGAAGGAAACAGAGACTCACTGAGACTTCTTCTGAGACTAAGACTAAAAAAACCCAGGTTTATGGCTCCATCTTATGGCCATTTGAGAAACCACACCTAATTACAGTTTTGCATTTTCTTAAAGAGACAGTATTAAAATGTCTATCCTGGTTTATAAATTTCCAACCCAAATAGCTGTTAGGTGACTTATATTCCTAACAGGCATGGCTTGGTGAGCATGGCAGGAGAAGGATACTGTAAAATCTCCAATCAGAGGTGGGATTTGCTGCTTCTCCAAACTACTCAAAATTCCCGCTACCAGTTCTCCAGAACTGGACAGAACCTGCTGAATACCATCTCTGGTTCAAAGTTACAATGGCACTGAAAAATGTGACTTATGAAATTTATGACTGTTGTAGTATCCCCATGGTCACATGATCAGAATTCAAATGCTTGGCAACTGACTCATATTTATGACGGTTGCAGTGTCCCAGGATTATGTGATCCCCTTGTGCAAGCAAAGTCAAGGAGGAATCCAGATTCACTTAACAATCATGTTACTAACTTAACAAATGCAATGATTCATTTAAGAACTCTGTGGCAAGAAAAATCATAAAATGGGGCAAAACTCACTTAACAAAGGTTTCACTTAGCAACATAAAGTTTGTGATTAATTGTGATCGTAACATGAGGATTACCTGTTAGTTGAGAACCCATCATCCTTCAAAACTGGCTACAAACAGATTGTTTTTAGTAGAAAAGATCTCCTTATCTCTGCTTGATTTGTGACAGTGAGCCTTGAAAAGGGAATAGAACATATTATTGACGTAGTTTTAAAAGTCTTCAAAATAAAAGCATGTACTTTTGTTGTCTATTAAAGAAATGTTCACTATGGCTTAAATAAAAAACCAAGTTCTCAATGTATGATTACATAAAAAAAGAAAAGAAAAAAAAACACAATTCAAAACATGGCCATGCGATGAAAGATAGAATAAGAATGATACTCCACATTGGAAAAAGGGGCTTATCCAGCTAGCTGTGAATAATTGATTTGAACCTTTGCACCCAAGGCCTTTGGAAGACCTATTGTATCCATTTGCACCTGGAACTCTTTCAATCTTTCATCCAATGGATGCAGTGTTCAGATTTTGGTTTAGTTCTGTCGGTTTCATTTTGCTCTGACCATGATCAGGATTGCTTGTGGAAGGGCAGGGATCAAGCTAAGCGGTCCTTTGATCCCTTTCAAAAACCATTCCTGGCACTAGAAAAAGAGATTGACTCAGACTAAGGACCCCACTAATGTACTGCCACAAACTGACAAGCAACATTTCTCCCGGGATTTTTCAAGCCACTCCTCCCCCCTCGAGAGACAGTGAAGATATTTAATGCAGGACAGTTAGTATTTATTTCACTCTGGGATAGAGAGAGACTATTGAAGTTTAAAATTTCTACCTGTAGGCGATCATATTTCTTATGCTTCATTTCAATTCCCCATCCATCTAAACCAAACAGATCCATGTACTGAGAATACCATGTGTGTGTTTGTGTGTGTGTGTGTGTGTATGGTTACCCATCTCATACAGGTGGCAACTAACAAGGGTTAAAAACACAAAAAAACTAACACAGATAACCCAGGCACCTCAAGAAGAAACAAAATTCACAGAAACATCTAACCACCTCATTCAAATGACTAGGACTGGGACATTTTTTCCATATATTTTAAAGTATAATGTGCCCAATCTGTTTTATTGGCTATGTTGGCTGGAGCTGATAAGATAGGAGGTCCAAAACCTTTGGAAATCATTAATAAATAAATCTACTAGCAAGGTATCTTTAGGATCAGCAATTCCCTTGACTACCACACAGTAAGACTGAGACTGAGACTAAGGCACTGTAGTTTATGTGACTGAATTTAGCGTGGTCCAGATATTTATTTTTCTTCCAACAAGCTAAAGCATAACTGAAATTGTAATACAATTGTAAGATTACTGTGATCTGTACTAAAATAATGGAAAAGGGAATGATAACTTGCCCAATGTGCAAAATTGAACACGAGAGCAAGGTACCCAGGTGAACTTTACTGCCTCTTAAATCAAAAAACTGTCACCTACAAAACAGCTATTAGGCTACCTGAGATGTGTGGAATTGAAACCCTATCTGAAACAAGGCAGGGAAGAGAAATAGCTTCTGCAATGAAGCAGCTGGAACATCTCAAAGAAAAGTAATTTTTACTGAACCAGTAATGTCTAAGCATGGTTGAACTGTGGAAAACATGTGAGAAATTGGGCATTGTAGCATGTAATCTCTCCCAGGTTTACGCTCTGTGGTTCCCAAATTATGGGACGTAAATTTACAGATTTATTAAACGGAATAAGGTTGAAAAAGAAAGGGAGAGGTCCTCTGAGTTATGAGAATATTATTTTTAATTCTTCTTGGAAATATTTTTAGCATTTTCAAATAACACCCCCTCCCAGAGAAATGCAAGATGCTGTTGCAAGAACTGTGTTAAGTCATAATATGTCAGCAGTACTTCAGATCGGATACCTCGTTGGCTTCAGTCAACAGGGAGGTGGTCTCATCACATGTTACAATTATGAGTCAAGAAATCTGGCCAATCTGACTCAGAATTGTGGTCATTATTTTTAAAAGCCCCAGTATATTATTTAATGCATGATGAGATTTTAAAGGCAATGCGTCAGAGGGAAAAGTAAATTTTTGAATATAAATTGACTGAAGGGCAATTTAGCAAGTGTGGGTGATAATCTTCACAAGGGTCTTCACATTCTCTATATCATGTATGAGGAACTATTAAAAGGCCTTCCTTCCTTCCCTCCCTCCCTAATATTATTAGTGGAGATAGAGAGGATTATATTGGAACCAGTAGAATCTATTTTTCTAGAGTTAAATGTAGGTTTTTCCAGGAAGGACATTTTTCTCTGGAGACTTCTGAGGGAGGGAAAGATTCAGCCTTTTCTTCCCACATGTCACAATCCTGATTTTGAACTCTCACCCTGACCAGATGGTAGCTGTTTCTATTTTTAAAAATAGATACCTGAATGGTTTTTATATAATTCAAGTGACATAAATAGTTCTGTTTTATTCTGCATTGCCAACACCCTGCTTCAAATTCATGGTCCAGTTCAGCACCATGATAGGAATATTATCTGTCATCCCAGATCATTGATGTGAAATAGTTTCAAGTTACTGGGTGGTACCTTCAGCTAAATGTTATGAACATTTTTCTAACACTAAGAGCAGTTTGGCCATAGAACCAATTACTCAGGGAAGTATCTCTCTGGGTATCTTCAAACAGAGCCTGCATGCATTAGAAATTATTTAATTTAAAATCCTGCACTGAGAAAGAGGTTAGACACAGAGGCATAACAGACTTCTTGTGGCATCATGATTTAATGAACTCTGACCCCAAAGTCTGGGGATTAAGCAGTTGCATAATAGTAAGAATAAATGGTCTATTTAAGTTTTTTCTCCCCCTATCTAATGTCTAGGTTTTGATTTGGTGAAAATCCCATGTCAAAATAAATATTGCAATTCTTCCCAACCTACCCTGGTCAAATCTGTGCCAGTTGCCAAGCAATTGTTGTGACTTAGCTTGTTATTAATTAAAGTTATGTAGAAAACAAACACAGGGTCAGTCAAAAAGGACTCAAATGCCTATACACCAGGGGTGTCAAACTCACATCATTATGTTGCTGTCATTTGATGTTTTGTGTTGTTTTTTCCTTCGCAGAGCTGGGGTGGGCATGGCCTGCGTGTGACACATCCAGCCTGTGGCCTCTAGTTTGACACCCCTGCTATACGCCATTGTACAAAGTATGAAGAATAAGCACGGTGAACTAGAAAGTAAATGAGGGCAGATTATCATACAGCTCATCAGTCTGGAACCCACATTATGTATCTGATATAAACACAGTAGAGAAAATCCAGAAATATTTCACAAGTTCTCCACTCCTCTACTCATTGCAGAATACCTTATGCCACCAGACTTGAAATTCTAGACCTAGAAAACCTAGAACCTTCAGTCCAATCTAAGTATAGTATATAAAATCATACATTACAATATCCTACCTGTCAATGAATACTTCAGCTTCAACCATAACAACACAAGAGCAAACAATAGATACAAACTCAAGGTTAACCGCACCAAACTTGATTGCAGGAAATATGACTTCAGCAACAGAGTGGTCAATGTCTGGAATACTCTACCTGGCTCTGTGGTTTCTTCTCCAACCCCCAAAAACTTTAACCTTAAACTGTCTACTATTGTCCTCACCCCTTTCCTAAGAGGTCTGTAGGGGCGTGCATAAGGGCGTGCCTGCCATCCCTGTCCTATTGTTTCTTTTATTTTTTTTCTTATATATATCCATGTATTCATAACTATATTTTTACTTATACCTATTATCCTGTAAGCAATTGACAAATCAAATAAATAAATAAAATAAACAATATTGTTGCCATTATGGAAACTTGGTGGGATGAAACCAATGAATGGAATATACTGGAAGAGGGATTTAAATTGTTTAAAAGAAACAGACTTAATAAAAGGGAAGGTAGAGTTGTGTTTTATATATAAGAAATAACTATATCTCTACAGAAATACAGCAGAACAATGATGAAAACCATCTTGAATGCATTTGGATCAAGAAAAAAGGAAAAAAAGGATGACCATGTAGGTGTATACTATAGGCCACCCAATCAAACAGGGGAACTAGATGAACTTTTTGCTAATCAGTTAAGAAATGTATGTAGAAAACACACCACAATAATAATGGGGGATTTTAATTACCATGACATCAACTGGGAGACAAATTCAGTACCTAATGGAAGATTAAGCAGATTCCTAACAAACCTAGCAGACAATTTTGTCTCCCAAAAGGTAGAGAATGGAACTATTGGGTCAACCATACTGGACTTAATTCACTAACAGAGATGAAATTATAGAAGGCATTGAAATTACAGGAACGTTAAGGGGTGGGACCATGCAACGTTGGAATTCAACATTATGTACAAACAATAGAACTAAGTCAAGCTAGAGTCTTAGACTCCAAGAGAGCTGATTTAGAGAGAGCTTAAGAAGGATTCCATGGATGAGACTTCTCAAGGGGAAAAGCCACTGGGCAATCGCAGGGTGAAGGGAGGTGCCGCAGCCAAACACTTGTTAGGAGAAGGAAGGGGAGGGGGTGGAAGCCCTGAAATTGAACGGGAAGGGAAGAGCAGGGTAAGATGGCTTCATCCAAAGGAGTTTTTGTATTGGGTGGGTATCCTAGCCTTATAAGGAGAGAGGGAAGGGGGAGAGAGACAAAGAGAGAGAGAGAGAAAGAAAGAAAGAAAGAAAGAAAGAAAGGAAGGAAGGAAGGAAGGAAGGAAGGAAGGAAGGAAGGAAGGAAGGAAGGAAGAGAGAGAGAGAGAGAGAGAGAGAGAGAAGGAAAGAAGGAAGGAAGGAAGGAAGGAAGGAAAGAAGGAAGGAAAGAAAGAAAGAAAGAAAGAAAGAAAGAAAGAAAGAAAGAAAGAAAGAAAGAAAGAAAGAAAGAAAGAAAGAAAGTGTTGTGAATGAATAATGCCAAATAAAGTTATCTTGAGCTTGAAGGGTTCTGGCCCTGCACTTCTGATTGGCTGTTAATGGCAGGATCTGATTGGTCCATTCAGGAGCATCTGATTGGCCATTAACAGGCCATTTTCATTGGTTAACAGGGCTAGCGCTCGAGGATTGCTATTGGTTGAATAGTTAATAAGTTGCCTATATAAGGAAGGCGATAGCAGCCCTCCAGTTTGAGCTGTCACACCATGTAAATAAAGAGTTTGAAGTTCACTGTTTCTACCGGCTCGTCTCCATTATTCACACCCATGCTCCAGGCTTAACACTGGTGACAAAGGTGGGATTGGATGACATCAGAGCCAACGACGAAGACAACTAAGCACGTGGCTGAAGCGCACAACGGCGGAACCATGTCCGGCAGCGCAGTACCACCCGCTCCGTTCGATCCAGCTCAAGAGGACTGGGAGTCCAACATGGACCGTTTCCAAATATTTTTGGAAACGAATAATCTGAAGGATGCCACAACCGGGAAGAAATGGGCGGTATTCCTAACACACTGCGGCCCGACGGTATTCAAAATGGCTAAGGCATGAGTGAAACCGGCTGAAGTGAAGGCCATGGACTGGGACGTCCTCGAACTGCTACTAAGGGCCCACTATGCATCGACCAATGCTCGTAAGATGATATGAGTTCTATCAAAGAAACCAGCGGAAAGGAGAAAATGTTGCCGATTTCGTTGCAGACCTCCAGAACTTGGGAGGCCTTTGCAATTTCACTGACCTAGAGGAGGCTTTGAGAGACGGAGTAGTTCTCGGGTTAAACACTTGAAACGTACAGAGCAAAATAATGGCAAAGGGCGACATCACCCTTAAAGACGCCATAGCTGAAGCTACAGCAGTGGAGGCGACCAAGAAGTCGGCTGCCCAACTACGCCGAAATCATGCTCCAGCACACCAACCAGCCAGCAAAGTTTCACCTAAGGCAGAAGGGCAGCTGCAGACGACCCACCATGAGGACCTCTCTTCGTTGTCAGACAGCGACGAAGAAGAGGTCCATCGCCTGTGGTCCGATTGGGACCATTACCTGAAGTCCCAGCAACCGTGCGCTGGCTGCGGCGCCAACCATTACCGCTCTGATTGCAAATTCCACGATGCGCTCTGCCACGAGTGCAGGAAACAAGGCCACATTGGACAGGTCTGCAGAAGTCTCCTCGGACCCAGCCAGACCACAAAGGGTACCAATCTCCACCAATCGACAGGGAATCGCCCTGTAAGGCGAGAACCAGCAAACCACTCCTACAGAAACCGACCTGTGAATCGCCTAACGAGACGGGAAGAGGCCCACCAAACACTCACTATCGGCCATGCCTCTTCATTAGACACTAAGAAAATTTGGGTCAAAGCGGACATCGAAAATCAACCTTGCCAAATGGAAGTTGACTCGGGGTCGTCTCTGTCAATGGTCTCCTGGAAGACCCTCAAGCAACTCATCCCCACTATCCGGCGCCAAGACCTTCAATTCCAACAGCTCGTGTTAAAGGATTACCAGGGGACCCGGATTCCAGTCGTAGGATCCAGTAGAGTCCGGGTTGCATTCAAGAACCGCACGGTGTACTTACCCCTGACGGTGATCGACAAGGACCGGCCTAGCCTGTTAGGCCTGCAATGGTTCGCACCACTCGGCATTGAAGTGGCAGGCATTAACCGAATCAGTGGCAGTGACTGGGAAGAAGACCTCGCCCACGAATTCAGGGACGTCTTTGCGGAAAAGCTAGGTGAGTACAAGGGGACCCCGATATCCTTTAGCCTTAATCCAAAGATAGCTCCCATCTGCCTTAAGCCTCGTCGAGTCCTGTTCGCTCTAAAACCAAAAATCAACGAACAGCTTGATAAGTTGATAGCCCAGGGAGTTTTAAAGCCAACTGACCACTCCCCATGGGAAATACCAATCGTGACCCCAATTAAGCCTGATGGCTCCATTAGAATTTGTGGGGACTATCGAGCCACCCTAAACCATGCCCTGCAACAAAATCCATATCCGGTGCCGGTGGTGCAACACCTCCTCCATTCCCTGGGGGGCGGAAAAGTCTTCGCTAAACTAGACTTAGCTCAGGCTTATCAGCAACTGCCGGTTGATGAAAAAACGGCACAGGCACAGACTATCGTAACACACCGAGGTGCCTTTAAGTGTACGCGGCTTCAATTCAAAGTCAGTGTAGCCGCAAGGATCTTTCAGAGCCTTATGGAGAGACTATTGCAGGGGATCAAAGGCATTGTCCCCTATTTTGATGATGTGCTCATTGCTTCCCCCATTCAGAAAATTTTACGGGATTGTTTAAGACTGGTTTTACAAAAATTCCAAGAAGCAGGCCTGAAAGTGAAAAAAAATAAGTGCAAACTGTGTACAGATCGTGTTGAATTCTTAGGGTACTTAATTGACAGTCAGGGTATTCACCCTACCAATAGCAAATTGAGAGCAATAAAAAATGCTCCCAGATCCCGGAACAAAGCCGACCTCCAGGCGTTCTTCGGCCTCATCAATTTCTATAATGTATTCTTGCCGCACAAGGCGACTGTCACTGAACCTTTACATCGCCTACTAGATAAAAAAGCAATTTGGGTATGGGGTCACAGAGTAGAGCAGGCGTTCCGTAATGTAAAACAACTACTGACTTCTGACGCCATACTAATGCAGTACAATGAGACCAATATCGTTCCGGTAAAGCCATTCCCCACACCGACGCGTTGAGCCATGCACCACTCCCTGAAACCAACAACCATCCTGCACCAACGATGACAACGTTGCAGATCGAGACACTCCATACGCCGCCATTAACTGCCTGTGACATCGCGAGAGAAACAAAACGCAACCCCATCTTAGCACGAGTGCTCACATGGGTGGAACGCGGATGGCCATTGGACCAAATACCATACGACTTTGCACCATTCAAAAGCTGTCAAACAGAGTTGTTCCAGAGAAGGGCTGTATCATCTGGGGCGACAGAGTCGTTATCCCAGAACGACTCCAACAGGCACTGCTAAGAACCTTGCACAATGGCCACCCTGGCATCGTGCGAATGAAGGGCCTCGTACGAAGCTACACATGGTGGCCAGGCATCGACAGACAAATCGAATTGTGGGTTAAAACTTGCAAGAGATGCCAAGAAGTTAGCAATGCTCCACCAAAGGCAACCCCAACCGAATGGGAGACGCCGCGGGGACCCTGGTCCCGCATCCATCTGGACTTTGCCTGGCTGACCAAAGGCCACACGTTTTTGCTAACCGTTGACGCCAACTCGAATTGGCTCGATATTCACCAAATGAGGAATACGACCACCGAAGCGGTCATCAAAAGGCTGGAAAGACTGTTTGCAACCCACAGATTACCAGATGTTCTGGTATCCGACAATGGGCCCTAATTTACCGCTCTGTCTTTTGAGCAGTGCCTGGCTGACCGCAGTATCCGACATGTGCTTACTTCGCCTGCGCACCCTGCGGCCAACAGTAGGGCTGAGCGCATGGTACAATTCGTCAAAAGGACTCTGCAAAATATAGACTACGACAACATCGATGAGAAAATCAACCGGATCCTTTTCCTGCAGCACATCACACCTCACAGCGTCACCAACAAAACTCCCACCAAGCTGCTAATGGGACGAAAGCTCCACTCCCACCTCGATCAGTTATACCCAGCCTACGAACCAGAAAAGCCACTCGGATCCAGCGGCCGATGCCGTACCTTCCAGGTAGGCGATTTAGTATTCGCTGAAAACCTATCAGGCAATCCGCTGTGGGTAGAAGCGACTGTAATCCGCATAACCAGCCCAAGATCATACTTCGTTCAGTGCCCTGACGATAGACTTTGGAAGCACCACATAGGTCAACTACAATCGTGGCTACCGTCACGCAATTCCGAACTCCCTTATGACCAAACTGAGGGGGGGGGAGATACAGAGGAAAACGAATTGCAACTAGAGGAAAACCTTTTTGAAGGGACTGAAAACAGAATTGAAATGCAGGAACAGGAACCAGGGACCGGAGTGAGTTCACCTCAGAGAGTGGCCAGTGATATCGGTGACGATGGGAACGTGAACTTGGAACCAGAGGCACCCCCACCGTTAAACAACAATATATCTCAACAGAAGTGCAGCCAACCACCAGGCACTTTGCGAAAATCAAAAAGACTGATAAAACAACCATCCTACCTCAAGGACTATGTAACCGCGCCCCATGGGAAGAAGCCGGGGGAAAGGGGTGTTATGAATGAATCATGTCAAATAAAGTTATCTTGAGCTTGAAGGGTTCTGGCCCTGCACTTCTGATTGGCTGTTAATGGCAGGATCGGATTGGTTCATTCAGGAGCATCTGATTGGCCATTAACAGGCCATTCTCATTGGTTAACGGGGCTAGCACTCCAGGATTGCTATTGGTTGAATAGTCAATAAGTTGCCTTTATAAGGAAGGCTATAGCAACCCTCCAGTTTGAGCTGTCACACCATGTAAATAAAGAGTTTGAAGTTCACTGTTTCTACCGGCTCGTCTCCATTATTCGCACCGATGCTCCAGACTTAACAGAAAGAAAGAAAGAAAGAAAGTGTTAGGAATAACAAGGTTACCTAACGTAGTTTGGGTAAAATATTATATATAAACTATGATAGTGAATTTAAGTGTGTGTCACTTTAAACAGCAAAGCATGTAATTTTGGGTGCGGTTGTAAAACCGCCATAAGAGGGAGCAAGAGAATCTACTATATTGCTGGCTTACTGGATTGCTTGCTGACTATGATGGATTGATGGTTTGTTAACTGTGTGTTCCCTGCTGCTGCTGCTGAAAGAAGAAAGGAGGTTTGACTTCTTTATATCTCTACTACGAAGGAGATATATTACTGGACTGATATTTGTAAGTTTACTGACCTCTTTTTCGACACTGAACTTTGCAACTGAATAATCCCCGGACGGACTGAACTAGTGAATGAGATATGGACTGTTTGACTATGCTAAAACTATTACTGGAATAAACTATTTAACTAGCACAGTGTATCTGTTTTACTGAGTGTAAGCTACAAAAACGTTTATCTCATATATTTGCCTATCTGCCTGACTGCTGTGCAGATTTCTGCTAGGGTGTATTCCTAACAGAAAGAAAGAAAGAAAGAAAGAAAGAAAGAAAGAAAGAAAGAAAGAAAGGAAGGAAGGAAGGAAGGAAGGAAGAAAGAAAGAAAGAAAGAAAGAAAGAAAGAAAGAAAGAAAGAAAGAAAGAAAGAAAGAAAGAAAGAAAGAAAGAAAGAAAGAGGGAAAAGCGATCACCTAATGGCTTTTGGCTGTCAGTATTGGCAGTTAATGGATTGGCTGGTGGCTAACTTTCCCAGGCAGCCAAAAGCCCAAGATGAACAGTGTTTCATCAAATGGGCCATGCCGAAGGGCCTGGGACAGAGGGGCCATGGTCCACTGGCCAGGGCAAAAGCTAGGGGTGGGCCAGCCAAGGAGAAAAGTGAGAGGTGAATGCACGGAGGCGGAACCCTGGTGGAGAAGCAGGCGTGGCCAAGGGAAGGAGCTGAAAAGTCCCATTCCATCCAAGAAGTATGGAAAACTTTGGAGAGTGAGATTATAAAAATCCAATCTAGCACAATTCCAATGAAGAAGAAAAATAAGTCAACTCAAAAGAAACCAGCATAGCTGCACAAAGAATTCTCTGATAAATTGAAAGATAAAAAGGACAAGTATAAAATATAGTATGTATAGCACAACTGCTAACTAATTTTTTGCATCTGCCTTTACACAAAAGGAAAAAAAAAACAGTCCCACCTGTCAAAAAAAAAAAAAAACCTGTAAAATGCAGGTTAGGAATGCAAGTCAAAATAAGCAAGAAAATAGTAAGAAAATACTAGACAAGTTTGAAAAATGAAAAAAAAAATGGATCCACAAAACCATAGTCCTATCATTGACATCAATTCCTGGAAATTTTTATGAAAAAGATTAGCAACCAGAAGCCAACATGGGTTTGTCAAAAACAGATCATGCCAGACAAACCTTATTGCATTATTTGGCAAAGTCACAAAATTATGGACCAGCGATATGCTGTAGATATAATTTATTTGGGCTTCAGTAAGGCATTTGACAAAATAGACCACAATCTACTATTTGATAGGATACAAAAATATGGGTTAGATGGCATCACACCCAAATAGATTCGTTACTGGCTGACCAATTGCAATCAACATGTAGTCCTCAATGGAACTGCCTCTACATAGAAGGAAGTATGCAGCAGAGCACCCCAAGGCTCTGTTTTAGGCCCAGTCCTCTTTAACATCTTCATCAATGACTTATTGGAAAGGGGATAGACAGGGAACTCATCAAATTTGCAAATGATATCAAGATGGCAGAAATAGCCAACATTCAAGAAGTCAGGGTGAAAGATACAAAAGGATCTTGACAGAATTGAACACTTGGCCCTATCTAAGAAAATGAAACTAAATGGTAAGAAAAGTAAACTCCTACATTTAAGTAAGAAAAATCAAATGCACGGGTATAGAAAGGTGCTTTCTGGCTCAATAGTAGTAACTGCGAGAGGGATCTTGGAGTTTCAGTGAACAATTGTTTAAATATGAGCCAGCAGTATGCTGCAGCTGCCAAAAAAGCCAACAGAGTCCTGGGTTGCATTAACAGGATAGAATCAAGATCACATGGAATGTTAATATCACTTTATAATGCCTTGGTAGGACCACATTTGAAATATTCCATCAAGTTTTGGTTACCACAACATAAAAATATGTTGAGACTCTAGAAAGAGTGCAGAGAAGAGGAACAAAGATGATTAAGGGGACTGGAGGCTAAAATATACAATTTATGATTGCAGGAATTGAGTATATCTAGTTTAAGGAAAAGAAGGACATGATAATAGTGTTCCAATATCCAAGGGGCTGCCTCAAAGAAGAGAGGTCAACCTATTCTCCAAAGTACCTGAAATCAGAAAAAAAAAAAAAAAAAGCAATGGATGGAAACTAATGAAAGAGAAATCCAACCTAGAACAAAGGAGAAATTTCCTGACAGCTAGAACAATTAACCAGTGGAACAGCTTGCCTCCAGACATTGTGGATGCACCATCAGTAAAGTTTTTTTAAGAAAGAGATTGGACAACCACTTGTCCAAAGTGGTATAGGGTTTTCTGCTTGAGCAGTGGGTTGGACTAGAAGACCTCCAAGGTCCCTTCTGTTAAGCCTGGTTTCCCCAACCAGGGTTAGGGAGACAAGCTAAACAGAATGTGCAGCGTTAGTCAGATAGGCACACAGATAAATGAGTGAGCTAAGCTTGTATGTTTATTAACATACAGTAAAAATAACAGATACGCTTGTGCTATCAAAAATATAGTTTATTCCATTATGAGTTCATAGCATAGTCAATATAACAGTCCAATAGTCATGTATCATTTAGTCAGTCCATTCAGTTAGCAAAGTCCATGTAGAATATCCTATGTCAGTTCACTTACAAATCAGTCCTTTGTTTCTCTCCCGTTCGAGCAATGCAGTCTTGATTCCAAGCAGTAATCAGGGATCATCAAAGCCAGAGAGAGAGCAAGCTGCAGTCTTGCTTCTTTTAAAATGCTTTCACAACCACTCCCCTAATTACATTCCCATATTTAAAGTTGCAGACACTTTAACATATAAACCATGATAACATATTATTATTTACCTAAACCAGTTAGGGTAAACAATGTTATCTCTAACACCTTCCAACTCTGTTATTCTGTTAATCTACCATTCACGTGTCACTTTTTCTAAGAGCTCCTTGAACTTGATTCTCTATGCCTGACTTGATACTCCTCAGATATCAGGTCGGACAATTGTTGCCCTGTACACACCAGCTTAGGAGGAAGGAGCCTTAAATCATGGTGATGTTTAGTTTGTTACCATTAAATTAACATAAAGCAAAGTGAGCTTTGTGTTTCTTTCCTCATCATTACTTATGGAAATTCCCATATAACTCTGATAACTAGGCAGCAGTAGGCAATAAGCCAGAAATAAACATATTTCCAATTGCGCAAGAAAAGCAGGCAGGCCTCTGGCAAACAAACTTTCTGCCAACCTTAAATCAGGTTTTGTTTCTTATGCAAACAGTAATTGCTCTAGTCTTTAAAAACCAATTGTTGAAAAGCTTTAGGCAAGGAAGAAATCCTTTAATATATTACTTTCTCTCTGAAGAACAATATCTAGGTAATGGGCCATTGAGAGAATGAATAACTAGGACACTGCCAGCAAAACTGTATAATTCTGGCACTTCACCACTTTTTAAAATCCATCTGATCAATGTTCATCACAGGCCAAAGTGAAGAAGAGTAGTTTACAAAAACTGAAGAAAAATGCAATGCACTTTTCACTTTCCCATTAGGATGCTGTAATGCCATTAAGAGTTACGTATTTCCTCTCTTCTTATCCTGGTTTTTAAATGCTCATTTTTATTCCACACCAATGGTGTCTGCTTCCTCGGAGCTGTGATGAATGAGTTAACACTGTGGTGATACTATTTTGCACATCACAGTTAAAGAGAGGCACTACGAGGAAAGAATTACCTGCCACAGACAGACAATGCATGAAGCTGTTGAAAAATGAAATATGCAATGGGATCACATCCATGTCAAAGGATCAGTACATCACAAAGGCACAAATGGTGAGAGTGTTACCAAAGGTAATGCTTGTTTTGGTATTTACTGAATATATACAGGCTGCTTTAATGTATAGCAGATCCTCAAGGCATTAGGTATCAGAAAGTATATCTGATCTTTTAAGTCAAAGGAAGAAGCTGGAATTTATAAAATTCTAATATACACAACCCAGAGGGCACAAACAGAGATTGCTATCTCAGCTTCCAAAACTATGCGGTGCCTCAGAATGCTGATAGGAAGGACTAGGAATCACATGATTTAATGATCTCTCAATGTAAACATGGAAGAATTGAAAAAAAAAAAGATAGATAGATAGATAGATAGATAGATAGATAGATAGATAGATAGATAGATAGATAGATAGATAGCATGTAAGAAGTCATGCTGTTATCTGAACTTCCAAAAGGTCTCAGGACTAATGTATTGCATTTGATAAAATACAAGTGTTAACATGATCTTCTGTATATGGTTTGAATCAGAGGTCGTATTCAGCCGGTTCACACCGGATCGGGCGAATCAGTAGTAAGAATTTGGCGTGGGTCGCTGAACCAGTAGCAACATCTGGATGGCCACACCCCTGACCCGGTCACCCAGCCTACACTCATTCGCTTGCCCTGCCCACCCTGCCTGCTCACCTGCCTGCTACTCACTCTGCCCAGTCACTCCTCCCCTCCTGCATCCTTGTGGCTTGCCATTCTAGCCTTCCCACATGGTGTTTGCCCCCCAACTTAGCAGCCCTGATCTTCTTGCTCACAGGTAAACCGGCGAATCATGCTAGCCACTCCCGCATCATTCCCAGATTTTTCTGGGCCTTCGCTATCATCCCTGGACTTTTCCAGGACTTCCCTACTGTCCCTGGGTTCAGCTGGCTGGCTAAGGCACCCTGGCTCCATCCCACATGGCGCTTTTCCAGCTTTCCCTACCATGTGGTGGCTGCAGCGCAGCAAGGGAGGGTGGATGTCTCAGCTAGGGCTGCTGAAAATTATGCACCACATGTGCACCCCCAGCTGGGACATTCACCCACCCTGCCCTCCCATCACCACCACCATGCTGCCCACAAGAAAGCAAGCATCCCCCAGAGGTCTTTGGGAGGGTGGGTGGATGCTCCTGCCACTGCCACCATCCATGGAGCTGCTTTGGGAGGGCTGGAGTGTGTGGGGGTCTTTAGGAGGGCACGCCACACACTTTCTTCCTTTTCCTGCCGCCCGCTGCTGACCTGGAGCTCGCCAGATCATTCAATTCATCCCAGACCAGGTGTGTGTGTGTGTGTGTGTGAGAGAGAGAGAGAGAGAGAGAGAGAGAGAGGGAGAGGGAGAGAGAGAGAGAGAAGAAAGAAAAAAAGGAAAGAAAGAAAGAGAGAGAGAGAGAAAGAAAGAAAGAAAGAAAGAAAGAAAGAAAGAAAGAAAGAAAGAAAGAAAGAAAGAAAGAAAGAAAGAAAGAGAGAGAGAGAGAGAACTTTGTGCTATTATTTTTAATTGTTCCATCATTTATCATGTATTAATATTTTACACTGTCTCTCCACCTAGATTGATTTTACTGCCTTTCTTTTGCCCAGGGCTACCACATATTTTTCAGGGATTTACATGCATTCGATGTCTAATCCAGAGTATAAATACGTGTTTATTTTGTACATCAGAAAGAAGCACTCTTGTGATCTTTGACTTTTAGGCTTGCTGTCAAACATCAGCCATAATAATTACTGTTTTGAAAAATATGCAGGCTGTATTACATGAATGGTTATTTTATATGTGAAATTATGAAATAAATTTGAGTAGAGGTCCTCAGAAAGTGTCAGAATAACAGAATAACACTTAGACGGACCTTGAGGGACCTATACCATTCAAGAGAAATGGCTGCCCAGTCTCTTCTGAAAAACATCCAGTGATTGAGCACCCAGAACTTCTGAAGACAAGCAGGTCCACTGGTTAATTGTTCTCACAATCAGAAAGTTTCTCTTAGTTTTAGGTTGCTTCTCTCTTTGTTCAGTTTCCATCCATTGCTTTTTGCTTGCATTCTGATTCTTTGGAAAATACATTGCCCCCACCTTCTTTGTGGCAGCCCTTTAAAAGCCTGTTGTCTATCACACTCTTGGGCAAAGCATGTGAGACATTTCCTCCTTTCAGTGGTCCATGAAAGTACATCTATAGTACGTAGATAATAAAGTCAAAAAAAGGTGAACATTTTTACAGAACTATAGATAGATTAAGGCTGGGTGTGACAAGGAATGGCTGGGAGGGGAGAAGCCAGGTGAGGCACTCTTGACGTGAGAGACATTGAGTTGGCCATACCCACCCAATCACATGGCCAACAGGCATGCCCACCTGGTCACATGGCCACCAAGCCACGCCCACCCAGTCACATGACCACCAAGTCACACCCACCAAATAAACCACATCCACAGAACCGGTAGCAAATTTTTTTAATCCCATCACTGCTTTGAATGCTTCTGTATTATGTTATGGCCTGATATTAGGAACCAAACAACTTTGGATCTTCACAAAAAATTTAACCTTAGACTGTCTACTATTGACCTCACCCCTTTCCTAAGAGGTCTATAGGGGGCGTGCATAAGCGCACCAATGTGCCTACCGTCCCTGTCCTATTGTTTCTTTTATTTCTTTTATTTTTCTTATATGTATCCATGTATTCATAACTATGTTTTTACTTATACCTATTATCTTGTAAGCAATTGACAAAAATAAAATAAATAAATAAAATGTACTCTCTAGGTTTTTCATAAGAGTCTATGGCTCAGCTAGCCCCTACCCCTTCCAAAATTACTGTATTTGATAAACACACTAAACCAAACAAAATATATCCCCTATTTTCAGAAGGATGAAAAAAGAAAAAATGAACTGCTTAGCTACAAATTATAGTCAGCCTGTCTTTCATTCAAAGCAAAATTCTGGAACAGATTGCTCAGTGGTCAGTTGAGGAGACTTAAGAAAATGATGTTTGGCTTGGTAAAACCAAAAGCCAGTATTGCAGGATTATCAAGAATGGATCATGGCAAACCAGTCTGATCTTTTTTGATGAAGTGACTAATGTAGTTATACACAGGAATGTGGTGAATGTATCTTGACTTCAGCAAAGCATTTGCCAAAATCTCCCATAGGACCCTAACAAAGAAGATTATACTGGCAAACTGTACTATGCCACCATTAGGTGACTATATAACTAAGGGAGCAATCACACCTAACAAGTGTAAGTCTATAATTCCATGTCAAGGTGGAAGAAATGGCATCCTGCAGGGCCCTGTTCTAGGTCTTGCCATGTTTGATATATTTACAAATGATTTGGAAGAAGGATTAGAAAATATGACATACAGATAATATAAAGACCAGTAGGATAGCAAAGCAATTACTATTAAAATCACAAGCTTGGACACTGAGTAAACCCCAGCAAACTTTGAACAGGAAGACATGCAAAGTCCTGCATTTGGGTAGAAAAAAAAACAAGGTGAAACTTTAGTACATGCAAAAGGGACCTAAATATCTTGGGGGTCTCACTTGATATAAATCACCAGTGTAATGCAGCTGCAAAAAAAATGAAATGGAATTCTAGGTTTCATTGACAGAATACAGTGTCAAGTTCAAGAGAAGTTATTGTTTCTCTCAGTTCTGCATTTATGACACCTCACCTAGTGTTGTGAATTAATAAAAGTGCTTGAATAAAGATTGTTGAAACCTTAAAGTAAAGTGCAGGGTTCTGGCCCTGCACTTCTGATTGGCCGATAATAGCGATATCGGATTGGTCCGTTCAGGAGAATCTGATTGGCTATTAACGAGCTCTTCTCATTGGTTAAAAGAGCTAACGTTCCTGTGTTTTCATTGGCTAAATACCCAAGAGCTTGCCTATATAAAGGGGGCTGTTGTGGCCATTAACTGAGCTGTTGCACCATGTTAAATAAAGAGTTGAAGTTCACTGTTCATCTACTCGTCTCCACTTCTTGCGCCATGCATAGAACATAACACTGGTGATGAGGATGGGATGTGGAGATGTCAGAGCTGACTGAACACTACAGAGCGTTAAATGAGCACGTGGCTGAAATGCACCAACGGCGGAACCATGCCCGGCAGTGTCATATCACCCGTTCCATTCGACCCGGCACAAGAAGACTGGGACTCATATATGGATCGCTTCCAGATGTTTCTGGAGACCAACAATTTGAAGGATGCCACTACCGGAAAGAAACGAGCGGTATTCCTAACTCATTGTGGACCGACTGTATTCAAGATGGCCAAGGCACTAGCGAAACCGGCAGAAGTGAAGTCCATGGACTGGGATGTCCTCGAACCCCTGCTAAGGGCCCACTATGCACCGACCGTACCAACGCTCGTTAGAAGGCATGAATTTTACCAGAGAGATCAGCGAAAGGGCAAAAGTGTTGCAGATTTCATAGCTGATCTCCGGAATCTGGGAGGCCTATGCGGGTTTGCTGACCTCAAAGAAGCCCTGAGAGACCGAATGGTTCTGGGATTAGATTCACCAGGTGTGCAGAGTAAGCTGATGGCGAAAGGCGACATTAGCCTTACAGATGCCATCGCTGACGCTACTGCAGCAGAAGCAACCAGAAAGTCGGCTGCCCAAGTGCGCTGCACCCACGCTCCACTTTGCTAACTCGCCGGCGAAGTTTCACCTCACTTAGAAGAACAGGCAATGACAGGCCACCACGAGGACCTCGAATCATCATCGGAAAGCAATGAAGAACAGGTCAACCGGCTCCGGTCTGAACAAGACCAACGCCAGAGATCGCAGTACCAATGCGCTGGTTGTGGGGCAAACCACCCCCGATCAGACTACAAATTCCTCGACGCGCTCTGCCATGTGTGTGGGAAAAGAGGCCACATCGGACGGGTCTGTAGAAGCAAACAAGGACCCAGCCAGCTCCTGAGGGGGGCTAACTATCACCAATCTACAGGAAGCCATCCTGTAAAGCGAGAAGCCTTGAACCACCAATGGAACAACCACTCCTACAGAAACAAACCCCTAAACCACTCAAGGAAGCGAGAAGAGGCACACCAAACTATCACGATTGGTCACGCCTCATCACTGGACACCAAGAAGATCCGGGTGAAGGTAGCTATCGAAAACCAGCCTTGTATGATGGAAGTTGATTCAGGATCGTCCCTCTCAATGGTTTCCTGGAAGACCCTCAAGCAATTCATCCCTACCGTCTGGCGACAAGACCTCCGATTCCAAAGAATCATACTCAAAGATTATCAGGGAAATCGAATTCCAGTCGTTGGATCCAGCCAAGTCCATGTCTCATTTAAAAATCGTACCGCATCTCTACCCTTGACTGTAGTCGACAGGGATTGGCCTAGCTTGTTAGGCCTCCAATGGTTCGCTCCACTTGGAATTGAAGTAGCCGGCATTCACCGAACCAGCAGCAATGACTGGGAAGAGGCTCTTGTCCAAGAATTCCAGGACGTCTTTGCAGATAAACTAGGCGAGTACAAGGGGACCCCGATATCATTTAACCTCAACCCCGAAATAACTCCCATCCACTTTAAGTCTCGTTGAGTTCCTTTTGGCCTTAAACCAAAGATTGATGAGCAGCTTGATAAATTAATAGCCCAGGGGGTGTTAGAACCAACCGAGCATTCTCCATGGGAAACCCCAATCGTGACACCCATCAAGCTGGGGACTACCGAGCCACCCTGAATCACGCCCTGCAGCAAAACGCTTACCCGGTACTGGTAGTGCAACACCTTCTCCATTCCCTGGGGGGCGGAAAAGTCTTCGCTAAACTAGATCTAGCCCAGGCATACCAACAACTGCCTGTGGACAGAAAAACGGCAGAGGCTCAAAGGATCGTTACGCACCGAGGTGCGTTTAAATGTAACCGACTCCAATTCGGAGTAAGTGTGGCCCTGGGAATCTTTCAAAGTTTGATGGAAAGACTATTATAAAGGATAAAAGGCATTGTCCCCTATTTTGATGACATTTTAATTGCTGCTCCGACTTAAGAAATACTAAGGGAGAGCCTGGGGTTGGTTCTTCAGAGATTTAAAGACTCGGGTCTCAAAGTTAAAAAAAACAAGTGTCAACTATGTACGTATTGAGTAGAATTTCTAGGATAATTAATAGATAAACAAGGCATTCACCCCACCAATAGCAAACTTAGGACAATCAAAAATGCCCCCAAACCCCGCAATAAGGCTGATCTCCAAGCTTTCCTAGGCCTTATCAATTTTTATAATGTCTTTTTCCCTCACAAAGCAACCGTAGCCGAACCCCTACATCGTTTATTGGACAAAGAAGCAACCTGGGTTTGGGGGCACCAAGAGGAACATGCGTTTCGACAAGTAAAAAACCTATTGACCTCCGACGCTGTTTTGATGCAGTATAATGAGACTTTGCCTTTAACGGTTACATGTGATGCATCACCATTCGGAGTGGGCGCCATTTTGAGTCACGTTTTACCAAACGGAAGTGAAGCCCCTGTTGCCTATTTTTCAAAAACGCTATCAAAAGCAGAACGCAATTACAGTCAAATCGATAAGGAAACTCTTGCTATTGTATCTGCTGTTAAACGATTTCATGAATATATTTATGGGTGAGCTTTCACTATAATAACTGACCACAAACCTTTACTGGGAATAATAGCGGGAGATAAACCAACCCCTTATATATTATCTCCCAGAATGACTCGCTGGTCAGAATTCCTGGCTGCCTATAATTATAAGTTGCAACACCACCCAGGGAAAGCCATTCCCCACGCTGACGCATTGAGCCGTGCACCACTTCCAGAAACCATTGACGACCCTGCTCCGACCATTACAACACGGCAGATCGAGACACTCCAAAAACCGCCGCAGACAGCTCGCGATATCGCGATTGAAACTAAACGCGATCCCATTTTAGCACGAGTCCTCAGCTGGGTAGAGCATGGATGGCCATTGGACCAAATCCCTGACAACTACGTTCCCTTCAAAAGTTGACAAACGGAACTGTTTTCCCAGAAAGGCTGCATCATTTGGTGCGATAGAGTCGTTGTCCCAGAGCGGTTACAGTGAGCGGTACTGAGAACCTTGCACGATGGCCACCCTGGCATCGTGCACATGAAAGCACTCACACGAAGCTATGCATGGTGGCCGGGCATAGACAAGCAGATCAAAGCCTGGGTAAAGACTTGTCACAAATGCCAGGAAGTCAGCAATGCCCCACCGAAAGCAACCCCAACAGAATGGGAAACACCCAGGGGACCATGGTCGCGTATTCATCTGGACTTTGCGGGACCTACGAATGACACACATTTTTATTAACAGTGGATGCCTACTCGAACTGGCTCGAAATCCATGAGATGAAAAATACAACAACCGAATCAGTCATCAGGAAATTGGACAGATTATTTGCAACACACGGACTACCGGACGTTCTGGTATCCGACAAGAGGCCCCAGTTTACCGCGCTTTCTTTTGAACAGTATCTGGCGGACTGCAGTATTCGCCATGCGCTAACTTCACCGGCGCATCCTGCGGCCAATGGAAGGGCCAAGCGCATGGTACAATTCGTCAAAAGAACTCTACATAAAATGGACTATGGCGATATCGAAGACAAGATTAACTGGATACTCCTTTTGCAGTACATCACTCCACACAGCGTCACCAACAAAACTCCTGCTGAGTTATTGATGGGACAAAAACTCTGCTCCCACCTTGACCGACTACACCCATCATATGAACCTGAAAAACCACACGGATCCAGTGGGAAATGCCGTAACTTCCAGGTAGGCGACTTGGTTTTCGCGAAAAAATTTTATGGCAAACCATTGTGGATCGAGGCAACTGTAATCCAAGTAACCGGACCCAGATCGTACCGAGTGAAATGTCGCGATGATAGAATATGGAAGCGCCATATTGATCAGCTGCATTCAAGGCTGCAGTCTGGGGTCTGCGATTCCGGTGATTTCCAAACTGAGGGGGGAGGAGACGCCGAGGAGGCTGAGTTTGGAACAGCGGAAAGCACAAGCGGAAGAAATGACCGCTCAGACACAACATGTGAAGAAGGATCGGGGACAGGGGTAAACTCACCTCAAAGGGATACCGAGGACATCAGTGGTAACGGAAGTTTAGATACAGAACCAGAGGCACCCTGTTCACCAGATAACGTCCTACCCCAACAAGATTCTAGACAAATACCGGGAGGACAACGTAAATCAAATAGACAATCAAAACAACCGGCCTACCTCAAAGACTACATGACCTCACCCCTTAAACGGAACCCGGGGGGAAGGGGTGTTGTGAATTAATAAAAGTGCTTGAATAAAGATTGTTGAAACCTTAAAGTAAAGTGCAGGGTTCTGGCCCTGCACTTCTGATTGGCCGATAATAGCGATATCGGATTGGTCTGTTCAGGAGAATCTGATTGGCTATTAACGAGCCCTTCTCATTGGTTAAAAGAGCTAACGTTCCTGTGTTTTCATTGGCTAAATACCCAAGAGCTTGCCTATATAAAGGGGGCTGTTGTGGCCGTTAACTGAGCTGTTGCACCATGTTAAATAAAGAGTTGAAGTTCACTGTTCATCGACTCGTCTCCACTTCTTGCGCCACGCACAGAACATAACACCTAGAATATTGCATTCATTTCTGGGCATCAAATTACTGGAAAGATATTGACAAACTGGAGCAAGTCTAGAGGAAAGCAATCAAGAAAAAAAAAAGCTGGAAGAAAACTCTTAAGAGAACTTGTTGGAAATGTTGGGTGTATATTTAGTCTGAAGAAAAAAGACTTTGGAGAGGCATGATGTAATAACTATCTTCAAGTATTTGAGGGTTGCTATGTAGACAATGGTCAAAATTATTCACAGTTATTCTGGAAAACAAGCAAGAAGCAATGGATTAAAAGACAAAGAAGTTGATTTTGATTCAATGTTAGGAAAGAAATGCCACTACAGTAAGAATTATTTGTTTATGAGATTTAAAGGCCACTCAACTCCCTTTGACTCTGGGTAGCTTACAATACTAAAAACAATAAAATAGAGGAAGAGTAAAAATGCAAGCCATGCACATCCAGGAAGCAAGAATAAAATCAGATCCAAAATGAAGCAGAAAACAACCAGGGCTCAGCAGCCATCTTAACTCAAATCCCAAGTCAACAGCCAGAACTTCTAGAACACAGACAAAGTGGAGAACCAATCCTAACCCACCTCACAGGGTTGCTTTTGTGGGGAAAATAGGAAGTAGAAACATTAGGCATGTTTGCCAACTAGAATTAGGTAAGCAAGTAGTTATCTCTCTGTGTGTATAATAAAACTTAAATAATATTCACAAATAAAAATCTTAATAATAACAGCAACAACAAGAGTAATAATGGTTGCTGGGACTGGGTATGTCTAGTTTAATGAAAAGAAGAACTAGGGTTGACATGATAGCAGTGTTCCAATATCTTAGGGGATGCCACAAAGAAGAAGGAGTCAAGCTATTCTCCAAAGCACCTGAGAACAGGACACGAAGCAATGGATGGAAACTAATCAGGGAGAGAAGCAATCTAGAACTAAGGAGAAATTTCCTATGATTAGAACAATTACTCAGTGGAACAACTTGCCTCCAGAAGTTGTGAATGCTCCAACATGGGAGGTTTTTAAGAAGAGATTGGATAACCATTTGTCCATAATGGTATAAGGTTTTCTGCCTAAACAGGGGGTTGGACTAGAAGATTTCCAACTCTTCTCTTCTCTTCTATTTAACAATATGGCATAGATCAGTAGTCATGGTCCCAGTTATTGCCACTCTGTGCCATGCCCAAAAACCTTGGACAATACTTAGAAAAACTGTGCACTGACAAAATTTCCATCTGTCAATTACAATTTGATCTGTCAATACTTGGATAAGCATTACCCATGTTCTATACTTATATGTTATGCCATCCTAGGTTCTTGGGAACAACTCAGTGTGAATGAAAACTAATACCAGTTAAAGAATTAGCAGGTGTGATTGTGTATTTAATAGAATAGAATAGAATACCTTTATTGTCATTGCATTCTACAAATACAATGAAATTTGAAAGCTACTCCAGCACAGTGCCCCAAACACCACATCACAATCACACTACAGAGTATTTACAAATTAAAATAATAATAATTAAAAACCTAGTCTAAAATCTATCTAAAACATATAGTAAGTTAGATAGTTTAAAAATGCCACTATATACATAGGGCTAAATCACATATGCATTGTTTGATTCAAGCCTTGGAAAAGAAACTGTTTCTCAGTCTATTATTCCTCATTTTAAGATACCTATAATGCCTCCCTGATGGTAACAGTTCGAAATATGAATGTCCAGGATGAGAACGGTCTGTGGAGATTTTTAGTACTCTAGAGAGGAGTCTGGTCTCCGCAATCTCTCCCAAAGAAGAAGGGGAGCAACCGATGATTTTTTTGTGCTGTGTTTATAACTCTCTGGAGCATCTTCTTATCCACTACAGAGCATCCAGCATACCACACCGTCACACAGTATGCCAAAATGCTCTCGCTGGTAGAATGGTAAAAAGTAACCAGAAACTTCTCACTCAGACCACTCTTTTTCAGCAGCCTCAGAAATTCAGGCGCTGTTGGGCCTTCTTTGCAGTGGCCATAGTGTGGACCGACCAAGTAAAGTTGTCGGAAATATAAGTTCCTAGAAATTTAAAACTATGAACTCTTTCCACGCAGTCTCCATTGATATATAGTGGGAGAGGCTCTGCTTTGCATCTTCTGAAGTCTATAATCAATTCTTTGGTCTTTTTGATGTTCAGGGCGAGGTTATGACTCTTTCACCACAAGACCAGTCTGAGAACCTCTGACCTATAGGCCGTCTTGTCTTCTCCTGGTATGAGTAACACCAATGTGGTGTCATCTGCAAATTTTATTATAGAGTTAGTGGGACAAGAGGGAGTGCAGTTGTAGGTGTAGAGTGAATAACAATAATAACAATATCAGGGTAGAAGCCATGTGAATGTCAGGGTGAATGCTGTTCCAGAGGATAAGCCCAGTGACAGGGAAAACACTGTTTAATTGATGGAACCTAGAATACATCCACTCTCCCTCATTGTGCAGGATGGGCAAAAATTATGGGATATAGGTGATCCATTTAGTAGCTTACACCTTCTGAATGTTCTTCAAGATAGCCCATCCAGAACATATTAAGAGGGAAGGTAGGAAGGAAGGAAGGCCTCCTTGTCTAGATATTGACACAATGGTACACAAGATGAATGTGAAAGGCCTTCTTGACAACAGCTTCCATTTGCACTTTGTGTAGAAGTTGTGAATCTAAGAAAATCTGGATTGTGCATCAATCCTGAATGCTCCGTTTGGAATGGGACAAATTGTTTTAGGGCAGAGATGTTAAATTTGATTTCATTGAGTACCAGATCAGGTTTCTGTTTGATCTCAGAGGGGCTGGGGGGCCATGGTCAGGATGGGCACAGCCAGCTCAGCATCACTCATGTCAGGGGCGCCTGTGGTGGCCCAAGCTCTCTGCCAGTGAAAACAGACTCCCAAGATCAGTTTTTGGCTGTGACGACCTCCTGCAGCCCTCTGCCAGTAAAAACAGAGCTCGTGAGGGCCACCCACAGCCCTCCTGAGCTCTGTTTTTGGGGGCAGAGGCACCATAGGCCAGTCCTTTGCTATTTCCAAGGTGGCCCTGTGGGGCAGATCTAAGCACCCTGTGGGCTGGATCCAGCCCCCAGGCCTTGAGTTTGACACCCCTGTTTTGGGACATAGTAGACTTTCCATCAATTGAGAAGTTTGGTCAGAGGCTAGGAATCTATCTGTCAGAAATGCAGCAGAAGCATATTCTTATCCTGGACAAAGAGGTAACTTAGATAATATTTGTGGCCCTTCCAACCTTTTTTCATATTTACTGAACTTTATCAAAATATAGTTATTCCCCATCTAATATCACCTTCAAAGTACAGTGAAAATTTTTGAGGGATTCTGTTGTGTATGTACCATAGTTAATAAAGTATGAGCTTGAGGTAAAGTGCAGGGTCCTGGCCCTGCACTTCTGATTGGCTGTTAGGCGGCCAGATCGGATTGGTTAGTTCTTAGGAATCCGATTGGCCCTTAACAGAGGATTATTATTGGTTTAAAGAGCTAGCGTTCATAGCTCACTATTGGACAATTCTCACAAAGGTTGCCTATATAAGGCAAAGTTCACTGTTATTGTTTTGAGAAGTCACTATGCAATAAAGAGCTGAAAGTTCACATTCAAAGACTGTCTCCATTTACTCCAACCCATGTCCAAGTACTTAACACTGGCGACGAGGATGGGATTTGGAGACGTCTGAACCTAAGAAGCCAGGAAGCAATACCGAGCACATGATAAGATGACGCCAACAACGGAACCATGTCTGGCGACATCGTACCACCCGCTCCATTCGATCCAAACCAAGAGGATTGCGAATCCTACATGGATCATTTCCAAATGTTTCTTGAGACGAATAATTTGAAAGACGCTACTCCAGCAAAGAAGCGGGCACTGTTCCTGACGCACTGCGGCCCAGCTGTATTTAAAATGGCTAAAGCACTCGCCAAACCTCGAGAAGTGAAAGCCATGAGCTGGGACGACCTCGAACCCATCCTGAGAGACCATTATGCGCCAACCGTGCCTACACTCGTGAGACGCCACGAGTTTTATCAGAGAAACCAGTGAAAAGGAGAGAGCGTAGCTGACTTCGTGGTGGACCTCCGGAATTTAGGGGGCCTCTGCGGGCTCGCCGATTTAGAAGAAGCACTAAGAGATCGAGTAATTCTGGGATTAGATGCACTAGGCTTGCAAAGCAAGCTGATGGTGAAAAGCGACATCAGCCTTGCTGACGCCATCGCCGAAGCCATGGCTGCGGAGGTGACCAAAAAGTCGGCTGCACAATTATGGCGAAGCCGCACTCCGGCAACACAACCGACCGGCGAAATCTTACCCAACCCAGAAGGGCAGCTTACAACAATGCACCACGAGGACCTCTCTTCGTCATCAGACAGCGACGAAGAAGGGGTCCATCGACTGCGGTCTGACCGGGACCCTTGCCTGAAGCCCTTACGCCCTTGCACTGGCTGTGGAGCAAACCATGCCAGGGCCGAATGCAAGTTCCGCGACGCACTCTGCCATGAGTGCGGGAAACGAGGCCACATCAGCCAGGTCTGCTGCAGTTACCAGGACCCAGCCAGGCCTCAAAAGGGGCCAACTATCACCAATCGACAGGAAACCGTCCTGTAAGACGAGAGCCAGTAAACCACTCCTACAAAAATCGAGCTTTGCAAAAAGAAGAGGCTCACCGTACTATCACTATCGGTCACGCCTCAGTTTTGGACACTAAGAAAATTCGAGTCACGGTAGCCATCGAGAACCAGCCTTGCCACATGGAGGTCGACTCAGGATCGTCCCTCTCGATGGTGTCGTGGAAGACACTCAAGCAACTTATCCCCACAATCCAACGCCAAGACCTCCAATTTCAACGCCTCATCCTCAAGGACTACCAAGGGAATCGAATCCCCGTGGTTGGATCCTGCCGAGTCCGAGTCTCCTTCAAGAAGCATACAGCGTACTTACCACTAACGATCATCGATAGAGATAGGCCTAGTCTATTAGGCCTCCAATGGTTCGCGCCACTCGGCATTGAAGTGGCCGGCGTGAACCGAGTTGGTGGTTGTGAGTGGGAGGAAGACCTTATTTCTGAGTTCAGCGACGTCTTCGCGGACCATTTAGGCAAATATAAAGGGACCCCAATCTCATTTAGTCTAGATCCAAAAGTAGCCCCAATTCGCTTGAAGCCCCGTCGAGTTCCATTCACTCTTAAAGCAAAGATCAACGAACTCGATAAGTTAATAAGTTAATTGCTCAAGGGGTGTTAAAGCCCATCGATCACTCTCCATGGGAAACCCTTATTGTAACACCCATTAAGCCAGACGGGTCAATCCGAATTTGTGGAGACTACCAGGCCACTTTAAACTACGCCCTACAGCAGAATGCGTTTCCAGTTCCGGTGGTGCAGCACCTCCTCCATTCCTTGGGGGGCGGAAAGGTTTTCGCTCAATTAGATTTAGCTCAAGCTTATCAACAACTACCAGTGGATGAAAAGACGGCCCAAGCCCAAACAATTGTAACGCACAGAGGTGCTTTTAAATGTACTCGATTGCAGTTTGGGGTTACTGTAGCCCCGGGGATATTCCAAAGCCTCACGGAAAGGTTGTTACAGGGAATCAAGGGCGTGGTTCCATATTTTGATGATGTATTAATTGCAGCCCCTAACAAAAAAATCTTGCAGGATCGTTTGAAATATATTCTTAAAAAATTCCAAGAGGCAGGACTTAAGGTGAAAAAAAATAAATGTCACTTATATACTGGCAGTGTTGAGTTTCAAGGGTATTGGATTGATAGCCAGGGCATCCATCCTACCCAAAGTAAATTAAGGGCAATAAAAAATGCTCCCAGGCCACGTAACAAGGCCGATCTACAGGCATTCTTAGGCCTCATTAATTTCTATAATGTATTTTTACCACACAAGGCGATTGTTGCTGAACCGTTACACCAGTTATTAGATATAAAAGCATTGTGGGTCTGGGGTTACCGGGAAGAACAAGCGTTCCGGAATGTTAAAAAATTGCTCACATCTGACTCTGTACTTATGCAGTATAACGAGACTTTACCATTAGTTGTAACCTGCGATGCCTCGCCCTTCGGGGTGGGTGCCATTTTGAGTCATGTACTGCCTAATGGGAATGAAGCCCCTGTTGCATACTTTTCGAAGACTCTTTCACAAGCAGAGCGGAACTATGGACAAATTGATAAAGAAGCTCTCGCAATCGTTTCAGCTATAAAGAAATTTCATGAATATGTGTATGGAAGGACATTTACCATTATAACTGACCACAAACCTTTGCTAGGGATAATAGCTGGGGACAAGCCAACCCCCTACATATTATCCCCTAGAATGACCCGATGGTCAGAATTCCTAGCTGCTTATAATTATCGGCTGCAATATCGCCCGGGGAAAGCCATTCCCCACGCCAACGCATTAAGCCGAGCACCGCTTCCAGAGACTCTCGACGATCCGGCACCAACGGCAACCACAGATCAAAACACTCAATTCACTGCCTATGACCACCTGAGACATCGCGAGAGAAACCAAACGAGACCACACCCTAGCTCGAGTCCTAGGCTGGGTGGAACGCGGATGGCCATTGGACCAAGTCCCAGATGACTTCGCGCCGTTTAAAGCAAGACAGACTGAACTTTTTTCCCAAAAAGGCTGTGTCATCTGGGGCGATAGAGTCATTGTCCCAGAACGACTCCGGAAGACGCTGCTACAACTTCTGCACAAGGGCCACCCCGGCATCGTGCGGATGAAAGCGCTCGCACGAAGCTACGGATGGTGGCTGGGCATGGACTGGCAAATCGAGCAGTGGGTTAAAGCGTGTGCCAATTGCCAACAAGCCAGCAATGCCCCACCAAAAGCCATGCCTACTGAATGGGAGACGCCACGTGGACCCTGGTCCAGAATCCACCTGGATTTCGCGGGGCCAACCAAAGGATATACCTTCCTGCTGACAGTCGACGCATACTCCAATTGGTTAGAAATTCATCGTATGACGGCCACAATGTCCGAAGCAGTGATCAAGATCCTAAATAGACTCTTTGCAACCCAAGGGTTGCCTGACGTCCTGGTGTCCGATAACGGGCCACAGTTTACAGCACTAATGTTCGAGCAGTACCTCGCTGACCGCGGCATCCGCCATGCGCTCACCTCGCCTGCGCACCCTGAGACCAATGGCCGAGGGGAACACATGGTCCAATTTGTTAAAAAGACTTTGCAAAAAATGGACTATGACAATATCGATGACAAGGTCAACCAAATTCTCTTTTTGCAACACATAACTCCACATAGCGTCACCGGCAGAACTCCCACGGAACTACTGATGGGACGAAGACTCCGTTCCCACCTCGACCGGTTGCACCCTGCTTACGAACCGGAAAAGCCAATAGGATCCAGTGGCCGCTATCGCACCTTCCAGGTAGGAGACCATGTTTACGCACGAAACTTATCGGGTGAGCCATTATGGATAGAGGCAACGGTAGTGCGAGTGACCGGCCCCAAATCCTATGTAGTGAAATGCTGTGACAATAGACTATGGAAACGACATATTGACCAATTACGGTCACGACTCACAATGGCCAGTCAACAACTCCCCCGTGACCAAACCGAGGGGGTGGGAGGTACAGAAGAAGATGACGTTCCAGGGGACCTGCTCGAAGGGAGCGACGAATCAAGTGAGACTCAGGAAATGGAGCAGGAAGGAGAATTGTTTGCACCGCAAGAAATTGCACCTGAGCAAGAAGCAGAGCCACTGCCAAACAACAATCTACCTCAACAGGACTGCAATCAACCAGTCCTACGAAAATCCGAAAGACTTAAAAGACAACCGTCCTATTTAAAGGACTATATAACTACACCATAATTTAAGAAGCTAGGGGGAAGGGGTGCTGTGTATGTACCATAGTTAATAAAGTATGAGCTTGAGGTAAAGTGCAGGGTTCTGGCCCTGCACTTCTGATTGGCTGTTAGGCGGCCAGATCGGATTGGTTAGTTCTTAGGAATCCGATTGGCCCTTAACAGAGGATTATTATTGGTTTAAAGAGCTAGCGTTCATAGCTCACTATTGGACAATTCTCACAAAGGTTGCCTATATAAGGCAAAGTTCACTGTTATTGTTTTGAGAAGTCACTATGCAATAAAGAGCTGAAAGTTCACATTCAAAGACTGTCTCCATTTACTCCAACCCATGTCCAAGTACTTAACAGATTCTGGATGGCCCTCTAAAGTTTTGAGGTGATGTTAGTTTTTTAACAGCGCCAAATACCTGTAACTCAGGTGTAGAATGAGGGTGAAGGTTCATTCTCCGAGCTTATGGGTTGGTTTCCAATCATTTCATTACCAAACTAGGTAACATCTTCAACGAAGTTTAGGAGCATTTATCTCCTAAACTTTGCTGAAGATGTTACCTAGCCTGGTAACGAAATGTTCAGAAACCAATCCACAAGCTCAGAGAACACACCCTCAGTCTCATAATATTGGTTCTTTTGAAGGCACAGATTTCTGCATGCACTCCTAGTTCTATTTATCTAGCTGAATTATAGACTGCAATTCTTTTTATTTAGGCTCATGATATAGCAGTGGAATTCAAAATTTTTACTACCAGTTCTGTGGACGTGACTTGGTGGGTATGGTATGGCTTGTGGACGTGTCTTGGTGGGCATGGCAGGGGAAGAATACTGTAAAATCTCCATTGCCTTGCCACTCCTGGGGGAAGGTTACTGCAAAATCACCATTCCCTCCCCATTCCACTAACTTGCTTTCCAGCTCCATTCTCCTGTGCGGGGCAACAAAAGAAGAACCAGATGATCAGCTGGGACTCAGGAGGCAGAGAAGAGATGGGGGTGGGGCCAGTCAGAGGTTGTATTTGACGGTTCTCTGAACTACTCAAACTTTCCAGTACCAGTTCTGCAGAACTGGTCAGAACCTGCTGAATACCACCTCTACTCATGACTTTAGTGGGAGCCACTGAGAACTGAGTAGCCTCTTTATTCAAAGAAAACAATTCCTTCCTCTCCTATTTATCCTTGATTTGCTTTCTTAAAATTCCACTGGAATGTGGTAGAAACGTACAAATTGGCATGGATTTTCTTTTAGCATTGTTATAATTGCAGTTTTGCAACAAAAGAATCTCTTCATCAATAAGGAAAGGACTAGTCAGAGAAGGAAATTGTGCAAGAATAAGATTTGGCAGTAGAGGAAGGTATAGTCCCGGGGATGCAAGAGAATATCAGAAGCAGATCTAACTGCTCCTGACAGTTGTGACTGATTAAATGCTTAACTTCCATATTCTTCTAATCTCATTCACAATGGATACGAAAAAGATGTCACATAAGCCTGCTAACAATTAACAATAGGGGAAGAGGAATGTTGTCTCCAGCTGTCTTTAGTGAAACCACCCCTAGCAGGCAATTTTGGTGAATTACCAGCATCTCAGCAGTTCATACAAATGGCATAGCTGACAACAGCAGAAAAATGCCTTTAAAGCCATACATTTTTAAAGTCATGCTTCCCTCATGGGGACTGAGGCAAGTCTTACCAGCAAAAATCTATGCCTTAATATTTTTTAAATGAGGTTGCACAAGTGCAATTCCAAGAAAGGAATCTGCACAGGAAAAGGAAATGATTGATTGTGGATATTGTACCCTTGATTTAAAATGTTAGTATGCTGCCGCGATAGAAAATGTTCCTGAAAAAGTATAAATGATGTTGATTAATTTTGTTTATGAATTGTTTCATTCCAAGAATTAATGTAAGAGGAATGGATCAGCCAAAATAATTCAGATCTGTTCCCTTTAGATGAGGATAACTACACTCTAGAAACATTTTAATGACAGGTAAAACCAATTCTGATCTATCAAAACTTGAATGTGGACTGCAGTAGTCAGGATTTTATAATTCACTGCAGGTAACATGAAAAGGATCCTTGTATGCCAAAAATAATTATAATAGTATGCTTCAAGCTGTTGAGCACATTGAGAAAATAACCATAGTTCCATTCCATTAGAATCACTCTGGAATCTTCCAAGCAAAAAAGAAACTTCATTAGACTTCAAAAATGCCTCAAATTACATTATTCCTCTTACATATATGTCCTTCCTTCATGGATCAAAATGCAGGGAATATTCAGTCCAAATGATATTGCCCATCACAATAAGTGATTTCATCCCAGATTCTGCTTGTGGCGTAAACTCTAGATTTTCTTCCCCAAGGCAGCAGTTCATTTCTCGAAAAGAATGAAAAATAAGCAAAGTTACTTGGGTTTACCAAAATGATTTTTTTTTATTTATTTAAGGAGCTTGAGAGCTTTTTGCTGTGCAATTATTAGGATGAAGTCTTGAAAAACTCCTAGTGATTCAGCAGAAACAATACTCTCAGAAGATTTTAAAAATTATGAATAGTATGCAGAAAAGTGGTCCATTAAAAAAAAATCTATACACATCCCAAACCCTTAAGGGTCAGTAATCACAAGGGAAAGCAATTTTTTTTTCAGTGTCAAAAAAAAAAAGGGGGGGGGAGCAATTTTTTAAAGTTTTGATATAATATCTAACAGACGTAATTTTCTTTTCTTCCTAGCATTTTCCTTGCAAGTGCTAGATCTGCCTTTTTTTTTTTTTCAGGATGAATCAAACGTTGATCCAGTATATAATAGAGCTGGAAGGGACCTTGGAGGTCTTCTAGTCCAGCCCCCTGATAAAGCAGGAGAACCTATATCACTTCAGACAAGTGACTGTCCAGTCTCTTCTTTAAAACCTCCAGTGATGGAGCGCCCATGATTTCTGGAGGCAAATGTTCCACTGGTTAATTGTTGTTACTGTTAGGAAGTTTCTCCTTAATTCCAGGTAGACCTTACCGTAACTTACAACTGTTTAATGGCTGTTTAAAGTTACAACAGCACTGAAAAATGTCTGCAGTCTAACATCACATACTGGGGAGAAGGACTGGCCCTAAGTCACCCAGGTGGCTTTCATGTTTAAGGTGAAACTAGAACTAGAACTCTAGCCTGGAGCCTTAACCATTACACCAAACTGACTTCCTATACACAGCCTTAAATGATGAAGGATAATTCAGAACTAGTTTAATCCAAACATCAAAGAGAATTCATCTGATTTTTAACTCATGGCTGAATACACATATGAGAACACTGCATATCTTTCATAATTTTGGAGCAACAAACTTAAGTGCAATCTAAGAACCTGCTCTCTCAGGTACATTTTATGGAGCAGTCATCAGGCTGCAAAAATAGCAATCATTTCTCTTCTTTTCCAGGATTATTGAGGTGGAAAAAAGATGGCTATCCCCATGGACCCATGTGGGTAGACATTTCCCCCTAATTTATTGAAAGAAACTTAAGCACCAATTGATGCTTTTCATTCTTTTCTTCTTCTTGCTTTTGCCAAGATAGAATAATTGCTATTATTAAAGTTATTAAATCAGAATGTTATTTTAGAATGTTATAATAGCAGACTTAGCTGCTTTCCTAATATACACCAACTTTTGAAAACGTACTTTAGTTGCATAAGGTAAAAATGCCAAGTATATCCACCCTGACTCAAAACACTTCAATCTTGTTGGTAATTATTTAAACACACACACAAACCCACATGCTGCTAACCACCCATCTTTCATAATAATTAAATAATATTTGTTTTTGACCAAGAAATAGGATGCAGTTGGGCTTTTCCCATTTTCTGTCTGACCCACCTTGACTAGTACCAAACACGTTTTTGTCTATTATTATGCACAGCACAAAGTAAATTAATGAACAGCATGTCATGTGTTATTAATATTGCTGGGGAACTGGCAACCCTGGTATCCTGGCCGGGTTCCAGTTTTTGTAATTACGTTTTATAGCTAGTTTTTCCTGTGCATTTAAAGGCAAGACCTTTTGCTCCAAGGAAACTTAATAAGATCAAAACGTACTTCAGCTCACCTGCAAAAGAAATGCTCTGTTATCATCAGGCACAAATGATTTCCAGTACAAAAATCCATGAGATTTATACACCTGCTGAATTATGGCTGTAAATCTAACACCATGTGAATTTCAAACTCCTAATAAAGTCCATGAGAAACTGCATGAAACCTGGTGGTCAAAGCAAATGGTACACGATACAGCCATCTGGCTGCAGCTGACAGATTTATATATTTCTTCTGCTTTTCCCCATCTTCTGTTGTTTCCTCCGCATTAAACTATTGATTGTACTCCTGTTCCTGTTCTTTTAAAACCATAAAAACGATGCCTGCTGGGAATCATGGAGGCAATATTTCAACACGGCTGGCAGGTACTTGATTGGGGAAAGTGGGTGTAAAAGTTTGCTTGCTTTCTAAAAATGCTCACTTCAATATCTTATACTCAGCTGTGAGAGCAGTTGTCTCACAAAAGGATGGTAAAGTGTTAATTTTCTGCATTCATATCATTTCTTATCTAGTGCCACTTAATTTATATCCTGTCTTTCTTACCTGATGAAATTCAAGGGGCTACATATATAGTGTGGTTATTTTGAGTAATCTCCCATCCATGTTTTTTTTTTTAAAACAATAACAATAGCACTTAGGCTGATATATTTCCCCATAATGCTTTACAGCACTCTCTGGATGGTTACCACAGGGGCGACAAACTTGCGATGACACATCATCACATGACACATTGCAACTTCTTTCCCCTTCACTAAACCAAGGGGTGGGTATGCCTAGTACATGACTCATCTGGCCTCTGGGCCACAAGTTTGACACCCTTGATTTACAATGTCAACATATTGCTCCAACAATCTGGGTCCTCATTTTACTGACCTCAGGAGAATGGAAGGGTGAGTCAACCTTGAGCCCATCAGGATTGAACTCTAGACTGTGGGCAGAGTTTACCTGCAGTATTGCATTTAACTACTGAGCCACCAGGGCTTGTCATTTTATTCCCCAGCTTTGGTGGCTTTCCTGTACCATGTACCTTTAAAGAAGCTTTTCCTAAGGATGGTTCTTGTTGACATATTAGCTGAGGTTGATGGAAGTTGCAGAGCATTATATCTGCAGGGTCTCCAGTTGGGCAATTTTCCTTTATAACACAGGTGTCCAACCTTAGCATCTTTAAGACTTGTGGACTTCAATTCCCAGAATTCCTCAACCAACCCTAAAGTTGAAGTCCATATCTCTTAAAGTTGCCAAGATTGAAAAACACTGATTTAAATGAGCCAGCCATTTGAAATATACAAGGATAAACATGAATTAAGTGCATCTCCTCTACAGAACTTAGATACTTATATCAACTTATTACTTTTATCTGCAGCAATTAAATATGGAAAATATGGGAACTAATTGTATTTTTTCATATGAAATCAAGTGAATTTGAGAAATGCTGCATTGATACAGAATATGAATTATTTTTATTTTTTGAAATAAACATAAGGGCAAAATACAATCAGATTTGATTTTTTTTTCAGTGCCACAGTTATGGCTCAGTTTCTTGTTCTTATTGTTTTTCTACCTACATTTATTATACCTTTATTCTTTTCAAAGTAAAAAAAAAAAAATCATAGAATATAGAATACAAAATATCAGAATTGGAAGGGACCTTGAAGGGTCCCTTATTATTAGGATGAAGCAGTCCTTTTGAGAGTGAATTTCCGGGAAGGGTCCCTGTACATAGACATATGTGCAGTCAGAAGAAAGGTATTTAAAGTTTTGTGCAGGAAACATTGTACTGGAGATTATAACTTTGAATAGTCTCCACTGTTTTGAATACCTCTAATGGAATGACTTTACAGTACTACTGTTTGTGAGAGGTGTGATGGCTCAGTGCCTTAATGATGCAGAAGAGGGTCTAGGCTCTAGCAGTTCAAGTCCTAGCACTGCGTGACAGGGTGAGTTCCCATCACTTGCCTCAGCTTTTGCCCATCTAGCAGTTCAAATGTTATATGCAAGTAGCTAAACAGGTATCACTTTGGTGGGAAGACAAGCTGGTGCTTTGTGCAGATGGTCAGGATGTTATAGGCACTGGACCTTCCTGGATGCAATGTCCCATTTACAAGGTGAAAACTTTGCAACTTTAGTGGAGGCCCTGGATGCTGCTGCAGGATGTTGTTTATCTTTCTTTCTGGTGTGGAGCGAGGTCTCTCCCAGCGGCTCACATTGGAAAGTGCACAAGCATGAACCCAACAGGCTAACAGTCTTAGGAACAAAACCATTACTCTGTATTAGCATTATAGTCTCCTGGCTAATGTAACATTGCCATACACTAAATAAAATAATAAATAACTATCATTACCACTCTGGAGGTCACTATTTTGCATTCTCCTTATGAGAAGCAGCTGTCTGGAGCATTTGTGGGTGACCTCAGCTCCTTGTATGAGAGGAATTATGGAGAGACAGTTAACTGATCGGCCCCAGTGGTGGGTTTCAAAACTTTTTCCTACCGGTTTGGCGCACACATGCAGCCTTTGCAATTCATCTTCTGCTGTAAGCCCTGTGTGTAAAACAGCCGATGTATGGCAATTGGCAGTGTCATGAGAAGCAGCTGAGCTTGAAAAGCAGAAAATAAAGGTCGGTATAGAGCCGCAGCGGGTGGGAGGGCCCAGCAGCTAATTGTCAGACCAAACCAGTTTGCTCACAGATGATCCTCGGAGCTACTAGTTTGGTTGAACCAGGCCAAACCAGTAGAATACCACCACTGGTCAGCTCTTCATTCTGCCATATTCATCAGCTTAGCTTTTCAATGCCATCTTCAATTTGCCATTTCTTCCCCATTTCATGATAATAAAAATAATTTCGTGTGTGTGTGTAAGAGGGATAGGAAGAGGGATATAAAGAGGGATAAGGATAGGGATATGGAGAGGGGGGGGAGACAAGAGATAGGGATGCATGCCCAGTTGTTATTTCAAACACAAGATCACCCTGTAAATAATAGCTAACTGCTAATAGAAATGCCACAACTCTTTATGTCTAGAAAGTTTTTGGTGAACGAATAGTATGGCCCCAAGTTGGAGAGTGCTTTGCCAGCAGAATGGCCTGCTCTTAAATTCTACCTATTAATATTAGTTGTTCTTCTCTTAAAATGCATTTGTGAAGGTTATCTATAAGATATTTACTGTACATGGCCATGATCACATGTATGCCCCCAAATCAGCAACCTTGGTGATTTCATCTTGTCAATGATTGCAGTTAAATTTTAGAGGCCAGTTTTCCACTTGTTTTGTGATAGGGCAAGGGAAGACAAGCTCCAAGAACCAACATGAGGAACTAGAAGGCTATCGTGACCACTGAGATTTTAGTCCCCCCATAGATACCACTAATGTCTATATATTCTCAGTAAGAACAAGCAACAGTAGAAATTAATGAGGAAGATTATAGAGATTTTGGTAGAAAAGAAATTTACTTCGTTTGCTTTCCAGTAATTGGTTAAGTTCCCCCACTCCTGCTCATGAGCCATTGGCAACCATTTCATCAGAATAACCACCGTATTTTCAAATTCTGACTGGTTTGAGATAATGAAGACATTTATTTATTTATTTATTTTGGTTTGACAATTGCTTACAAGATAATAGGTATAAGTAAAAACATGGTTATGAATACATGGATACATATAAGAAAAATAAAAGAAACAATAGGACAAAGATGGTAGGCACATTGGTGCACTTATGCATGCCCCCTACAAACCTCTTAGGAAAGGGGTGAAGTCAATAGTAGACAGTCTAAGGTTAAAGTGTTTGAGGTTTGGGAAAGAAACCACAGAGTCAGGTAGAGTATTCCAGACATTGACCACTCTGTTGCTGAAGTCGTATTTCCTGCAATCAAGTTTGGTGTGATTAACCTTGAGTTTGTATCTATTGTTTCCTCTTGTACTGTTATGGTTGAAGCTGAAGTATTCATTGACAGGTAGGACATTGCAATGTATCATTTTATATACTATACTTAGATCGGACTGAAGGCGGTGTAGTTCTAGATTTTCTAGGTCTAGAATTTCAAGTCTAGTGGCATAAGATATTCTGCAATGAGTAGAGGAGTGGAGAACTCTTCTTGTGAAATATTTCTGGACTTTCTCAACTGTGTTAATATCAGATACGTAATGTGGGTTCCAGACTGATGAGCTATATTCGAGTATTGGTCTAGCAAATGTTTTGTATGCTATAGTTAGTAGTGTAATATTACCAGAGAAAAAGCTACATAAGATTAGGTTAACAATCCTTAATGCCTTTTTGGCTATGTAGTTACAGTGGGTTCTAGCAGTTAGATTATTAAAGATGAGGACTGCAAGGTCCTTGACAAAGTTTGGATCATCAACAAGGTCTTGGCTATTCGGCCTGTATTTTATTTTCTGATTTTCTTTTGCCAATATATAAGACAGAGCATTTATTTGTTGAGATTTGAAGTTGCCATTTGTTTGAACATTCTGATACATAGTCAAGGTCTTTTTGAAGGGTAGCAGTATTGTCAGTGGTGTTGAATAGCTTTACATCATCAGCGAAAAGAATGCAGTTGCTCTTAATATAATCACAGAGGTCATTAATATAGAGTATGAAGGGAGTTGGTCCTAGAACACTGCCTTGGGGGACACCACTGTTGACAGGTACAGAATTTGATAGGACCACTCCCAATTTTGACCATTTGTTGTCTGTTTGACAGGAATGCTTCTATCCAGTTATGCAGGTGTCTAGAGATACCATAAGATTTTAGTTTTAGGAGTAGTTTGTCATGTACCACTGAATCAAAGGCTTTACAGAAGTCTATGTAGATTGCATCTATTGCTTTGTCCTGTTCGAGTTGTGTAGTCCATATGTTTTTGCAGTGTAAGAATTGCAGATTTCAGGATAGTTTTTTTTCCTGAAACCAAATTGTTTGTTAGAGAGTAGGTTGTTTGTCTCTAAGTGGAGGATAATTGATTTGTTAATAATTGATTCCATGACTTTACAGGTGATGAAGCATAAAGAGATTGGTCTGTAATTTACAACTAAAGGCTAGGGTCTCCCTTTTTGAAGATGGGGATGACTGTGGCTTGTGACCATAGTTTTGGCAAGGAGCTGGTCCTGAAAGATTTTTCAAATATTATGCTTAGAGGTTCAGTTATGGCAGTGGATACCTTTTTTAATAAGTAGGCACATATTCCGTCTGGTCCAATAGATAGAGATGGTTTTAGATTGTGTAGTGCTTTTTCAACATTGTCTTCTGTAAAATCGATATGTATTAGATCATTGTAGTTGTCTGTGGTTCAACTAGGAAATACTGGGCATGATCCATTGCTATTTACAAATACTGAGTCAAAGAATGTGTCAAAGAGGTTGGCTTTGATGGTGTCATCATTGCAGTCTTTACCATTAGGTCCTTTCAGGGATGGGATGGACTTTGAGTCTTTTAGTTTGTTGTTTACAAAATTGTAGAAAGTGTAGGTAGAATTGGTGCGTAGAAGGTTTTCCTCTTATTTAATGTGTTAATTGGTACATTCACTCTTTATCTGGTGGCATACATTTTTGTATCGGCTTTTGAAGTTGGCAACGTGACCAGATTTGTTTTTCCGCCAAAGGGATTTCTTTTTGGATTGAAGCTTCCTTATTGTTGTGGATAATTTGTTTTTTTCTGGTTTTTGGAGTTGTTATTGGTACATATAATTTGATAGCTCTTTTGACTTCAAGTAAAAATATGTTGTAGTGGTCTTCAACAGTATTGCATCCAGTGAATAGAAATTGCCAATCAAGGGATGAGAGATCATTGTCTATAAGATCATAGTTGCCTTTTTTGAAGTTATAATTGGGGATCACACCATTGTGTTGATTTTTGTGTGAACGTAAAAGTCAATCATGCTGTGGTCACTGTTGGAAAAGGGTTCTTTAATTTGTATTCCATAAATTGAATTCAAACTATTCCAGAAGATGAGATCGAGGCAATTTTTAAGTCTAGTATTGTTGGTTACTAGTTGTTCCAATCCCAGGTTTGTTACAGTATGGTAGAAGGTTGCATGTATGGGTTCAATTTTACATTCGTTTAGGGTCCAGTTAATGTGAGGTAGATTGAAGTCACCAAGAAAGATAAAATTGGGCAGGATGTTGCCCATGTTAGTAGTGAATTTAGCTTGTTTACATGTTCGATGTCATAATCAGGGGCTCTGTAACATAGTAAGAATCCAAATGTGATATTTAAGGACAGTTCACAGATAATGGTCTCAGGAAGAGCAAGCTCTTGGGTAACTTGGGTGTTTTTCAGATGTAAGAACTTTTTATAGGAGATAGCAACACCACCTCCTCTACGGTTTTCACAATCTGATTGGTAAAGTCTCTTACTGTGGTAATGGAGTCAGGGAGAGATGTGTTGAGCCATGTTTCACAGACAAATATGATGTTGAATTTAGCCATATTTAGTAAGAGGAGAAATTCAGGTATTTTATTCGCAAGGCTTCTTGCATTGATTAGCTTGCATTTAAGGCCAGTTTAGTTGGAATTGAGGTAGTTAAGGGCGTGCCTAGTTTTGAGTGATGGTGGGTTGGATGAGGTAGGGTTGGATGTGGAGTTGAGGGTTGTGTGACTTACTTTTGATACAATCTGTGTGGTAGTCAATGTAGAGATCCTTGTCTCCATTGTCTAGATGTCTTTTGAGTTCATTGCAGAGTTCACAGGAGCATGTCAAGAACATGTCAAGAACACATCAATAAAAGAAGTTCATCAGCCTCCAAAGCTTCCAGATAGGAAGAGAGAGCAGGGGAAATCATGAAAATAATTCATCTGGGTGAATTATTAGACCAGCTCTGCTACCATAAGCTTTAAGCCTATTTAAATGCTATGAGCCTTGGAAGAAGATATATCAAGGAAATGGTGGATAGAGATTGCAAGATATCATCTTGGGAAGCCTGTTTCAATCAGCCTGACACAATAAGTGTTGTACTTATTTCAAATATCTATTTGGTGTATCTGAACAAAAAGCGGTGTACAAATTCACTCAATGTATAAACAGGAAGAAAAGGAATGCTCAGGTTTTCATAACCGGGACTTAGTAACTCTAATTTTCAGATTCACAGAAGAAGGGGGGAAAGTTAGAGGTTAATAACAATAGCAGTTTTTATGTTCATCATGTCATATCATGTTGCCATGGTAACTAGAGTAAAGAGTATCATCAGTAAGAAAACAATCATTGTATTTTGGATTTTTAAAAATATTTTCTTTACAAGGGATACACTTATGAAAATGATTTGGTCTTCAAAATTTGATGAATGAGAACAGAAATCAAAGTTTGTATGAAAGAGCTCATATCAAAGTGATCAGCAAACCATGTATATCCATTATTTCTATCAGGAATGCCATTTAATATTGCAATCTTAAACTATTGGGGAGGATGGGCGGGGGAGACATTGCATCAAATGTCACTCCCAAAAGACAGATATATCTAGAATTTTAACATCAAAGACAAATCAGAAGACCAGACACTGAAATGAGACAGGCTGTGCTGTACATTTATTATTCCTTTATATCTCACCGTTCCTCAAGTCAATGCCTAAGTTATTTTCACAAAAATTCTCTAAATTAAAATAGGTACAGAGAGGTGATGACTAGACCAATGTCAGCCTACATATCAGAGTCTGGTAATATTCCACACTAGCTTGATGTCATCAGCATAAACAGCTAAGAAACTGGGAGAGGGGAAAGAAAAATCCCAAAATTCTTTCCAAACAGGAAGACAGGAAGCTTTTACTGTAAGGAATGTCATTATATCAATATTGAATCCACCCAAAATAATGAGAAAGAGGAAATCTGCTGTTAATTACAAATGTTGCTATTAAGTGTTGAAAGCAGAGGTGATATTCAGCAGGTTCTGACCAGTTCTGGAGAACCGGTAGCGAAAATTTTGAGTAGTTTGGAGAACCGTCAAATACCACCTCTGCCTGCCCCCCACCATCTATTCTCTACTTCCTGAGTCTCAGCTGATTGGCTGGTTCTTTTTTTGTTGCCCTGCATAGGAGAACAGAGCTGGAAAGAAGGTTAGTGGAGTGGGGAGGGAATGGGGATTTTGCAGTAACCTTCCCCTGCCATACCCACCAGGCCAAGCCATACCCACCAAGCCACACCCATAGAACCGGTTGTAAAAAAATTTGAATCCCACCACTGGTTGAAAGTAAAAAAATAAGATGATTTTGTACATCATTTAGTCATTTACATCAAATAATTACAAGGGGAGGAAGGAAGAAAATACATTACAGTAAGCAACTTCATCTATGGTAATAATAAACAAGTTCTGGACTTGTTTGTTATTACTCCAATCTTTTTTACTTCCTTGAAAATAGTTTGGTCCATCCAGCTCCAGATTATCTCATAAGATCTTAGATGCATAGCTTCCACTCACAGCTGTAAAATCCACTTTCAGCTAAATGGGAAATAACAAAAGAAAAAAGGGGAGTAGAGTAGACTAGAGTAGAGTAGACTAGAGTAGAGTAGAGTAGAGTAGAATAAAATAATACTTTATTTGGCCAAGTATGATTAGATACATAAGGAATTTACATACCACACCAATTTCATTTTATTTAGTTTGGGCTTTTTTTGCCAATTTCGAACACTGATACCTGTGTTACAACAACAGCAATTACACCTAAATAATAATACATTGATTAAGGAATTTAAAAAGTGGTAAGTTTGCATAAGGTCCATTTTAAAAGAACAGGCTTCCAAATATGCAAATGTTATCGTAAGCAGCTGAATGTATAAATGGATCCTGCTGAAGGACAAATTGTAATACCAAAAGGCCTTTTAAGCAATGAAACACTTACGTTTTCATTTTACAATATTGCACAGACAGGTCATGAGCTGATGTATTTTTAGAAATAGCCTGCAGGGATCACTCTAACAGGTGTTAAAAACATATACTTGAGGATTGAAGAAAATAAATGAGTTTAGAGACATCGATTTTATACCCTATTACTGTACTTCTGTTGAACGAAAGACATACAAAGATCCAGAAGGGAGGGAACAATCATTAATAACAAATGGGAACAGATGGCCCTTGATGCATTACACAAAGGACCAACCCCACAAAGTAGAACAAGACAATGATGTTGTGCAATGCAAGAGCCCATTCATCAGTGCTCGAATAAGCAAAAGAATTCAAGGCAAGGAGAATTTGGCAATTCTACATCTTGCCAGGCTCACACTGGAAAAAGAAAGAAGGTTAGAGAGTGGGGGTGGGTGGGGAGGCCATTGCCTCCAGGCTACTTATGATTTCTTCTTTCTGAGATGGGACACGTGAATCCAGATTCTGCCCAGAACCCTCCTTACATAAGATGACCAACCGTCCTCCTTTAGGGAGCCCTCCTTTTGTAGGTTCTGTCCTCTCTCGAAAAGTGTCCTCCTACATGTCCTCCTTTTTGATATTTGAAGACTAATCTGTAAATCTCCGTATTTGATCGATGCCGATCTGATCCATTGTGTGTGATGTGACGTATTTGTATTTGACATGGTGATTCGTCAAGGCTCGGTACAGTGCGGCGAGACACGATTATGAAATGCAGGCGCTCCACACAGGAGAATTGTTTTGAGAGAGTGTGCCAGGTGCAAGAGTGCACCACACACAAGTGGCTTTGTTTTTTTTTTTTTCTTCAATTTATTTGTGTCCTCCTTTTCATTGTAAAAAAGTTGGTCACCTTGTCCTTACATGCATTTGTTGCAGCAACAAGAGCAGGACAGTAGGAGTTCCAGGAAGCAGGAATCTCCCAAGGACCACAGTAGTGCCCTCCAACGGTCTGATCTTCAATACATTTTCTAGAACAGAAATCCTGTTAAAATGCCAGGTAATACTCATTTAGTGATATTTACAGTTACACAATTATGACAGTGATGAAAACGTAACCTGGCGGCCCTTTCTTGCATTTCTGACCTTCACAGGTCTATGAAGCAAAATAAACTTGAAGTGAGATCAGTCGTGGTTGCTGGTCCCGATTATGATCTCTAAACGTGGACTATCTACAGTATATAGATTTTTAATTTCAGAATAAATCTGCTTAAGAAGATTTGAAATGTAAATCAGCAGATTGCAAGCCAATTCAGAAAAGAAAACAATTCCTGCTCGCTGGGTTTTACGCACAGTTTGACTTCAGAGAAGGCAGCAATTGTGTTCCCATTTTCTCTAGGAGTATGCCCCACTGAACTCAATGTAACCTCTGAGTAAATATGTATAGGAATGTGTTGTATATGCAATATAACTAATAAAGTATGAGCTTGGAGTCAAGTGCAGGGTTCTGGCCCTGCACTTCTAATTGGCTGTTAAGCGGCCGGACCGGATTGGCCCATTCTGGGGAATCTGATTGGCCCTTAACAGAAAGATCTTATTGGTTTAAGAGCTAACGTTCCTAGCTTGTTATTGGTTAATCATTACAAGGTTTGCCTATATAGGCAGGTTTTACTGCTGTTCAATTGAGCAAGTTATGATGTAAATAAAGAGCTGAAGTTCACCGTTCAGAAGCTTGTCTCCATTCTTTCTCACCCATGCTCAAAACCTAACACTGGCGACGAGAATGGGATATGGAGACATCTGAACCAACGGAACCAAGAAGCAACACCGAGCACGTGACAGACGGCGCCAACAACGGAACCATGTCCGGCGGCATCGTACCATCCGCTCCATTCAATCCGATACAAGAGGACTGGGAGTCCTATATGGATCACTTCCAAATGTTCCTTGAGACGAACAACTTAAAGGACGCCACACCAGGAAAGAAACAGGCGGTGTTCCTAATGCATTGCGGTCCAAGTGTCTTTAAGATGGCTAAAGCACTAGCCAAACCCCGAGAAGTGAAGGCCATGGATTGGGACGACCTCGAACCTATCCTGCGAGCTCACTACGCTCCTACCGTGCCTACGCTCGTGAGACACCACGAGTTTTATCAAAGAAACCAGCGAAAAGGAGAAAGTGTGGCCGACTTCATAGCAGATCTCCGTAACTTGGGAGGCCTCTGTGGATTCACCGATCTCGAAGAAGCATTAAGAGATTGCATAGTTCTTGGATTAGATGCTCCAGGCGTCCAAAGCAAGCTGATGGCAAAAGGCAGCATCAGCCCTGCTGACGCCATTGCCGATGCTACCACGGCAGAGGCAAACAAGAAGTCGGCTGCACAACTACGCCGAAACCACGCTCCGGTACCACCACCGGCCAGTGAAATCTCACCTAGTGCAGAGGGGCAGCTCGCGACAACACACCACGAGGACCTCCCTTCATCATCAGATAGCGACGAAGAAGGGGTCCATCGACTGCGGTCCAACCAAGACCACTACCCAAAGCCTGTTCGCCCTTTCGCTGGCTGTGGAGCCAACCATGCCAGGTCCGAATGCAAGTTCCGTGATACACTCTGCCATGAGTGCGGGAAACGAGGCCACATCGGACGGGTCTGCCGCAGCTTGCCAGGACCCACCCAGGCCGCAAAAGGGACCAACTATCGCCAATCGACAGGAAACCGTCCTGTAAGGCGAGCGCCAGTAAACCAATCCTACAGAAATCGACCTTTGCAGAGAGAAGAGGCTCACGATACTATCACTATCGGTCACACCTCAACCTTGGACACTAAGAAAATCCGAGTAACAGTAGCCATCGAAAACCAGCCTTGCCACATAGAGGTCGACTCGGGATCGTCTCTCTCGATGGTGTCGTGGAGAACACTCAAGCAACTCATCCCCACAATTCAACGTCAAGATCTCCGGTTCCAATGCCTCATCCTCAAGGACTATCAGGGGAATCGAATCCCCATCGTCGGGTCCTGCCGAGTCCGAGTCTCCTTCAAGAAGCACACAGCATACTTACCTTTGACAGTCATCAATAGCGATAGGCCTAGCCTACTGGACCTCCAATGGTTCGCGCCACTCGGCATTGAAGTGGCCGGCATAAACCGAGTCGGTGGCTGTGACTGGGAGGAAGATTATCTCTGAGTTCAGGGACGTCTTCGTGGACAGCTTAGGTGAGTACAAGGGGACCCCGATCTCATTCAGCCTAGATCCCAAGGTAGTCCCCATTCGCTTGAAGCCCCGTCGAGTTCCATTTGCCTTAAAGGCGAAAATCGATGAGCAACTCGACAAACTGATAGCTCAAGGGGTGTTGGAACCCATCGATCACTCCCCTTGGGAAACCCCTATTGTAACACCCATTAAGCCAGAAGGGTCAATCCGAATTTGTGGGGACTACCGGGCCACCTTGAACCACACCCTCCAGCAAAATACGTATCCAGTTCCGGTGGTGCAGCACCTCCTCCATTCCCTGGGGGGCGGGAAAGTTTTCGCTAAATTAGATTTAGCTCAGGCATATCAGCAATTACCAGTAGATGAAAAAACGGCACAGGCCCAAACTATTGTGATGCACCGAGGTGCCTTTAAATGTACCCTGCTACAATTCGGAGTTAGTGTAGCCCCGTGGATTTTTCAGAGCCTTATGGAAAGGTTATTGCAAGGAATTAAGGGCGTGGTCCCCTATTTTGATGATGTGTTAATTGCAGCCCCAACTAAAAAAATCTTACAGGACCGGTTAAAATTAGTCCTAAGAAAATTCCAAGAAGCCAGTCTTAAGGTTAAGAAAAAAAATGTAAATTGTGCACTGACAGTGTTGAGTTTTTAGGGTACCTGATTGATAGCCAGGGCATTCACTCGACTGAAGGTAAATTAAAAGCGATCAAAAACGCTCCCAGGCCACGAAACAAGGCCGATCTCCAGGCATTCCTAGGCCTCATCAACTTCTATAATGTATTTTTACCGCACAAAGCAACTGTCGCTGAACCGTTACACCGATTATTAGATAAAAGGGAAATTTGGTTATGGGGTTACCGTGAAGAACAGGCGTTTAGAAATGTTAAGAAACTGCTCACTTCTGACTCTGTACTCATGCAGTATAATGAGATTTTGCCATTAGTTATAACCTGTGATGCATCGCCTTTCGGGGTAGGCGCCATTTTGAGCCACGTACTGCCTAACGGGAACGAAGCCCCTGTTGCATATTTTTCAAAGACTCTTTCAAAAACTGAGCGAAACTATGGACAAATTGATAAAGAGGCCCTTGCAATTGTCTCAGCTGTGAAAAGATTTCACGAATACGTGTATGGCAGGCCTTTTACTATTGTGACTGACCACAAACCATTGCTAGGGATAATAGCCAGAGATAAGCCGGCTCCCTACATATTATCCCCTAGGATGACCCGATGGTCAGAATTCTTAGCTGCTTATAACTATCAGCTACAATACCGCCCGGGGAAAGCCATTCCCCACACCGATGCATTGAGCCGAGCACCGCTTCCAGAAACTCTCGACGATCCGGCACCAATGGTAACCTCGTTGCAAATCGAGGCACTCAACTCGCCGCCACTGACCGCTCGAGACATCGTGAGAGAAACCAAACGCGACCACACCCTAGCACGAGTCCTACGCTGGGTAGAACGTGGATGGCAATTGGACCAATTGCCTGATGACTTCACACCATTCAAGTCTCGACAGACCGAGCTCTTCTCCCAGAAAGGCTGTGTCATCTGGAGCGATAGAGTCGTTATCCCAGAACGGCTCCGAAAAACGCTGCTGAGAACCTTGCACGATGGCCACCCCAACATCGTGCGAATGAAAGCCCTTGCACGAAGCTATGCATGGTGGCCGGGCATTGACAAGCAAATCGAACAGTGGGTTAAAGCTTGTCCTAAATGCCAAGAAGTCAGCAACGCCCCTCCAAAAGCCATGCCTACTGAATGGAAGACACCATGTGGACCCTGGTCCCGAATTCACCTGGACTTCGCGGGGCCAACCAAGGGCCACACCTTCCTGCTTACCGTCGATGCCTACTCGAACTGGCTCAAGATTCATCGCATGACTACTACAACCTCCGAGGCAGTCATCAAGATCTTAAACAGACTCTTTGCAACCCACGGATTAGCAGACATCCTGGTATCCGATAACGGCCCACAATTTACTGCACTCATGTTCGAGCAGTACCTCGCTGACCGCGGCATCTGCCATGCGCTCACCTCGCCTGTGCACCCTGCGACCAATGGCCGAGCAGAACGCATGGTCCAATTTGTAAAGAAAATCTTGCAAAAGGTAAACTATGGTAACATTGATGACAAAGTCAATCAAATCCTTTTCTTGCAACACATCACCCCACATAGCGTCACCAACAAAACTCCCGCTGAACTGCTAATGGGACAAAAGCTCCGCTCCCACCTCTACCGGTTGCACCCTGCTTATGAACCGGAGAAACCACTTGGATCCAGCGGCCGCTGTCGCACCTTCCAGGTAGGAGACCTGGTGTATGCAAAAAACCTATCGGGCGACCCGTTGTGGGTGGAAGCGACGGTAGTACGTGCAACCGGCCCCAGATCCTACCTTGTGCAATGCTGTGACAATAAACTCTGGAAATAGCATATCAACCAGTTACGGTCGCGGCTTGCAGCAGCCAGCCCGCAACTCCCCTATGACCAAACTGAGGGGGGGGGAGGTACAGAAGATGACGAAGCCCTAGGAAACCCGTTCAAAAGGGACGACGATCTCACAGAAACCCAGGCTGCGGAGCCGGTGGGAGAAACGTTTGCACCTCAAGAAATTGCGGAAAGTGGGGGCAACGACACAGAAGTGAACTCTGAACCGGAGGCAGCCCCACTACCAAACAGCAATCTGCCTCAGCAGGACTGCAACCAACCAACACAGCGAAAGTCAAAGAGACTAAAAAGACAACTGTCCTATTTAAAGGACTATGTAACTGTGCCCTGAACTAAGAAGCCAGGGGGAAGGGGTGTTGTGTATGCAATATAACTAATAAAGTATGAGCTTGGAGTCAAGTGCAGGGTTCTGGCCCTGCACTTCTAATTGGCTGTTAAGCGGCTGGACCAGATTGGCCCGTTCTGAGGAATCCGATTGGCCCTTAACAGAAAGGTCTTATTGGTTTAAGAGATAACATTCCTAGCTCGTTATTGGTTAATTGTTACAAGGTTTGCCTATATAAGGCAGGTTTTACTGCTGTTCAATTGAGCAAGTTATGATGTAAATAAAGAGCTGAAGTTCACCGTTCAGAAGCTTGTCTCCATTCTTTCTCATGCTCAAAACCTAACAGAATGCACAGCAGTAACTCAATTACATTCTGAGTTGGCCTTTGAAATTTAGGATTGTTAAAGCTATCCTGCCCTGCTCAAGCAGTGCACCATATTGTATTCCAGTTTAAGCTACAAAGAGGATGTGCACTGCAGCATAATCCTTTATATCTCTTCCAAGACTTGCTGGATTCAGTGACACTTACTAAATGCACAGCTATAAGGCACATTCTTTGGAAAATTGGATTGCCAATTTTCAACAATCACGGAAATTAAGCCTTGCAATTAGGGGTGGCTATGGAGCGGAGGCTGCAAAAAAAGAAGATGGGGGTGTCTGTTTGGGACCTTGGGTTGCCCACCCATGCTGTAAATCATGTTGTCCTAGCCGGTATTACTCCTAAGTAGATTTAAATTCACTTGACTCTTTTTTCTTATAATAACTTCCCTTACAAAGAGTTAGCTTGCGAGAAGCCTGTGTTCCATTACAGCAGTCAAAATCAATTTGGCTAAAGTTCTCCAAATCTCATTTTTGTTTGTTTACTTTATATTTTTCCAGTGAAGAAAATGGCACTTTTAATTTTGTAAATCTGTTTCTGAAATGCTCAGAGAAGAGAGGCCGTTCCCTTGATGCTTACGCTATGCAGCAGAGTGTGCCTCGAATGCAGTTGTGGTGATCCTGCCGAAATCACTGCCCTTTAGAATGTGACCGACATGCTTAAAAAGAGTTCAGAGTATTACATTCTTTCTGCAATAGAGATGGAAGCCTTACTGGTTTTAGTTTTGGTTTGGTTTTGGTTTTCCCTCTTCTAACCATGAGACCTGAAGCCTTAAGAATCTCATCTTTCTTTCGTTTATCTTGCTTCTACTCTTTTTTTTTGGGGGGGGGGGTGTCTGTGCAATGGCATAGGCAACAAGCCTTTGTTCTCTAAACTTTCCCCTTCACCACCTGCATGATAGTGGAGATAGTGGAGATCTCAAACTGTGTTGACACCCCTGATCTAAAGGGCCCCCTATTGGCTCTGTGCCATCCCTATTTCTGAGTATTAACTAATAAGCACTTCAAATATTCTATTGCTCTATTTCAACCTTATTTTGAAAAGTTAACCAATAGACATCCTCGAAGACTTTTGGCAGGCTTTCTATTGGCTCTGTCTTAGCAATATGTCTTGTATGATGTGCCCGACAGTCAGCTCTAGTTTTCTGCATTGAAAGGGGCTGTATTTGTCCACACTCCCTTTATCTTTGTTATGCAGGCCTTGCAAATACATCTCTTCCCTTTCATCAGAGTTCAAGCCATAACCTTGTATTTTTATAGCAAATGGCCTTACAGGAAATGGCCCATCACAAGCCTTTAACAAGATGCAAAGCCAAACAACCCCTCCTCTCATGTTTCCAGACTTGCAAAGAGGTGGCAGTGCTCAGTGGTGGGATTCAAATAATTTAACAATCAGTTCTCTGCCCTAATGATTTCTTCCAATAACCAGTTCACCAAACTGCTGAGAAAGTTAACAACCAGTTCTTCTGAACTGGTGCAAACTGTCTGAATCCCACCACTGGCTATGCTACTTGTTGTTCATTTGCATCAGCTAACAGCACAAGCAGGGAATATTTTCACCAACCGCACTGCTTAAATCTCATGAGTTCAGAAGCCATTCCAAAGAAACTCACAACATCAAATGGATATAATAAACTCAATTGACTGTTTGGGGGATACATTAATACCATGCCAAGCATCTGTGAGTGTCAGACGTCATAATATAGCTAGATAGTGGCATCATTTGTCTGGAGATGACATGACAGGTATGTCACAGCAATTCATCATGAATTGTTTCAGATTTCTACATACCCAGCAGCTCCGCAACAAATGTTCTATAGAGTAAACTCTCAATTTTACAGATCCCCATTAAGGGAATTTAGATGCAATAGATAAAATACGACTGTACCCTCAAATAACTGGGACATCCATTTTGTGGTGATTAGGTCTGGATAATATATGTACATTTAAGTAAATATACTGTGTATACACATATACATACAGTGTACATATACATGTACACATGCATAATATTTAGAAACCACTCATCTCCCTGGGTAATATACAAAAGGACTTTATAAAAGCTATATGTAAATACAAATAGTCCTCAACTTATAAGAGTTCCTTTGGTGACTGTTTCAAGTTACAATGGCAATGAAAAAAAATGCCATGGCTATTTTTCACATTTAAAACTATTGTGTCACCCCCATGGTCACATGTTCAAAATTTAAATGCTTGGTAACTGACTCATATTTAGGAGAGTTGCAGTGTTCTGGGGCCATGTGATCATCTTTTGCAACCTTCTGACAAGCAAAGTCAATGGAAAAGACAGATTCCCTTAACAACCATGTCACATAACAACTGAACTTGACAGCAGTTGTGATTCACTTAACACTTGGGTCAAGAAAGGTCTAAAATGGGGCAAAACCGACTAAACAAATGCCTCACTTTGCAACATAAGTTTTGGGCTCAATTGTGGTCATAGGTCAAGGATTATATTCTGACCCGGCTCCCAAACAAGGCAAGCACACTGTTTGTAACTAAGTATTCCCTTTATTAGGAGCATCAGCAGCCCCGGCCAAGAGTTTCTTTCTCTCTCACAGCAGGCTAATGAAGTCTCTAAGTACCTGTGGAAAGCAAAGCTCGCTTCCTTTCCCCCTGAAATGTCCCCAACACATCAGGGGTCTCTCCCTCTACCCACACTCGTAAAGGAAGTCCTGGAAGGTGTGTTGGGGCTATTTCTCAGAAGGTGCGCCCGACTCTCAGTGCTGCAGATTCCAAGAAAGAATCCCAATAACGTTCCTGACAGGATTCAGAAGTTCAGAATATCATTGGCTGACTGACAGGAGACAAATAGTTGTCTGCCATTCCTATTTGTCTCTGCCCCTTGCCTTTTATCACCAGAGCTAGGGTGGAGCTTAGCTAGGAGCAGTGGCGCTTTCATCCCGAGAACCGGCCCATAGTGTCCCACTGCTTTCCTCTCCTCTGCCTTCTGCACATCCATGCATCAGGCACTGGACCCAACTGATTCTCCTTTTCCTCATCAGCCACCTCCAAACCTGGAGGTTGTTGCTTCTCCATCTGGGGGCTGATGGACAGCTCAGGCTCTGCCTCAGCCTCCACTTCCTGACAGCTCCACTTCCTCTTCCCCCTATCAGATTGCCTTGATGCTGGCCCCCAACTCCCACTCTGCCTCTTCATCTGATTCGGCAGCTGGAGGGGCCAGCGGCCGACAGGCCACAACAGATTACCTGCATTAGAACATGCAGTAAAGTTCTATATGAGTTGTTGCATTAAATTGCAGAAATCCCCAGACTCTTATGAGTATAAAGTCAGCTACCATTAGCCCAGGATCATCCACCTGGTTTGCACACACTTAGTTAAGTGGAGTCAATCCCTTTAAGCAAGTTGTTCTGGAAGCAGGTGCTACTTTCTCTCAAACTAAACGGCTCTCCAACAATACAGCTCCACATGCATTGAAAAGGGAGCTTTCTTTTCAAAACAGTACTGCTTTATCAAAAAATAGTAAATCTTATTTTTCTTTAGGGGAGAAAAAATCTGCCAGCAAGTACTGTGCTGCCCTTTCTTTCTTTCTTTCTTTCTTTCTTTCTTTCTTTCTTTCTTTCTTTCTTTCTTTCTTTCTTTCTTTTGTTTTGGGAAGCTTCAGATGCATCCAACTTTAGCTTAAGAAAGTTCCATCTGATGACCTTTGAGAAGTCTTTGCATAGACCATAGTCAGAAGCATGAATATGTCACCTAAAATTGATGTATGTGTAGCCATTTTAGATAGGCTTAGTATATATATTCTTTTCCTTACTTTCTCTGTGGCAGTCATGGTGGAAAGGGTTTCAGGCTTGCCACATTCCTAAGGGGAGAGGAGTTGAGATAAAGAGAGTTGTTTTGGCTAGATGAATCTCCTTCCTGTGGGAAACAAGCTGTCTTTGCTTGGGCCCCTTGAGGTGGAGATTTATGACATCAAGTGTTATGAACTAATAAAACACTTAAATAAACTTTATCAAAAGCTTTAGAAAATAGCAGGGTTCTAGCCCTGCACTTCTGATTGGCCGATAATAGCAATGTCGGATTGGTCCGTTCAGGAGAATCTGATTGGCTGTTAACGAGCCACTCTCATTGGTTAAGTGGGTTAACACTCCACGTTTCCTATTGGTTACTAGAGCAGCAGCTTGCGTATAAAAGGGCTGCTGTTGCCCTAGGGTTTCGCTCTGTTCAGAATGTTTAATAAAGAGTTTGAAGTTCACTTTTCACCGTCTCGTCTCCATTCCTTGCGCCCATGCGCAGAACTTAACACTGGCAACGAGAGTGGGATACAGAGACGTCAGAGCTGACTGAACACTACAGAGTACTAAACAGAGCAGGTGGCTGAAGGCGCATCAATGGTGGAAACCATGACCGGTGGCACCATACCACCCGCTCCATTCGACCCAGCACAAGAAGACTGGGACTCATACATGGACCAGTTCCAGATGTTTCTGGAGACCAACAACTTGAAGGATGCCACTACTGGGAAAAAGAGAGCGGTATTCCTGACTCACTGCGGACCTGCCGTTTTTAAGATGGCCAAGGCATTGGCGAAACCGGCTGAGGTGAAATCCATGGACTGGGATGTCTTCGAGCCCCTCCTGTGGGCCCACTATGCACCTACCGTACCAACGCTTGTCCGAAGACATGAATTTTACCAGAGAGACCAGCGGAAAGGAGAAAGCGTTGCAGATTTCATCGCGGATCTCCAGAACCTGGGAGGCCTTTGTGGGTTCGCCGACCTTGAAGAAGCTCTAAGAGACCGAATAGTTCTGGGTTTAGATGCACCGCACGTGCAAAGTAAGCTGATGGCAAAAGGCGACATCAGCCTTGCAGATACCATCACTGACGCTACTGCAGCAGAAGCAACCAGGAAATTGGCTGCCCGAATGCGCCGCACTAACGCCCCGCTCCGCCAACTCACCAGCGAAACCTCACCTCGCCTTGAGGGACATGCAATGGCAACCCACCACGAGGACCTCGAATCGTCATCAGAAAGTGATGAGGAAGAAGTCAACCAGCTCCAGTCTGAACGAGACCAATGCCACCAGCGTAACCAGAGACTGTAGTACCAATGCGCAGGTTGTGGGACAAACCACGCACGATCAGACTGCAAATTCCTCGATGCGCTCTGCCATATTTGTGGGAAGAGAGGCCACATCGGAAAGGTCTGTCGAAGCAAGCTAGGATCCAGCCCACTTCAGAGGGGGACCAACTACCGCCAACCCACAGGAAGTCATCCTATGAATTGGGAACATTCGAACCACCAATGGAACAACCACTCCAACAGAAATAAACCACTAGCTCATTCAACGAAATGAGAAGAGGCACACCAAACCATCACGATTGGTCACGCCTCATCATTAGATGCAAAGAAGATCCGAATGAAGGTTGCCAACAAAAACCAGCCCTGCGTAATGGAAGTCGATTCAGGATCATCCCTCTCGATGGTTTCCTGGAAGACCCTTAAACAATTGATCCCTGCCGTCTGGCGGCAAGACCTCAGAACCCAAAGAATCATTCTCAAGGACTATCAAGGAAACTGAATTCCGGTCATTGGATCCAGCCTAGTCCAGGTCTCATTCAAAAACCATACTGCATCTTTACCATTGACCGTCGTCAACCGTGATTGGCCTCGCTTGTTAGGCCTTCAATGGTTTGCTCCACTTGAGATTGAGGTAGCCAGCATTTACCAAACCAGCAACGACAACTGGGAGGAGGCCCTCGTCCAAGAATTCCAGGACATCTTTGCAGATAAACTAGGCGAGTACAAGGGGACCCCGATATCATTTAACCTTAACCCTGAAGTAGCCCCCATCTGCCTTAAGCCTCGTTGAGTACCTTTTGCCCTTAAACCAAAGATTGACGAACAGCTTGATAAATTAATAGCCCAGGGTGTTTTAGAACCAACTGACCATGCTCCTTGGGAAACCCCAATCGTAACACCCATCAAACTGGATGGATCGTTCAGGATTTGTGGGGACTACCGTGCCACCCTGAATCACACCCTTCAACAGAACGCTTACCCGGTGCCAGTGGTACAACACCTTCTCCATTCCCTGGGGGGCAGAAAAGTCTTCACTAAATTGGATTTAGCACAGGCGTACCAACAACTGCCTGTAGAAAAAAAAACAGCAGAGGTGCAAACAATCGTTACACACTGAGGCGCCTTTAAGTGCAACCGACTCCAATTCGGAGTTAGCGTAGCCCCAGGGATCTTTCAGAGCTTGATGGAGAGACTATTACAGAGTATAAAAGGGGTCATACCATACTTTGATGACGTTTTAATTGCTGCCCCGAATAGAGAAATACTAAAGGAGCGTCTTAGACTGGTTCTTCAGAAATTTAAAGACTCTGGCCTTAAAGTTAAAAAGAATAAATGTCAACTGTGTACAGATAAAGTAGAGTTCCTGGGGTACCTAATCGATAAACAAGGCATTCACCCCACCAGTAGCAAGTTAAGAGCAATCAAGAACACCCCAAGACCCAGAAACAAGACTGATCTCCAAGCTTTCCTGGGGCTTATTAATTTTTACAACATCTTCCTGCCCCACAAAGCGACCGTAGCTGAGCCCCTACATCGGCTTCTCGACAAAAAAGCAACCTGGGTTTGGGGGCACCGAGAGGAGCACGCATTCCAACAAGTGAAAAACCTATTAACTTCAGATGCTGTTTTAATGCAGTATAACGAGACTTTGCCTTTAATAATCACATGTGATGCGTCACCATTTGGAGTAGGAGCCATTTTGAGCCATGTGTTACCAAACAGTAGTAAAGCCCCTATTGCCTATTTTTCAAGAACTCTATCAAAGGCTGAACGTAACTATAGTCAAATCGATAAAGAGGCTCTTGCTGTTGTATCTGCTGTTAAACGATTTCATGAATATGTTTATGGATGAGTTTTTACTATTGTTACCAATCACAAACCTTTGCGGGGATTATAGCAGGAGACAAGCCAACCCCCAAATATTATCACCTAGAATGACTCGCTGGTTGGAGTTTTTGGCTGCGTACAATTATAAGCTGCAGCACCGCCCAGGGAAAGCCATTCCCCACGCTGACTCATTGAGCTGTGCACCACTTCCGGAAACCATCAATGACCCAGCTCCAACCCTTACAACGCTCCAGATTGAAACGCTGCATTCACCGCTGCTGACCGCTAGAGATATCGCGATCGAAACAAAACGCGATCCTATCTTAAAGCGAGTTCTTAGCTGGGTCGAACAAGAATAGCCAGTAGATCAAATCCCTGATGACTTCATTCCCTTCAAGAATCGACAAACGGAACTTTTTTCGCAAAAGAGCTGCATCCTGTGGGGGGAGAGAGTCGTCGTCCCAGAGCGGTTACAACAAGCGGTACTAAAGACACTGCATGAGGGCCACCGTGGCATCGTGCGTATGAAAGCACTCGCACGAAGCTACGCGTGGTGGCTGGGCATCGACAAACAAATTGAAGCCTGGGTAAAGACTTGTTATAAGTGCCAGGAGGTTAGCAATGCCCCACCAAAGGCAACTCCGACAGAATGGGAAACACCTCGGGGACCATGGTCCCGCATTCATATTGACTTTGCAGGACCTACTAAGGGACAAACATTCCTATTAACAGTGGATGCCTACTCAAACTGGCTCGAGATCCACGAAATGAAAAGTACTACAACCGAGTCCGTCATCCAGAAGTTGAACAGATTATTCACGACGCATGGACTGCCAGACGTTCTGGTATCCGACAACGGACCCCAGTTTACCGCGCTTCCTTTTGAACAATACTTAGCGGACCGCGGTATTCGCCATGCACTAACTTCGCCAGCGCACCCTGCAGCTAAAGGAAGAGCTGAGCGCATGGTACAGTTTGTTAAAAAAAACCCTCTACAAGATGGATTATGGGGACATTGAAGATAAGATAAATAGAATACTCCTTCTCCAACACATCACTCCGCACAGCGTCACCAACAAGACTCCAGCAGAACTATTGATGGGACGCAAACTCCGCTCCCACCTCGACCGGCTTCACCCGTCTTACGAGCCAGAGAAACCCTGTGAATCTAGCAGAAAATGCCACGAGTTCAAGATAGGCAACTTAGTTTTCGCCAGAAACCTTTCTGGCGAACCGTTGTGGATCGAGGCCACTGTTATTCAAACCACTGGACCCAGGTCGTACTGGGTGAAAACCTGCGATGGAAAAATATGGAAACACCATGTTGATCAGCTTCGCTCGAGGCTCCAACCTAGTTTCCGTGACTCTGGTAACTCCCAAACTGAGGGGGGAGGGGATGTCGAAGAAACCGAATTCGAGATGGCGGAAAGCAGGAATGAAAGAAGGCAGCCATGGGGTGTAATAAGTGAAGAAGGATCAGGGATCGCCACAGAGGAACAACCCAATAGAGGCAAGTCCGCAAGGGCCAGAGGACAATGACGAGAACATTAGCGGCACCAAGTCTTCCAACGAGGAACTACCGGCACCCGACTTGCCCGAAAACGCCCCACCAAAACAGGCTTACAGACAAGAACCGGTGGGACAGCGTAAATCCAACAGACAGTCAAAGCAACCTTCCTACCTCAGAGATTACGTCACCGCACCCCCCAAATGGAACCCGGGGGGAAGGGGTGTTATGAACTAATAAAACACTTAAATAAAGTTTATCAAAAGCTTTAGAAAATAGCAGGGTTCTAGCCCTGCACTTCTGATTGGCCTTTAATAGCGATATCGGATTGGTCTATTCAGGAGAATCTGATTGGATGTTAACGAGCCACTCTCATTGGTTAAGTGGGTTAACACTCCACGTTTCCCATTGGTTACTAGAGCAGCAGCTTGCGTATAAAAGGTCTGCTGTTGCCCTAGGGTTTCGCTCTGTTCAGAATGTTTAATAAAGAGTTTGAAGTTCACTTTTCACCGTACCATCTCTGTTCCTTGCGCCCATGCGCAGAACTTAACATCAAGCACCGTTGAATTGCTTCTATTGGAGAATGTGACTTTTAGGAGTTGTTTCTAACTTTTAATATTGTAATTCCGGGTTGTATCAGATCTGGAATTACCATGGAGTTTGTTCTTTTCTTTTTAAATGGATTTCATCACTTGGAACCTGACACAATAACTGGTAGCATTAAATTGGAATATTTGCAGGATATAAAATTTTCAGTCATGTACTTTCTTTTATCTATTTAATCTTTTTTTTTTAAAAAAAATATATCTGATTACTATCTGATCCATCATTAAAAAAATAATAATACAGAAATAGCCAAGTACATTAAGAAATAATACAGAAAAAAGCACAAGTTCAACTAGAAATAACCCACACAGAAGAAAAACAAAAGGAAGACAAAAATAAATAAATTGCTAATGCGTATTAGAATAACTGAACGTAAAATGGAATTAAAAGAAAACAGATTATCAGGTTATAGCATGGTGTTAAACTCGCAGTGTCATGTTGTCGTCATGTGACGTTTTACAACATTTTTCCCTTTGTGGAGCTGGGGCGAGCATTGCCTGTTCTTGATGCATTTGGCCCGTTGGCCGCCAGTTTGACACCCCTGGGTTAAACCATAATCTCCCAAATGAAGAAATATTCTTCTCACACACAGCTGATACATGATTTTATTTCCATCATATCAATTTTGCTATGTTTTCATTTGATTTTCCAGCAAGGGGATGGGACAAACAAGTCAAATTGATAACCATGACAGGCTAATCAAAGACCTGCTCATTTTGTACATACATCACACATATGTAAAAAGGCATGAGGCTTTGATTATCCAAGCAGGACCACTATTTTGGTGAAATTGACCCCCTCATAGATGTTTCTGTCTTTTACTTTAATTTTATATGTCTTAGATTTTTCCCTTGTGCAGATATAGCATGAGGACAGAGACAGACATGTACACACACAGAGAGAGAGAGAGAGACAGAGAGAGAGAGACAGAGACAGAGACAGAGAGAGATCCAAAGCTGATCTTGGTTCTTACTTCATAATGTTTTCTAGTCAAAATAAATATTTTGGGGCTAATTTTCTGCTTTTTGCATGTCTTTTAAGCAAAATTCCACAGTAATAGAATCCCAGGAAACAAGAATTGAGAAATTTAACACATCAAAGTTTTTGACTGAAGTTCAGAGATGTGAGGGGTTTTTTTCTCACCATTCCAAAAACCATTATAGAGTCCTATATCGTTCAGTACAGCCAACCTGAAAACAGTAGGTACATACTTGTGCGAACTTGTGTTGCATCGTGTTGCATCGTGTTGCCTTTACTTCACAGATAAGCCAGCTAAAGCAAGTACTTTAAAGCACTCTCTGAAATGTGGTTGTCTATATCTAACTCATTGCCTGTTTTGGTGAACAGCTCTCTCCATTGTCCAAGACATCTTATGAATCTCAATGTATAGAGAAAAGACACCTCAGTCTTGTCTGTTTTTCATCACTTTGAGCTTTCAGATGGATTCACTCCAGAAATTAACTCAAAAATATGTCCCTCCTCAGCTTTAGCAGGTACTACGGTGGTCAAAGAACCAAAGAAATGCATGGACGTATCTCACTGTATTCACTTGCAGACTCCATTTTTCCAAAAAACCCAAGGACAGAAAAACACAGAAAATGGTGTGCTTTGAAGTCCAAATTTGAGGGGACAATGGTACCACAATAGTTTTTGGCTTTTTAGTGGTGTGTCCTTCCAAAGGGAGATCAAGTCAAAACAAAGAAATGAGTGAGAATAGAATGAAAATAAATTAATTACAATTTAAATTAAACACAGTGGGTATGATTAATCCTATTTACTTTCTAGTTTTTCCTTCCTGCCCCATTGAGAATGATGACCTGGAGGTCACCTTTTCCAAGGCTTAGGAGTTGGCAGCTGAAGCTTTGTGGGGCTGTCTGCAGTCTTTGGCCTCACAATTTTTTTATGGTTGTAGGATACATCCCACTGCTTTTGATCATTGGGCGGCTTGATTGGGCTTACTGGAATCTGTGTTGTCTTGAAATCTGGAATTGAGTTTTTTCCAAAAGAAGAAAAACCACTAAAGTCATTGGGCTAATGCCAAAAAGATGATGGAGTCAGTGTAAGACATTTAAGGAGAATATATGCAACTAATCTTGGGGACAGAGATATTGGTTGGAAATTTCTGCTTTTAAACTATATATTCTAAAGAACATTATTACATAATTATACCAAAGCAGTCCACTACTTCCAGCCATACTAGATGTCTCTAAGCATCTGCTCTCAATCCAGCATGTTATTGGTAATCTTAATCTGAGAAAAATGTCATACATCAGTAGAAAATAGTTCATTGATAATCCAAAGACTTATCTTCTGGTTCTTCTTCTAAGCCAGAGTTTAATGCTCCTATATCTATCTATCTATCTATCTATCTATCTATCTATCTATCTATCTATCTATCTATCTATCGGAGCATGAAATATATATATATATATATATATATATTCTTAAGTTTTCGTGGGTACTGACATGTCTGGCATTCAGCTTTGTTCGGGTATTTTCCCACGTCATAGTAGTGGTGCTTTTAAAGTTGTAGCAACATTTCAGCAGAATCTCATCTGCCATCATCAGGCTTCTGTATAGTGTTTGTCTGTGAGTCAGACTTTTACAGTGGTTTCAGATTTAAATTTGGGGCAGCCTATTGCTGTGTCAGAATGGTTTTTTCTTCCTCCTGATTGGTTGAGAGTCTTGGTCTGTATTTATTGGTCTTGGAGTTTGCTGTGTTCTGCTTCTAATATCTTCTGTCTGTTTTTTTTGGGGGGGGGCTCTTTTTGTATCTTGATTGGCTGGCAACATTGTGTTACTTTATTGGAGGCCTTTAGTGCAGCTTGGCTTCGGGTAAATGGACGGCTATCATTAGTTAGGAAGCTGGGTTTCATCTGGGTGCCTGGTTGGGGTGTGTTTGAGCTGGAGGTATCAGGGGGGATCTGTTTGTTCCCAGGTGTTTGTCTGGCTTGTGGTGTGGAGATTTTTTTGTTTGTGAGTGCAGGCTTCCAAATGATTGACAGCCTGGTGGAGTCATCTCTTCTGTTCATGCTTTCTGGTCTTTTTTCAATCTCTATGGCTTCTCTGATGATTCTGTGGCTAGGATTTTCTATAGTAGCTAGGGTTTTGGTGCCATTGAAGTTGATGCTATGACCTGTGGCTTCCATGTGTTGGACTAGTGAGGAAGTGTGTTCCAGCTTTTTGACTGCATTTTTGTGTTCATCCAGGCGGGTGCTTATTCTTCTATAGGTCTGTCCAATGTATGTGGCTGGGCATGATGCACAGGGGACTTCGTATATGCCTTGGTTTTCCAGGTCAATTTTGTCTTTGGGGTTCCTGAGGATGGCTGCTATTTTTCTGTCTGTTTTGAAGGCAGTCTTGATGTGGTGTCTGTATAGAATCTTACTAATTTTGTCTGTTGTGCCTCTTATGTAGAGCAGGACAGCTGTTCCATGGGTCTGTTCATCTTCTGGGTCTCTATTATGTCTCAGTGTGTTTTTGTGGATCAAGTTGGTGATTTTGCTTTTGTGGAAGCCATTGGCTGTCAATATTTTAGTCAGGGTGCATAGTTCAGTCTTAATGTGTGTCTTATCTGCCAGGCGTTTGGTTCTAGTAATTAGTGTTTTAGCCACGGAGTTTATCTGTGCTGGGTGGTGGTGGGATTGGGCGTTGAGGTCGCGGTTGGTGTGTGTTTTCTTCTGGTATATGGTGTGTCCTAGTGTGCCATCTGTTTTTTTGTAGATTAGTACATCTAGGAATGGTAGTTGTTTGTTTGCTTCTGTTTCCATGGTGAACTTGATTTTGGGGTGTGCGCTGTTTAGGTGTGTTAGGAAATTGTTTAGGTTTTCTTGTCCATGGGGCCAAATCACGAATGTGTCATCGATATATCTTAACCATAGTTTAGGTTTGAGGATGGCATTGGCCAGGGCTCTGGATTCGAATACTTCCATGAACAGGTTTGCAATGACAGGTGACAGTGGTGATCCCATGGGGGCTCCTTCAATTTGTTTGTATCTTTGTCCTTTGTATATGAAATATGTGTTGGTTAAGCAGTGTTCTGTTAGTTCCATGAGGTGTTTAACTGGTTGGAATTTATTTTTGATGATTTCAAGGGTCTCTTTTATCGGGACTTGAGTGAATAGTGAAACCACGTCAAAACTTAAAAGCAGATCTTCTTGCTCCACATGTAGATCTTTGATCATTTCCAAGAAGTGGTATGAGTTTTGTACATGAGAAGCTGCTGTTTCAGCATGGGGCTGTAGCTCTTTTGCTAGGTGTTTAGCTAGGTTTTGTAGTGGTGCTCCTCTGGAGCTGACTATGGGTCTGAGAGGTATGCCTTCTTTGTGTATTTTTGGGAGGCCGTATAGTTTGGGGCATCTGGAAGATTTCTCTCTGGGTATGATCATGTGTTGGATCTCTTTGCTTATGTGGCTGGTTATAATTTTCTTCTTGGTTAATATTTCCAGATATGTGGTTGGATCTGTATATATATTCTTAAGTTTTTGCGGGTACTTACATGTATGGTATTCAGCTTTGTTCGGATATTTCCCACGTCATGATAGTTGTGCTTTTAAAGTTGTAGCAACATTTTGGCAGAATCTCATCTGCCATCATCAGGCTTCTGTATTGTGTTTGTCTGTGAGTCAGATTTTCACAGCCATTTCAGTTTTGTAAAATCTGACTCACAGACGAACACAATACAGAAGCCTGATGGTGGCAGATGAGATTCTGCCAAAACGTTGCTACAACTTTAAACTGTATAGTCTACAACCTTGAAAAAATTTTAAATTTCTACTGCATACAGCAGGTACTTTTCATTGTCTAATAAAAACAGTTTTCATGCAATCATTATACATTATTTATTCCATCTGTCTCTCCTTTAACCAAAAGAGTAGAAAGTTGGTTCATCTATTATGTTCTATATTTGCTCAATGCCATTGAATTGCAGGTTATTGATGCAAGAGCTAATAGCCATCCCTTTATTTCTTGATGCCCACTTTTGAGTATCTCCTTCTTTCTTCCTCATTCTTTGCCATCATTTCTTTCTTCCTTCCTTTCCCCCTCCTCCTTCCTGCCATCTCCATTCAAATTTTGATGGCAGGGTCAAATTGCTCTAGTTAGAGCCCTAAATTGTTATGGGCATTTGAAATTAGGCCAAGTATGACTACAGTTTTTGAGTTGTCCTGAAACATCAAACTCTTATATTCTCAAGAACTTTGTGAAGTGGTTCAGATCTGTAAAGTTGTGAGAGGTGCAAGATCATGCAGTGAACATTTCTCCCACAGATTTGGAATTTGAATCTGATCCTAACATAGGGACCCTGATCTACATTAATTTCCCTATAAACGTGCATGCTCGTCCCCTACTTCATGTACTTTTCACACTTCACAATAATTCAGAACTCAGGCAGTTAGGTTCTTTATCCTATTGGATTTCCCTGCTCAGAACTTTTTTCACTATTGGGAGGATATGCTGAAAACAACATTAAAAATTATGAGCATTGTATTAAGGATTTAAAAAGTCATTTTAAAGGATCAATACCTGTCTTCCAACAACAGGTAGGCAAAAGATATTTAGCCAACAAATTTCCCCAAGTGATGAATTTGTCTCAAGGTCTGACCTATTTTCTTTTCATTGATTTCCACATCTTCCCCATTTGTGAATATATAGCAGCATTTCATAGGCACTTAGCTTTTAAACTGATGAAAGGTAACCTTGTATTCTGCATAAAAAAATAATCTGCAGGTTCTGAATTACTAATGAATAAAGATGCTTTTGTATTGTGCTGAAATGTGCTGATATTCCCATTCGACTAATGATGTACATATTCAGCATTTATATATCCAGATGATAAAATACACATGTACTGATAGGAAGGCCATTTCACCCATTAAAAATAACAAACTTTTCCTTTAGCCTAGTGCTTCTCAAACTTTTTCCTTCATTATCCAAAACCGCTTATCAGAAAGCCATTATTTAATGGAGCTACGTTCTGAGCTCAAAAGATTACATGAATTAGATAATACAAATCTACACATTGATTACCGTGCTGACTGTATCAAAAGCAAGAGCCTCAACTCACGTCACAATATCCATCACCCAAACATACAACATTAGGGATGCATGCCCCTTATTTCCTCCAGACCCACTACTTCATATCTTAAATGCAAGCTATTTAATGGAAGAAACCTCGCAAATAAAATGCATGAATTCCTCATCCTTCTTAGCTCAACCACATTTGACATTATATTTGTCTGTGAGACATGGTTAAATGCATCTTTCCCAGACTCCATTACCACTACAAGAGAATATCAAGTTTTTCAGTCAGATCGTGAAATCTGTAGAGGTGGTAGAATTGCTATATTATGTAAAAAGTCTCTAAATCTAAAAAAGATCCAAATTATACAAGAGCTTGCTCTTCCCAAGACCATCATCTGTGAACTGTTCTTAAACATATCAATCCACTTCTTACTTTGCTATTGTGCCCCTGACTATGATATAATTCATGCAAATAAGCTAACTTCACTACTGACATGGGCTGCCTCTTGCCCACACCCTCTCATTTTTCTTGGGGACCTCAACTTACCTCTTATAAATTGGACACTAAATGAATGTACATCTGAACCCATTCATACAACCCTGTACAATGCCATTACCACACTAGGACTGGAATAACTAGTAACCAATAATACTAGACTAAACAACTGCCTCGATCTCATCTTCTGCAACAGTTTGAATTCAATTTATGGAATACAAATTAATGAACCCTTTTCCAACAGTGACCACAGCATGATTGACTTTTGTCTCAACATATGTCCTCACAAAAATCACCATAACGACAGGATCCCCAATTATAACTTCAAAAAAGGCAACTATGATCTTATAGACAACGATCTCTCATCCCTTGATTGGCAATTTCTATTCACTGGATGCAATACTGTTGAAGACCATTACAACATATTTTTACTTGAAGTCAAAAGAGTCATCAAACTATATGTACCAATAACAACTCCCCAAACCAGAAAAAAAAATTACCCATAACAATAAGGAAGCTCCAATCCAAAAAGAAATCCCTTTGGTGGAAAAAAAAAATCTGGTTACATTGCCAACTTTAAAAGCCGATACAAAAATTTATGCCACCAGATAAAGACTGAATGCACCAATTATCACACTAAACAAGAGGAAAACCTTCTACACACCAATTCCACCCGTGCTTTCTACAATTTTGCAAACAACAAACATAAAGACTCAAGGTCCATCTCACCCCTAAAAGAACCAAATGGTAAAGACTGAATGATGACACCATTAAAGCCAACCTCTTTAACACATTCTTTGGCTCAGTATTTGTAAACAGCAATGGATCATGCCCAATATTTCCTAGTCAAACCATAGACAATTACAATGATCTAATACATATTGATTTTACAGAAGACCATGTTGAAAAAGCACTGCATAATCTAAAACCATCTCTATCTATTGGACCGGACGGAATATGTGCCTACTTCTTAAAAAAGCTATCCACTGCCATAGTTGAACCTCTAAGCATAATCTTTGAAAAATCTTTCAGGACCAGCTCCTTGACAAATCTATGGTCACTAGCCACAGTCATTCCCATCTTCAAAAAGGGAGACCCCAGCCTAGTTGTAAATTACAGACCAATCTCTTTATGCTGTGTCACCTGTAAAGTCATGGAATCAATTATTAACCAATCCATTATCCTCCACTTAGAGACAAACAACCTACTCTCTAACAAACAGTTTGGTTTCAGAAAAAAACTATCCTGAAATCTGCAACTCTTGCACTGTAAAAACATATGGACTACACAACTTGATCAGGGCAAAGCAATTGACGCAATTTACATAGAATTCCATAAAGCCTTTGATTCAGTGGTACACTACAAGCTACTCCTAAAACTAAGGTCTTATGATATCTCTGGATACCTGCATAACTGGATAGAAGCATACCTGTTAAACAGGAAACAAATGGTCAAAATCGGAAGCGTCCTATCAAATCCTGTACCTGTGGTGTCCCCCAAGGCAGTGTTCTAGGACCAACTCTCTTCATAGTCTATATTAATGACCGCTGTGGTTATATTAAAAGTAACTGCATTCTCTTCGCTGACCATGTAAAGCTATTCAACACCACTGACAATGCTACTACCCTTCAAAAAGACCTCGACTATGTTTCAGAATGGTCAAACAAATGGCAACTTCAAATCTCAACAAATAAATGCTCTATATTACATATTGGCAAAAAAAAAATCAAAAAATAAAATACAAGCTGAATAGTCAAGACCTTGTTGATGACAAAAACTTTGTCAAGGACCTTGGAGTACTCATCTCAAATGATCTAAGTGCCAGACCCCACTGTAACTACATAGCCAAAAAGGCATTAGGTTGTTAACCTAATCTTACGTAGCTTTTTCTTTGGTAATATTACACTACTAACTAGAGCATACAAAACATTTGCTAGATCAATACTCAAATACAGCTCATCAGTCTGGAACCAATATTATGTATCTGATATTAATACAATTGAGAAAGTCCAGAAATATTTTACAAGAAGAATCCTCCACTCCTCTACTCATAGCAGAATACCTTATGCCACCAGACTCGAAATTTTAGACCTAGAAAACCTAGAACTATGCCGCCTTCATTTCGATCTAAGTATAGTGCATAAAATTATATATTGCAATGTTCTACCTATCAATGAATACTTCAGCTTCAACCAAAACAATACAAGAGCACACAATAGATACAAACTCAAGGTTAACTGCACCAAACTTAACTGCAGAAAATACGACTTCAGCAACAGAGTGGCCAATTTTTGGAATACTCTACCTGACTCCATGGTTTCTTCCCCAAACCCCAAAATCTTCAACATTAGACTGTCTACTATTGACCTCACCCCTTTCCTAAGAGGTCTGTAGGGGTTGTGCATAAGCGCACCAAAACGCACCTACCATCCCTGTCTTATTGGTTTTCTTTTTCTTATTCATATCCATTTCTGTATTTATAACCATGCTTATACTTATACCTGTTATCTAATAATTGTTTGACAAAATAAATAAACAAACAAACCAACCAACAAACAAACAAACAAACAAACAAATAAATAAATAAATAAATATCCCTGTTGTGATTGTTCTGCATTTTGACATTAAGTGCAATTTTGTAATCCTAGTATTTCTTCCTTCTTTCTCTATAATGTATTATTTGGGACATATTTAAGGATGGGATTTTGTTCTCCCACAATCTGGTGAACAAAATCTTATATCTTGAATTCCCTATTCCTGTACGTCCTGAGGCTGGGTACAACATGCAGTTTTGATGGTAAATGGTCGGGTGAGCAAACACTATAGACCATCCTTAAGAAATCCCACATTATCATGCTGCAACAGCCAATGGGAATAGTATACACTTTGATCCATGAATTGAAATGCTGCGTTAACCTTATCTGTTTACCTATTCTCTTTTGTTTGGTCTATGCACATTTGAACACAACATGGAGACTGCTTGTTATGCATTATTTCATTCATACGTTAACCCTTGTCACTGGAGGACAACCTTCTCTCAATCTATAGTTCACATTCTTTTATTCAGCTGTCTTAGAAATGATCCCACTATTAATATCATATAGTAGATGGCAGTCACAGTGAAACAGTTATGAAACTGTAGACGGCTTAGGGGGAAGAGAGAGAGAGAGAGAGAGAGAGCTAGGTCAAAGGCTGGTGACAATACGGAATAACTCCTAACCATATGAGCCACTGTAATCCATAGTCTGGAGTAATTGTGAGAAATAGCCCATGTTAGGTGATTGTGGGAAATAGCCCATGTTAAGAGAACATGAATCAACACTGTAACAGGAAAAAAAAGCTTATACACAAGCCACTTGCTAAATGCAAAGATTTTTTTAAAAAAAATCTCATAAAAGAACATAAATTGATTTTTGTAATGTAGCAGATTGAATAAGAAAGGAACATATGCAACAGTGATGTGGAACAGATTTAGATTGATCTACACATTCTTAAAGAGCCAGTTTAATTTAGTGATTAAGGCAGCAGGAGGCCTAGTTCTAGTCCTATCTTAGCTACAAAGCAGTTGGGTGACCTTGGGCCAGCCACTTTCTCTCAACCCAAGAAAGGAGGCAAAGGCAAAAGCAAACCACTCTGAAAAACTTTGCCTCCCCTGCCCCCCCAAAAAACTGCAGAGATTTGTCCAGTCTCCAAGATTCTGATACAATTAAACAAAAGGGGGTGGGGGAACCCACATTCCTAATTCCAGTTTCAGCTCCCATTATAACTCCTGTCTTTCCAGGTTGAACATTACTATTACAGCTTGCACCTTGGGCATGCATTCTGGTAGGAGAAGATTATTGGGTAATAAGTTTCTTCCGTCTCCAAACCTAGGATGTTCCAGTTTTTGCTACTGCTTATAACATTCATTCAGGATGTAACCAGGTTGTAGGTTAGCTGCCTAAATGTCTTTAGCTCCCTAAATAAACCAATTATCCAGCTTGGGATCTTTAATTCAGTCTTCTTGTTAAAATTTGTTAAATTTTACCTGTTAAAATTATTAACAAGTAAGGCAAAGACAAGGGCATATTGAAATTGAATTCAATTCATGGTGACTCTGTAGTTTTCTTGGCAACAGTGTAAATGATGTATCATCATCCTCTAAGATTTTTTTTTTTAATTTCCTAATCAAGTCTACTGTTCTGGAATTCCCTTGCAAGTAACAGCCAGACCTAAGCCTGTTTAGTCCCTAACCAGATAAAGCTTTGGCATTGAAAACATTCAAATATTTTCTCTTCAAAGATAATACAGCTATAAAAGCAATTTAGGTCATATTGCAGTGGCTAGAGAATACTTATTTCTGCTGATACATTTGTAATTATAGTTATAGTCTACTTAAACGTCATATAACTTTCAGTATAGTCATTTGCTAAGAGGTCTATAGATTTAGCCACAGTTTAATCTTCAAATTGTACATTAAATTTTCTGTATTGTACCATCAATCTGACCAACTACATAGCATGTTCTATTTTTTATAATGATTTTTACAAGTTTACAATTAAAACTATAAAAAACTAAGATAAACTAAATAGAATATAAAAATAAATAAAAAGTGCAGAGAAAAAAAAGTAAAAACTATAGTAAAAAAAAGGAAAGAAATGACTTCCCCTTTCATCATGACAAGTACAATTTCAATAAATTTTCACCTTCTTTAATACTACAACAAAGAATCTCCACTCCCCATGTATTATCTTTTATTTATAAGCAAATACACAAAGCCTCATCATTCAGTCCTAATCAGCCAAAGCATATTACCAGTTAGAAGAAACAACACATATATGAAATAAGCCAATTATATATTGCTTCCTTTGCTTTTAACAATCTTGATCTTTAATCCCTTTACTTAATGTCCTAGAACATGATTTATTTTCAATTTCTGTTATACCTTGTCAGAAATGCCTTGAAAACATTATTTCGGGTTTTTCTTTAGTATCTAATCTTTAAAGTCTCATCTTATGTTTTTCCCCCAAATCAACAGAATTTTCCCATGAGAAGGTTTCTTATACTTAATTTTCAATTTTTCATATATTTTTATAGAATTATAAACCGCAGGGAGGCCCTTGTAGTTAATTTTATAAATACATACATTTTATTTCAAATTTGTCTGACCTCTTAGTCTCTTATAATTTTCCAAAATCAATGTTGAATACACACACACACAAACACACACACACATATATACATATATATTTGTTTTCTCAAGTTTTCGCAGGTATTTATATGTATGGTATTCAGCTTTGTTCGGGTATTTTCCCACGTCATTATAGTTGTGCTTTTAAAGTTGTAGCAACTTTAAAGAATCTCATCTGCCATCATCAGGCTTCTGTATAGTGTTCGTCTGTGACTTTCACAGCCATTTCTGTTTTAAATTTGGTGCTAGCCTACGCTGTGCCAGAATGGTTTTTTCTTCATCCTGATTGGTTGGGAGTCTTGGTCTGTGTTTATTGATCTTAGAGTTTGCTGTGTTCTGCTTGATTGGTGTTTCTAATATCTTTTGTCTGTTTTGTAGCTTTTTTTGTCTTGATTGGCTGGCAACATTGTGTTTCCTGTATTGGAGGCTTTTAGTGCAGCTTGGTTCTGAGTAAATGGATGGCTATCATTTATTAGGAAGCTAGGTTTCATCTGGGTGCCTGGTTGGGGTGTGTTTGAGCTGGAGGTATCAGCGGGGATCTGTTTGTGCCCAGGTGTTTGCCTGGCTTGTGGTGTGGAGATTTTTTTTGTTTGAGAGTGCAGGCTTCCAGATAATTGACAGTCTGGTGGAGTCATCTCTTCTATTCATGCTTTCAGGTCTTTTTTCAATCCCTATGGCTTCTCTGATAATTCTGTAGCTGGGGTTTTCTATGGTGGCTAGGGTTTTGGTGTCATTGAAGTTGATGCTATGACCTGTGGCTTTCATGTGTTGGACTAGTGAGGAAGTGTGTTCCAGCTTTTTTACTGACTGCATTTTTGTTTTCATCTAGGTGGGTACTTATTCTTCTATTGGTCTGTCCAATATATGTGACAGGGCATGATGCACAGGGGACTTCATACATGCCTTGGTTTTCTAGGTCAATTTTATCTTTGGGGTTTCTTAGGATGGCTGCTATTTTGGCACTGATCATGTTGGCACTGACCAAAAAATAGCCAGCATCCTAAGAAACCCCAAAGACAAGATCCAGCTAGAAAACCAAGGAGTTGATGAAATACCATACAACAATTGCACAGCCACATACATTGGACAAACCAACAGGAGAATAAATGCACGCATCGCAGAACACAAAACGCAGTCAGAAAAGAAGAAAATAGTTCCTCCCTCTTCCAGCATCTTAAAGCCACAGGACATGAAATTAATTTCGAAGGAACTAAATTAATATCCAACACTGAACACTCCAGCAAGAGAATAATCAGGGAAGCATCACAGCCACCCGCTCAGGATATCTCATCAGAAAACTCAGGAAATTACACCACACGAACTCAAGAAGTTGCAACACAGCAAATGACTCAGGAAATCACAGCACAAGGATACCACAGCAATAAAACTCACAAGGTCATCACACAATCCATTACAACACAGGAGGCTAAAGGAAAAGAGATCAAAACACAAACGACTCAGAGATTACAGCACAAGATCCAGGATATCTCCACAACAAAACTCACAAGGCCATCACACAGCTCATTATACCAACATCAACTCTATCAACCAATCAAGAGGCAGCAATGCAGCCAACCAGCCCAGCACACCAGCCCCACCCCCCCAGTATTTATAGAGAGATGGCAGCTCCGATCACACACTGCTTGCACCAGCACAAAGTCGAAAGCACCAGCCTGAGGATGGTGAGTGGGACCTCACCGAAATGTCACCAAGATAGTCTTAATTTTACATGAGAAAAGACCCGAACACACCTAGATCTACACATATATATATAATATCCAACACTGGATATATATGTATGTATGTATGTATGTATATATGTGTATATATATGGTATTCAGCTTTGTTCGGGTATTTTCCCACATCATTGTAGTTGTGCTTTTAAAGTTGTAAGAAGTTAAAAGAAGAAAAAACCATTCTGGCACAGCAGTAGGCGAGCCCCAAATTTAAAACTGAAATAACTGAAGAATGAATAGAAGAGATAATTCCACCAGACTGTCAATTATTTGGAAACCTGCACTCACAAACAAAAAAATCTCCACACCACAAGCCAGACAAGCACCTGGGCACAAACAGATCCCCCCTGATACCTCCAGCTCAAACACACCCCAACCAGGCACCCAGATGAAACCTAGCTTCCTAACAAATGATAGCCATCCATTTATCTGGAGCCAAGCTGCACTAAAAGCCTCCAATAAAGGAATACAATGTTGCCAGCCAATCAAGATACAAAAAGAGCCCCAAAACAGACAAAAGTTATTGGAAACACCAGTCAAGCAGAGCACAGCAAACTCCAAGACCAATAAACACAGACCAAGACTCCCAACCAATCAGGATGAAGAAAACACCATTCTGGCACAAATATAGGCTGCCCCAAATTTAAATCTGAAACCACTATAAAAGTCTGACAAACAGATGAACACTATACAGAAGCCTGATGATGGCAGATGAGATTCTGCTAAAACATTGCTACAACTGCCTGGAGCACTAAAGGGAGATCCAAGTCCTCTCCTTATCCAGAGAGGAATGCCAAAAGACTGACTCATCCACCAACTCCTTGTTCTACCATAGTCATTGGCACTGATCTCAGTGGTACCATCTTCAGCTTGTCATTGCTTTCCCAGAAGTCCAACCATATAACACATTCAAAGGAAAGGAAAGATAATTGAAGGATTAGATGAGATGATTGTGGAAGTACTGGAACACTGAAACTATTCTATTGTTTTTCTCTGCCCCTCCATCTACCTAGGGTTGAAGTAAACTTGCTTCAAATTTATATATTCAGAATGTCAACAATACATTTGAGATCACTTAGCAACTGTGGCATTCAAAGATTTTTGAGGGGCACATATGGATCATGGCAAAGAAAGCAACGTTCTTTTTTGGTATTTAATGAAAAGTGTGCATTTAATTATCAACTCCATTATTAGTCAGCTCATCAGCACTTAAACAAATTACTGTTTTCAGTTAGCGAATGCTTTTTAACATTCTGATTCTTGTAGTGTTTCAGATTCAGTATCTGTGCCTTTCATACTTCACTTCCACTGTACAGAAGATGTGATGTGAAAGAAAAGGAACCTCTTCAGAGCTGCAATGAGACCAACTTAGAAATGAGAAGGATGATACCAATGAACATCATTTTATTCACCGTATGACAACAGATGGTATCGCTCAAACGTTAGTATTGAATTTCTTATTGAGACCAGATGTTGGACTGAGGTCACTCAGGATCAGGTCCTCCCTTGTCTGTGGATATTGGATGACATTCTCTCAGCCATCATTCCACCCAAGATAGTTGTTAAGGTGATAAAAGAATGGGTGGAATGCAGAAGGGATTCTCATTTATCTTGCCTTGAGCTGTCAGAGAAAGAGGGGGGAGACCTAATTATGGTACTTACTTAAAAAAAAGAAACAGGGGGACAAAATAAAACAAGGAGTAGGAGCAACAATAATATCCTCTAACATCATCCCTTCCTAATTACAGCTGACACATTTTTGGCAGCCTGGCTCAGTGAACATGAAATTTGAGAATTGGAAACAACTAATAGGTGAAAAAGCAAGAATCTTTCCTCGCAGCTTGCTGATATAGTAAACAGTGAGATTCTTTAGAAGTGGGGAGGGGGGCTTTCTGCTCCCAGAAAATTGCCCTGCCTTTAGAATAGGTCCATGATGGTGAACCTATAGCACGCATGCCAGAGGTGGCATGCAGAGCCCTCTCTGTGGACATGTGAGCCATCGCCCCAGCTCATCTCTGCCGTGCATTTTAGCATTTGCTGAAACAAACTGATTTTAAAAAAACAACAATAGGGCAAAGTTGCCTGAACCCCATAAGCAATAGTTAAGGTTAATTGAGCTTTGTCTATCTTCAGAATAGGTTTGAGTGAATCTGTCAAATCTCATTTATTTTTCTCAGCTTTTCCTTTTTGTGACTATATCATTATTTCTGTTTCTCGTTGTAAATATTTGAGTTTATTTTTAAAGAGGTCTACATCAAAATTGCAGGCAGTAAGCATTCTTGTTCTAATTTAAAGCTTGTATCTACAGTCTTTTCAGAAGTAGTTACACTTTTGTTCAGTTTTGTGTGTGTGTGCACGTAGTTAGAGAAAGTATAGAAGTTTGCAACTGTTAAAAAACATTTGAGGTGGAGGAGAGAAAGAGAGAATTCCAGTACAAGCCATGATGACATGATGTGCATTGTGATGCCATTATTCAAATAATGGAATGATAGAAATGTTGTGTCCATGTTAAGATGTGACTGATACCAATGACATACCGTATATACTCGAGTATAAGTCGAGTTTTTCAGCCCATTTTTTGTGCTGAAAAAACCGCCCTCGACTTATACTCGAGTCAGATTCCCCTCTGAAAAAAAAATGGTGTGGAGCTCCGAAGCTGGGCAGCCGCTTCCCTGCTTCCGTGTTTCCTTTGCAACTTTTAAGCATGGGAGGGGGAGGCTTTTCTGAGCTCTAGGCTGAAAAAGCAACGTGAGCTGAGGTCGCTCCACTCAGTTTCATTTCCTCAGCTCCAGCTGCTTTCAGTCCACTCGGGAGGAGGGGGAGGGGGAGGAGGAGGGGGAGGCTTTTCTGAGCTCTAGGCTGAAAAAGCAACACCAGCAGAGGTCGCTCCACTCAGTTTCATTTCCTCAGCTCCAGCTGCTTTCAGTCCACTCGGGAGGAGGGGGAGGGGGTGGAGGAGGGGGAGGCTTTTCTGAGCTTTAGGCTGAGAAAGCAACACAAGTGGAGGTGGCTCCACTCAGTTTCATTTCCTCAGCTCCAGCTGCTTTCAGTCCACTCGGGAGAAGGGGGAGGAGGGGGGGGGAGAGAGAGAGAGATATCATAAGAACGGCTCTTGGTTTTTTCTTGCAAGGGAGAGAGTGACTCCTGCCTACCACTGTCATCATCATCATCTTTTGCGTTAGTGAATCAATTAAACCTTTCATGATAGTGAGATCGTTTCCCAAATTTCCCTTAAATCAGGGAAGAAATCAGAAACAAACCTTTGGGCTGAGAATAAGCTTGTTCCTATGATGCCATTTTTGTTCACTTCAGTGTGAAAAGTGTGAAAAAACACACTTCTTTTTCTTCATCTTCTTGTTCCCTATTTACTGGTCTCTTTCAAAGAGGAAATTGTGAACATCAAACTTATTCTCAACTGTCCTAGTGAAAGTTTTTATTGGCATCTATTTTTATTTTTGAAATTTACCAGTAGCTGCTGCATTTCCCACCCTCGACTTATACTCGAGTCAATAAGTTTTCCCAGTTTTTTGTGGTAAAATTGGGTGCCTCGACTTATATTCGGGTCGACTTATACTCGAGTATATACGGTATTTCATCCCATTGGAACAATGAAATCATGATAGGTATGAAGTTACTTATAGTAGAGTCAAAAGGCTTTATTTTCTCTCAAAATATGATATAGGTGAATATCCATTAAACCAACAGCAACACATTGCATTTTGCATTTTAAAAGAGTTATCAAGCTGTCTACAGAATTCTTGCAAAGATATTGCTGGATGGGAGGCTGACTCAATAATAATTGAGACGAGTAGCTGACAGCAACAGAAATAACTAAGCTGTCAGACCAACATGCTTTGCAAAGTTAGGGAAATATTTGATCACTAAGCTAAAGTTACTCCATTCACATCCAAATGTAAACCTGGCTTTTTTTTTTAAAATAAAAAAATGAAGCCATTGGCATCGAGTTTGCAATGAGGCAATAGTTGTGGCCTTCAACCTCTGAAAAGAAATTCTTAAACTTGAAATTAATAAACCAGATTATAAATGTCTTTGCTTACATGTATTGTCATAACTGGTATTATTCCATCAGACAAAGAAGATCTGTCTCTTTGTTTTTTCCTTGATGGAAGTGAAATTGGCTAGGATGCCTGCAATTGTACTGTATTTCAGTTTAATTCCCAGTCAGAATGGGCATTTTCTGTTAATTCTTAATAAACAGGACTGAAATCTGACAAGGGAAAGGATACGAGCCAGATTGTACAGCATCCTAAAAATTAAAAAAAGAAAATTTAAAGGAGTTTGTTCCAGGAACTTGGAAATTAAGATCCAGGGCATAATGAGATGGGTAGATTGAAACAAGCTTATTTTATTCACTTTGGGATTGGATAAAATATTACTAATTGATCCAGTGGCATGTTTGAATTAATCAGAAAAAGAAAGGTTCACTATGTGGTGGAAAAAATAGACAGTAGAAAAGAAAAATCTGATTTATGTTGGTCACAATCAAAGATTGTTATTAACATTTAAAGCTCTTAACAGCTAGCAGCACTCATAGTAGAACCTTTTATTATATGTTCCTACCTGTTACTTAAGATAATCCCCAGAGATTTTGGTCCTCTATTAACTGGGCTAGATAGCATCCTATCAAAGTTCCTTGAGGAAACTCAGCTTGAAGGATGACACATACGTTTTTAATAAATAAATTGGGAAAATGATACTGATGGCCAGGAATTGGGTGAAGACAGTAAGTCAGGTGAAATCTTGATCAATTTCTGTCTCAAATCCTTTGAGTACGTGAAGTAAGATATTATCTCTTTCTTCTCTTATCAAGTCTAAACATTTTCAGGTTTTCAACCTTTTGTCATTTACATTTGATTTCTGCTGCCCAAGTTGATTTCTGCTGCCCAAGTATGTGATATTGCACGTATTTCTGTTAATTTCAGTTTGTTGTGTTTTTTTTCCAGATTACTTTTCTAATCTATCAAGATGATTTTGAATTCTATTTCCATCCTTTAAGATATTACCTCTTTCCAGCCAATTTGGTCACTTGGTCACAACACATAGACAGATTTAACCCTAGTTTCAATTGGAAAAATGTAACAATCCTAAAACAAGCCAAGTCTGAAAATGCCAGGGAACTTCTAAAAGCCTGGCACTGACAAGTCAGCCATCAATAGACATTAACAACATCTGTAGATTATGCAAAAGAGACAATCAACCAGCCCAAAAGAGAATGAAAAAACTCCAACACCTCTCCACCACTGGTCAGCACAGTAGTCAGTAGATCATTACTGATCTAATCTAACTCAAAGGTAAACTTTAGACCAACAATCAAGTAAGCAATGCTCCAATCAAGAAGGTGCCAAAGAGCCATCAGTAAACAGCCCAACCAAAGAATCTCTAAGATTGTCCCCATTCACACAGACAGGCAAGTCACCAGAATATAAACTGACAGCAAACACCACTCCTTACTAGCACTGATGACATTACCTAGTTAGGGTAGTGAAATGTCTGCAAGAAAACAAGCAAGCTCAGAGATCACCAAGGACCCCTCATTTGGCCATTTTCATTCAAAAGAAGTTTGATAAACATTCTGTACAACTTTTCTTGTTATGTAATGTTTAAGAATATAGAAACCAGTAATGGAACTTTTAACCCCCTCATTCTGGTCTGTTAAAGAACAGTTGTTGAACAGTCAATGAGGAACATTTGAGGAAGAACAATGATTTGCCAATTGTTGAAAATATACCACGCCTGAGCTATTTAAATACTGTATAGCCATGTAATCAGTGATGGAATTCTACTAGTTCTGACCAATTCTACAGAACTCCTTGTTAGCTTTCTAAGCAGTTTGGAAAACCGGTTGTTAGAAGAAATCTCCTTTTGTTTTTTTCCACCTTTATTACATTCTTGGCAGTATGTCCAGACTTACTGTCTCCGAAGGAGGATTTTTTTTCCTTTCCTGGTTCTTTCTTAAAGAGGAAGAGTTGTTTTAAGCTTTTTACACTGCTATTGGGAGGAAATACTCCCCTGGAAATACTTCCAGCCGGCATGCAATGATCAGCACTTCGATGAAATAATTAAATAATGAAGAAGAAGCTGCAAAAAGAAGTTTTTTAATGACAAGGAACCAAGATGAGTGACATTCAGCAAGGCTTCTTGGCTAGCTAGAAAGATTGACATTCAAACGTGAGTTTACATAACCTTTCTGAGTTTTGGTCTAAAACTGGTTTTTGGTGAAGTTTAATTTTGTCTTTGGTGATGTTTAATCCTGTGTTTACTGATGGGATAATTTTCCCTATTCAGCTTTGTTTGAAAGGAAGAAGGTTAATCTCTGTTCCTGAAAAAAAACTGGGTTGAGAAATCTGGCTAGTTCCTGTGTCTATTTGTTCTGGTAACTGGTTTAACAAGCAACAACTACTGTTGTGATTTAATTATTTGTATTGAGTTTGAATTTTTTCCTGCCTCATGGTTTCTTTTTGTATCTGGGGAGGGGTCTTTCCTCACTGCTTTAGTGGTATCTGGCACTGTCCTTTTGGGGTATACTTCCAAGAGGCCGGAAGCAAGCTTGGCACTGATTTTTTTACTGCTTTTCTGGGGGGCATGTGACCTTTCCTTAAATCTGGATGATTTCCTTAGACTATTTTGTGACTTGAGTGAGACCAGCTGGTATCTTTAAGTGGTGCAAATGGATCTAAAGATTGCTTCTCCTGGGTGTGCTCTTTCTGGAGAGCTTAAATGACCTCTCTGCTAAAGGGTTTCACTTTATGAGCAAGAGATGGCTGCTTGATAGTTATCATTGCATTTTAACTATTTTAATTCCTCAAGGTGCTCTGGCACCCTGCCTGATTTGTAACTCTGGCTTGTAGGTATTTTTAATCTAATGATTGGTATTTAGGGCAGCGTTTTGCAAGCAAAGAATCTTTTTGTATTTTTGTACAGGTAATCCTTGACTTACAACAGTTCATTTAGTGACCATTCAAAGTTACAATGGCACTGAAAAAGTGATTTATGACCATTTTTCACATTTACAACCATTGCAGCATCCCCACTGTCATGAGAGGCCAGGCGAGGAGAAGCTCCCCTTGATGTGAGTGATGTCAAGTTGGCCATGCCCACCCAGTCACATGACCACCAAGCCACACCCACCAACAGCCACGCCCACAGAACCAGTTTTTAAAAATTTTGAATCCCACCCCCACATGTAATTGTCATGCCATTGAGCCCACAGTTAACTAGCTTGCTAATTAGAGTGATGTGGAGCAGAGGTCTCCAATCTGGGCAATTGTTTTTAAGGCTTGTGCATGGTTGGCTGAGGAATTCTGGGAATTGAAGTCCACAAGTCCAAGATTGGAGAGCTCTGCCACGGAATACTGTACTCTATGAACGGTTTATTAGAATTAAGATATTTTATATCTACAGGGTTCCCACAATCTATTAAGGAAGCTAGTACTCATCTAGACAAGATTTGTTTTTGGGAATCCATACCAGCTTCAAGTAAGCATTACTTTACTTTCAAGTTACTTAAAAATCTTTCACTTTATGAACTGCTCTAGAATCTTCACAGGTACTGATGTCAATCTGATTATCAGCTTATGGTTTTCAGAAGTCTCCCTTTCTTTTGTAAAAGATAGTATCAATATCTGTCCTATTCAAATCATCTTTCACCTTATTTTCCTGAATTCATCAAAAATAATAAATAAATTATGGTTAAGCCAGACCATCAGCTGTTCCTTCATCATCTTAAGAGCCCTTTCTTCTTGAAAAAATTGAACTCATTCACACTAAGAGGCATGTTTGATTTGTTCCTAAGTTTGCCCTTCATCCTGCTGTTCACACATTTCTGGTGGTACCTTTGCTTTGTTGTGAAATGAACCAAAATAGGAGTTTAATGGCTGTGCCTTTTCTTTGATCACCTCTTAGCATTTTGAGAGTTTCCTCGAGCAGTCAAAATGCTCTTTCTTTCCTTTTTATTCTGAAAATATGTGAACCTTTTGGTTGTTCCTAGCATATTTCACCAACCTCGACTTATTCTGAGCTTTCTGACACTACCTCAACAATTCTTGCCCTCCTTTCTCTTTCTAACATCTGCCTTTTCTTTGTTTCCAGATCTTCACTAAGTTGTTTATGCAATCCCATCCTTCCTTCTATGGTCTTTTTCTCTCTCAGAATTGTTCGCAGTGACAGATAACAGAGAGAATCAAATATATTTTTTTCTTGAGCTTTTTTCTTTTTTTTCATTCTTTCTTTTTTCTTTTTGCGTGGGGGCTGGCTTGATCTTTTTTCCTTCTTAATGTTAACCAGCGCAGATGGTTTTAAAAAAATCTTTGCTCTTAGAATTTGATTTTCATTGTGATATCAGCCCCTAAACCACTTTCCATTTTTTTTAAAAAGGCAACACACTTTACCTTAAGACTGGCAGAAGCAAATAAGACGGAAAGATCCTAGCAGTGATATATTTATGTTATTTCATGCTCAGGAGAAAAATAACACCCAGGTTTCAGAATACATAAGATTAGGCATCTATCTCAGTTTCTCAGATGTCAGCAAAGTGTCTCATCCTTTTCAGTTTTTTGATGTGCTCTGCAGTTCAGCCGTGTGAGTCTTGAGAATCAGATTCTCCTGCAGTGTTGGAAAGAGAAGATTGAGGCAGCAGTAACATCAAATTGGAGACCAAATTAACCTCCAGAGGTTTGCTTCATTTGACCTCATGTATGGTATAAATTACGGCTGGTTTCAAAAGGACTACAGACCTTTTGATCTTTTCTTCTGGATGTTGGGATTTGAGAACACTGAACGCACTTTTTTTTTTTTTTTGTTACTTTTATTTATCACATTTAGAAACCACCCATCTCCCTCACAGAGGGAGGGGGAATTCAAAATCACTGCAAAAGTTAATTAAAAGGCGCTCATCAGTGTCATGGCTGCATGTTCCTCTGTGTTCCCCAAGCAAGGCCAGGGAGCCATAGTTTTATACCTTTCAGGAAAGCTAGGATGGGGCCTGTCTTCTGGGGGGGGGAGTTTCCAAAGGGTGGGTGGCAACAGCAAAGAAGGATCACTTCCTGGACCCCACCGGTCGAAATTCTTCAATTGAGGAGATCTGTAACACGCTCTCTCTGCCTGATCAGTTGGGACAGGCTGATGTGATGCGATTATAAAATGTAGCAAGGTTTACAGTTGGACAGACAAAAAACATGAGGAAAAGAACGGAGGATGAGGGAGGGCAAAAAAAAAGTACTTGTCGATTAGTTTAATTGCTCCATTGAATTGAAATATGCCTATTTCTGTTTTAATTGTACCCAGCTCTGCATTTCACCTATTCTGCATCTTAATTGTTTGTATGCTTTCATTTTTTTCCTTCTAGTACAGGGGTGTGTGTTAAATCTGGGCGGTGGGTCCCAAAGGAGAGATGAGACTCATGGTAGTGACAACAGCTCTTTATTTGGCAACTGGATAGATCTTCATCATATCTTGAGTATGATAAAATTCTAGGTAAAATATTCATCTTAATTGTTGAAATTCTCCCTATTAATGACAATTGCAAGTTTTCCCACTTCTTCAAATCTGTAGTTATCTGTTGTTTAAGTTTAATATAATTATTCTCCTTTAATGTGCTACATCTTGTTGTCAAATATATCCCCAAATACTTAACCTTATTTGTAACTTGAATTTTCAAAAGATCTGCCAATTCTTCTCTCTGTCTCAATAACATATTCTTTGTCAAAATCTTTGTTTTGTCTTTATTTATTTTCAAACCAGCCACCTCTCCATATGTCTCTATCCTTTCTAGTAACTTTAGAGCTGTTTCTAGCGGATCTTCCAAAATAAAAGCTAAATCATCAGCAAAAGCTTGTAGCTTAAATTCTTCCTTCTTAATTTTCATTCCTTTTATGTTTTTATCATCCCTAATATTTCTATTCAACACTTCCAAGGTCAACACAAATAGCAAAGGAGATAGGGGGCATCCTTGTCTTGTGCCTTTCCTTATATTAATAAAATCTGTAAGTTCCCCCTCCATCATTACCCTTGCTGTCTGTTTATTATATATAGCTTCTATTGCTTGAATAAATTTTTTAGCGAAACCCATCTGCTCCAATAATAATAACATAAATCTCCAGTTCACGTTGTCAAATGCTTTTTGAGCATCTAGGAATATCAAAGCCATTTGCTTTTCAGGATGAGGCTCATAGTATTCCAAAGTGTCCAAGATTACTCTCATATTGTCTCTAATTTGTCTCTTTGGCAGAAATCCATTTTGATCTGAGTGAATAAAATTATTTAAATATTTTTAAGTCTTTCTGCTAAGATTGAAGCAAAGATTTTATAGTCTGCATTCAATAAAGAAATAGGTCTATAATTCTTAATTTGCAATGGGTCAGTCTCTTCCTTTGGTATGAGTGTAATATAAGCCTCTGACCATGTTTTAGGTATCATCTTTTTTAACATAACTTCATTCATAACTTCTAACAATGGGATGCTCAATAATTCTTGAAATGTTTTATAAAATTCTACTGGAAGCCCATCTGGACCCGGAGCTTTCCCATTATTTTGTCTCTTAAATGCTTCATTTAGTTCCATCATTGTTATATTGCTTTCTAGCATTTCTTCAGTCTCTTTAGGTATCTTTGATAACTTAGCTTCCTGTAAATACTGTTTGACTTTTTCTTCATCAATATTCTCCTGTTTATATAATTGCCCATAAAAATCTCGAATAATTTCTTTTTTCTCCTTATTCCCATAACAAACTTGGCCTTGTTCATCTATTAACTTCAATATTTTTCTTGATTCCTTCTCTTTTCTCAATTTATATGCTAGCCATCTACCTGGTTTATTTGCATCTTCAAAATAATTATGTTTAGAGTTTCTAATTTTCTGTGCCAATTCTTCTTTCTCTATTAATTCCATTTTATGTTTGATTACATCCAGCTTCAATTTAATATCCTTTTTCTGTGGCATTTTCTGTAATTCTTTTTCAAGAGTTTTATACTCATTTTCCAAGGCCTTAGAAGCTTGCCTTTTCCTAATATTCTTTTTTCTTGTATAATCTATTATCAAACCTCTAGCGTATGCCTTCATTGTGTCCCACACATTTTGCGTTGAAGTATCTTCTTTTTTATTTTCTCTGAAGAAAAAAGCCAATTCCTTCTCCATCCATTGTGTAAAATCTTTCTCCTTTAAAATAGTATTATTTAATGTACATCTCGATCTTTTTTTTGTCCCTTCCATTTAATTGTCATTGGGCTATGATCTGCCCAGGTACTTGTTTCAATATTTGTTTCTTTAATATTAGATATTAGTTCTGTTGAGATCCAAATCATATCTAATCTGGACCATGATAAATGTCTATTTGAATAAAAAGTATATTGTTTAGCTTTAACGTTTCTTTCTCTCCAAATATCTTTTAAAGTTAATTCATCTGTCATTTTAAAAAAGGACCTTGGGAGAGCTTTTCTATTTTGCTTTGTTGTTGTTGCTATATAGTCCAGTTTATTGTCCACAATTCCATTAAAATCTCCCATCATAATTATATTAACATAGTCCAGTCCAATTATTTTCATGTGCAGCTTTTTATAAAACTCTTCTTGTTTATCATTCGGAGCATAAATTACAATCAAGAGTATTTTTATATTATTGTCCATTATTTCTACCATTAATACTCTTCCATCTTCATCCGTGTAAATCAATTTTGCTGGAATAGCCTCTTTAATGTATAAAACCACACCTCTTTTCTTACATTGAGTCAAAGAGGTAAATATTTTCCCTAATTTTGGCTGTAATAACAATTGTTCATGTTGTTTTTTAATGTGAACTTCTTGTAAACAAATTATATCAAATTTTAATTTCTCTAATTTATGAAAAGTTTTCCTTCTTTTAACAGCTGAATTAAATCCGTTTATATTCATTGTAATCAGTTTTTTTTCCTCCATGATTATGCTTTATATTTAGGTCTAACAGCTCTCGTGGATCTCACTTCACGCTGTTCTTTATTATCCATCTGTCCCCCTGCTGCTCCTTTCTCTTTTTCAGTCTCCAGTTGTTCATCTTGAAACTCAATTGATAAGGCCTCTTTCTCTGCTTCCTCTCTTCTTCCTCCAAAGAATTCTGCATGAAAAAGTTCTGCTTTCTCAATTGAATCAATTCTATATCTCTGCTCTTGCCACCCAAACACTAGTCCTTCTGGAATCAGCCATCTATAATTCACTTCGTTTTCCAATAGTATTTTGGTCAGAAATCGATATTCTCTTCTCATCTCTCTCACTCTTCTGGATATTTGTTTTAAAACCACAACCTCTTTACCCTTGTATTTCAGTGTTTTCTCTCTTGCTACTTGTAATATTTGTGTTTTAATGGATTTTTTGGTAAATCTAATATGGACTTCCTTGGGTAATTTATTTCTCATCGCATATCTTGTATAGACTCGATATATCTCATCTATTCCATCCATCATCTTTTCCTCTGTAATTTCCAAAGCATCTGCCAAAATTTCTATCATTACCGCTGCCAAATTTTCTCCTTTTTCCTCTTCTATATTTTGAAATCTGAGGTAAAATTCTGACCTTTCCATCTCCCACCTCAACATCCCACCTTTTTCTTGTTCAACCGCTGTTAATCTGCTGTCAATATTTCCAATCTTCTTCTCTCTTTGTTTTCCTTCTTCCTCAATTTTTTGGAATCTCTCCTCACACTTAACCATCATTTGTTTAATATTTTCCACTTTTTCATCAGTCTTCTCTATTCTTTGTTCAATATTTTCTGCTCTTTGTTCAATATTTTCTATTCTTTGTTCAATATTTTCTGTTCTTTGTTCAATATTTCCTGTTCTTTGTTCAATGATATCTGATTTTGTCTTGAGATCTTGGATTCCTTGCATAATCATCTGTAACTGTAAAGTTATTTTTTCTTGTTCCTTATCTTGCTTCAACATTGTCTGAATTAAACGTTGTCCTCCAGCTGGTGGGGAAGCAGAGGTAGAAGCAGAAATGCCAGATGGTATTGGTTTCTTGCTCATTTCAATGTTTCCAAAACTTCAAATTCTTCTTAACTTTTAATCCAACTGGTAGAGCAGCCAATTATAATCCAAAATGGAGAACTCCAATAGTAAAAAACACGAAACCAAAGAAGAAACAGAAAAAAAGGAAGAAGAAAGATCTTCAGGTTCTTCTAGACCCTAATCCAATTACGAGATAGTCCACCATAAAAAAGGAAAAAAGAAAAAAGAAAAAACAAACAAATCCAAAAATAATAATATTGATTAAGAGCAAAAAAAAAAGGAAAAAAGAAAAAGCAAAAAGAGAAAAAACAAAAACAAAAAACAAAAAACAAAAAGTTCCTTCAGATTCTTCACACCTTAATCCAATTAAAAAATCTCAATAATCCAAAAAAAAGAAAAAAAAACAACCTCAACAACAAAGTAGTCCAAAAACATAAATATGAAAAGCAAAAAAAGTCCCATTAAAAAAGAAAAGAAAAATAAAGAAGAAAAGAAAAAAAAACTCTGAGGCTTTCCCTTTAAAATAAAAGGCAAAAATAAAAATATTACTAAAATTAAAATTTAGAAAAAGGCTAGCGAATGGGGTATATATAAGAAAACACACTGCACTTTGTTATTTATCCAAGGCTCTTGTTATGACTCTCTTCTCCAGCCGCTTCAAAGCCAAACCTCAAGTGTTGTTGATAACAGTCCAGGAAAGCACCTGCAATAATATTTTGCTGTGCTCTCCCTCTATCTTATCACGTTAAAAAGTCCTTGAGATGAGGTCTTTTTGCAATTCTCTCCAATTCACATAAAGATACTTTCAAGCCTCTAGTTGGCAGTGTTACAGTTTCTTAATGCTCTTTCTCCCCGCCCGCCAGAAAAAAGTAATAATATATACAGAAAAAAAAAGAAAAAATAGCCAAAGGGAGCCACTATCCTAAAGAAAGTTAAAAAATCAAAGGGAGCATAAAATCAAAGGGAGCATAAAAATATATATAAGAGAAAATTCAATCCGGTTACCTACAAAGTCACAGTAAAATCTTTCCCAAAATGTATAAAGAAAAGAAAGAAAAAAAAAACCAAGCCTCAATTTGACATCACTTTAAAAAACGCCGCTCAAAACAATTTCAGTCAAAAAAAAATCTCACAGCTTTCTTCTTTATATCGGATGAACTTTCCAACCTTAGCGAATTTACAGCACAAAAGAGTTTTTCTCACCCAGCCGACACACTTCACTCCAATCACTTTCTTTCCGGAGCTGTCCCGACTTCAGCAGCTATGGAGGCTGCCTCTCCGCCGCCAGCAAAAGGGCTTCTTCCGGATCAAACCAGAGATTTTGCGATATCTCTGGGATCCTGGAACAATGCCCTTCACGATCACCGTCTCTACGGGACGGTTTAGGTCCGTTAGGACCGACCAGGGGCGAAAATATCGGCTGCGATCTCAGAGCCCTGAGATCGCAGCTGTATCGCCGGAACGAAGCTCCGCCTTCTCCCCGATGCTGCATGTTTTTCTGATGTGGTTGTCATCTCGCTGGTGGATTGGCGGTGTTAGGGATAACATTGTTTACCCTAACTGGTTTAGATAAAATAATAAATAAGTTATCATGGTTTGTTGGTTAAAGTGTGTGTAAGTTTAACTGCAAGAATGTAATTAAGGGTGTGGTTGTAAAAGCACCATAAAAGGAGCAAGACAACGGCAGCTCGCTTTCTGGCTTAATGATCCCTAATTACTGGATGGATTGATGACTGCGTTTTTTCCTACTGGAACGGGAGAGAGAAAGGAGTGTTAATTTCTCAATGGTGAGAAGAGATAATACGGACTGATTTATTGTAAGTGAACTGACATTGAATATTCAACACGGACTTTGCAAATTGAGTATCCCCGAATGGACTGACTGAAATGATACATGACTAATGGACTGTTTTTGACTATGCTATAAATCCTAATGGAATAAACTATATTTTGATAGCACAAGCGTATCTGCTTTTTACTGAGTGTTAACTAACATACAAACTTATCTCACACATTTACCTGTCTGCCTAACTGACTAACGCTGCACATTCTGTTTAGCGTGTTTCCTTAACATTGGTTGGGGGAATAGGCTTAACAGGAGGTCAGTTCCATTTGAATGCCGCATTCATGCCGCTGATTTATGGGTGGCTTCGGCTGCGGTGGCTTCGGCTTCGGCATTAGCGAGGGAGATGTCTCCTTTTGCCATCAACCTGCTTTGGAGTGTTGGGTCTTTCAGGCCGAGGACGACTCGGTCACGCATGGCCTCGTCTAGATTGGCGAATCCGCACAAGCCTCCTTGGTCCCTCAGGTCGGCTACAAACTCTCTGATGCTCTCACCTTCGCGCTGATCCCTCTGGTAAAAGTCATGCCTACGGATGAGAGTCAGCAATGCCGGAGCGTAGTGGTTCCGGAGGATGGGAGCTAGGGTATCCCAATCCATTATCTTGATGTCTGCAGGCTTTGCGAGTGCCTTGGCCATTTTAAAAACGGCAGGTCCGCAGTGTGTCAGAAAGACCGCTCGCTTCTTGCTGCCTGTGGCGTCTTTCAGGTTGTTTGATTCCAAGAACATTTGGAAATGATCAATGTAGGACTCCCAGTCCTTGCTGTCCGGATTGAATGGTGCATGTGGCACGGCGCTGTTGGCCATTTTGCTGGTCGTCTATGCACTGTCTGCCACGTACTAGTCAGCTCTGTTGTCTCAGTATCCCATCCTCGTCGCCAGTGTTAAGTCTGGGCGGTGGGTCCCAAAGGAGAGATGAGACCCATGGTAGTAACAACAGCTCTTTATTTGGCAACCAGATACTGAGACAAAAATCCTAGCCGCGGCATCTCTTTTTATAGATCTGGCTGCGGCTAGGCAGCCTATGACAGACTTTTGAGCCTGCCGCACTTGGTTTTACCCAATCGCGGCAGCCCATATGCGAACCAATCAGGATTGCTTTATATCATCCAATCATGGCCCAGCTATTCCGGACCAATAGAAATGTAGGCCTACGAGCCTGCTAGTATGGAACAGTGTGAAACTCAAGGCCCGTGGACCAGATCCAGAACATGGGGTGCTTAGATCTGGCCTGTGGGGCTGCCCTGGAAACAGCGAAGGACCAGCCCACGGTGTTTCTGCCAGCAAAAATTCGGGAGGATCACAGGCAGCCCTCCTGAGCTCTGTTTGTGCTGGCAGAGAGTTGCAGGAAGCCATTGCAGGCAAAAACAGGGCTCAGGAGCCCATTTCCACTAGCAGAGTGCCCAGGCAACCACAGGCACCCTCGACACAAGTGATGTCAAGCTGGCCATGCCCCCCTGGTCCTTCTGAGGTCAAACACAACCCTGATGCGACCTTCAATGAAATCAAGTTTGACATTCCTGGTCTAATACCTGTAATCTTTCTGTTTTTGGTTCGTAAATTAAAGGTTGACTGATTTTTTTTTTTAATTAAAATTGTATGCCATGATCTGTCTCTCTACTAAGGGACTCTCTACTAAGGGGCTGATGAACCATTTGCTGTTATAACTAAACTGTTCTACCTCTTTGTATAGTCAGTCTGATTTCTGTGTACTCCATCTGGTGATGTTTTGGTTTTTGGAAAAAGGATAGCCATGAGGAAATCACTGGATGGGGAAAAACAGAGAAGTCATTCTGCTTCATTTTGTTTTTGGCCCATACAGTCCAAGTCTATTTTCCTCCTTACAGATAACAGATAAACAGAGTTGGAAAGGACCTTGTAGGTCATCTAGTCCAACCCCCCACCCAAGTGGGAGACCCTACACCATTTCTGACAAATGACAGTCCAATCTCTTGGCAGTCCAATCTCTGTTTCCAACTTTGGCATTTCACTCTGCTGAGCTTTCCCATATTCTTGCTTCTTATTTTCCATGTTTTCATTATACTTCTGCTTTTGTAGCTTTCAATATCTTTTTCCTACATGGCAACATCAAAAAGTAATGTCCTGAAGGCTTTAATCTGGCCATTTTATAAACACCATTAGTTTTCTGAAAGATCCTCTCTGAACTACGTTGAGTGTTGTTGTTTTTTTGCAAAAGTTGTATTTGGGTTTTCACAAAACATAATAAAAATAGAACATCTTTTTTTAGAGAACAGCATAAATCTAGGTTATCACATCTCCATACAGATATAATCTCAGTTACATATTCATCTTTGTATTCAATTTCATATCTTGTCACAATTTTATCAATTTATTCATAATTTTTTTCCTTCCCTTACTTTCCTCAACCTTATTTTATAATTATCTCATTCCCTTTTAATTCAATTACATATCTTTTGCTAAATTTCTATATATTTCTAGTCATTATACTTGAACTTTTGTCTGTCCTGTTTACAATTTCATACATTCTTTTTCCATCATCATCCAGAAAGGGAAAAGAAAAAAACATTTCCTCCCCTTCCAGGCATTAAAAAGCAAGATTTCCTCTGTGATTATCAAGCAGAGTGTGTCACCTTTATATCTTATAATTGTTATCCTTTCAAATCTCATTAAGCATTTAATTTATACATTATACAATTATGACATTCAGCTTCTAATATCTATTTTATATTATGTAACTTTTATCAACTGAATTCCACTTGGTACTTTCCCTTAAAAATATACACTAAATTCTATCCTATAATCATTTTGTAGATATAATAAAAATAATACATCTTTATATATTCATTATATTCTAAAAATCTACATATTTCATTACCATGTTTTATTGTCTAACCATTGATATAATAGATCCCAAATCTTATAAAATTGTTTATCTTCTTGTACTCTGATTTCAAATATCAATCTACTCATTTCAGCTCATTCCAATATTTTCTTAATAACTTCCTCCTGTGTTGGTATTTTCTCATTTTTCCAGGTTTTGGCAAATACAATCCTAGACTCTGTTAATATATTTACAATCAAATATTTCAATTCCTTACTGTATATTTCAGGTAAAATTCCCAATAAAAATATCTCTGGTTTCAAGTCTATATGCTTTTTTGTCATTTTTTCCAACCATGTGTGGATTTTAGTCCAATACTTTTTTGCATCGGCACAAGTCCACCACATATGGTAATATGAGTCAGGTATCCTATGACAGTCCCAACATTTTTCAGATTTGTTCTTGAACATTCTTGCTATTCTTGTTGGGGGGAAATGCCACCTGTAAAACATCTTATACAAATTTTCTTTATATGCTGTTGACATTGTCATTGTATAATTTTGAGACCACAATTTTTGCCATTTCTCTAGATCAATCCCATATCCAAAATTCTCCCCCAAACATCATTGTTTCTTTGACTTGTTCTTCTTCTAGTTTAATTTCTAATAAATATCCACACAATTTTTAATCACCTTTTCATCAGTACCTGTCAAAATCTTATAATGAATATATAAAGATGCATCATTTTTATTATATCTACAAAATGATTATAGAATAGATTTGAGATGATAATATGAACTGCTATAAAACAAATTAAGTAAAATATGGATTACCTTGTAAAACATGAATGAATAATAGTATAGTCAAATGATTGATTAACAATGATATTAATGTATTTTGGAATATTTGATTGACAACATATACAATGTAATTGTAAGTGAAGACTATGAAATGGAAGCACAAAACAATTTGTAAACCAACCAACACACCGTATGTATATATATGGAAGATGGCTTGATGTTTTTATATTGTGTTTGTCTATGTTTGTCTTAAAAAACAATAAAACTTTTATTAAATACATACATATACATATACATATACATATACATATACATATACATATACATATACATATACATATACATATACATATACATATACATATACATATACATATACATATAGATGTTTTCTTAAGTTTTCGTGGGTACTTACATGTCTGGCATTCAGCTTTGTTCGGGTATTTTCCCACTATGATGTGGGAAAATACCCGAACAAAGCTGAATGCCATACACACACACACACACACACACACACATATATATATATATATACACACACACACTAAATGCTAAGAAAAGAAAAAATAATGAGTACAATAGTTATTCTATTAAAATTCATCCTGACAACTGATATTGATTTCATTAGAAACCTTTTGAACTACGTTGAGTGATATCCAACGGGGAGGTGGGGGGTGGGTGGAACCATCATCTGACCCTGTATTGCCAGTCACTTTACATTGTGTATCTATTTTTTTTAAAGTATACAAGTTTACTATTGTCTATATAGTTTGAAACAATGCTTTTTCCATTGTCACTAAAATGACCAGTGAATAGAAGGACCAGATGTGACATGATAGCAGTGCCAAAGAGAGGAGGTGGTCAAGCTATTTTCCAAAGCACCTGAAGGCCAGGCAAGGAACAATGGATAGAAACTGATGAAGGAGAGATTCAACCTGGAAATTTTCTGACACTAAGAGCAATCAACCAATGGAACAGCCTTGCCTTCAAAGGTTGTGGGAGCTAAATCAGTGGAAGCTTTCAAGAAGAGATTGGACTGCCCTTTGTCAGAAATGGTGTAGGGTTTCCTGTTTGGGCAGGGGGTTGGTCTAGATGACCTACAAGGTCCATTCCAACTCAGTTATTCTATTCTATCATTCACTCTCAACATCTTATATGGTGCCTACCCAATATAAGTGCCTGCTTGCTTTAGTTGGTTATCTGGGATGAACTTCATACCCTAAGTAACCTTACTGATTATAAAGATAGTCCTCAACCTTCAACCATTCATTTAGTGACAATTCAAAATTATAATTGAAATTATACTGAAACGAAGTGATTTACGACTAGCCCTTGCATTGATGACTGGTCCTTGTACTAAACATATCAAATAGCATCCCCATATCATGTGATCAAGATTTTGGGCATTTGGTAACCAGCATGCATTTAGAACAGTTGTAGAATCCAGCAGTCATGGGTTGACCTTCCCAGATGACTTCCAACAAGTAAAGTTAATGGAGGAAGCTAGACAGAGATGGTATTCAGCAGGTTCTGACCAGTTCTGGAGAACCGGTAGCAGAAATTTTGAGTAGTATGCAGAACTGGCAAATACCACCTCTGACGGGCCCCTCCCCCATCTATTCTCTGCCTCCCGAGTCCCAACTGATCGGCTGCGTCTTCTTTGGTTACCCTGCACAGGAGAACGGAGCTGGAAAGCAGGTTATTAGGGTGAGGAGGGAATGGAGATTTTACAGTAACCTTCCCCCAGGAGTGGGGAGGGAATAGAGATTTTGCAGTATCCTTCCTCTGCCACGCCCACCAAGCCACACCATGCCCACCAAGCCACGCCCGCATAACTGGTAGTAAAAAATTTGAATCCCACCACTGAAGCTAGACGTGCTTAATAACCACGTGTTTCTCTGCAGTGATTCGCTTAACAACCATGGCAAAAAGATCATGAAATTGTGTGTGATGCTCTTAAGAACTCCTTCCTTTAGCAGTTGAATTCTGGTCCCCATTATGGTCGTAATTTGAGGATTAAGTATACTTTTGGCATAACATCCCAATATTCTTCACTCATTCTTTCAGAGATCCTCCCCCTCCCCATGATGAGTCAGGACATCAGAACATGAAGGGGAAATTGAAACATTTTAATTTTTCTCCCCTCAGGGGAAAGAGTTGTACCACAGAGTTATCTTTTAAGGGGGACCCAGAAGATGAGTCATAGGAGTGTGCTAAGTTGTTTTTGCTCAGTAAAGACAAAAATATTTTCTAGTGTTCCCAGAATCTGTTTGTGCAGTTCTAGCCATTTTAGAAAAATGTGATAAAAATAAATGTCATATTTTATCTATTTAAATGTTGTTTAACCCTTTACCACACTTTGGTTAAATTATTGCAGATGTAAGTTGTTAAATTTGAAGCTTGTGCGGGAAAGAATGGAGACGAGCCGGTGAAACAGTGAACTTCAACTCTTTATTTACATGGTGTGACAGCTCAAACTGGACGGCTGCTATAGCCTTCCTTATATAGGCAACCCAATAACTATTTCAACCAATATAACCCAGGAGCGCTAGCTCCGTTAACCAATACGAATGCCCCGTTAATGACCAATCAGATTCTCCTGAACGGACCAATCCGATCCTGCCATTAACAGCCAATCAGAAGTGCAGGGCCAGAACCCTGCACTTGACTCCAAGCTCAGGATGACTTTATTTAACTTTTATGCATTCACAACACCCCTTCCCCCTGGCTTCTGTTTACAGGGCGCGGTCACATAGTCCTTAAGGTAGGACGGTTGCTTTATTAGTCTTTTTGATTTTCGCTGTGCGTTTTGTATTTGGCTGCAATCTCCCTGAGGTAGATCATTGTTTGGCGAAGGGGGTGCCTCTGGTTCAGAGTTCATGTTTCCGTTGTCACCAATATCTTCGGCAACTCCCTGAGGTGAACTTACTCCCATCCCTGGTCCAGTTCCCGTGTCTCTGTTTCGCTATCATTCCCTTCGAAAGGGTTTTCCTCTAGTTGAAATTCGTCTTCTTCTGTATCTCCCCACCCCCCTCAGTTTGGTCATAAGGGAGGTCAGAAGTGCCTGACCGGAGCTGTGATCATAATTGATCGATATGGCGCTTCCATAGTCTATCATCAGGGCACTGTACAAGGTAGGATCTTGGGCCGGTTACACGGATTACTGTCACTTCTATCCACAGCGGATCGCCCGATAGGTTTTTAGTGTACACCAAATCGCCTACCTGGAAGGTACGGCATCGGCCGCTGGATCTGAGTGGTTTTTCCGGTTCATAAGCTGGGTGTAACCGGTCGAGGTGGGAGCAGAGCTTTCGTCCCATTAGCAGCTCAGTGGGAGTTTTGTTGGTGACACTGTGAGGTGTGATGTGCTGTAGAAAAAGGATTCGGTTGATTTTCTCGTCAATGTTGTCGTAGGGTGCGCTGGGTGCGCAGGCGAAGTGAGCGCATGTCGGATACCACGGTCAGCCAGGTACTGCTCAAAGGACAGCGCAGTAAATTGGGGCCCGTTGTCGGATACCAGAATGTCTGGTAATCTGTGGGTTGCAAACAGTCTTTCCAGTCTCTTGATGACCGCTTCTGTGGTCGTGTTCCTCATACGGTGAATCTTGAGCCAATTTGAGTAGGCGTTGACGGTTAACAAAAAGGTGTGGCCTTTGGTCGGCCCAGCAAAGTCCAGGTGAATATGGGACCAGGGTCCCCATGGTGTCTCCCATTCGGTTAGGATTGCCTTTGGTGGAGCGTTGCTCACTTCTTGGCATCTATGACAAGCTTTGACCCAAGTCTCGATTTGCTTGTCGATGCCCGGCCACCATGCGTAGCTTCGTGCGAGCGCTTTCATTCACACGATGCCGGGGTGGCCATCATGCAAGGTTCTCAGCACAGCTTGTCGGAGTCGCTCTGGGATAACGACTCTATCACCCCAGATGATACAGCCCTTTTGAGAAAACAACTCTGTCGAGTTTTGAATGGTGCGAAGTCGTCTGATATTTGGTTCAATGGCCATCCACTTTCTACCTAACTTAAGACTTGCGCTAAGGTGGGGTCACAATTTGTTTCTTTCACGATATCACGGGTGGTTAATGGCGGTGTGTGGAGTGTCTCGATCTGCAACGTGGTTACTGTTGGTGCGGGGTCGTCGAGAGTCTCTGAAAGCGGTGCTCGGCTCAACGTGTCGGCGTGGGGAATGGCTTTTCCCGGGCGGTATTGCAGCCGATAATTATAAGCAGCCAAGAATTCTGACTAGTGAGTCATCCTGGGAGATAATATGTAAGGAGTCGGTTTATCTCCGGCTATTATCCCCAGCAACGGTTTGTAGTCAGTCACGAAAGTAAAAGCCCGGCCATACACGTACTCGTGAAATCTTTTAACGGCAGACACAATCGCGAGGGCTTCTTTATCGATCTGGCTATAATTTAGCTCAGTTTTTGAAAGCGTCTTTGAAAAATATGCAACAGAGGCTTCATTACCATTAGGCAATATGTGGCTCAAAATGGCGCCCACTCCGAAAGGCGAAGCATCGCATGTGATATTTAACAGCAAGGTCTCATTGTACTGCATGAGTACAGCATCAGAAGTCAGTAGTTTTTTCACATTATGGAACGCTTGCTCTTCTCTATGACCCCATACCCAAATTGTTTTTTTGTCCAGTAAATGATTTAAAGGTTCAGCGACAGTTGCTTTGTGTTTGTTAGAAATATGTTATAAAAGTTGATAAGGCCTAGAAACGCCTGGAGGTCGGCCTTGTTCCGAGGTCTGGGAGCCTTTTTTATTGCTCTCAATTTACTGTCGGTAGGGTGAATACCCTGACTGTCAATTAAATACCCTAAAAACTCAACCCGATCTGTACACAGTTTACACTTATTCTTTTTCACTTTAAGACCTGCATCTTGGAATTTCTGTAGAACTAATTTTAAACGATCCCGTAAGATTTTTGTGGTAGGAGCAGCAATTAACATGTCATCAAAGTAGGGGATCATGCCTTTAATCCCTTGTAGTAACCTTTCCATAAGGCTCTGAAAAATCCCCGGGGCTACACTGACTCCGAACTGGAGCCAGGTACATTTAAAGGCACTTCGGTGTGTCACAATCATCTGTGCCTGTGCCGTCTTTTCATCAACTGGTAGTTGCTGATATGCCTGAGCTAAGTCTAGTTTAGCGAAGACTTTTCTGCCCCCCAGGGAATGGAGGAGGTGCTGCACCACCAGCACCGGATATGCATTTTGCTGTAGGGCGTGGTTCAGGGTGGCTCGGTAGTCCCCACAAATTCTAATCGAACCATTCGGCTTAATTGGTGTTACGATTGGGGTCTCCCAGGGAGAGTGATCGGTTGGCTCTAACACCCCCTGATCTATTAACTTATCAAGCTGTTTATCGATTTTCGGCTTTAAGTCAAACGGAACTCGACGGGGCTTAAGGTGGATGGGAGCTATTTTAGGATTAAGGCTGAACAATATCGAGGTCCCCTTGTACTCGCCTAGTTTTTCCGCAAAGACGTCCCTGAATTCATGGACGAGGTCCTCCTCCCAGTCACTGCCGCTGATTTGGTTAATGCCTGCCACTTCAATGCCAAGTGGCGTGAACCATTGGAGGCCTAGCAGGCTAGGCCGATCTTTGTCGATCACAGTCAGAGGTAAGTACGCCGTGCGATTCTTGAATGAGACCCAGACTCGGCTGGATCCAACTACTGGAATCCAATTCCCTTGATAGTTTTTAAGGATAAGTCTTTGGAAACGGAGGTCTTGGGGCCAGATAGTAGAGATGAGTTGCTTGAGGGTCCTCCAGGAAACCATCGAGAGAGACGATCCCGAGTCGACTTCCATTTGGCAAGGCTGATTTTCGATGGCCACTGTAATTCGGATTTTCTTGGCATCCAAGGAAGAGGCATGACCGATAGTGATTGTTTGGTGAACCTCTTCTTGCTTCGTGGGGCGATTTAAGGTTCGGTTTCTGTAGGAGTGGTTTACTGGTTCTCGCCTTACAGGACGGTTTCCTGTCGATTGGCGATAGTTAGCCCCCTTCGAGGTCTGGCCAGGTCCCTGGAAGCTTCGGCAGACCCGTCCAATGTGGCCTCTCTTCCCGCACTCATGGCAGAGCGCGTCGCGGAATTTGCATTTGGACATGGAATGGTTGGTGCATCTAATCCCAGGACTATTCTATCTCTCAACGCCTCTTCCAGGTCGGCGAACCCGCAGAGGCCTCCCAGGTTTCTGAGGTCTGCGATGAAGTCGGCGACACTTTCTCCTTTTCGCTGGTTTCTTTGGTAGAACTCGTGCCATCTTACGAGCGTTGGCACGGTCGGTGCATAATGGGCTCTCAATAGGGGTTCGAGGACGTCCCAGTCCATAGCCTTTACTTCTGCGGGTTTGGTTAGTGCTTTAGCCATCTTAAATACGGTTGGTCTGCAATGCGTTAGGAATACCGCCCATTTCTTCCTGGTTGAGGCATCCTTCAAATTGTTAGTTTCCAAGAACATTTGGAAACGATCCATGTAGGACTCCCAGTCCTCTTGCGCTGGGTTGAACGGAGCGGGTGGTATGACGCCGCTGGACATGGTTCCGTGGTTGTGCGTTGTCAGTCACGTGCTCGGTTTCTTCTTTGTTCAGTCAGCTCTGACGTCTCCACATCCCATCCTCGTCGCCAGTGTTAAGTTTGAAGCTTGGGCGGGAAAGAATGGAGACGAGCCGGTGAAATGGTGAACTTCAACTCTTTATTTACATGGTGTGACAGCTCAAACTGGACGGCTGCTATAGCCTTCCTTATATAGGCAACCCAATAACTATTTCAACCAATACAACCCAGGAGCGCTAGCTCCGTTAACCAATACGAATGCCCCGTTAATGGCCAATCAGATTCTCCTGAACGGACCAATCCAATCCTGCCATTAACAGCCAATCAGAAGTGCAGGGCCAGAACCCTGCACTTGACTCCAAGCTCAAGATGACTTTATTTAACATTTATGCATTCACAACATAAGTAATAATTGCTCAGTTTTACAAGGAAGGTAAGGAAAAGGAGATTAAAAAGTTGGGAAGAAGGTAAGAAATAGAACAAAAATGTGTGGAGAGGGGAAGACTAGGGATAGGGTGCTGGTGAGGTTCCTGTCTTCTCTGATTGGTTGAGTTCTGGAAAAATAATCCCATTGGATGAAATGCACCAATTAGGATAAGAACATGTTTCTCCCATCCATATTTTGGTGGCATTTTTTTTTCCACTGAAGTTAGGCTGAATCTCTTCCTACGTAATGTACAGTTTTTCAAATACATGCAGGGTATATATATATATATATATATATATATATATTAAAGTTACCAAGTTTTAAAAATATTAGGATTCATTTTTCATCATTTCAGAGGAAATGGCAGCATATAATTTTGCTATTTGGCTTTTGAACAAGATCATTTCTCGATATAAGACTAATCATTCTACTAGATCAGAAATGATAATACAATCATTGTTTACTTTTTGTTCCCTGAAAATCACTTCTAGCATTTGCAAACAGAAGAAATAAATGCCATTAGATATTTGTTATTTTGTTGCTGTAGTTGCTATAGATATTGGCTAAAATATGTGTGATAACATTAACAACATTAATTCAGAGGAGAAAAAGTGTTTCCTAAGAAACTGAATCTTTTCCTGCAGTATAGTGGGAATCTTTGCAGCCCAGTTTATAGACGCTGAGGGAGAGGCATGGAGAGAGGCAGAGAGAAATAAATTCTACTATACTTAGTAGGAAAGTATAGTTAGGGTCCTTATCTTAATTATCTTAAGAGGTTTTTTAAAATAGAATTTTACAAGACAATAAAAGTATAAAATTGAAAAGAAGAATAAGAAAAATGATAGGAAATAAGAAGAAAGAAAATAAATGAGAGCAAACACAGAATTTTGACTTCTGCCCTTGTTTCTATCGACTAATTGCCATCTTTTTAATTTTTTTCTATCTCTTACTTCTAAGCTATCCATCTCCTTCTTATTCTTCCCCTTCCTCTTTAACCCTTTCTAATCCCAAAATCCATAAATCATCAGTTCTGTGGTTTCTTTTTTCAACAAATAGCTCATATAAGGCTTCCAGTCTTTTAATAAATTGTTGATCATTTGAAAAGTGTATATTCTGAACTGGGGGTAGGGGGTGGATTTGTGAAAAGACAGCAATATTTATTTTGCTTCAAACAAAGAAATAACAAACACCTCCTCCTGTGAACAGTACTTTTATATAGTTTCACTTACTAAAGTTGCAGGTATTTCCTCCATTTTGTTTTGACTTTTTCTGTCACTAGTATACATCATCCTAGCCAACCACAAATTGTACTGCAGCTTTTTCCAGGCTTTCATCCACCAAAAGCATTCTAATGACAATGTTTAAAATTTTCATCAGCCATGATGTGGGTGAAATCTTGGGGTTATAGGCAGTTTTTGACTTACAACCAAAATTGGGACCTGAATTTCTTTGTTAAGCAAGACAGTAGTTAAGGGAGGCATGTCCAATTTTATGACATTTATTGCCACAGTTGTTACGCTGCGAATCCCTGCAGTAAAGTGAATCACATGGTCATTTAGAAAATCCAGCTTTCCCTATTTACTTTTGTTTGTCAGATGCTAGCTGTGAAGGATGCAAATGGCGATCAAATGACTCTGGGATGTTGCAACTGCTGCAGAGGTGGGATTCAAATTTTTTTTACTACTGGTTCTGTGGGCATGGCTTGGTGGGCATGACTTGGTGGACGTGGCAGAGGAAGGATACTGCAAAATCTCTATTCCCTCCCCACTCCTGGGCAAGGTTACTGTAAAATCTCCATTCCCTCCTCGCCCCATTAACCTGCTTTCCAGCTCTGTTCTCCTGTGCAGGGCAACCAAAGAAAACCCAGTCGATCATCTGGGACTTGGGAGGCAGAGAATAGATGGGGGAGGGGCCAGTCAGAGGTGGTATTTGCCAGTTCTCCAAACTACTCAAAATTTCTGCTACTGTTTTCTCCAGAACTGGTCAGAACCTGCTGAATACCACCTCTGAACTGCTGTAAATACACGCTAATCACCAAGCACCTGAATTTTGATCATGTGAGCATAAGGATGCGATGACAGCTGTAAGTGTCAACATCAGCTGTAAATCTCTTTCTTTGATGCTGTTGTAACTTTGAATGGCCACTAAATGAATGGTTGTAAGTCGAGGACTACCTATACTGTTGTGAATTAATAATACCAAAAAGTATCTTGAGCTTGAAGTCAAGTGCAAGGGTTCTGGCCCTGCACTTCTGTTTGGCTGTTAATGGCAGGATCAGATTGGTCCGTTCAGGAGCATCTGATTGGCCATTAACAGGCCGTTCCTATTGGTTAACGGAGCTAGCACTCCAGGTTTGCTATTGGTTGAACAGTTAATAAGTTGCCTATATAAGGAAGGCTATAGCAGCCCTCCAGTTTGAGCTGTCACAATATGTAAATAAAGAGTTTGAAGTTCACTGTTTTTACCGGCTCGTCTCCATCATTCGCACCCATGCTCCAGACTTAACACTGGCGACGAGGGTGGGATTGGATGACATCAGAGCCAACTAAGACAACTAAGCACGTGGCTGAAGCGCACAACGGTGGAACCCTGTCCGGCAGCGTAGTACCACCTGCTCCGTTCGATCCAGCTCAAGAGGACTGGGAGTCCTACATGGATTGTTTTCAAATGTTTTTGGAAACGAATAATCTGAAGGATGCCACACCCGGGAAGAAACGGGTGGTATTCCTAACACACTGCGGCCCGACGGTATTCAAAATGGCTAAGGCATTAGCGAAACTGGCGGAAGCGAAGGCCATGGACTGGGACATCCTCGAACCATTACTAAGGGCCCACTATGCACCAACCGTTCCAACGCTCGTAAGAAGACACGAGTTCTATCAAAAAAACCAGTGGAAAGGAGAAAGCGTCGCCGATTTTGTTGCAGACCTCCGGAACTTGGGAGGCCTTTGCGATTTCACCAACCTAGAAGAGGCCTTGAGAGACCGAGTAGTCCTCGAGCTAGACGCTCTAAACGTACAGAGCAAAATAATGGCAAAGGGCGATGTCACCCTTAAAGACGCCATAGCTGAAGCTACAGCAGCGGAGGCGACCAAGAAGTCGGCTGCCCAACTACGCCGAAATCACATTCCAGCACACCCACCAGCCGGCGAAGTTTCACCTAACGCAGAAGGGCAGCTACCGATGGCCTACCATGAGGACCTCTCTTCATTGTCAGATAGCGATGAAGAAGAGGTCCATTGCCTGCGATCCAATTGGGAACAATACCCGAAGTCCCAGCAACCGTGCGCTGGCTGCGGGGTCAACCATTACCGCTCCAACTGCAAATTCCACAACACGCTCTGCCACGAGTGCGGGAAACGAGGCCACATCGGATGGGTCTGCAGAAGCCTCCTCGGACCCACCCAGACCTCAAAAGGAACCAATCTCTGCCAATCGACAGGGAATCGCCCTGTAAGGTGAGAACCAGTAAACCACTCCTACAGAAACCGACCTGTGAATCGTCTAGCGAGACGGGAAGAGGCCCACCAAACACTCACTATTGGCCATGCCTCTTCACTAGATGCTAAGAAAATTCGGGTCAATCTAAACATTGAAAATCAGCCTTGCCAAATGGAAGTTGACTCGGGATCGTCTCTTTCAATGGTCTCATGGAAGACCCTCAAGTAACTCATCCCCACTAGCCGGCACCAAGACCTTCAATTCCAACGGCTCGTGTTAAAGGACTACCAGGGGAACCGAATTTCAGTCGCAGGATCCAGTCGAGTCCAGGTTGCATTCAAGAACCGCACGGCGTACTTACCCCTTATGGTGATCGATAAGGACCGGCCTAGTCTGTTAGGTATGCAATGGTTCGCACCACTCAGCATTGAAGTGGCTGGCATTAACCGAATCGACGGCAATGACTGGGAGGAAGACCTTGCCCACGAATTCAGGGACATCTTCGAGGAAAAACTAGGTGAGTACAAGGGGACCCCGATATCCTTTAGCCTTAATCCAAAGATAGCTCCTATCTGCCTTAAGCCTCGTCGAGTTCCATTCGCTCTAAAGCCAAAAATCGATGAGCAGCTTGATAAGTTGATTGCCCAGGGAGTGTTAAAGCCAACTGACCACTCCCCATGGGATACGCCAATTGTGACACCAGTTAAGCCGGACGGCTCCATTTGAATTTGTGGGGACTACCGAGCCACCCTAAACGACGCCCTGCAACAGAACCCATATCTGGTGCCGGTGGTACAACACCTCCTCCATTCCCTGGGGGGCGGAAAAGTCTTCGCTAAACTAGACTTAGCTCAGGCTTATCAGCAACTGCCGGTTGACGAAAAAATGGCACAGGCACAGACTATCATAACACACCAAGGTGCCTTTAAGTGTACGCGGCTTCAATTCGGAGTCAGTGTGACCCCGGGGATCTTTCAGAGCCTAATGGAGAGACTATTGCAGGGGATCAAGGGCGTTGTCCCCTATTTTGACGATGTGCTCATTGCCGCCCCCACTCCAAAAATCTTACAGGAGCGTTTAAGACTGGTATTACAAAAATTCCAGGAAGCAGGCTTGAAAGTCAAAAGAAATAAGTGCAAACTGTGTACCGATCGTGTTGAATTTTTAGGGTATTTAATTGACAGTCAGGGTATTCACCCTACCGATAGCAAATTGAGAGCAATAAAAAATGCTCCCAGATGCCAGAACAAGACCGACCTCCAGGCGTTCTTAGGCCTCATCAATTTTTTTTTTTTTGAAAAAGATTTTATTAATTTTCTACAAACAAACAAGATAAACAAAACATAAAAACATCAACTCTCATATGTACATCCAGTGTGTCAGTTGGTTCATCATTTTTGTGCATTCATTCTGTAGTCTCAATTACAATTATATTACATAACAACTCATATTGCTTTCATCATCCCTAATATTTCTATTCAACACTTCCAAGGTCAACACAAATAGCAAAGGAGATAGGGGACATCCTTGTCTTGTGCCTTTCCTTATATTAATAAAATCTGCAAGTTCCCCCTCCATCATTACCCTTGCTGTCTGTTTATTATATATGGCTTCTATTGCTTGAATAAATTTTTTAGCAAAACCCATCTGCTCCAATAATAATAACATAAATCTCCAGTTCACGTTGTCAAATGCTTTTTGAGCATCTAGGAATATCAAAGCCATTTGCTTTTCAGGATGAGCCTCATAGTATTCCAAAGTGTCCAAGATTACTCTCATATTGTCTCTAATTTGTCTCTTTGGCAGAAATCCATTTTGATCTGGGTGAATAAAATTATTTAAATATTTTTTAAGTCTTTCTGCTAAGATTGAAGCAAAGATTTTATAGTCTGCATTCAATAAAGAAATAGGTCTATAATTCTTAATTTGCACTGGGTCAGTCTCTTCCTTCGGTATAAGTGTAATATAAGCCTCTGACCATGTTTTAGGTATCATCTTTTTTAACATAACTTCTAACAATGGGATGCTCAATGATTCTTGAAATGTTTTATAGAATTCTGCTGGAAGCCCATCTGGACCCGGAGCTTTCCCATTATTTGGTCTCTTAAATGCTTCATTTAGTTCCATCATTGTTATATTGCTTTCTAGCATTTCTTCAGTCTCTTTAGGTATCTTTGGTAAATTAGCTTCCTGTAAATACTGTTTGACTTTTTCTTCATCAATATTCTCTTGTTTATATAGTTGCCCATAAAAATCTCAAATAATTTCTTTTTTCTCCTTATTCCCATAACAAACTTGGCCTTGTTCATCTATTAACTTCAATATTTTTCTTGATTCCTTCTCTTTTCTCAATTTATATGCTAGCCATCTACCTGGTTTATTTGCATCTTCAAAATAATTCTGTTTAGAGTTTCTAATTTTCTGTGCCAGTTCTTCTTTCTCTATTAAATCCATTTTATGTTTGATTACATCCAGCTTCAATTTAATATCCTTTTTCTGTGGCATTTTCTGTAATTCTTTTTCAAGAATTTTATACTCATCTTCCAAGGCCTTAGAAGCTTGCCTTTTCCTAATATTCTTTTTTCTTGTATAATCTATTATCAAACCTCTAGCGTATGCCTTCATTGTATCCCACACATTCTGCGTTGAAGTATCTTCTTTTTTATTTTCTCTGAAGAAAAAAGCCAATTCCTTCTCCATCCATTGTATAAAATCTTTCTCCTTTAAAATAGTATTGTTTAATGTCCATCTCGATCTTTTTTTTTGTCCCTTCCATTTAATTGTCATTGGGCTATGATCTGCCCAAGTACTTGTTTCAATATTTGTTTCTTTAATATTGGATATTAATTCTGTTGAGATCCAAATCATATCTAATCTGGACCATGATAAATGTCTATTTGAATAAAAAGTATATTGTTTAGCTTTAACATTTCTTTCTCTCCAAATATCTTTTAAAGTTAATTCATCTGTCATTTTAAAAAAAGACCTTGGGAGAGCCTTTCTATTTTGCTTTGTTGTTGTTGCTATATAGTCCAATTTATTGTCCACAATTCCATTAAAATCTCCCATCATAATTATATTAACATAGTCCAGTCCAATTATTTTCATGTGTAGCTTTTTATAAAACTCTTCTTGTTTATCGTTTGGAGCATAAATTGCAATCAAGAGTATTTTTATATTATTGTCCATTATTTCTACCATTAATACTCTTCTATCTTCATTCGTGTAAATCAATTTTGCTGGGATAGCCTCTTTAATGTATAGAACCACTCCTCTTTTCTTACATTGAGTCAAAGAAGTAAATATTTTCCCCAATTTTGGCTGTAATAACAATTGTACATGTTGTTTTTTAATATGAACTTCTTGTAAACAAATTATATCAAATTTTAATTTCATTAATTTATGAATAGTTTTCCTTCTTTTAACAGCTGAATTGAGCCCATTTATATTCATTGTAATCAGTTTTCTTTCTTCCATGATTATGCTTTATATTTAGGTCTAACCGCTCTCGTGGATCTCACTTCACACTGTTCTTTGCTATCCATCTGTCCCCCTACTGCTCCTTTCTCTTTTTCAGTCTCCAGTTGTTCATCTTGAAACTCAGTTAATGAGACCTCTTTCTCTGCTTCCTCTCTTCTTCTTCCAAAAATTTCTGCATGGAAAAGTTCTGCTTTCTCAATTGAATCAATTCTATATCTCTGCTCTTGCCACCTAAACATTAGTCCTTCTGGAATCAGCCATCTATAATTCACTTCGTTTTCCAATAGCATTTTGGTCAGAAATCAATATTCTCTTCTCATCTCTCTCACTCTTCTGGGTATTTGTTTTAAAACCACAACCTCTTTACCTTTGTATTTCAGTGTTTTCTCTCTTACTACTTGTAATATTTGCGTTTTAATGGATTTTTTGGTAAATCTAATATGGACTTCCTTGGGTAATTTATTTCTCATCGCATATCTTGTATAGACTCGATATATCTCATCTATTCCATCCATCATCTTTTCCTCTCTAATTTCCAAAGCATCTGCCAAAATTTCTATCATTACCGCTGCCAAGTTTTCTCCTTTTTCCTCTTCTATATTTTGAAATCTGAGGTAAAATTCTGACCTTTCCATCTCCCACCTCAACATCCCACCTTTTTCTTGTTCAACCGCTGTTAGTCTACTGTCAATATTTCCAATCTTCTTCTCTCTTTGTTTTCCTTCTTCCTCAATTTTTTGGAATCTCTCCTCATACTTGACCATCATTTGTTTAATGTTTTCTACTTTTCCATCAGTCTTCTCTATTCTTTGTTCAATATTTTCTGTTCTTTGTTCAATATTTTCTGTTCTTTGTTCAATATTTCCTGTTCTTTGTTCAATGATGTCTGATTTTGTCTTGAGATCTTGGATTCCTTGCATAATCATCTGTAAAGTTATTTTTTCTTGTTCCTTATCTTGCTTCAACATTGTCTGAATTAAACGTCCTCCAGCTGGTGGGGAAGCAGAGGTAGAAGCAGAAATGCCAGATGGTATTGGTTTCCTGCTCATTTCAATGCTTCCAAAGCTTCAAATTCTTCTTGACTTTTAATCCAACTGGTAGAGCAGCCAATTATAATCCAAAATGGAAAACTCCAATAGTAAAAGACACGAAACCAAAGAAGAAACAGGAAAAAAGGAAGAAGAAAGATCTTCAGGTTCTTCTAGACCCTAATCCAATTATGAAATAGTCCACCATAAAAAAGGAAAAAATAGAAAGGAAAAAAACAAACAAATCCAAAAATAATAATATTGATTAAGAGCAAAAAAAAAAAAAAAAAGCAAAAAGAGAAAAAACAAAAAGTTCCTTCAGATTCTTCACACCTTAATCCAGTTAAAAAGTCTCAATAATCCAAAAAAACAACAACAACAACAACAACAAAGTGGTCCAAAAACATAAATAGGAAAAGCAAAAAAGTCCCAATAAAAAAGAAAAGAAAAATAAAGAAAAAACTCTGAGGCTTTCCCTTTAAAATAAAAGGCAAAAATAAGAATATTACTAGAATTGAAATTTCGAAAAAGGCTAGCGAATGGGGTATATATAAGAAAACACACTGCACTTTGTTTATTTATCCAAGGCTCTTGTTATGACTCTCTTCTCCAGCAGCTTCAAAGCCAAACCTCAAGTGTTCTTGATAACAGTCCAGGAAAGCACCTGCAATAATATTTTGCTGTGCTCTCCCTCTATCTTATCACGTTAAAATGTCCTTGAGAAGAGGTCTTTTTGCAATTCTCTCCAATTCAAATAAAATACTTTCAAGCCTCTAGTTGGCAGTGTTGCAAAGTTTCTTAATGCTCTTCCTCCCCCCCAGCCAGAAAAAAGGAGTAATATATACAGAAACAAAAAAAAAATAGCCAAAGGGAGCCTCTATCCTAAAGAAAGTTAAAAAATCGAAGGGAGCATAAAAATATATATAAGAGAAAATTCAATCCGGTTACCTACAAAGTCACACTAAAATCCCCCCCAAAAAATATAAAGAAAACAAAAAAAAAACCCAAGCCTCAATTTGACATCACTTTAAAAAACGCCACTCAAACAATTTCAGTCAAAAAAAAAGTCTCACAGATTTCTTCTTTGTTCAGGATGCCCTTTCCAACCTCAACGAATTTACAACACAAAAGAGTTTTTCTCACCCAGCTGAAACACTTTCACTCCAACCACTTTCTTTCCGGAGCTGTCCCGACTTCAGCAGCTATGGGGGCTGCCTCTCCGCCGCCAGCAAAAGGGCTTCTTCCGGATCAAACCGGAGATTTTGCGATATCTCTGGGATCCTGGAACAGTACCCTTCTCAATCCCCGTCTCTACGGGATGGTTTAGGTCCATTGGGACCGACCAGGGGCGAAAATATCGGCTGCGATCTCAGAGCCCCGAGATCGCAGCTGTATCGCCGAAACGAAGCTCCGCCTTCCTCAGAAACCGACCTGTGAATCGTCTAGCGAGACGGGAAGAGGCCCACCAAACACTCACTATTGGCCATGCCTCTTCACTAGATGCTAAGAAAATTCGGGTCAATCTGAACATTGAAAATCAGCCTTGCCAAATGGAAGTTGACTCAGGATAGTCTCTATCAATGGTCTCATGGAAGACCCTCAAGTAACTCATCCCCACTATCCGGCACCAAGATCTTCAATTCCAACGGCTCGTGTTAAAGGACTACCAGGGGAACCGAATTTCAGTCGCAGGATCCAGTCGAGTCCAGGTTGCATTCAAGAACCGCACGGCGTACTTACCCCTTACGGTGATCGATAAGGACCGGCCTAGTCTGTTAGGTCTGCAATGGTTCGCACCACTCAGCATTGAAATGGCTGGCATTAACCGAATCGGCGGCAATGACTGGGAGGAAGACCTTGCCCACGAATTCAGGGACATCTTCGAGGAAAAACTAGGTGAGTACAAGGGGACCCCGATATCCTTTAGCCTTAATCCAAAGATAGCTCCTATCTGCCTTAAGCCTCGTCGAGTTCCATTCGCTCTAAAGCCAAAAATCGATGAGCAGCTTGATAAGTTGATTGCCCAGGGAGTGTTAAAGCCAACTGACCACTCCCCATGGGAAACGCCAATTGTGACACCAGTTAAGCGGACGGCTCCATTTGAATTTGTGGGGACTACCGAGCCACTCTAAACGACGCCCTGCAACAGAACCCATATCTGGTGCCGGTGGTACAACACCTCCTCCATTCCCTGGGGGGCGGAAAAGTCTTCGCTAAACTAGACTTAGCTCAGGCTTATCAGCAACTGCCGGTTGACGAAAAAATGGCACAGGCACAGACTATCATAACACACCAAGGTGCCTTTAAGTGTACGCGGCTTCAATTCGGAGTCAGTGTGACCCCGGGGATCTTTCAGAGCCTAATGGAGAGACTATTGCAGGGGATCAAGGGCGTTGTCCCCTATTTTGACAATGTTCTCATTGCCGCCCCCACTCCAAAAATCTTACAGGAGCGTTTAAGACTGGTATTACAAAAATTCCAGGAAGCAGGCTTGAAAGTCAAAAGAAATAAGTGCAAACTGTGTACCGATCGTGTTGAATTTTTAGGGTATTTAATTGACAGTCAGGGTATTCACCCTACTGATAGCAAATTGAGAGCAATAAAAAATGCTCCCAGATGTCAGAACAAGACCGACCTCCAGGCGTTCTTAGGCCTCATCAATTTTTATAATGTATTCTTGCCGCACAAGGCGACTGTCGCTGAACCTTTACATCGTCTATTAGATAAAAAATCGATTTGGGTATGGGGTCACAAAGAAGAGCAGGCGTTCCGTAATGTGAAAAAACTACTGACTTCGGACGCCGTAATAATGCAGTACAATGAGACTTTGCCAATAAACATTACATGTGATGCATCGCCTTTTGGAGTGGGCGCCATTTTGAGTCATGTGTTACCTAACGGTAACAAAGCCCCTGTTGCTTACTTCACAAAGACGCTCTCAAAAACCGAGCGAAATTTCAGCCAGATCGATAAAGAAGCCCTGGCGATTGTATCAGCTGTTAAAAGATTTCATGAGTACATGTACGGCCGGGTTTTCACCATTGTAACTGACCACAAACCATTGCTGGGGATCATCGCTGGGGACAAGCCAACTCCCTACATACTTTCTCCCAGAATGACCCACTGGTCAGAATTCTTGGCTGCCTACAATTATCGGCTACAATATCGTCCCGGTAAAGCCATTCCCCACGCCAACATGCTGAGCCGTACACCGCTCCCTGAAACTATCAATGATCCTACACCAACGATGACAGCATTGCAGATTGAGACACTCCACACGCCACCTTTAACGGCCCATGACATCGCGAGAGAAACAAAATGCGACCCCATCTTAGCACGAGTCCTCACGTGGGTGGAACGCGGATGGCCATTGGACCAAGTACCAGACGACTTTGCACCATTCAAAAGTCGTCAAACAGAATTGTTCTCACAGAAGGGCTGTGTCATCTGGGGCGATGGAGTCGTTATCCTAGAATGACTCCAACAGACATTGCTAAGAACCTTGCACGATGGCCACCCTGGCATCGTGCGCATGAAGGGCCTCGCACGAAACTACGCATGGTGGCCAGGCATCGACAGACAAATCGAATTGTGGGTTAAAACTTGTAGGAGATGCCAAGAAGTAAGCAACGCTCCACCAAAGGCAACCCCAACTGAATGGGAGATGCGGCGGGGACCCTGGTCCCGCATCCACCTGGACTTTGCTGGGCCGACTAAAGGCCACACGTTTTTGCTAACCATCGACGCCTACTCGAATTGGCTCGAGATTCACCGAATGAGCAACACGACCACTGACGCAGTCATCAAAAGACTGGAAAGACTGTTTGCAACCCACGGATTACCAGACGTTCTGGTATCCGACAACGGGCCCCGGTTTACCGCGCTGTCTTTTGAGCAGTACCTGGCTGACCGCGGTACCCGATATGCACTCACTTCACCTGCACACCCTGCTGCCAATGGTTGGGCTGAGCGCATGATACAATTCGTCAAAAAGACTCTTCAAAAGATTGACTACGACAACATCGATGAGAAAATCAACCGGATCCTTTTTCTACAGCACATCACACCTCACAGCGTCACCAACAAAACTCCCACCGAGCTGCTAATGGGATGAAAGCTCCGCTCCCACCTTGATGGGTTACACCCAGCCTACGAACTGGAAAAACCACTCGGATCCAGCGGCTGATGCTGTACCTTCCAGGTAGGCGATTTAGTATTCACTAAAAACTTATTGGGCGATCCGCTCTGGGTAGAAGCGACCGTAATCCGCGTAACCGGCCCAAGATCATACCTCGTTCAGTGCCCTGACAACAGACTTTGGAAGCACCACATCGATCAACTACGATCATGGCTACCATCGCGCACTTCCGAACTCCCTTATGACCAAACTGGGGGGGGGGGGAGATACAGAGGAAAGCGAATTGCAATTTGAGGGAAACCTTTTTGAAGAAACTGATAATGGGACTGAAATGCAGGAACAGGAACCAGGGACCGGAGTGAGTTCACCTCAGGGAGTGGCCAGTGATATTGGTGACGACGGGAAAGCGAACTCGGAACCAGAGGCACCCCTACCGATAAACAAGGATCTACCTCAGCAGAAGTGCAGCCAACCGCCAGGCACTTTGCGAAAATCGAAAAGACCAACAAAACAGCCGTCCTACCTTAAGGACTTTGTAACCGCGCCCCGTGGGCAGAAGCCGGGGGAAAGGGGTGTTGTGAATGAATAATACCAATAAAGTATCTTGAGCTTGAAGTCAAGTGCAAGGGTTCTGGCCCTGCACTTCTGATTGGCTGTTAATGGCAGGATCAGATTGGTCCATTCAGGAGCATCTGATTGGCCATTAACAGGCCGTTCCTATTGGTTAATGGAGCTAGCGCTCCAGGTTTGCCATTGGTTGAACAGTTAATAAGTTGCCTATATAAGGAAGGCTATAGCAGCCCTCCAGTTTGAGCTTTCACAATATGTAAATAAAGAGTTTGAAGTTCACTGTTTTTACCGGCTCGTCTCCATCATTCGCACCCATGCTCCAGACTTAACATATACAGTCTCAGTATCCATCTGGGAAAGCAGCTTAGTGAATATCTTTGTTCAGGTCAGAGGAATATGAAAACTTTGTTCTCATCATCCCTGGCAAGTCTGATTGACTACATGAGAGTATAATATCAGTAATCTTCCTTCCTGAAGTGTGTATTCCTCTATTTCTTTAGCTATATGGTTTTCCATGCCACCTCCTTTTCAGATTCTAGGAAATTCGTGATAGAACAGAATTGTCTGCCAGTATAAAATATTATCTCATGGCCTGGGAGTGAAAGAAAATTCTTTCATTTCTGGATTAATTGCTTCCTGTTAAATTAGGAGACAACATGCTTCTAAAGCCTGTTGGAAAAGGAAGGGCATTTCTGAGAAAGGTAACAGAGGAGGCATATAGGGGTGATTGTTCCCAAATGAGGGATTTCCCACCAGAAACTCTGTTTGGTGAATCCCACTTCACTTCTTCTTGCAAAGGGCTTTTTCAGTCCCAAGTTATAGTTCAAACTGTGTCAGACTATTTCTCGTTCCTCCATCAGTGAATTCTGGTTTATGTTTTCTAAACATTAAAGGGGAGAGGGAAGGAAAAGAGAGAAAGAGATCACTTTCACAGTGTATAACAAGTTGAGAGTTCTTTTGTTAAGTCAGTGCTTCAAAAACAACAACAACACAATTTATCAGTGCAAATGTTCCTTTGGCTAGCTCTTCTCAGCAAGAGTGAGGATAAGCTAGGAGGATAATTCATTAGGTTTTGCAGCAACTGCATCTGCTCAGTGCATCAGGCCAAGACTGAAGAATGGGGATGAGGCTGCTGAGCTTAGGATTCAGAAATTCAGTGGAGAAAACACATTGATTTTGGGGAGTTCTAGGTAGGCAGAAGCTCCAGGTTGTCCATGGGACGGTGCAGAAGACAGCTGGGGAAACTGTCCTTGCTTTCAATGAGTCTCGGTTGTAATAATATATATGGAGCCATGTGAAAGAGTTTCTGAAAGATAGGAAGTTCAATGAAAAATTGGACTAGAAAGCCTGCTTGGTGTAAAGGTTAAGGAATTAGACGAGAAACCAGAAGATTCTAGTTCAGGTTCTAGTTCTGTGGTAGGCACAAAGCCAGCTGGGTGTCCTTGGGCCAGTCACTTTCTCTCAGCCTTAGGAAGGAGGCAATGGCAAATTGCTTCTGAAAAAACCTGCCAAGAAAACTCACCAAGGAAGTCTCCAAGAATCAGATTTGATTGAATGGGAGAAAAAATAAATAAATCAGGATATGAGCCAACATAATCAGGGTCACCTTGTAGGGGAGATAGGCAGCATAGAAATTCAATAAATTCAAACAAACAAACATATAGGAACAGACCTTGAGGGACATTTAAAGGTAGACTCCTGGTGAGTAGGTGAAGTGGGCCTCCCTCTGATCACGGGGCTTGCAGTTGTATGCATTTTGCTTTAATGGCCCTTTATTGTTGGACAGTATTTCACAGCACCAAAGAGTTCTTCAGAAACTGCAGCATACTGTTATGTTGTCTTTGAAAGAACAGTTGTGTTATTGGAGGATAATTTTTTTGGCTTACTTCTTCTTTCACTTCCTGGGATCCAGTTCAAGCAGTATGCTGGCATGGTAGGAAACGAAACCCAAATCCAGAAATGCCAATATGTGAGTGTGAGGAATTTGATAAGCAAGAAACATTCCCTGCCAATATGAGGGGGGAAGGTTTTCAGAACTTTTAATGCATTTTTTTAAAAAGAAAATATCCACCTCTTCTTATACAGCTTTTCCTCGACTGGGGTTTTATTGCAAAACAACAGACAAGTATTACAAATAACAGCACAGACACACATGGAGCATAAGAGAGGAAATATTAGCAATCTATTTTCTTTTAAAGTTTGTGTAAAAGGGAGAGAATTTTAAAATCACAGAGCAGGTAAAATATGGGGAAATAAAACCCAGCACTCAATTAGTGGCTAGCTTGAAAGATCAGTTAGCAGGCATTGATTGGTTGCCAGTTCTTGACACTTATCTATTGGCTAGCAAGTGTAAACACTAATTGGCATCCGCTTCCCCACAACCTCTGGGCTTGCAAACATCAATACAAACATATTCATAGATCTTAGGGTTCTTCTCAACACCTTAATTGAAATGTTCTCTTCTCCCTATGATTGTATAAGGTATTCTAGCCTGTGGAAGTAATGGAAAAATGAACTAATAAAGACTCTTTTCCTATCATTTGGCCCAGCCTAAGTGCCAAGATAGGGAAAGATAGCAGCTCTAGGACACCTCGCCACAATCAACTCAGTGCAGTCAACTTGCCATGGCCAACTTGCTATGGCCAACCTGACATGGGACAACTTGCCATGGGACAAAAGTTACATAATATTGGGGAAAAAATGTGAAATAGAATCATTAAGGAAAGGAGGCAAAAGAAGGGAAAAAATGAAATATTATTTCAAATAATAATTGTTAAAATGATTGAATTGTCTCGTGATGAGTTGTCCCATGGCAAATTGGCCACAGTGAATTGTCCCATGGTGAGTTGGACGTGGCAAGTTGGCCATGATGAATTGGCAGCAATGACTTAGCAAGTTGTCTGGGGTGAGCTGTCCCATTCTGAAGATAGCAGACTAAAGAAGGGAGAAATCTCTTCATCTGCCAGACCTCTGAATCAGTCTCCAGGCTGGACACCTGAATCAGCCTGAAGAACTAACCAACAACCTGAAGGAGAGATTATAGATAAGGACAATTTAAGAAGTCATTTCTATTTCAGGCCCTTTATTGCATTTATTTTAGCTTTTGTTCTTGAGCAAAGGTTTTGTGCACTTCCAGAAAACACTAAATCTGCATCATTTAAAAATGCAGAGGTTTAGCTGTCTTCCATTGGCTAAGAGTAGAGCTAATTTCCAATTTGAAAAAAAAAAACTGTCTTTGAGTTTGACACAATTTTTAAGAAGGATCTATTCGACGGCAAGATTTGAGTTGTTGGATTCCACGGCCAAATATGGGCTCTTCCACCACTTGCCAGATCATGAGAGGACATGCATATATGGTGTCAAAAATATTGCTCATGGTTGACTGCCAATTATATGCCCCCCCTCCATAGACTTAGAGTTACTTATTTATTACCCCTATTGGAAAGAACAGCCGACTGAGCTCTGAATCACAGATTGTTTTATTTTCTCCTGGGCTCTGCTATACATATGGTAAGCCAAACTGCTAAATTTATAATTAAGGCAGTTGAGCTAAGAACCCAATTTATTTAACAAATTGGTCCACTCTCCAGGAGACACTTGGCTGTGACAACAATAAAATGGACAGTGCAACATTATTAGATGCAAAACTAATAATTGGTTGGCTGCTCAGAGCGGAAAACACAGAGGTGGTATTCAGTAGGTTCTGACCAGTTCTGGAGAACTAGTAGCAAAAATTTTGAGTAGTTCGGAGAACCGGCAAATTCCACCTCTGACTGCCCCCGCCCCCATCTATTCTCTGCCTTCCGAATCCCAGCTGATTGGCTGGGTCTTCTTTAGTTGCCCTGCACAGGAGAATGGAGCTGGAAAGCAGGTTAGTGGGGTGGGGAGGGAATGGGATTTTGTACTAACCTTCTCCAGGAATGGGATGGAATTGGGGATTTTGCAGTATTCTTCCCCTGCCATGCCCACCAAGCCACACCCTCCAAGCCACACTATGCCCACCAAGCCCACCAAGCCATGACTACAGAACTGGTAGTAAAAAAAAATTAATCCCACCACTGGGAAAACAGTACTGCGAGAATAGCCTGAATAGCCTGTTTATGCTATTTCAGCAGGGACTAAGGAAAAGATAACTTCACAATTGGAAGTTGCAAGGGCGTATATGTGCCACGGTTAAGTGCAAGTGAGGAAAGAGCCAGGATATCCATGTAGATTTGCAAATAATCAAAGCAGCCCAGGTCACCTTTGGATGAATTTTAAGAAGGATTGAAAGGTGTTAAAGTACAAATGACTAGTGTGCAAAAATGATAGAATGAAATAATGGTGTAATCTAGTTCAACTTTAAAAGCCCAGGAGTTTTTTTTCCCTTTCCTTTTAAAAGTTCCTCCCTGATCATAAGTTAGTTGCAAACTGCACAGCCTAAGCATCTGTGCATTATCATATATGACCAGGCCATTGGGCTCACTGGCATGAGTTCTTGTCCAAACTCCATAATCCCTGTAGATGGCTCTACCTTTCTGCCCTTCACAGAATACAAAGTGCTTCCTGTTTGAATAATGGCTATTCAAATACCTCTACTGAAGAAGTGCACGTCTCTTGGGGTGGAACATGGTTTATCTTAGCTCAAAATGGTACATTTTGGCCCGATACAGAGCTTACCCTACTCTTTTTTTTTTGAAAAATATTTTATTTATTAATTTTCTACAAACAGACAAGACAAACAAAACATCAAAACATACACCTCTCATATTTACATACAGTGTGTCAGTTGGTTCATCATTTTTGTGCATTCATTCTGCAGTCCCAGTTACAATTATGTTACATAACCACTCATATTATCAATCCAAACTTATATATCCTATAATCACTAAACAAAAAAAAAATTTTTTTGACTATACTTTTAATCATCCATGCTTTATGAGCCAACAATACCTCAACCAAATTATTCAACTAATCATATAATCATACCAGATCAATCCTAAAAAAAAAAAACCTTTACAAATATAATATCGATCAACAAAACAATAGCAAAATAACAAGATAAAGACACTTCTTACTATCTAAAATATTCTATTATCGTATTTTATCATCTAGCCATTTATAAAAAAGATCCCAAATTTCATAGAATTGTTTATCCTCTTGCTCTCTGATTTCAAATGTCAATCTACTCATCTCAGCACATTCCAATATTTTCTTAATAATTTCTTCCTGTAATGGTATTTTCTCATTCTTCCAGTTTTTAGCAAATACAATCCTGGCCGCTGTTAATACATTTACAATCAGATATTTCAAATCTTTACTATATATATCAAGTAAAATTCCCAATAAGAAGATCTCTGGTTTCAAGTCTATATGTTTCTTTGTCATTTTTTCCAACCACATGCGAATTATAGTCCAATATTTTCTAGCGTCCTCACAAGTCCACCACATATGGTAATACGAGCCGGGTATCTGATGACATTTCCAACATTTTTCAGATTTATTCTTGAACATTCTTGCTATTCTTGTTGGAGGAAAGTGCCACCTGTAAAACATCTTATACAAATTTTCTTTATATGCTGTTGACATTGTCATTTTATAATTTTGAGACCACAATTTCTGCCATTTCTCTAAATCAATCCCATATCCAAAATTCTTCCCCCAAACAATCATAGTTTCTTTGACTTGTTCTTCCTCTAATTTCATTCCCAGTAAATAACCATATAATTTTTTAATCACTTTCACATCAGTACCCATCAAGATCTTATCTAAATCAGTCTGCTTATCATAAAATCCCTCTGTTTTAGAATCTTCATCATACCTTGAATGTATTTGTACATATGAAAACCAATTCATCCTTATACCTTGTTCCTCTAAATTTTGAATCGATTTAAGTTCACCCTTTTCATCCCAAAGTTCCTCATATCTAACTGTTTGTTCCTTCTTGTAAATTATTGGATAGGAAAATGCTTCATTGGTTGATAACCAAACTGGAATTTTCAAATAACATTGTCTTTTTATCTTCTCCCAATTTAACCACAAAGACTCCCGTACATAATGTCTTCTAAAATAACCCTGTGTTTTAGTTCCCTTATACCATAAAAAAGCATGCCAACCCAACAGCAAATCATGCCCTTCTAATGTCAACAACCTATGTTTCCTTAATGTTATCCATTCTTTGACCCACATCAAACTTGCAGCTTGATAATACAATTCCCAATTAGGCAAGCCAAAACCTCCTCTAATTCTAGCATCTTGCAAAAGCTTTAGCTTTATTCTTGCTTTTTTACCTTGCCATATAAACTTCAACATGATTTTATTTAAATCTTCAAAATAGTCTTTTCCAAGTCTAATTGGTATTGTTTGAAACAAAAATAAAATTCTAGGTAAAATATTCATCTTAATTGTTGAAATTCTCCCTATTAATGACAATTGCAAGTTTTCCCACTTCTTCAAATCTGTAGTTATCTGTTGTTTAAGTTTAATATAATTATTCTCTTTTAATGTGCTACATCTTGTTGTCAAATATATCCCCAGATACTTAACCTTATTTGTAACTTGAATTTTCAAAAGATCTGCCAGTTCTTCTCTCTGTCTCAATAGCATATTCTTTGTCAAAATCTTTGTTTTATCTTTATTTATTTTCAAACCAGCCACCTCTCCATAAGTCTCTATCTTTTCCAATAACTTTGGAGCTGTTTCTAGCGGGTCTTCCAAAATAAAAGCTAAATCATCAGCAAAAGCTTGTAGCTTGAATTCTTCCTTCTTAATTTTCATTCCTTTTATGTTTTTATCATCCCTAATATTTCTATTCAACACTTCCAAGGTCAACACAAATAGCAAAGGAGATAGGGGGCATCCTTGTCTTGTACCTTTCCTTATATTAATAAAATCTGTAAGTTCTCCCTCCATCATTACCCTTGCTGTCTGTTTATTATATATGGCTTCTATTGCTTGAGTAAATTTTTTAGTAAAACCCATCTGCTCCAATAATAATAACATAAATCTCCAGTTCACGTTGTCAAATGCTTTTTGAGCATCTAGGAATATCAAAGCCATTTGCTTTTCAGGATGAGCCTCATAGTATTCCAAAGTGTCCAAGATTACTCTCATATTGTCTCTAATTTGTCTCTTTGGCAGAAATCCATTTTGATCTGGGTGAATAAAATTATTTAGATATTTTTTAAGTCTTTCTGCTAAGATTGAAGCAAAGATTTTATAGTCTGCGTTCAATAAAGAAATAGGTCTATAATTCTTAATTTGCAGTGGGTCAGTCTCTTCCTTCAGTATAAGTGTAATGTAAGCCTCTGACCATGTTTTAGGTATCATCTTTTTTAACATAACTTCATTCATAACTTCTAACAATTGGATGCTCAATGATTCTTGAAATGTTTTATAGAATTCTGCTGGAAGCCCATCTGGACCCGGTGCTTTCCCATTATTTTGTCTCTTAAATGCTTCATTTAATTCCATCATTGTTATATTGCTTTCTAGCATTTCTTCAGTCTCTTCAGGTATCTTTGGTAAATTAGCTTCCTGTAAATACTGTTTGACTTTTTCTTCATCGATATTCTCTTGTTTATATAATTGCCCATAAAAATCTCGAATAATTTCTTTTTTCTCCTTATTCCCATAACAAACTTGGCCTTGTTCATCTATTAACTTCAATATTTTTCTTGATTCCTTCTCTTTTCTCAATTTATATGCTAGCCATCTACCTGGTTTATTTGCATCTTCAAAATAATTCTGTTTAGAGTTTCTGATTTTCTGTGCCAGTTCTTCTTTCTCTATTAATTCCATTTTATGTTTAATTCCATCCAGCTTCAATTTAATATCCTTTTTCTGTGGCATTTTCTGTAATTCTTTTTCAAGAATTTTGTGCTCATCTTCCAAGACCTTAAAAGCTTGCCTTTTCCTAATATTCTTTTTTCTTGTATAATCTATTATCAAACCTCTGGCATATGCCTTCATTGTATCCCACACATTTTGCGTTGAAGTATCTTCTTTTTTATTTTCTCTGAAGAAAAAAGCCAATTCCTTCTCCATCCATTGTATAAAATCTTTCTCCTTTAAAATAGTATTGTTTAATGTCCATCTCGATCTTTTTTTTTGTCCCTTCCATTTAATTGTCATTGGGCTATGATCTGCCCAAGTACTTGTTTCAATATTTGTTTCTTTAATATTGGATATTAATTCTGTTGAGATCCAAATCATATCTAATCTGGACCATGATAAATGTCTATTTGAATAAAAAGTATATTGTTTAGCTTTAACATTTCTTTCTCTCCAAATATCTTTTAAAGTTAATTCATCTGTCATTATAAAAAAAGACCTTGGGAGAGCCTTTCTATTTTGCTTTGTTGTTGTTGCTATATAGTCCAATTTATTGTCCACAATTCCATTAAAATCTCCCATCATAATTATATTAACATAGTCCAGTCCAATTATTTTCATGTGTAGCTTTTTATAAAACTCTTCTTGTTTATCGTTCGGAGCATAAATTGCAATCAAGAGTATTTTTATATTATTGTCCATTATTTCTACTATTAATATTCTTCCATCTTCATCTGTGTAAATCAATTTTGCTGGGATAGCCTCTTTAATGTATAGAACCACTCCTCTTTTCTTACATTGAGTCAAAGAAGTAAATATTTTCCCCAATTTTGGCTGTACTAACAATTGTTCATGTTGTTTTTTAATATGAACTTCTTGTAGACAAATTATATCAAATTTTAATTTCATTAATTTATGAAAAGTTTTCCTTCTTTTAACAGCTGAATTAAGTCCATTTATATTCATTGTAATCAGTTTTCTTTCTTCCATGATTATGCTTTATATTTAGGTCTAACAGCTCTCGTGGATCTCACTTCACGCTGTTCTTTATTGTCCACCTGTCCACTTATAGCTCCTTTCTCTTTTTCAGTCTCCAGTTGTTCCTCTTGAAACTCAATTACTGAGACCTCTTTCTCTGCCTCCTCTCTTCTTCTTCCAAAAAATTCTGCATGGAAAAGTTCTGCTTTTTCAATTGAATCAATTCTATGTCTCTGCTCTTGCCACGTAAACATTAATCCTTCTGGAATCAGCCATCTATAATTCACTTCGTTTTCCAGTAGCATTTTGGTCAGAAATCAATATTCTCTTCTCATCTCTCTCACTCTTCTGGGTATTTGTTTTAAAACCACAATCTCTTTACCTTTGTATTTCAATGTTTTCTCTCTTACCACTTGTAATATTTGTGTTTTAATGGATCTTTTGGTAAATCTAATATGGACTTCCTTGGGTAATTTATTCCTCATCGCATATCTTGTATAAACTCAATATACCTCATCTATTCCATCCATCATCTTTTCCTCTGTAATTTCCAAAGCATCTGCCAAAATTTCTATCATTAGCGCTACCAAGTTTTCTCCTTTTTCCTCTTCTATATTTTGAAATCTAAGGTAAAATTCTGACCTTTCCATCTCTCACCTCAGCATCCCACCTTTTTCTTGTTCAACTGCTGTTAATCTACTATCAATATTTCCAATCTTCTTCTCTCTTTGTTTTCCTTCTTCCTCAATTTTTTGAAATCTCTCCTCATACTTAACCATCATTTGTTTAATGTCTTCCACTTTTTCATCAGTCTTCTCTATTCTTTGTTCAATATTTTCTGTTCTTTGTTCAATGATGGAGAAGGCGGAGCTTCGTTTCGGCGATACAGCTGCGATCTCGGGGCTCTGAGATCGCAGCCGATATTTTCGCCCCTGGTCGGTCCTAACGGACCTAAACCGTCCCGTAGAGACAGTGATTGTGAAGGGCACTGTTCCAGGATCCCAGAAATATCGCAAAATCTCTGGTTTGATCCGGAAGAAGCCCTTTCGCTGGCGGCGGAGAGGCAGCCTCCATAGCTGCTGAAGTCGGGACAGCTCCGGAAAGAAAGTGATTGGAGTGAAAGTGTGTCGGCTGGGTGAGAAAAACTTTTTTGTGTTGTAAATTCGCTGAGGTTGGAAAGTTCATCCGGAATAAAGAAAAAAGCTGTGAGATTTTTTTTTTTTTGACTGAAATTGTTTGAGCGGCGTTTTTTAAAGTGATGTCAAATTGAGGCTTGGGGTTTTTTTTTCTTTATATTTTTTGGGAAAGATTTTACTGTGACTTTGTAGCTAACCGGATTGAATTTTCTCTTATATATATATTTTATGCTCCCTTTGATTTTTTAACTTTCTTTAGGATAGAGGCTCCCTTTGGCTATTTTTTCTTTTTCTTTTTTGTATATATTATTCCTTTTTTCCGGCTGGGGGGGAGGAAGAGCATTAAGAAACTTTGTAACACTGCCAACTAGAGGCTTGAAAGTATTTTATTTGAATGGGAGAGAATTGCAAAAAGACCTCTTCTCAAGGACATTTTAACGTGATAAGATAGAGGGAGAGCACAGCAAAATATTATTGCAGGTGCTTTCCTGGACTGTTATCAAGAACACTTGAGGTTTGGCTTTGAAGCTGCTGGAGAAGAGAGTCATAACAAGAGCCTTGGATAAATAAATAAAGTGCAGTGTGCTTTCTTATACCCCACACGCTAGCCTTTTTTTAAAAAAATTTCAATTCTAGTAATATTTTTATTTTTGTTTGTTATTTTTTTTAAAGGGAAAGCCTCAGGGTTTTTTTTTTTTTTCTTTTCTTTTTTATTGGGACTTTTTTGCTTTTCCTATCTATGTTCTTGGACCACTTTGTTGTTGTTTCTTTTTATTATTATTATTATTATTGAGACTTTTCAACTGGATTAAGGTGTGAAGAATCTGGGAACTTTTTGTTTTTCTTTTTTTTTTGTTCTTAATCAATATTATTATTTTTGGATTTGTTTTTCTTCTTTCTACTTTTTTTCTTTTTTTATGGTGGACTATTTCGTAATTGGATTAGGGTCTAGAAGAACCTGAAGATCTTTCTTCTTCCTTTTTTGCTGTTTCTTCCTTGGTTTCGTGTTTTTGACTATCGGAGTTTTCCATTTTGGATTATAATTGGCTGCTTTACTAGTTGGATTAAAAGTTAAGAAGAATTTGAAGCCTTGGAAGCATTGAAATGAGCAGGAAACCAATATCAACTGGCATTTCTGCTTCTACCTCTGCTTCCCCACCAGCTGGAGGACAACGCTTAATCCAGACAATGTTGAAGCAAGATAAGGAACAAGAAAGAGTAACTTTACAGACGATTATGCAAGGAATCCAAGATCTCAAGATTAAAAAAAAAAAAAAAAAGAGCTTACCCTACTCTTAATGGCCTCTAGGCCCTGAACACCAGAGAGCAAGAAGATTATGTGTTTATCATATATCAAGGATTGCAGTGTTCTTGAAAGACTCACTCTGAGACAGAGGCTTTCAAACAGATACTTATTCTGACTGTTTGCCAATGGAGCAGCTTGCAGTAGTTTATGGAATAAGGTTGGCATATAAATAGAAACCATATACCCTGTCAGCTTATTGAAAGCTTTGGCATTGTATTAATTGTTGTGAATTAATAAAAGTGCTTGAATAAAGATTGTTGAAACCTTAAAGTAAAGTGCAGGGTTCTGGCCCTGCACTTCTGATTGGCCGATAATAGTGATATCGGATTGGTCCATTCAGGAGAATCTGATTGGCTATTAACGAGCCTTTCTCATTGGTTAAAAGAGCTAACGTTCCTGTGTTTTCATTGGCTAAATACCCAAGAGCTTGCCTATATGAAGGGGGCTGTTGTGGCCATATTTAGAACTGTTGCACCATGTTAAATAAAGAGTTGAAGTTCACTGTTCATTGACTCGTCTCCACTTCTTGCGCCATGCACAGAACATAACACTGGCGATGAGGATGGGATGTGGAGACGTCAGAGCTGACTGAACACTACAGAGCGATAACTGAGCACGTGGCTAAAACGCACCAATGGCGGAACCATGTCCGGCAGCGTCATACCACCCGCTCCATTCGACCCGGCACAAGAAGACTGGGACTCATATATGGATCACTTCCAGATGTTTCTGGAGACCAACAATTTGAAGGATGCTACTACCAGAAAGAAACGGGCGGTATTCCTAACTCATTGCAAACCGACCGTATTCAAGATGGCCAATGCGCTAGTGAAACCAGCAGAAGTGAAGTCCATGGACTGGGACGTCCTCGAACCCCTGCTAAGGGCCCACTATTCACCGACCATACCAATGCTCGTGAGAAGGCATGAATTTTACCAGAGAGATCAGCGGAAGGGCGAAAGTGTTGCTGATTTCATAGCTGATCTCCGGAATCTGGGAGGCCTATGCGGGTTTGCCGACCTCGAAAACGCCCTGAGAGACCGAATAGTTCTGGGATTAGATGCACAAGGCGTGCAGAGTAAGCTGATGGCGAAAGGTGACATTAGCCTTACATATGCCATCACTGACGCTACTGCAGCAGAAGCAACCAGGAAGTCGGCTGCCTGAATGCGCCGCACCCACACCCCACTTCGCCAACTTGCCAGCGAAGTTTCACCTCACTTAGAAGAACAGGCAATGACAGCCCACTACGAGGACCTCGAATCGTCATCGGAAAGCGATGAAGAAGAGGTCAACCAGCTCTGGTCTGAACGAGACCAACACCAGAGATCGCAGTACCAATGCGCTGGTTGTGGGGCAAACCACCCCCGATCAGACTGCAAATTCCTCGACGCGCTCTGCCATGTGTGTGGGAAAAGAGGCCACATCGGACGGGTCTGTAGAAGCAAACAAGGAGCCAGCCAGCCTCCGAGGGGGGCTAACTATCGCCAACCTACAGGAAGCCATCCTGTAAAGCGAGAAGCCTTGAACCACCAATGGAACAACCACTCCTACAGAAACAAACCCCTAAACCACTCAATGAAGTGAGAAGAGGCGCACCAAACTATTATGATTGGTCACGCCTCATCACTGGACGCCAAGAAGATCTGGGTGAAGGTGGCTATTGAAAACCAGCCTTGTATGATGGAAGTCGATTCAGGATCGTCCCTCTCGATGGTTTCCTGGAAGACCCTCAAGCAACTCATCCCTACCGCCCGGTGACAAGATCTCCGATTCCAAAGAATCACACTCAAAGATTATCAGGGAAATCAAATTCCAGTCGTTGGATCCAGCCAAGTCCGTGTCTCATTTAAAAATTGTACCGCATCTCTACCCTTGACTGTAGTCGACAGGGATCGGCCTAGCTTGTTAGGCCTCCAATGGTTCGCTCCACTTGGAATTGAAGTAGCCAGCATTCACCGAACCAGCAGCAACGACTGGGAAGAGGCTCTCATCCAAGAATTCCAGGACGTCTTTGCAGATAAACTAGGCGAGTACAGGGGGACCCCGATATCATTTAACCTCAACCCCGAAATAGCTCCCATCCACCTTAAGCCTTGTTGAGTTCCATTTGCCCTTAAACCAAAGATTGACGAGCAGCTTGATAAATTAATAGCCCAGGGGGTGTTAGAACCAACCGACCATTCTCCCTAGGAAACCCCGATCGTGACACCCATCAAGCCGGATGGATCGTTAAGAATTTGTGGGGACTACCGAGCCACCCTGAATCACGCCCTGCAGCAAACGCTTACCCGGTACTGGTGGTGCAACACCTTCTCCATTCCCTGGGGGAGGGCAGAAAAGTCTTCGCTAAACTAGATCTAGCCCAGGCATACCAACAACTGCCTGTAGACAAAAAAACGGCAGAGGCCCAAATGATCGTTACACACCGAGGTGTGTTTAAATGTAACCGACTCCAATTCAGAGTAAGCGTGGCCCCAGGAATCTTTCAAAATTTGATGGAAAGACTATTACAAGGGATAAAAGGCATTGTCCCCTATTTTGATGATGTTTTAATTGCTGCTCCGACTCAAGAAATACTAAGGGAGCGCCTGGGGTTGGTTCTTCAGAGATTTAAGGACTCGGGTCTCAAAGTTAAAAAAAAACAAGTGTCAACTATGTATGGATCGAGTAGAATTTTTAGGATTTTTAATAGATAAACAAGGCATTCACCCCACCGATAGCAAACTTAGGGCAATCAAAAATGCCCCAAAACCCTGCAATAAGGCTGATCTTCAAGCTTTCCTAGGCCTTATCAGTTTTTATAACGTCTTTCTGCCTCACAAAGCAACCGTAGCCAAACCCCTACATCATTTATTGGACAAAAAAGCAACCTGGGTTTGGGGGCACCGAGAGGAACATGCGTTTCGACAAGAAAAAACCTATTGACCTCCAACGCTGTTTTGATGCAGTATAATGAGACTTTGCCTTTAACGGTTACATGTGATGCATCACAATTCAGAGTGGGTGCCATTTTGAGCCACATTTTACCAAACGGAAGTGAAGCCCCTGTTGCCTATTTTTCAAAAATGCTATCAAAAGCAGAACGCAATTACAGTCAAATCGATAAGGAAGCTCTTGCTATTGTATGTGCTGTTAAACGATTGCATGAATATATTTATGGGCGAGCTTTCACTATAATAACTGACCACAAACCTTTACTGGGAATAATAGCGGGAGATGAACCAACCCCTTATATATTATCTCCCAGAATGACTCGCTGGTCAGAATTCTTGGCTGCCTATAATTATAAGTTGCAACACTGCCCGGGGAAAGCCATTCCCCACGCTGATGCATTGAGCCGTGCACCACTTCCAGAAACCGTTGACGACCCTGCTCCGACTGTCACAACATTGCAGATTGAGACACTCCAAAAATCACCGCTGACAGCTCATGATATCGCAATTGAAACTAAACGCAATCCCATTTTAGCACGAGTTTTCAGCTGGGTAGAACGTGGATGGCCATTGGACCAAATCCCTGACAACTACGTTTCCTTCAAAAGTCGACAGACGGAACTGTTTTCCCAGAAAGGCTGCATCATTTGGGACGATAGAGTCATTGTCCCAGAGCGGTTACAGCGAGCAGTACTGAGAACCTTGCACGATGGCCACCCCGTCATCATGCGAATGAAAGCACTCGCACGAAGCTATGCGTGGTGGCCGGGCATAGACAAGCAGATCAAAGCCTGGGTAAAGACTTGTCACAAATGCCAGGAAGTCAGCAATGCCCCACCGAAAGCAACCCCAACAGAATGGGAAACACCCAGGGGACCATGGTCTCGTATTCATCTGGACTTTGCGGGACCTACGAATGGACACACATTTTTACTAACAGTGGATGCCTACTCAAACTGGCTCGAAATCCATGAGATGAAAAATACAACAACCGAATCAGTCATCAGGAAATTGGACAGATTATTTGCAACACACGGACTACCAGACGTTCTGGTATCTGACAACAGGCCCCAGTTTACCACGCTTTCTTTTGAACAGTATCTGGCGGACCGCAGTATTCGCCATGCGCTAACTTCACCAGTGCATCCTGCAGCCAATGGAAGGGCCGAGCGCATGGTACAATTCATCAAAAGAACTCTACATAAAATGGACTATGGCGATATCGAAGACAAGATTAACCGGATACTCCTTTTGCAGCACATCACTCCACACAGCGTCACCAACAAAACTCCCGCTGAGTCATTGATGGGACGAAAACTCCACTCCCACCTCAACTAACTACACCCATTGTATGAACCTGAAAAACCACACGGATCCAGTGGGAAATGCCGTAATTTCCAGGTAGGCAACTTGGTTTTCGTGAGAAACTTTTATGGCAACCCATTTTGGATCAAGGCAACTGTAATCCAAGTAACCGGACCCAGATCGTACCGAGTGAAATGTCACGACAATAGAATATGGAAGCGCCATATTGATCAGCTGCGTTCAAGACTGCAGTCTGGGTTCTGTGATTCCGGTGATTTCCAAACTGAGGGGGGAGGAGACGCCAAGGAGGCTGAGTTTGAAACGGCGGAAAGCACAAGCGGAAGAAATGACCGCTCAGACACAACATGTGAAGAAAGATCGGGGACAGGGGTAAACTTGCCTCAAAGGGATACTGAGGACATTAGTGGTAATGGAAGTTTAGATACAGAACCAGAGGCACCCTGTTCACCAGATAATGTCCTACCCCAACAAGACTCTAGACAAATACCGGGAGGACAACGTAAATCAAATAGACAATCAAAACAACCTGCCTACCTCAAAGACTACGTTACCGCACCCCTTAAATGGAACCCGGGGGGAAGGGGTGTTGTGAATTAATAAAAGTGCTTGAATAAAGATTGTTGAAACCTTAAAGTAAAGTGCAGGGTTCTGGCCCTGCACTTCTGATTGGCTGATAATAGCGATATCGGATTGGTCCGTTCAGGAGAATCTGATTGGCTATTAACGAGCCTTTCTCATTGGTTAAAAGAGCTAACGTTCCTGTGTTTTCATTGGCTAAATACCCAAGAGCTTGCCTATATAAAGAGGGCTGTTGTGGCTGTATTAGAACTGTTGCACCATGTTAAATAAAGAGTTGAAGTTCACTGTTCATCGACTTGTCTCCACTTCTTGCGCCACGCACAGAACATAACATTAATGATGATAGTGTTGAGTTGAACCAGACAGGGGAGCTTCATTTTCATAAAACAATTTGATCTTTTGTAAAAGATTTCCTCTGTGTGTATGATTTTGGGAAGGGTGCTGTAAACAATACCAAGGATTTCAAATCCCATTGCTTTCCCATTCCATAGTACTGTGGCTAGGGTAGTGCCTTAGTAGGAATGTTGCCAGCAAAATCCCTCTAATGCTCTTTACTGCAAGGATATATGTCTGTACTTAGAAATAAGACCCATTTATTCGAAAGGCTTCCAGAGTAGAGTTAAAATTAAGCCAAAATTGAGATCGAAAAGCATCTTAGCATTGAATTCTAGAGAAAAGATGGGATATAAATGTAATTTTAAAAAAACCAAACTCTGCTGTCCAGACAGTATATAGTTAATTGAGAATTGAGATAGTTAAGTGGGAATTGGGAGCTGTCTCCTTAAGGGAATGCCTCGTGGTAAATGTAGTTAATGCCTCATGGGAAATGTAGTTCATGTCATGTGGTCACATCTGTAATCCTGATTGGTCACTGAATTGACCCTTGGTTGGGTTGGGGAAGTTTCCTTTACTCTTGCTTGGATCCCAGCATTTTGCTGGTGTCTCACCCTTTGCTCCATTGTTATGGGATGAAGATCACTATACTTTCACACTATGAAGTCAGCTATGCAAAGATTTGGACATTAGATGACTCTCAAGGTAACTGTGAGTTATACCTTGAGGATGCCTTGTGATCCAATAAAGAAACGTTGTATGGAAGCCTTTGTAGAGTTTGCCTGACTGTCTTTATATTCAGATAGCAATATAACAGAACACAAACCATTGCTCAGAAACAAGGAATTCTGGAATCATTTAAGGCAGGGGTCCCCCACCCACCCTCAGTCGGTGGACTGCTACTGATCCTCAGCCCATTGGGAACCAGGTTGTGCAAGTAGTAGGTGTGCATGCAAGAGCATGAAGCTTAATTGTGCAAGTGGCGGGTGTGTGTGAAACCACCCCCTTCCCTCTACCACCACTGCCACCATTACTGTTGGTTCAGGGAGCTTGAAAGGTTGGGGATTCTGCTTTAAGGAATCTAGAAAAGAACCAGGAACTGGCAACTTGCTTCAGAACTTCTTCCAGCCATAGATTTAAGGATTTTATATCCAGAATGCTTTGAATTCTGCCCAAGGCTGATCTGCAATTGATTCACATGATTCTTGAGAACTCACCTCATAAAAGTATGAGATTGTTGGATGCCAACATTTAATTAAACTCTCAAAGCAACAACTTGAATTTCGCCAGAATAAGAAGCCAACAGATCATATACACAATGGAGGCTGTCTGCTTTGCTCTGTAGTTGCAAGAAAAAGTACTGTTGTTTCATTTTTGATCAAATAAGCTTCTAAGCTGTCTTCAATGGTAGCTGCATACGAATTGCATTTTTGGAGGTTACTGAAGCATGGATGACTAACCAAATTCTGCTTTCTCCAGGTAATATAGGGAAATAAGTGGCAGAACCTGATGGCAGAGTTAAAAGAGAGTTTAGCCTAGAATCTTTACATAACCACAAGTGAACTATGTCCAACCCTCCTGAATTCTGCTGACCCTTATCTACTCCTAGTAGGTGCTGTCAGTTGAGGATATTCCTATGCATAGACATAAGTAGCAATAAATCAGTTTAAGTGGGCCTTCACATGTGCATCTGATCTTTTGCCCCTGACAGGTAAGACTGTAATTTTAAAAAGGATGTTCGTTGTAACTACTGAAATCTCAGCATTCAGGGAAGGGTACCAACTGGATCTACAGGGTACCTCCTCCTTCAGTAACAAAACCCTATCCAAATTAGATTAAATAATTTCATCTAGCTTTCCAGTGGTTTCAGTTAAGAATGCTTCTATATTACCTATATGTGTGGGATAAATTTGCAACTTTTCTAAAATAAAAATAAAAGAAAAGAAAAATTAACCCTGAATGAAATCCTCACTTTCCAAAGATACATTTGTATCTTTGTATGTGACATGGAAAGGAGTATGAAATACCTAGTGGTCACATAGTTTAAGGAAGAGGAAAGAAAGCAGGAGCACCTGTCAAACACTGCCATAAATCTGATTAATGTTAAGGGATTATGTCAGGCACACCACTTTTCTATTCTCCTATGTTGAACACTAGCTTCTATAAGGCTTTTGTAAGAAATTTGCACCTGGTCAAAGTAGGATGAGTCCTTGACAATGGAACCAATGTTGTGTGAATAAATGCATTGAATCAGATATAGCTTCAATTCACACATGAAGCTAAGCCATAGTTTACTTGATCACTGCAAAATAGCTGGATTAAAATTATAACAGTAACAATTGTATTATACTTAAGTTACACTCAAGCAAAAGATGAATACTTTTAAAGCTGTGGACTTCTGGGGTGTTCCCACAACTAAGGTATCACCTTGAAAGTTAAAGTTTCCATAGGTTATAAATTACATGGACTTCACAAAGTATCTTCCAGACTTTCTCTGGAAGGAATGGTTGGGACAAAACATATGTAATACATTTGCAAAATTATGGTGGTGGCACAATCAGCTGGATGTATTGGTACTGTTTTTGATTTCTTTTGCCACAGTCATTTTACTTCTATCTTTGCATTTGTGATTTTCTTCATTCTTTCTCTTCTCTTCTGCAATGTCCCATATGCACTTTTTTTTGTCTTGCTTATCAACAATTATTAAATCTTGGGGAGTTATAGAGAAGGTGTTTCTTTGTTTCTAAAGTCCCAGACCATTATTATTATGGTTGGTCCCACAATCAGTCAAATGTTTACATTGGATTTGGCATTTTTATGAATAGAAATTATTACGGTTCATTGCACAGTTTGCCAGATGTTTAGACTGGATTATTTATCCACCAATTGAGTCCTTCCAAGAATCTGGGATAATCTGGCAGATGTTGTTGATTGATGGTGTAAAAAGTATCAATGCAGAAGCTAAGCTGTTCCAAGTAAAGCTGCCTTTTGTAATTGATAGTGATTTTGTCAATGTGACAGTGTTCAAATGGAGCTGCAGATGTTTTGAGATTACACTAATAGATATTGATACTAACATTGTTTTCTGTATTATTATTATTAAGCAGCCAGCCCAATTCCTAGAGATTCTGGGTGGCATATAAATTCCAGTTGTATACTGAAAATGCATTAAATGTAGACTCTGCTGAACTGTGCCATGGTTAATAAACTGTATCAATACCCCCAAGACACATAAACTTCATTCTGATGCTTTATTGGGGGAAAAAAAGGGTATAGTAGACCAGGGTTTCTCAAGTTCAGCAACTTTAAGATATTGATGCCAGAATTTCCCAGTTAGCATGTGCATCTTAACATTGCTGAAGGTTGAAAAACATTGAGGGAGATAAACACTGGGCCTCCTTTCAGTTCAAGTCTCCATAATGTAGGCCAAAATGGCATCCTTTTTAAAAAATTCTGAACGGCATTGGCACTGCCCTGAATCAGCATTCTCACTTTCGACAGATTATTGACATGTCTATGTGGAACTATAAGAATGCAGGAAGATGTTAAATGGCACACAAGCACAGATTATCCCTTCCTCTCTCCACCTAACTACATCTTTGTATCTGAATACATCTTTATATCTTCCCACTTGGGTCTTTACCATGTCAGCACCATGGTATGTGCATCTCATTACAGAGCAGCTGGTGGACTGGGCCAGCATAAAACTAGAAAGACTCTTAACAGACTAAAAAGACTCTTAACAGACTAGAATGGAATCACAATGCTAATGATTTCATAGTCAGAGGATGAATAACAACATTTACAAAGGCATTACGACATCTATCTGGGGAGTACTTGGGAAACATAGTAGCTGTGATCCATCACTTAGCTGCAAGTTTATATGACATTTACTACAAATGTGTATATTTTGAGAAAGTTGACAGTAACAACTTTATGTTTTGGTTAACAAATCTTTCCTCTTTCAAGCCCCTTTTGGTCCCCCTCCCTGTACTATTAAGAGTGTTTCAGGGTTATGGCCATTTGTACCTTTCCATCTTCTAAGTGATGCAATGATGAGACAAGAGCAAAGTTTTATGGCTTTCAAGGCATTTGAAAGCTATACAAATTGAGTGACTATAGGATAAAAATTAAAAAGCAAGGCAAAGCTACATTCTCAGTCAGCAGGATTCCTCCTTATCTCTTTCCTGAGATAATGAGGATCCAGATTGTTGGGGGCAATATGCTGACTCTGTAAACCACTTAGAGAGGACTGTAAAGCACTGAGAAGCAATATATAAGTCTAAGTGCTATTGCTACTGCTATTGCATTATCTTTCAAATAGCTGAATATTGGTGTCCTTTGGTCATTTGGATTGGTTAGTAGGGTATTCCATGGACAAGGTAAATCTAGAGGACAACTGAACTCAACCTTGTGTGCACAAAAATGTTGTCTATTTCAAGTAAATGTGATTATCCAAAAGGTCCTCTGCCAAGTAAAGTTGATAGATACCTGTGAATACTCAATAGGGGGAAAAAACTGATAAGTAAAGAAACCCATCAGTTGCCTGGACTGGTTAGATTTTACATTGAAATGTCAACATCTCATCAAACAGTTGAAGTTCAGCAGTGACCGACCCAGATTGAATCCTGCAAACTTGCATTCAGTTTAGACCTATCCGTGGCTTTCTTGCACCTGACAGAACCTAAATGCCCCCAAATTTACTAAGAGCTGCTCATGAAATACAAGAAGCAATGGCAGTTAAAATATTTATATCCATTTCACTTGTCACTTTCGGAAAGTTTAAGGCTCCTTTTCTGTAAAAGCATTAAATGCTTTCTTCCAAACACACACATGCACACAGAAATACATGTAATATCTTTAGCCTCTTTATTTCAACTAACAAAAGTAAACTGGGGTCAAAGTGCATTTCTGTATTAATATCTCCCAGAACAGATACTGACACTCAATTACTAAGGCAATTAATCAGTATCTTCATTTTTTAAAAATTAAAAAAAAACATTTTCAAGCATCTACATAGATGTATACTACAAGGAAGAAAAAATAGAAGGATTCGATTTTGATGCCAACATCAATAAAATAAAAAGGATTGTCTTAGCTTCCATTGTATTGATGGATCTTTAGAAGCTCTCTGTGGTGATTATGTTAAATTTTTTATCAATTCCCTTTCATGGGAGGATTGGCCTATTTATACAAGTAGCGAGAATGTTCTCAGAAAGCATAACACATTCTGTAACACCAGAAAAAATTACTGTACCAGAGATGAAACAGCGGTGATTGTAATTATTAGTACTTACGGAGTTCTTTTTGTTTTCAGACAATGATACTTAACATGTACTATATAATGTCACAATAATATGTTACAAAATGCTTCTTAACGGTTCTGATTTGAATTCTATTTTGCCATCTACTGTCTAGCACAATCTGGGGCCCTTACCTTATGTATACAGGTGTAGCATTAGTTGCAAGAATTTTGCTACTTCTGCTAAGAATAGTCATTGGAAGCTATACTAAAATTAAAAGAAAATGCATGCAAAGGGACAGCTCAGAGTAGAAATCACTGTAACCGATATCGGAGTTTTCTAGTGATGAGTAGGAAAAACAATCCTTGGTAAAGGGAGGAGATGCATTTGGTTTAAAATCAACCTGGATTACATACCACCACCATAAAAAGTGGCATTTCCAATAGATTAGGCCACAATTGAGAGGTCGAATATATTTTGTTACACCAGGAATCAGTTCTTGATAATGCAGCACTCATGGTGCCAATGCACACAAGATGTTCTGAGTAGCATCCATGGAACCACAAAGTTAAAGACATTTTCCCCAACATTTGAAAATAGCTAACTCCATCATGAAATCAATACCACTCTCAACATTTCAATGTTCTTACAAGAAATCTCATAATAATTTGCACATTTAAAAAGTTTATATTTTGAATGTGCAGTTGTTGATTCTTATCATCAACCTTGGTTTGCAAAGTGTTCTGTCCTCATTTACATACTCGAAATCCCCGCGCTTTGATTGGCCAAAGCGCGGGGCTTTCTAATTGGTCAGGCGAGCCACGCCGATTGGCTCGTTAAGAATCTCCCGCGATTGGCTCGTTCAGAGCGCGGGAGATTCGAAGCGCTGCCATTGGCCGCGGCCGCCGCGGCGAAAGGAATAAAAGCCGCGGGCTTTTTTCCTTTCGCCGGTTCGGTTCCAGTTTTCCAAATAAAGAGCATTGCATGAAATCACCGACTCCTGGCGTCATTTCGCGGACACGACACTGGCGACGAGGGTGGGATCCAGACCCTGAACCGAACCTCGTGTCCGACGGAAGCCAGACAAAGCACCGAGATGGCGAAAATCGCACCGCCCGCCCCCTTCAACCCCGCCACCGAAGACTGGGAATCGTTCTCCGACCGCTTCCGCATGTACCTCGAGTGCACCGGCATGAAGGACGCCTCGAGCCCGCTAAAACGCGCCGTCTTCCTCACCCACTGCGGAACCGAAGTTTTCCAGATGGCCAAAGCGTTGGCCAAGCCCGCCGACGCAACCGCCATGGACTGGGACGTCCTTGAACCTATCCTTCGGCGACATTACGCTCCCGAGGTCCCCATCCTGATCCGGCGCAACGAATTCTACCGGCAAGACCAGAGAGCAGGTGAGAAATTGAGCGACTTCGTCGCCGAGCTGCGGCGCCTAGGGGGGCTCTGCGAATTTGATAACCTAAACAACATCCTGAGAGACCGAATCGTGCTCGGTCTGTGGGACCCCGCGCTCCAGAGCCGGCTGATGGCTAAGGGCAACATCAGTTTAGCAGACGCCCTCACCGCAGCCGCGGCCGCAGAAGCAACCCGTACTTCCGCCGATAGCATGCGCAGACCTGACACGAAGGACCGCGGCGGAAACAACAACCCGGCGAGGTCGACCGAACAAAAAACCGAGACAACTACACACCAGGGCGATTTCCACTCTGCATCCAGCATGTCCGAAGACGAAGAAGACATACATCGACTTCAGACTGGGCGCGACCAACGGAACCGGAGAGGTCGTAAGTCAAGAACCAACTGTGCCGGTTGCGGCGGCGACCACCCCAGGTCGGAATGCCGGTTTTTCGATTCCATCTGCCGGCATTGCGACAAAAAGGGGCACATCGCCCGGGTTTGCCGCCTGAAGAAAAACCGCAGTCCAACTCGATGGGACCAGAACGACCGGAGAAGGGAAAGCTCACCGCCCCGGCCCAGAGATCGCCACTCGGACAGCCGATGGGACCGGACCGGACGATCCTCGCGAGGCGGCGACAACCGGCGGAGAGAGGAGACCCACCAGACAGTCACCATCGGCCACGCCATCACCAACGACGCCCGAAAAATCCATGTCGAGGTACACATCGAGGGCCAGCCGTGCAAAATGGAGGTAGACTCCGGGTCCTACCTCTCCATGATTGCATGGCACGAGATAAAGCGGTTGGTGCCTACCCTCCAAAGGAGGAACGTAGACAGCCAAAGACTTATTGTAAAGGACTACCAGGGAAACCGCATCCCGGTAGTCGGCACCAAAAACTTTAACGTAACATATAAGGGGCGCACTGAACAACTCCCCCTAACGATCATCGACCGCGACCGCCCAAGCCTACTGGGTCTGCAATGGTTCGCCCCGCTCGACATCACTCTCACAGGAGTCAACCACGTCGCCGACGACGGTTGGGAACAGCGACTAGCCCAGGAGTTCCAAGAAGTCTTCGACGGAAGCCTGGGCAAGTACCAGGGGCCCCTTATCTCGTTCGACCTAGACCCTAACGTCCCCCCCAAACGACTGAAACCTAGGCGGGTGCCATTCGCCCTAAACCCCAAAATAGACGAGCAAATTGATAAGCTCATCAAACAGGGGGTATTGCAGCCCATAGACCACGCCCGGTGGGAGACCCCCATAGTCACCCCGATCAAGCCGGACGGGTCGGTGAGAATCTGTGGGGACTATAAGGCCACCCTAAATGGCGCGCTGCAACAAAGCGCCTACCCCGTCCCAATAGTGCAACACCTACTGCACTCACTGGGAGGGGGTAGGGTTTTCGCCAAGCTCGATCTTGCCCAGGCATACCAACAGTTGCCGGTCGACGAGCAAACGGCGGAAGCCCAGACCATCGTCACCCACTGGGGAGCTTTCAAATGCAACCGACTCCAATTCGGAGTCAGCGTGGCACCAGGTATATTTCAGAGCCTGATGGAAAGGTTGTTGCAAGGTATCAAGGGGGTGGTACCTTATTTCGATGACGTTCTAGTGTCGGCGCCCAACCAAGCTGAACTAGAAAGCCGACTAAGAGAGGTCCTAACTAAATTTAAAGAAACGGGACTTAAAGTAAAAAGGGAGAAATGCCAACTGTGCACGGAACGAGTGGAATTCTTGGGCTACCTCCTAGACCGGCACGGCATTCACCCCACAAGTAAAAAAATCAAGGCCATCAAAGAGGCCCCCACCCCTAAATCAAAAACTGAACTACAAGCATTCTTGGGGTTACTGAACTTTTACAATGTTTTCCTACCCCAAAAGGCGACGGCGGCGGAGCCTTTGCATAGGCTCCTGGACAAGGCGGCGACCTGGACTTGGGGGAAACGGGAGCAAGCCGCCTTCCAAAAAACTAAAGACCTCCTCACCTCCGACGCCGTCCTCATACAATTCAACGAAACCCTGCCTCTGGCCGTCACTTGTGACGCATCACCTTTCGGCGTCGGCACCATCCTCAGCCATACCCTTCCTGACAGAAAAGAAGCACCCATCGCGTTCTTTTCAAGGACCCTCACCAAACCGGAGCGGAACTATAGCCAACTGGACAAAGAGGCTCTGGCTATAGTTGCCGCCATAAAACGGTTCCACGAATATCTCTACGGCCGGCCCTTCACCATTATAACAGACCACAAGCCGTTGCTGGGCATCCTTGCAGGAAACTGGGCCACCCCGAACATTCTGTCTCCCCGAATGACAAGGTGGTCCGAGTTCCTGGCGGCCTACAACTACGAACTCATACACAGACCGGGTAAGACGATCTCACATGCGGACGCATTAAGCCGCTCGCCGCTACCAGAATCCGACTCTGACCCAGCACCAACGACGACCACCCTCAGCATCGAGACCCTACCCAACCTACCCATAACCGCATCAGACATTGCCCGGGAAACTAATAAAGACAGGCGTCTGGCGCGGGTTTTGCATTGGGTAGAAAGAGGGTGGCCGGAAAAAGACAACGACGAGTCCGTCAAGACGTTTCAGAACTGCCAAACCAAACTCTTGTTGTTAAAAGGGTGCATCTTATGGGGTGACAGGGTGGTCATTCCGGACAAACTACAGGGGAAGGTTTTGGAAATGTTGCACGAGGGGCACCCTGGCATCGTAAGAACTAAAGCCCTGGCCAGAAGTTATGCTTGGTGGCCAGGGATGGACAAGCAGATAGAGGCCTGGGTAGCTAGGTGCCAGCGATGCCAGGAGACTAGGCCCAGCCCACCCACAGCACCCGTCCTAGAGTGGGAAACCCCAAGGGGACCCTGGTCCAGAATCCATATAGACTTCGCCGGGCCCACAAATGGACACACCTTCCTCATAACAGTTGACGCTTACTCCAACTGGCTGGAGGTAAGCAACATGAAGACAACAACCACGGAGGCCATGACCAAAGAACTTTGCAAACTCTTTGCAACACACGGCCTCCCAGACGTCGTCGTCTCCGACAACGGGCCCCAGTTTACCTCCCTGGAGTTCGAGAAATTCCTGGCGGAAAGGGGCATCCACCACGCATTAACAGCACCGGCGCATCCGGCGGCGAACGGTAGGGTGGAACGGATGGTCCAATTTACCAAAAAAACCGTCCGGAAAATGGACCACGGGGAGATCCAAGAAAAAATCAACAGACTTCTCTTTACACAACACATAACCCCGAATACCACTACCAACAAAAGCCCAGCCGAACTGCTAATGGGTAGAAAGCTGAGGTCCCCACTCGACAGGTTACACCCTACGTATAACCCGGAGTGGCCCCCAGACTCAAGCACGAAATACCGAACGTTCGCACCCGGGGACCTCGTATATGCGAAAAACCTGACGGGAGACCCCCTATGGATCCCAGCCGTCATCACCCAAGCAACAGGCCCACGCTCGTACTGGCTACAAACGGCAGACGGACGAGCGTGGAAACGACACATCGACCAACTTAGGTCTAGGACAGCAAACGAACCCACCTCCCAAAACGCAAGCCAAGGGGGGAGGGAATACCCGGGTGACCGATTACAAGAAAAAATAAACCAGCAGTACTTACCGAGACGCAGCCATCGCGACCTCTCGCCAGAAAAGAACAGCCAAGCCAGCTCGACCGACCCGGAAAGACCGAGCGGGAGCGGCGAAACCCGTAGCTCAACCAACCCGGAAGGCCCAGGTGGGAGCCACGGAGAAAGAACCGGCCCGATCAACAAGCCAGTTCGCACAGAAGCAAGAGCAACCAAAAACCCGACCGAACCGGCCGGGATCCCGCTTACGACTGAGTTGCGCAGGTCAAGTAGGACCAGACGGAGCCCCGCCTACCTATGTGACTACGCAACGTAAGGACTGAACCAAGAGGGGAGGGGTGTTCTGTCCTCATTTACATACTCGAAATCCCCGCGCTTTGATTGGCCAAAGCGCGGGGCTTTCTAATTGGTCAGGCGAGCCGCGCCAATTGGCTTGTTAAGAATCTCCCGCGATTGGCTCGTTCAGAGCGCGGGAGATTTGAAGTGCTGCCATTGGCCGCGGCCACCGCGGCGAAAGGAATAAAAGCCGCGGGCTTTTTTCCTTTCGCCGGTTCAGTTCCAGTTTTCCAAATAAAGAGCATTGCATGAAATCACCGACTCCTGGCGTCATTTTGCGGACACGACACAAAGCATATATAATTCTTGGGGACATAAAGCATGTTAAGTTAAAACCAGTACTTTTTGGGTAAAAAAGTACTTTAGCACCATCAGGGGTGGGATTCTACTGGTTCTGACTCGTTCTATAGAACCCCTTGCTAACTTTCTAAGCAGTTTGGAGAACTGGTAGTTAGAAGAAATCTCCTTTTGTTTTTTTCCACCCTTATTACATTCTTACCAGTATGCCTAGACTTCCTGTCTCCGGAGCTTCTGGGGCTTGACTTTCTTAAAGGGGAAGAGTTGTTTTAAGATTTTTACACTGCTGTTGGGAGGAAATACTTCCCTGGACAATCAGCACTTTGAAGAAATGCTTCAAAGTGCTTTGAATAATGAAGCAGAGCTATCAGAAAGAAGCTTTTAATGACAGGGAACCAAGATGAGTGACATTCAGCAAATCTTGTTGGCTAGCTAGAAAGATTAACAAACCCTTTCTGAGTTTTGGTCTAAAGCTGGTTTTTGGTGAAGGTTAATTCTGTGCCTGGTGACATTTAATCCTTTGTTTATTGATGGGATACTTTCCCCTATTCAGCTTCAACAAGCAACAACTACTGTTGTGATTTAATTATTTGTATTGTGTTTGAATTTTTTCCCTGCCTCATAGTTTCTTTTTCTATCTGGGGGGGGTCTTCCTTCACTGCTTTAGTGGTCTGGCACTGTCCTTTTGGGGTGTACTTCCAAGAGGCAGGATGCAAGCTTGACACTGATTTTTTTATTGCCTTTCTGGGGGGCATGTGACTTTTCCTTAAATCTGGATGATTTCCTTGGGATATCTTGTGAGGTAAGTGAGACCAGCTGGTATCTTCAAGTGGTGCAAATGGATCTAAGGATTGCTTTTCCTGGGTGTGCTTTTTCTGGAGAGCTTAAATGACCTCTCTGCTAAAAGATTTAATTTTTGAGCAAGAGTTGGCTGCTGATAGTTATTGCTGCATTTTAACTATTTTAATTCTCAAGGTGCTCTGGCACCCTGCCTGATTTGTAATTCCGGCTTGCAGGTATTTTTAATCTAATGATTGGTATTTAGGGCAGCTTTTTGCAAGCAGTGAAGTTTTTTGAATTTTTGTACAGGTAATCCTTGACTTACAACAGTTCATTTAGTGACCATTCAAAGTTACAATAGCACTGAAAAAAGTGACATGACCATTTTTCACACTTATGACCATTGCAGCATCCCCACTGTCATGAAAGGCCAGGCGAGGAGAAGCACCCCTTGACATGAGTGACGTCGAGTTGGCCACGCCCACCCATTCACATGACCACCAAGCCACACCCACCAGCTAAGCCACACCCACAGACCCAGCTGTTTAAAAAATTGAATCCCACCCCTGAGCACCATCTGTGTCGGTCGTCAAGATTTTATACTTTGGAGGAAATAATACAGTAAAGATTTCCATTTAAAGATACCGTCCAATCATCAGCCTTACTAATACAGAAGGAATCTACAGTGGTACCTTAGTACTCAGCGTTAATTGGTTCTGGGAGGTGTGATGAGTACTAAAAAGGATGAGTCCCAAGCAAACCATGTGACTTACCATGTAAATCTTTATTTCGGCAGGGAAGAATTTCCTATCTAACCCTTTTCCTATGTCAGTGACCTTCCCATCATGATCAACTTCCTGTCCACCCTCTGTGGCCATCTCCCCTCCTTTTGCAGTGACCTTCCCAGCATGGCTGAGTTCCTGTCTATTCCCCACAGTGTGTTTCTGTCTGTTCCTATAGCAGTGTGTTAAGTACCAAATAAAGGCCAAGTACTTGGACAACATTTTCACATCAGAATGTGTTAAGTACCAAATTTGTTGAGTTTTGAAGCAGTCGAGAACCGAGGTGCCACTGTTTAGTGGGATCCAATGTGATATCCATCGCTTTCAGCCAGGAAGTAGGAAAATCAAGTTTATTTTCACCCTTTTCATTGCATTTTCTCAACAATAATGCACAAGTTATAGTACTTGCTTTGGTTTTCTTTTCCAGTCTAGCTTACAACCTTCTGCTTTTGATGTACTCTTATCCAGGCTTGGTCTTGCTAAGCTTTTCAAAATCTGGTCTTTAAGAGCATGGCTGATTTTATTTTATTTTTTAAAGGAAAATTGTTTTTCCTTCTATTTCTTTTACCTTTCAATGCCATTCATTTGCGCCTTCAAGTCAGTTTTAATTCCTGGTGACTGCCTGGGTGAATCCATGCAGTTTTCTTGGCAACATTTGTGGAAGCGGTTTGCCATGGGTCTTCCTCGGGTTGAGAAGCAATGGCTAACCCCTGTTTTTATACCTACAGCAGAATTGGAACTTGTGGTCTTCTGGTTTCCAGCCTGGAGCCTTTAACTGTTACATCAAAGTGGTTCTCTGTGTTATTTATTAAAGTGTCCTATAGCACTGCAGTAACAAAAACAGACAAATGAACAAAGAATTCTACCTCCTACCTAATTTCCACTTTAAAAAAAAAAAAACCTGAAGGAGATTATGCATGCCAAAGTTTCAAAGTGAGATTTTTAAAAAATCTGGTTTTAAAGTCTTAATTGTATATTGCAATCAGTTATTAACAAGGGTTCAGGTTGCAAGTTTTAGCGATATATTTTGAAATGCATGAAGAGAGTGGCTTCATTTTCAAATTAGAATGATGTATGCCATTTTATTGGGTACCATCTAATTCCAGGGGTAGGATTCAATTGGTGTTACTACTGTTTTGGTGACTATGTTTTGCATGCACATGCACACTATGCAGATGTGCTCTGTGCACACATGTAAAAAAAACTTACGCTGTGCCACCTGGAGAATTGAACAGCACAGCGCATAGGTGCGCAGCATTTGAAAAGCCACTTTTTCCCTGCTTTTTCAACCTCAGCTGTGCCGTGCAAAGCAGCTGAGGTTGAAAAAGCAGGACATTAAAACACAGGGGTATTTTAGAAGACATCATATACGGGAGTCTTTGTGGTTAAACTGGGAGAAGATTAAAAGACAATGTTATTTGAAAATTCTAGTTTGGTTATCGACTATTGAAGCATTTTCCTATCCTATAATTTATAAGAACGAACAAACAGTTAGATATGGGGAAATATTGGATGAAAAGGGTGAACTTAAATCGATGCAAAATTTAGAGGAACAAGGTATAAAGATGAATTGGTTTTCATATGCGCAAATACATTCAAGGTACGATGAAGATTTTAAAACAGAGGGATTTTATGATAAATTGACTGATTTAGATAAGATATTGACAGGTACTGATGAAAAGGTGATTAAAAATTATATGGTTATTTACTGGAAATTAAACTAGAGGAAGAACAAGTTAAAGAAACTATGATTGTTTGGGGGAAGAATTTTGGATATGGATTGATTTAGAGAAATGGCAAAAATTGTGGTCTCAAAATTACAAAATGACAATGTCAACAGCATATAAAGAAAATTTGTATAAGATGTTTTACAGGTGGCACTTTCCCCCAACAAGAATAGCAAGAATGTTCAAGAATAAATCTGAAAAATGCTGGAAATGTCATAAGATACTTGGCTCATATTATCATATGTGGTGGACTTATGAGGATGCGAGAAAACATTGGACTAAAATTCGCATGTGGTTGGAAAAAATGACAAAGAAACACATAGACTTGAAACCAGAGATCTTTTTATTGGGAATTTTACCTGATACATATAGTAAAGATTTGAAATACATGATTGTAAATGTATTAACAGCAGCTAGAATTGTATTTGCTAAACATTGGAAGAGTGAGAAAATACTATTAGAGGAAGAAATTATTAAGAAAATATTGGAATGTGCTGAAATGAGTAGATTGACATTTGAAATTAGAGAACAAGAGCATAAACAATTTTATAAAATTTGGGATCTTTTCTACCAATGGTTAGATAATAAAATATAATAATAGAATATCTAGAATTCTAGGAAATAATGAATATATAAAGATATATTTCTTTTTTTAAAAAATCATATCTATAAAATGTTTTTTAGGATAGATTTGGTATGATTATATAATTTGTTATAAAATAAACTAAGTAAATTATAGTTATCTCGCAAAGTACGTATGAATAAAATTATAGTCAAATGATTGTTTAATAGTGATACTAGGGTATTTAATTTTTGATTGATAATATGAGTTATTATGTAATGTAACTGTAATTGAGACTATGAAATGGATGCACAAAAAATTGGTAAACCAACCGACACACTGTTTGTATATTTATGAAAGAAAACTGGATGTTTTTATGTTTTTATGTTTTTATGTTTTGTTTGTCTTTCAAAACCAATAAAATTGTTTTCAAAAAAGAAAAAAGAAAAAACAGGACATAAAGGACAGGTAAGAACCTGGGCAGGCAGGTGGGCCAAACAGCATCAAACACAGAACCGGTTCTGTGTCTGCTGCTCTTCAGAGCTACCGGTTCTATAGAGCCAGGTAGCATCCCACCCCTGTCTAATTCTTTCTAATAGTACATAAAAGATTAAGCCAATATGAAATTTTCTGAAGCTTTCTCAGATTAGCTTGAGTATGATCCTGAATACTTGTTGAAGCCAGTAGATTCTACTAATTTAAGCAGGGGTGGACTTTCATTTCCAAATTTTGATTAAGCAACATGAGGAGGTACAATTCTGTGTAATTTTTTGAGAAGCGAACCTTTTTTTCTAGTCCCATGACATTATCTAAAGATTAAATTGTACAAATTACATGTATGAATTATATGTTGTTTTGTTTCTTTTTGCTGGGCTAATGGGATTGTTTTAGTGTGAAGAAGGATAAGAATATTTCCTTCTCTATCAATGTGATGGCTATGAGATTCTCCGATGCTGCCCCCCTTCTGCAGGGAGGCAGGATCTATTCGAATGGTCCACCCTTGGTGACTAATGGATCTGTTTTGGTTCCAGAAGGAGCTGTGGGGTATCCCAAGGATTTTGCTGTATGGCTCTCTGGAGGTTTTGGACACAACCTGGAATCAGAAAGTGGCTAAGGCCCTGGGCAGGATCATACATGTGTACACTCTCTTGGTTCATTGCTCTTGAAGCTCTCAGTGGTTTATCAAGGAGCTGAAGCTGCTGAAAAGGGCCAAAGGATGGCTAGATAGCCACTAAAGGAAAAGAACAAACCCAACCAGACACAAGTCAAAGCTGCTATTAAAGCCTACACTATGGCAATTAAGAACAGTGAAGCATCACTATTTCTCTGGCTTTAATGCATCTGCAGTGTCAACCAAGGGCCCTTTTCATGGTCACCTAGTGCTACCTTAGGAAGGAGGGCTTGGACGATCACTAACAGGGTTGTGCAGAGGAATTAGTCAAACCCCTGATGGATAAAATTGATTAGATCTCAGTCTGAGACCAAGCATGGAACAGGTCCTTTGGGGATGCAGACCTTGTATAAAACTGGGGGTTCTCCTGGATTTGCTCTAAGAGCAATTGGCAGTCATGGCTAGGAAGGCCTTTACGCAATTTTGTGTTGTGTGTCAATTGTGGCTTTATTTGGGTCATGAAGCCCTGTACACAGTCACTCATGCCCTAGTCATCCCTCGGTTGGATTACTGCAATGCGCTTTACCTGGGGCTACCCTTGAAGAGTATTCGGAAGCTACAGCTGGTGCAGAATACAGTGGTGTACACAATTCTGCAGGGACTCTAGGGAGGCACATATAACACCTGTCAGGTTCCAAGTAATGCAATCATCATAAAACGAACTCAGAGGCATTGCAATATCAAGTTTGGTGGTGGAATCATATAAATTCAGTTCGACAACACCATTGTTTCATGAGGTGCAGTGATTATCCAGTTGATTCTGGCTCCAATTCAAGCTGTTGACTGTCATCTTTAAAGCCCTATATGGCATAGGTTCAGAGTATCTGAGAAGCCATCTCATTCTAATGAAATAGCCTGCCCCACTCATACCAGTGCAACAGGGCTGCTATGGATCCCATCTGGTAAAGAATTTCAGCAGGTGGGTTCAAGGAGAAAAACCTTTTTCACTGTGGCCCCAATCCTGTGGAACACTCTACCACCAGAGATGAGAACTGCTTCCACTGTTTGGCCTTTCAGAAAGTATTAAAACTTATTTTGCCAGGTGACTTGCCCCCCGCTCCTCCCCCCAAGGAGGTGCTCACTGCTGGAGATGGTTGATGGGGTAAGAAGATTTCATCCCCATCCCTTCTAACTCCTTGGTTCTGGCTTTCTGCATAGTTTAAACTTTTAACATTTAAAATTTTTAATTACTTTTCTATTTATCTTTTTATGTCCTGAAAGCTGCCCAGAATCACCCAGTGAGGGAGAGCAATGGCATACAAATTTAATAAATAAACAAATTCAATAAATAAATAAATACATTTAATAGATAAATACATTTAATAGATAAATAAATTTAGTAATTAAATACAATTTCAGGGAACATCTTTCCTTCTTGCAAATAATAGTAGCAACAGATAGGTCAGGGTACATGACTACTGAAATGAAAATGAAAATAAAATGAAAATGACAATTCACCACAGCCAACTTGCCGCAGGATGATATCAAAGAAATGGTGGAACAGAATCAATACAGAAAGGATGCAAAAGGAGAGGCAAAATGAAATGGGAATGACAAAAAATAAAATTATTTTTAATTTATTTTAAATAATTAAATTGAATTATTAAATTGTCCTGTGGTTAATTGTCTGGTGGAAAATTGTCTGTGGCAAATTTCCTGAGGCAAGTTGGTTGTGGTGAGCCGGCTTCAGCGATTTGGCTGGGTGACTTGGCCGCAGTGAATTGGCCATAGTGAGTTGTGCCATTCTGGCAGCAAGCAATTGAGAACTATGATCAATTAAATCAAGACTTGTGAGCAGCAGACCCAAAGCATGGAACATCTGAAGGAAGAAAACTTTTCTTCTATAACAGAAGGTGAGAGCAGGACATGTAATCATGCTTCAAGGAAGTACTATGTTCCCATAACAAAGTGAACTGCTTTGAGAAGGCAAATGCCATTGCTTGGCACAATGAAAGTTGATTTGTTTTGTCAGCAGGATAGCAGCTTAAAATGCACATTCAGGCCGAAGATTCTTGTTATTGGCTATTGGGAAATGAATAAAAAAAAAACTGAACTGGACATTCTTCTGAATGGTAGGTAATGATTTCTTCAGCTACAGACAGGAAGCATTCATCTTACTGAACCATAATGGGGTTGCTGGATGCAGTCTTAGCATATAGTGTGAGCAGACAGTGATTTGTAACCTACGATTCATGGCTTGGACTGGGACTGAAACCCAGCTGTGGCTTATTCAACCAAAGATGATTAAATAAATATGGTTTAGCATGTGTGAACCCAGTCAGAATATTGATGTTCTGATATCTTTACCCTTGCATTCAATTATTGTACAATCATGTATAATTCCAGTGCAAATGACTGGTCCTGTATATATTGATGCATTCATTTATTATGTATTATTTATTCCTAAAAATATGCACACCAATTTTCCCTTAAGAGCTTTCAAGATGGCTGACAAGATGCATTCTCTCTCTCTCACACACACACACACGCACACAAACCCTAAATGGTTCTACAAGAAGCACAATACAAACATTTGTATTCGCCATTTGCAATACAGCCACTAAAATAACAACTTCTTTACAATGAGCACAATTAAATGCAGCACCTGAGTACAAAAACATTAATATCTAAGCAGCTCTCCGGGTAATTTAGTTGTCTGATGGAATCCTACTGAACTATTCCAAACTTTAGAATTATATAAGAAGAGTTTTTGGCAAGCACAGGCCACTGTAAAACATAAATGAGACAAAGCCTCACCAGTATCTCCATGTATCTGCATTTTTAAATGTATTGTTAGGTTTTTATCCTACCTTTATTGCTTTATAAGTAACTTTAGGCAGTGAACATACCTAATGCTCCTTCCTTCTACTATTTTCCCCATAATAACAACCCTGTGTGGAAGATTAGGCTCAGAAAAAATGACTGGCCCAAAGTCACCCAGCCAGTTTTTCATGCCTAAGGCAAGACTAGAACTCACAGTCTCCTGATTTTCTCGTTCAGTAGTACCCTAACCAATCTGGTTTTCTAAACAATTCAAGGTGGTAGACAGACCTAACAGTTCTTCCTCCTCCTTCTCCCCCCACAACAACCCTATGAAATGGGTTGGGCTGAGAGAGAAACTGGCCCAAAGACACCTGGGAAAATGTATGAAAGACGGGATTAGAACTCACAAGTCTCTTGATACACCCATCATTATGTCCTAGAGGTTTTGCCTGAGTTGGAGAGCAAGAAAATATCAAGTAATATAAAAGAATGTGGGGATTCCTCTCATTTTACTGTTCCTCATTTTATTCAGAAATGTCACAAACTAAATTATATAATGCTTGTGTCACAGAATGATATGGCCATGGGTGGACATAGATTGTTTAGAAACATTTTTGCTACCTGCATATAACAAACATATAGTGTATGCCATTATTGATGCAAAATCATTATAGTTTATTATCAAATATGTCTGAATTGATTCTGAGATGAAATAAGTTAATTAATCTGGTAATTAAAATTACCTAATGGTAATTAAACCTCTGTGTTTGGCTAAATTAGTAATGAATAACATTGTCTATTGGAAATTGTGTAATAATTACAATTTTTTGAATTACGTACCTGTTTTTCCATTTATGGAATATCTTTTGCTAACCCTTTGTAAAATCAGGGAATAGAATAAGTATGCCAAATGTATTGTTTATAGATTTCATCTTAGTTTCATCCACATTTTGGAGCAGTTTTAAATTGTATAGGCATGTTATACTTTTTTAACTCTAGTGGAAAAATCACAGCAAATTCTCCACTGAAGAATCCAGTCATTTGAGGGACTTAGACATGGTTGAAGACTTTTAAACATATGGGATATGTCAGAATGATCTCAATAATGAATCAGATCTAAGCACCAGAGATGTAAGTGTAGGTTCACATGTCTGAATAAATCCACAGAGATTTGAGAATGTGTATAGATCAAGAAAATGCAGAAAGGCTTACACTCAAAAGTGCTTTTTTTCAGGAGGCAACTGGACTTTCTTGTTTTCTCTTTGAGGATATTTTCTTCTCATCCAAGAAGCTTCTTCAGCTCTGACAGGATCACGGGGAATGGAAGGATTTATGTTCCTTGCAGACAGCTGGTCATTTGTATCCTTTTCAACATGGGTCTTGAAACACTTGGAGGTTTATCTGTGTCCTCAGGGTCACCTGAATAGTGCTCCTGGTTTCTGTTGCCTGCAATTTTTTTCTCTGGAAATCCATTCCTACTCCCACACCATTCAAAGGGTGTTCATCCCAAATGGTTTACAGTATAATGCAGGAACCAGGAGTACTACTCAGGTGACCCTGAGGACATAGATACATCTCCAAGTGCTTCAATGACTCTCTAAAAGGATACAAATAACCAGCTGTCTGCAAGGAACATAAACCCTTCCTTTCCCCGTGATCCTGTCAGAGCTGAAGAAGCTTCTTGGATGAGAAGCAAAATGTCCTCAAAGAGAAAACAAGAAAATCCAGTTACCTGCTGAAAAAAAGCACCTTTGAGACAACTATGACCTGGATGACTGAGAATCTCTACAGACAGATAGGCTTACAGTGAAAACAAGTCACAGAAATGGAGTAGAAGGACAAGAGATCTGTCAGGGACCATGAAAGGAAGGAAAAGAGACTTTGTCTCCATCAACCTCACCCCATTTCTGAGTTCTTTCAACTCCCAGAGACCTAGATCATGGATGAAGCTGGCTCCTTCCTTCTTTTCCTGCTTAGTCCCTGCCAGAAAAGATGCTCTCCATCATTTCCAGACTACAAGAATCTCTACATGAAATAATGTACATCAGATAAATTCATATTCTATTTATTCAGCAAGGTCTCTTTCAATAATGTGTTGGCTTGGGCTGGTAGTCAATTGTTTGTTTATTTACTAGCCAATGGGGCCTGTAGTATGTGTAGGTTACCCTTTCCTATTTTTATAAATAATCATATACTTGTATCTGATGGAATAGACAGAAGCATTTATTTCTGTTGTGTAAGTCTGAGATTATTTTGCTTATCACGTTTCCTCAAATGATAAAAAGAATTGCATGCATCCTCATCAGATCAAACTAATGATCCCACTGGGATTCCACTGGGCAAGAAATGAATATGCAACTTGCTTTCCATAATTTAATAATCAACATATTTCAGAGGGGTTCTCACATTTGGTGGCATTGCAATCGTCATGGGTTTGCATGGACAAAGAACACTGTCAAAATGTATTCCTGCTTTGTTTGCATAAACCTGCAGATGGCTTACACAAGCAAAATGTAAAACAAAACCCCAGATAGGTTTTGACAGTACTTCCATTTTGCTTGGGCAAAGATTTTTTTAAAAATTATTTTCCATCTAAGTTCTTGTGACTGCCTTTCTCCCCCCCACCCTGCCAAACTCCCTAGGCTTTTATCCTCCATTGAAAATCCCTGATATAAATGAAAGAGAATTTAACCAGGTTATAGAAGGGGGGGAGGGGAGCATAGCTTAGAATAACAAAAAGGAGATTTTTTTAAAAAGATAACCAGATCCATTATTTCTTAAGAACACCAAGTTCAGGACTTGTTTCAAGTGGTCTCAACTCATTCTTGGAACACAGGCAAGATAACTTGTATTATTTTTTAATAACAGTGCTTACTCAACCGTACTGACAATCTGAGATTTGCTTTCACATAGTTCAATCCTCTTGTGTGTTTATTTATTTCTAGCAAAAAGATCTCTGCTTACTGGGTTTACATTGCAACAAATTTGTGTTTATATGAGTACAACAAATCTTTGTGTATGAACACACATGCAAAAGACAGATCAAGTTTCCTGATGTTAGTGCCAGAGGGCACATCTTATCTCATCCATACATTCATTCTCATTCCAAGGAGATATGACTAAAATGCAAGTTGATCTAGGTTCATCTAGGATCCATACAATAATTAAAGTGAAACAACAATTTGTTAGAAATTAATAGCCGCTTATTACTGAATAAGCTATTAAAAACTCCATTCATTTCTTTCTGAGTAGCCATTATACTGGTAGAACAAAAAACATCTGTAAATCAAATTACTCTAACCAACAATATATACAAATAAACCAAACTATAAAATATTCCATTTATTCATCAAGGTCTATTTCAATAAAAGGTAGGCTGGGAATGGTAGTCAATAATCTATTTATTTTGTAGCATAATTTCTCTGGTACAATCCTATGGCTTTGAGACGATGTGGAGAAGGGGTGGGGACAGAAAGGCTTTTCCAGATGAACTGGAATTAAATGCTTTGTGATGTCTGCTGGCTAGGCATTATTTGGTTGGATGGAGCACTTCTCCATTCTTGGAAAAGTATCAGTGGTTAAGGTCTTTCAACTTCAAATTCAGATGTGCAGTAACAATAAGCACTTCAACTTATATACCGCTTCATAGTGCTTTTACAGCCCCTTCTAAGCAGTTTACAGAGTCAGCCTATTGCCCCCAACAATCTGGGTCCTCATTTTACCCACCTCGGAAGGATGGAAGGCTGAGTCGACCCTGAGCCTGGTGGGATTTGAACTGCCAAATTGCAGGCAACTGGCAGTCAGCAGAACTAGCCTGCAGTACTGCATTCTAACCACTGCACCACCGTGGCTCTTAGTGGGCTTTTTGGAGGATGGTGACCTATTATCAACCATAGCAAAATAAGACCATGTGCCTTTCTATACTACTGAGTTGATGTCTTTGAGTCCATGGGAAAAACATACCTGCATGATATTTATTTCCACCAGGCCAATCAAGTCTCTTCTGTCTCTTTTCCCAGTCATTGCTAATCATCTAACTTCTCTCCAATACAAGAAGTGGCAAAAACAGATTCCCCACATTTTAATGCTGTACTTGGGTGGCATTGGAATATGGGGGAAATACTTATTAATTGCATAATGTAGCAAAAGAAAACTTAATGCAATCTCACTCATGACTTGGGGATGAGATGAAGGCAAGGTCATGGGAACAGGACAGAAAAATGCCTGGTTATTTTGTGCTATGGTTAGATACAAATGAAGAAAGTCTGTGTGACTGGAACAAAGGATATTCTGAAGGACTAATGATCGTAACTGAGCCTTATGCAAGCAGACACCCAAATGCTGAGTGATTGCTAATATAGCATGCTGAGCATAAGCTGCATGCCATCAGCCATGCTGCTGTCCATGGTGCTGAAGTAACAACTCAGCACTGGGTTCCTCACCTTCCTCTACAGCAGATGGTGGGATTTAATAATTTACTTGGGAAATGCATGCTGCTTCAATGTTGCTTTTGATTGGGTATGGCTAGTCTACAGCCTTATCTATTGCCCCACCACCACAGGTTGGTTGTATAACCCCTTTGTGGCCTCAGAAATCTTCAATCTGCTGCTCCAGTTTATCAGAATAGATAAGACCCGATGTACACATTTAGTGAAACAGCAAAAGAGATGTGTAATGTAATCATTAATTTGAAAGGTCTGTGTGCTCAGATATTGAAAATGGATGCAGATCCCTAATCCAGATCCCAGTTACCATTACTCCCCATGACTTTTAAGGTGCAGGGGTGTAATATGAGTTACGGATTTGAGAAAAACCTGACACTTTCATGAAATGTGTGCCTTGGATTCCTGCTCCTTGTACTAAATCAAAATCTTGAAGTGCTTAACCTGAGAGTTTTACAATGTATGTATGTGTGTGTGCGTGGATAGATAGATAGATAGATAGATAGATAGATAGATAGATAGATAGATAGATGAAATTTGATTTTGCATATGTATATCTTTTAATTAACGGATATTTTCGCCACACCCCAAATGGGCAATTGATTTGTTGCTGCAACCATAGAGAGGGCAGAAATGAAGATTAATTTATAATGGAGTCCAATGAAAATACCGTGAAATCATTGGGAAAAAAAAATAACGAAATCTGCATCCACCCCCGCACATCGCTTCTCCAGTTTGGTAAACGGCAGGGCAAGAAAAGAGGTTTTAAAAACCTCACCGGGAAACTATTTTCGAAAGGGAAAGAACCAGCTTTAACCCCTTGTTTGGAATGCAGAAAACCGCCAAAGTTTTGGATGTATCTATCCAATTCAAAATATTTTGGATATTTTCGTAAATTCCTCCCTCCCATTCAGTAAAACAACCTGCCAATTCTGTTTGCTAGGAAGGAAGACATCTCGCCTGGGAAATCTGCCCATTCGCTCTTTTTAAGCTGGCCTGGGGATGGGGGGGGGGGGGGACGTCAAAATGTAGCTCTTCCAAGTCAATTTGACTCAAGCAAATGTATCTATCCCACCCTTCATTCAAGACATGTGGCTCTCTTCTGAGACGTCTTGCCACCCTCCGTATATTGCTTGGGAGTAAATCCTGCCGAACGAAGTGGGTCTTAGTTCTGAGTAAGCATACATCAACGGCGGTGCTCAAAATGCGCAAAAGCTTGGAGTACTAGGAGGGCCAAATTCCGCTTTAATACGTCTCTCCCCCCTTCCCGTCCCCGATACTTTGGACCATTTCAGCCCCAGGCGAGCAGCCCTCATCCTCGACGTTGCCACTCCACTTGTAGTTGGCGTTCTCGACGCTGGAACGCCCAAGCCACCAAAGCCCGCCAGGCACCCGGCAAGGAAGCCTGAAATCCCCGTGCAAGGCAAACGCGGACCTCTCTGTCCCGAACTGACTCCTGCCAAGCATGCCGAGGAGGGCAAGCCCTGCGCACGTGGGGATCTGTTTCTTGGTTTGCGCCACTAGTCTCCTTCGCTCGGACTCACACCCGCCCATTTCCTCCCGCCCCCATTTCCCCCGCCAAGTAACGGTACGCTTTTCCTAGTTCTGGCGCAACTTTTGGGGAATGCTAATGATATTTTTCTTTTGAAGAAAGAAAGAAACGAGGGCCAATCAATACATCGATACAGAGAAAAGAAAGTTCGCAGCGGGGCAGGAAAGCGTCCGGGTGCCCGGCGTCATTTACAGCTAAGAGCCTTGCAGGGGGCGAGCCAGTAGGCATGCCCAGACTGTACGGCTCTTCGGCGGCAGAGGCCAGATTCCAACTTGAGCTGCAGCTCCGGTTGCCTACTGGCCGCCGAACGCGCCGCCTCCCGTCGCGGTACGCTCGCTCGCTCGCCGGCCTGCGCGCTTTGCTGCCTCGCCGCCTTTTGCCCCGCCGGACTAAGCGTGGCGCTGACGGAACGTGGAGGGGTGGCTCAGGCGTCCCGGAGCCGGGTCCGACTGGCTTCCCTTAAACGGGGTTGTGGAGGGGGGGAGGGGAACGCTTGGCGAAGAGGCAGGCGGCTCGATCCTAAGGAAGATCTGGCTTCAAAGTCCGCTTTTTCCCCAGGGCTGAGTCCGAGCCGAGCAGCCTGACCTCGCGGGACTGCGGGCAGATCGACCCTCGGGGAGAGCCCATCTCCCTGCCGGAGGAGGCGGAAGAGGAACGGGCGACAGGAGCGTCGGGGAGGAAAACGTGAGTATGGAAACCGTTTCTTTGCGGGCAGCTCAAGTAGCATCTAAACCGGGAGAGCCTGCGCGAGGCTCCTCCAACGTTTGGCCCCTTTTCTCGCCGTTGCAGTCTAGCCGGAAGGAGGGTTACCTGGGAGCAGGTCCCCCCTACCCCGCTTAAAGAACGGGTCTTGTTTAAAATGGACCTGTTTAGAACCTCGCGCTTTCTTTCTTTCTTTCTGGCCCTAGATGGAAGACATAATAACTACTTCGTTAGTTAGCCCGGCAAAGCGCAAAGTATCTGTTTGGAGTTATTATTTTGCATGCGAATATTCCGAAGGAAAGCTTGGCATGTTTTCCTGGAGGCAGAAATAACCCTAGCGGGGGGAGGGGGGGAACGGTCTTGAGGCAGGAGACCCGGTGTAAGTAGTGTACTTTAGCTGGTGGAAGAGACGTGCGAGCTCTGCGCGTTTGTTTCCCCCACGGTGTAAATATATTCGTTCCCATCTCTCCCAAAGCCACCCGATCTAATTTTGAAAAGATTGGGAAGAAACGAAGGAGTGGGGGGAGCGTGGTGAAAAGAGAGAGAGGGCGGGGGGGGGGGAACGCTTGGCACGCTCTTTATTTATTTATTTTAATTTATTTGCTTCCACCGTGAGTTCTCCCCGTTAGCTCGGAAAGCAGTGGAAAGAGGGAGGGAAGAGCGAGCGACCCGCGCGGTACGCGAGGGAAGAACGACCCCTGCAGTTGCATTGCGGAAAAATCTCCTTTCCGTTGCTGGGAATTAGCGGGGAGCTTAAGCAGGTTGGGGTTGGTTTTTTATTATTATTATTATTATTATTATTATTTGGGCAGGAGACCCGGGTTTGGATACTTTGTCCTCTCCTCTCTAGGTGTAGGTGAAGTGCGGTGCAAGAAACCTGACGCCCGATGTCTTAATCTCTTTCTGATTGTTTTATAGCGAGCTTGGAGAGGGAAAAAAACAAAAAGGAACGTCGGGACGGCGCGGCTGGCGGGGGCGATGCCTCGCTGAGGTGTGCAGAGTTTGGGGAAAAACTTGGCGATCGGGTCCCCGAGAATCGAGACTTTCCGGAGCTGGGAACTGCCGGTCCCTTGGTTTTTTTTGTCTATGTCTTGTTGGGAGATCTGGTGGATATTTCTTGCTTTCCTGAAGGAAGAAGCAGCTGGTATTGGCGATTGCCTCCTTAGTCTTTGGCGGACTGCAAAGGAAGAAAAGGGATCTGGCTTGAGCTGCACAGCGACGAGAGAGCCTGGACATGTGTCAGCACATCTGGGGAATAGAGGCTACGAGTCCAAAAGGAGATTTTCTGGGATTGTTCAAACTGCAATATTGATCTTTGTTGTGTTTTTTCACCGAGGGATGCACTTGGCATGAGAATCGGAGGATGGAAATTGTTTGGGAGGTGCTTTTTCTTCTGCAAGCCAATTTCATTGTCTGCATTTCAGGTACGCCAGCAGAAAAAAAGAAAACAAAAACAGAGCAAACTGGAGGAGGAGAAATGCTTGCCTTGCTTGCCTTCTCTGATTTGCCTCTTTTCCTTTTTCCTATTTAGCTGTGAAGGGCAAAAAGTGGATGTGGTGAAAAAGGGTATGGTGGCGGTTTAATTCCCAAAGAGTGTGTGAATGGCTTCAAGCCATTCAGGTTGCCTTTTTTTCCCCATTCCCGGGTTGTTTGGAAAACTGTGTGATGCAGCTGTCTGTCCCATACTGTTTGAGATCAATGAAATCTTTCCCACCTACCCCTCTTCAAACTACGGGGTTCTATTTTATTGGGAGGGTGTCCTAGGGACAAGAAAGGAGTGCTGTGCTTTCCTTAAAGTTGTCCAACTTTGAGTTCATTTCATTTTGTAAAAAAAAAAAAAAAAGGATTTCAGAGCTTGCCAAAGCTGTGCTTTAGAAACTGGAGGCATTGTACCTCCCCCTCACCCCACCCCATGAACACGTTTTACTCCAGAGATCTCCCCTCCTGCTTGTCTTCCTTGGATGTTCTGATTTGGTGCTCCTTGCTTTCTGGTATTTCCTCCTCCTGGTTTGGCTGGGGGCAGGTGATTCCACTTGTCAAAAGGGATCCTTGTCCAATTAACAGAGCAGGTCTAGCTTTGGCATCAGGCATTAAGGATAACAGCAATTAATTTTAAGGCGGGAGGGGAGCTCACTCTCCTAGTTCAAAAGCCTTGGCCGTTTGGTTAATTTGTCACATCGCTCTTGCTGGAATAATTACGTTGCAGTCAGAGAGCAAGAGAGAGATGCATCTGATACCTTTGGAGTTTGAGGCACTTCTCTTCCCCCCCACTCCCCCTCCAAAAAGAAAATCCTGGCTGCTACTTCCTTTCCTTGTCAGCAAGCATTTTAAAACAGATGACCTGCAGGTGAGAGATGCAAACAACCCTGGCCATAGGGATCAAAAGGGAAAAATGGGGGGGAGGGGGAAATAGGGAGGATATCTGTGCTAACCCCCCAAAACCTAGGACCTCTTTTTGCCCCCCCACCAAGCCCCCTACCCTGAGGTTCTTGACTGAAGCTGACTGTCCTTTTCTCACCGCACTGGCAGCATTAACATTTAATTGCAGCCCTGCCATCCATTTTGGAGCAAGGCATCCTCTGTGCTCTGACATCCTTTCAGCTTCCATCACTTGGGCTCTTTCCTTATCTGAACGGCAGTGCTTGTCTTGTTCTGCCCCATGGGCTCCACTGCTCCTTTGAGTGATGTCATCCGAGGCAATCTCTTTTAACACATCTCCCTTGCCTTGGGGAGCGCCATTCCTGCAGGGTTGCCTGTTTATTGGTCTGCGGTTCTTGTGTCAGAGCCTCAGTGTCCCTCTTTAACTTTTGCCTTGGAAGGACATCTCATCACCATAAGCCACCTCTGAAAACTGCCTTCCGGGCTCCCACATTGCTCAAGAGCCATTTCATTTCTTGGGCACAGGTTTCTGCAATAGGTGAGAGAGACAGAAGACAGGTCTCTGATGCCAGTGGCAGATCTCAAATAGCAGCCCTCACCTGTTTTCCTGTCCCTCTTACCCATCTTCATTTAACCCGATTCTCCACAGCTGACTTATGGCATTTCCTAGTGTTTAATGCTTGTCCTTGTTAGTGTAGTTGTGGCACAGGAATGGTTGGATGACTCTAAACAATGTCAAAAGTCACAAGAGAGATATTTAAAAAGATTCAGAAGGCTCTCTCCTTTGCATCTTTCTCACAGCCTCATTTTTTCCTACTCTGTTTCTTCTGTGGTAATCCAGAAAACCTTCTCCAGTGTATTCCACTGCTGTTACTGTCAGTGGTAGTGATACTGATACTGCAGCTAGCATTCTCTGGAACTCCACTGCTATCTGCTAGGGTAGGAACTGGGCTGCAGGAAGCAATAAAATGGTTTCTTCAAACCACCTCAGGGTGTGCTGGGCTTGCCTGCCAGTTTTTCAGCTTTTGGCTTGGATTTATTTGCCTTTTGCCAGTTGAAGTGCCACCTCCCACTCCCTGGACTTGAAATCTCAGGTTTTTGCAGAACCCCGTTTACGTAGCAGCTCCACCCCAATCCTAACACTGTCCACTGCAGATGGGAATTCTGGGATGCCTGGTGAGCGCTGCTTGTAGTTTGAGGTCACATGTACCCATGAGCTCCACCTGGAGGGCTGGCATCAGAGCTTATGCCATGCTGGTGATTTTTCAAGCCAAGGTTCAGCTGGCTAGCCTGGTTCTTTAAAGAGCCAGGTGGGAATGAGCAGATCCTATATGTGAAGAGCTGCAAAGGAAGAGAAGCTGAAAACGGATGGGTTCTTGTTGTTTTCAGGAGCCAAGAGCACAGGAATATTTTAGGATATCTCTCTAGGAATGTGTTATCTTTTCCAAGATGTGAAAACATTAGTTGATACTGTTCTAGGGGGAAAAAAAAGAATATAGTGAATTTCAGTCTGTTCCTCTTCCTTTGCCAAATGGCTTTAAATGTTTGGGTGCTCGATTCCAGCCAATTTAGCTCCAATTTAGCTCCAAATCAGCATCCTTTCCTTTTTACATATCTTGTGTTACTAAATTTCACTTCTAAGGAAATTAATAAAACACTTTTTTCCCCAACAGAAGATTCTGAATTGACCATAGCTTGTGAAGCCTACCCTATTCTTTTTACCCACCCCCCTTTCTTTAAAAAAAAAGTTGATATAAAACTTGCATTTTCTATGCAGTTTGGGGCACAATTCGGGAATCGGTGAAGTATTCAAGCATCTAAATAGGATTCTTAGGGTCCTTAATACTCACAAATTAATCAAATCATTTATTTCAAAATCCAGGGCGGGGGTGGGTGGGGGGTGGAGATAAATTTAGCAGGAGGATTTGAGAATAATAGTCTCAACTAAGAATGAGGAAACCATCACTCACGTGTTTAAATGGTGAAATAAATTGAAGCCAAAGTGATATTTTTGTTGTTCCTTCTCTTTGAAGAAACAAAACAAATGATGCTACTACTAACTGCCTTTTGTTTCTCTCTGTGTGGATCTGATTCAATAATAGTGGAAGACTTTATGTTCTTTATCTCAGTAGGTGTACAGATTGATTAACAAACAAGGAGAAGGGGCAGATGAAATCCTGCTGCAGTTAACAGATGAATAGAGTACAGCAGTCTAGATTTCCTACTGTTTCATTTCTTGTGTGGTATTAATATCTATAGCAAGAAACATTTTAAGAGAGCCTAAGAATAGCTCTGAATAATCTGGTTGAATAATAGCTTTCATTTCAAGAAGCCTTTTATCTTGGACAATGCAATTTTCATTCCATAAAGTGCATCAAATACACCATTGCCAGTTGTTATTTAAACTCTTTGTGCCTTGTTTCAGGTTTCAGTTTTGACAAACTGTTGTGGAAATTTTAGATACACAAGTAACTACAGCCAAATCACCTGAACCCAGGAGATTTGTGAAATGTGTCCTATTTACAGGACCAAAGTAATTGCAATATTATTATTTGGCATTCTCTGTCTATTCCTTTAAATGCTTAGTTATGCTGCAGATAAATTGTTTTGAAGGATAAATAAACTCTCTCTCTGTGTGTATGTGTGTGTTTGTGTGTGTGTGTGTGTGAGAGAGAGAGAGAGAGAGAGAGAGAGATGCTTGAATTGTCCTCGAAGCTTGTCAAGATTAATTTAGTTTACAAGCCAATTTATGATTTTTAGCTATTTGAATTCTAGATAGTGTTTTTTTAAATTTCAAGTCATAAAAAGTAGTAATTTTGCATCACTTTGGGACTAAATGATAATAAGAATAGAATAATGATAATGATAATAAGAATAGAATAATGAAAATTGGGACGATGAGGCTGGGATGATGACTTGTGTGCTTTGAACCTTGGGAAATCAATTGAGGAGACTAGGAAGCTATAGGATAACATTGTAAAATTAATGTATTGCCTAGGAAACTGAAAAAAATGAAATGAAATGATCAGACTCACATCTAGTTACTAATCTTTGAGTACTTCAGATAATTGTGATAGTGGGAAAAGAGGTATGGAGTATGCTACGTTGTTCCTTGGCCCAGATCCTTCTTCCATGTAATGCCATAATAACACATTAATTAGTAGCAACATTCTCAACTTCCTTTCACATAATGGCTGACACATTTGCACAGGCATTTGTTTCACAACAGCCCTAAGTAATGTTTTCATAATGTTAAAAAATCAGGTGATTGGGTGCAATGGAAAACATTAATGCCTCTTCTTAAATACTTACAATAGCTAGCATGAATATGCCAGGACTTGAGTCATTTTTTGAGTGTTTGTATTGTTTCATTTTGGGGGAGAAACATATTGTGAAACAAGAGTTTCTGATTCATGTATGTCACATCATTTGCTTTTGTAATGGTGGTATAAGCTAATCAAGTGTAATGAAATTCTATGAAAATTGATGGATTTAAAAGAGGATTAACAAGTCCTTGAAAAGTTAACTTCTTCTGGGTAATCTCTATCACTTCTTAATATTTGTGATATCATCTGAATTACTTTGCTTCAGAGACAGGATGTTAATAGGCTCACATTTTTCTGGCATTTTACATCTTATTGAGCAAATATCTTTACATAAGGGTTTTTTTTTTTAAAGTCCTTATTAGTAAACTAAATGAACACCAAGTCTGAGTAGAGCTGTATCCCCAAGGTTATTGTTAAAAAAGGAGAAAAAGAATACTTGGTTATAAATGGAACACAATTTCTCTTGAGTTATCACGGTGGAGTTACTCATTGGTGACATTTTGGTAGTAAACCTTTTGTGAGGTCCTTGGTTATTTTCTTGAAAATAGTAAGCCATTTCTAACAGTCTGGTATCCCAGTTTCAAAAATCAACTTGTGCTTCTTGACTAATTTATAATAATTAATACTCAACTTTATTCCACCATGAAGTACCAGGTAGTATAGGATTTAGAAGCTTGGTTTGAACATGGCTTGCTTACAGATTTAACAGATAATCAGAGTTGGAAGGGATCTTGTAGGTCATCTAGTCCAACCCCCCACCCAAGCGGGAGACCCTACACCATTTCTGACAAATGGCAGTCCAATCTCTTCTTGAAAGTCTCAAGTGATGGCACACCCACAACTTCCGAGGGCAAGCTGTTCCATTGGTTGATTGTTCTCACTGTCAGAAAGTTTCTCCTTATTTCCAGATTAAATCTCTCCTTGTTCAGTTTCCATCCATTATTCCTTGTCTGGCCTACAGGCACTTTAGAAAATAGCTTGACCCCTTCCTCTCTATGGCAGTGCCTCAAATATTGGAAGACCGCTATCATGTTTCCCCTGGTCCTTCTCTTTACTAGACTAGCCAAGCCCAGTTCCTGCAACTGTTCGTTGTTTGTTTTAGTCTCCAGTCCCCTAATCATCCTGGTTGCTCTTCTCTGTACTTTTCTAGAGCCTCAACATCTTTTTTATAATGTGGTGAACGAAACTGGATGCAGTACTCTAGGTGTGATTTTACTAAGGCTTTATAGAGTGGTATTAGTACTTCCCTTGATCTTGATTGTATCCCTCTGTTAATACAGTTTAGGATTGCATTAGCTTTTTTGGCTGCTGCTGCGTACTGCTGGCTCATATTTAGCTGGTTGTCCACTAAGACTCCAAGATCCCTCTCACAGTTACTGCTATTGAGCCTGGTTTCACCCAGTCTATATGTGTATTTTTGGTTTTTCTTGCCTAAGTGTAGGACTTTGCTTTTCTCTACATTGAATTTCATTTTGTTAGATATGGCCCAGTGTTCTAGTCTATCAAGATGCATTTGGATCTTGAGCCTATATTCTTGGGTGTTAGCTATTCCTGCCAGCTTATAGTATCATCTGCAAATTTGGTAAGTTCCCCTTCTATTCCCTCATCTAAGTCGTTAATGAAGATATTGAAGAGTGCTGGGCCTAAGATGGAACCTTGTGCCACCCCACTGCTTACTTCCCTCCGTGTAGACTTAGACCCATTAAGGACTATTTGTTGAGTATGGTTTGCCAGCTAGTTGCGAGTCCATCTAGTGGTGGTGCTATCTATTCCACTTTTTCTAGCTTACTAAGAAGTAGATTGTGGTCTACTTTATCGAATGCCTTGCTGAAATCTAACTATATTATGTTCACAGTATTTTGCTGGTCTACTAATTTAGTGACTGTGTTGAAGAATGAAATAAGATTGGTTTGGCATGATCTGTTTTTAACAAACCCATGCTGACTGCTCGTTATTACTTTACTTGTTTCTAGAGGTTGGCAGATCTGTTTTTTTTAATTATCTTTTCCAGTATCTTCCCGGGTGTTGATGTTAGGCTGATTGATCTATAGTTTCCTGGGTCTGTTTTTTTTTTCCTTTTTTGAAGATGGGAACCACATCAGCTCTTTTCCAGTCCTCTGGTAGTTCCCTGGTGCTCCAGGATTTTTTTAAAGATATGGTGCAGTGGTTCTGAGATGACCTCTGCCAGCTTCTTTAAAACTCTGGGATGTAGTCCATCAGGCCCCGGTGATTTGTTTTCATCAAGATCAGACAGGTGTTCTCTTACTATTTTTTTTGCTTATTTTAACTTTTATTTCTGGTCTATCTTTTTACAGTTGTGCTTTTGGTGGGTTGAGCTATAGTTTCTTTTTGCGTGAAGACAGATGCAAAGAATGGGTTAAGCAGTTCTGCTTTCTCTCTGTTGCCTGTTACTTCTTTGCCATCTTCTCTCTTTAATGGACTGACTGTTTCCTTGATTTTTTTCTTGTTATTTATATGTTGGAAGAAACTTTTTTTATTATCTTTGACTTTTGTTGCAAGTCTTTGTTCGTTCTGAGCCTTTGCTATCCTGACTTTGTCTTTGCAGATTCTGGCTATCTGCTGATATTCTGCCTTAGTTGCATGTCCTTCTTTCCATTTTTTGTACTTGTCCTTTTTTTCTTTCATCGATTTCAGTGGTGCTTTAATGTAATATGTTTATGAGCTTATCTCCTCTGTCATCACATCTGAGCTCTACCATTATGTGTTCTTTGTTCCAGTTCAAAATATCTTGTCATCCATTGTTAGGGATGCCATGACCAGATTAGTTTAAAGGATCACAGCCTAGATTTTGTTCATTGCTTGACTTTGACTTGATCAGAACTGTGTTGCCATTAAATACTTCGTTCCATTCATATACTTGAGATTCTTTTTTTCCAAAGCGAGGATATCCAGTGATGTCTGGCTATCCAGAGAGATCAATAACTGGCCTATTTATTTATTTAAAATATTTATATGGCTGCCCATCTTAAACAACTCTTGATGGCTCACCACAACAATAAAAATCAAAAACTGTAAAAACAACCATAAAACAATACAATGATCAAATAAAACCCAACCCCTGCATCTTAATCATCCCCTTAGGATGTCCTGCAGTAAGGTGCAAGTACCTCCATTCTATTCCATTCCTCCTCCTCCTCCTCCTCCTCTTCATCTCCCCTTCCCTCCCTAAAAAAATAGTTTTGATGTCATTCTGAAAGGCTAAAGGGGGGGGAGGTTTTCCATCAGGTAGAGGTGTGTGTGTGTGTGTGTATGAGTGAATGAACTAATCCATTGAAAGCTTCATATTTTTAGCTTTGGGAAATACTGTGTGTCACAAAAGAATAGCTTAATTATACTGTGCAAACAGTACATCATAATTACAGCATTGTAATTATTTTTATCAGACAAACCTAAGGCAAAAGGCTATCTCAGCTGGTGTCTTGTAGGCAGATAAAATCTGATGCTTGTAACTATTTCTGAGCTTTGTTTTAATAACATGGCTTGATAAAGTATAATTCTAATATTGAAGATAAAATCATTTTAATTGTGTATCTTATCTGAACTACAGAAAAAGATGCTGTTTTCTTGGTAATAGACTTCCCTTATTTAACTATGAAGGAAAGACGTGTTTGTTTTGGTAAAATGAAATAGATTAGTTTAACTCTAGATATTCCACAATGGTTAACAAATTTATTTATTAAATTTCTATGCCGTCCATCTCCCCTACAAAATGACTCTGGGCAGCTTTAATTATTTAATAAATAACAAATAAAATTAGGAATTCAAAATTATTATATTCTTATTGGTCTGCCTGGTGTGTATCACAAAGATATTTGCATTGTTTTCCTGCTTGTCATGCCTAGCACAGAATAACTGGTACTGACAATTCTAAGGAATGAATTTTCACTTTCAGCATAAAGATATCAATTGGGAAGAAGGTGCTTTCCTAAAGGACATATTCATAGGGACTCTCTGGTATTCACCCAGAAAATGTTACACTCTGTCTGTCTGTCTGCCTGCCTCTCATCTTTTCCTTGAACATTCCTACATAAGCAATGGGATTCTAGGTGTGCAGCACAGAGTCTTTTAGGATATTTTGTCATATCCAAGTCAGATGAAAAAAATCTGGAATCAGTGCAAGCTGAAAAGTTCTGCATGAATGAAATCCATCATCCAGATAGGCGTGTAGGATGATGACTTTTTGTATCAAGTACTGAAAAGCTTATCATATCCTTTGTTTTATTTGCTTTATTGTTGCCTTTGTTCTGTGCATATTCACTCATTGTCAGATCCCTGGTGCTCCCTTCTCATTCTTCATTGCCCACATTCTAAGAGGTCGGCAGTGGCAAGCAGAAAATATCATTATATGCCTAGAGGGTACAAATCAAGGGTTTTTAAGGCAGTGTCTTAAGTGAAATCTAATGCATTTTCATAAAACATGCAATCAAATGTGGAATCCTGACCAAAGTTCTTTCTTAGGCACATTTCTGTGGGAAAGGTAAAAATATCTTTGGGGAGCATGAAAAAGTCATTATGCTTAAAGTGAGAGTGCTTCTCGCCATGGCAATTCCTGCCCTTACCAGTGCTCTTATTGTACAGAACTTATTCAGTATTAATTGGACTAGTTGCCAATTACACAACCTTGAATCCAGTACTTCAAAGTGCAAGTACTGGCCTAAAAAGCTCTTCTAACTTGAAATATTAGTTGCATTCCCACGGCTTAAGTTAAGCGTCAAAAGGCCCCATTTCTGGTTGATAGCACTAGAGACTGGCACAGTTCCATTCATGAAATTTCCTCCAGAAACCAAATGTTGAATAAAATTACCTCCACCCCCCCCTTTTTTTTTTTTGCTTTTTCATAGGCTTTGAAGATCCATTTATTTCAAATTGTTTTACATTAAAAAAAAATCATTTTGCATTATTAATGGCAATTTTATTGCTCGTGCAATTTGTAAATGGTTTGATTAATTTTATGGATTGCTTGGTGGAGCACTAAAATATTTCTATTATCTTAAATTATGGTGCTTTATGGCATTTTATATTTATATTTTATGCAAGTCACCTTGGGACTTTTTGCTTTCTTGAAATATGGATTAAAATACCTGTCTTGCTTTTTTAAAGCCACTGTGCAGAATGGAGAAACATACAAAAGTGCACCATATATCTATTCAAGGGAATAGGAGGGAAGGGGATATTATCTCCAAATTTTTGAAATAACAACATTCTGTAACACATATAATACATTGTGATGGCTATAGAAGAGGAGGAAAGTAATACATTGTGATGCCAAAGAATACCTTGTGATGCCAAAGAAATCTGCCCATTTTATTGTAGAAATTTATTCTAGTTGTATTTTAAATTAGCAATAGTTGGTTTATTTAATGTGTAGAAATAGGTTAGCATTGTGAGAATCTCTTGATGTGATGATGGGTAGAAGAGATTGCCAGCAATTGGTAATGATCCAAGAACAAGGCACATGTTTATCATTTAGAAACATAAAATAGTTTGGTCTTGGAAGTTCAGAGAGCTAGTAACACTCTTCCAATCCATATTGAATAGAACTTGCACTGTTTGAAAAATGATTGCCAATTTCTGTTGAAGTGTTATTGAAACTGTGTTACCTACATGTATTGGTGGAATAAATGAATAAACTACATTTCATTGCACATGTTCTATCTATCTATCTATCTATCTATCTATCTATCTATCTATCTATCTATCTATCTATCTACACATACATACACACACACACACACACATGAAAATCAGAATAATAGTGTTGCAGTGGAATTAAGGAAACTCTTATTCAAACATGTAAACACTTGTAAAGATAGCGAGACAAGCCCTGGGTCAGATAATACACAGGATGATTTTGAAGATGGGAGGGAATACTATGCCTCCCTAAGCAAATTATGTTTAATGTGATTCACAGGTGCATTTGTGTTAACTGGTGAGTGATACTTTTGAACGATCACTGAGAATAGAATACAGAATAACAAGAGTTGGAAGGGACCTTGGAGGTCTTCTAATCCAACCCACTGATTAGGCAGGTAACCCTACACCACTTCAGACAAATGTTTATCCAATCTCTTTTTAAAAACTTCAAGTGTTGGAGCATCCATAGCTTCTGGAGACAAGTTGTTCCACTGATTAATTGTCCACCCATTGCTTCTTATCCCACTTTCAGGTATTTTGGAGAATAGCTTGACTCCCTCTTCTTTGTGGCAGCCCCTGAGATATTGGAAGACTGCTATCATGTCACCCCAGTCCTTCTTTTCATCAGACTAGACATACCCAGTTCCAGTAACTGTTCTGCATATGTTTAGCCTCCAGTCCCCTAATCATCTTTGTTGCTCTTATCTGCACTCTTTCTAGAGTCTCAACATCCTTTTTACATCGTGGTGTCCAGAACTGGATGCAGTATTCCAAGTGTGGCCTTACCAAGGCATTATAAAATGTGTTAAGTCCTGAGCATGGGCGCAAGGAACGGAGACGAGACATCGAATGGTGACTTCAACTCTTTATTGTAAAATAAGAACAGAGCAAATACTTGGGCAGCAGCAGCTCTTTTATAGAGCTGGCTGCTGTCAAAACAACCAATAATTTGAGTTTACCGCTTTCACAAGCGTCCAATCAGAGGGGTCCATTAACAGCCAATCAGACTGGCCAAAAACAATCAATCACGACTCGCTATTTGTGGGCCAATGAGAAGTGCAGGATTACAAGCCTGCTGTAAAGTAAAGCTGTTTAGGGTTATATCGCTGCGTTGGCTTAGTCCATAACAAAATGGTTTTAACACTTCATGTGATTTTAGGGTTGCTGACCCTACCTAAACCATCCTGGAAAAATAGCTGTTCTTAAAAACCTCCAGGGTTGGAGCATCCACAACCTTTGGAAACAAGTTCCCCCGATTAACAGTTCTAACTATCAGAAAATTTATTCTAGTTTGGATCTTTCCTTGGTAAATTTCCATTTGTTATTCCTTGTCCTGCCCTCAAGTGCTTTGGAGAACAGGTTGAGCCCTCCCCTTCTCTGTAACAGCCTGTAACAGGTTGAGCCCTCCCCTTCTCTGTAATATTGGAATGCTGCCATCATATCACCACTAGTCCTTTTCATTAAACTAGACATGCCCAGTTTGTACAACCATTCATCATATATTTTAGCCTCCAGCCTCCTAATCATCTTTGTTGCCCGTCTCTGCACTGTTTCTAGAATCTCAGTATCTTTTTTTGTGTCATGGCTGGATGCAGTACTCCAAGTGTGGTCATACCAAAGCAGTATAAAGTAGTACTAACATTTCACCTGATCTTGATACTATCCCTCTGTTGTTGCAGCCTAGGTCTTTGTTAGCTTTTTGACACTAAATCATAATCCTGGCTCATATTTAAATGGTTGTCCCCTCAGAATCCTAGATCCCTCTTATAGTTACTGCTATTGAGCCAGATACTACCTATTATTTATTGTGCATTTGGTGTTTCTTGCTGAAGTATAAAACCTTACCTTTCTCACCACTGGATTGACTTTTGTTAGATAGAGCTCATTGTTCCGGTCTGTCAAGATCCTCCTGGTTCTTGAGGCTGTCTTCTAATGTGTTGACTATTCCCCTCAGCTTGGTGTTGTCTGTAACTTTGATGATCTCTCATTCTCTCCCCTCATCTCAATCATTTATGAAGATGACAAAGAGATTTAATAAAGGATTAGGCTTTCAGTAAAAATTGAAATAATTCAGGTCCTTGTAGGAATGGTTTTGATTTACACTGGTGATAGGTATTATTTATTTACTCTGAACTCATCATTGATAAACTGCAGTCTAGTGGTATTGTTATATTGGATCACGGTCTCTGCATAGTAGACATTACACGTTGCCATTTCAAGCTAGGTTTTTTAGTTGATCCTTTGATAAAGTTGATCCTTTGATAAAGATTGGTGCTATTTTATAAAGCACTGGTAGATGGGCTCGTGCTGTTTAGTATTTGGATGGGGAATTGTTAAAATATATCAATGCCGGAAGCTAGATTTTGAAGTCTAAAAATGATTCTGAAAGAAAAGAAGGCAATGGCAAAACATTTCTGCACTGCTTCCATGAGAACTATATGAGTGGATTCATGAAATCATCAGGACTCAAGCCCAATTCAAGGGAAATTTCACTTTATTAATTTAAATCGTAACAAGTTTCTCTGTATCATAAATACAAATTTATATTTTAGTACCCCTTCCAAAAAGGAGTTAGATTAGTTTGTCCAAGTAAAACACCTGTTAAATGTTGATTCAATTTAATTGAATTTAAACTTAATTTCATACACAATGAACACCTCAATTATAGTCAACATGAAGGATTTGCTGGTAGAAAAGAAAGAAAGAAGGAAGGAAGGAATTTGAAGTAGCAAAGAAATGGGATCTTCAAAGATGAGATGGAAAAAAAGATCACCAAATTCTTACTGTGAACGTTAAAATGAAATAAAGGCACTTGTGATCTCTTCAGTTTGAGTTATAAATGAGCAGGTTTTATTTTATCACAGTATTTTTTTTCGAGTATCTTGTTTGGTCATGGCATGATTAAAATAGAGAATGCAGAGATTAAAGCTCTCTTGTGAATAATCCACTAAGCTTTTGGTCCCAGCTGTCCTCTTTAAAGTGTCATGGTCCAAAGATAGCCAAGATGCACCAGGTAAAATACTATCACATTTCTATAATCCATCTGTTTTGCTGACGCAATTCATGGAGACATTTCATAGCTACTTTGGACATGATATATAATCATTTAGCTTTAGAAAGCAGTTCAGGCAGGTTATGAAAAAAAACATGAATAGCTGAACTTACAGATATAAATGGGTATTTTTTTTTTTCTTCAGCAGACCCAGGTAACGAGGAGAGAGTTATGTTTTTGCCATAGGCCATTAAATAGACTTTCAACTGACTCTTGATATCAGCATGACTTTTGGTCTTGAACATTCATTTTGCACTTGATGTATCTTTCAAATTATTTATTGCATTTAGAATCCATTTTATGGAACTCAAAGTAATATATTCAATTCCCCCAAATATTTTATCCTCGAAAGAATCCTGTGAGATAAATTTGAGAGATGGTAACTGGTATAATAATAGCAAGTTTATTTCCTTCTTTCTTGAACTAGTTTTTTTCCAGCTGTCTTGGACAACAAATCTCACCATCCCTATAAGTACAAATATATTCCTTACGATGGGAGTTGTAGCCTTACATCTGGTTGGCATTAGGGCAGAATCACCAATATTTCATGGTAGTTTGTAACAAAGCATGGAAATAGCCAACCAATGGAATACATAGAATTGAACTGTACCATAAGTTCAGATGAATATGATCAAGTACCATTGTCTACTCTATAGACCATGCAGTCTATTATTAAATACTAGATAACCCATGTTCATCATTTCAGAGATACAGTGATACCTTCATTAATTGGTTTCCAGGAGGTGCAATGAATACTAAAAATGATGAATACTAAACATATATTTCCCAAAAGAAATGATGTAGTGACAAGTTCTAGCTTGTATGTTGAATACCATGACAATTTTTGTGTCAAAATGCACCAAGTACCAAATTTGATGAGTTTCAAAGCAGTTGAATACCAAGGTACCACTGTGTTTCCTTATCAAATTTCATTGATGCCTTCAACAATGACAGGGTTTCTGAAGTACTGCCTTCCTTGGGAAAAAATTAAAAATTCAGAGAGAGATGCAGAGATGTATCTGCCTTAAAAGTAGTCAATGTTGAACTTCCTAGCACAATCAAACACCAGTAGTTGATCACAGGAAATATTTTGTGCTATTCTGTATTACTGTATATCATAATTTTTATATCATAAAATATTTAATGGAATTTGCCAAATTTCAATTCCATGGGAGACATGGGACCCAGATTCTGGATACGTTCTGTAAATTAGCCCATTTTTGGTACCTTGGTTCCAAAATTGTTGCCCGATGATGCACTATTTCATTCAGTTAAAGGTTACACACCAACAGGAGAGTTTAGTAGTATATAGATCAAGTAAAGCATCTCTGCTGCTGCAGAAAAACATAGGATTCTGTCCTTTAAATTCCTCCCTTAAATTGAGCAAAAGACATTTTATACAAACTGGAGACATTAAAGAGTTTGTTGGCAGGAAGAAGCATTTAATACTTTAGTACTGTAGAAGCATTTAATACTTTCGTACCAATAAAAAAAAACAAAGAAAGAGAAACAAGTGGTGTTTGACTCATTGAATAGTAAAACAGTGGATCCATGTGGGAAAAGGTCAGAGTCTTTATAAATAAACAAAGGCGGCATCAGAGTCCAACACAAGGTTGTGGGAGAATGAAGAGCCAACCATTGAATATAATACAGGAAGCAGGGCAACAGCTAATGATGACAGATTTACCCAAGAGGAACATTCCCTCGTGGTTATAGATCTGACAGCACAGCGGACTGATGTCTGTGTACAGCCATCAGTAAGTCATAATAATGCAATGACTAAAACAATGCAATGTGATATCCACAAAATATTGAAGGACATGATTGAAGAGCCACTAGGGAAAATTGATCAAGTAGCCTAGTGTATATAGCCAGAAAGCTCAGATTCTGCTGACACTAGATCGATAACAAGGTGATGGAGACCTACTGTTAGATGGACTGAGAATGGGTTGGATTACTATACCCAAGTGTATTCCTTAATGATTCTGTTTCAGCTTGAAAGTATTGATTGGAGTGCCACAGGGTTCCATTCTAGGTCCTGTGCCATTCAACATTTTTATTAATAACTTAGGCAAGAGAATTGAGGGGACGTTTATAAAATCTGCAGATGATATTAAATGAACAGGAGAGAAGTTTCAAAAAGATATATTCAGGCTTAAGCAGTGGGCCGAAAGGAATAGTAGTTAACAGGGAGAATTGTAAAATTCTGTACAGGTAGTCCCTCACTTACAACAAACAGTTCATTTAGTGACCATTTAAAGTTACAGTGATACTGAAAAAAGTGACTTGGGACTGTTTTTCCACACTTAATGATTGTTGCAGTATCCCCATGGTTGTATGATCAAAATTCAGACACTCAGGAACAGATTCATATTTATGACTGTTGCAGTGTCCCAGGGTCATGTGATGACTTTTGGTGACCTTCTGACCAGCAAAGTCAATGGGGAAGCCAGATTCACTTAACAACCATGTTGCTAACTTTAACAACAGCAGTGATTCACTTAACAACTGTGGCAAGACAGGTTGTAAAATGAGGCAAAATTCATTTACCAAATGTTTCTCTTAGCAACAGAAATTTTAGCCTCACTTGTGTTCATAAGTCGAGGGCTAACTATATCTGGGTAAGAGAATATAAGGCATAAATATAGGGTGAGGGAGTCCTAACTTGGCAATAGCACTCTGTGAAAAAGATGTAGGTGTCTTTGTCAACCAAAAGTTAAACTGAGCCAGCAGTTTGATGCTGCTGCTGAAAAGGCAAATGCTGCACTAATAGGTGCAGAGAATCAAATGATGTGAAGCCATGGTTTCACTTTATTCTGGCTTAGTCAGACTCAAGTTGGAGTTCTGTGTCCAATTCTACAGAATACAAGTCAGAGCAAGTTCAGAGGTGAAGGATCTGGAAATTGAGACCTGTAGAGAATGGTAAAAAGATTTGGGTTTTCCGAAAAGATGACTGAGGAGAATTCTGATGGCAATCTTTGAAGATATGAAGGTTTGTCACACAAAAGGAGTGATCTTTTGATCAATTGTCTAGATCAGGAGGTCTTCAAACTTGGCAGCTTTAAGACTTGTGGACTTCAACTCCCAGAATTCCTCCTCCAGTCATGTTAGTTCAGGAATTCTGGGAGTTGAAGTCCACAAGTCTTAAACTTGCTAAGTTTGAAGACCCTTGGTCTAGAAGGCAGGTTAGAACTAAAGGAAAAGATGTTCAGGCTATATATTAGGAGGGACTGCCTGAGTTATATGAGCAATGAGATAACTGCCCAATGACATAATGAGATCTTTGCTAAATGTCTTCAAACAAAGGCTGGATAGTTATTTAGTGTAATGGTCCCCAACTTTTCTGGCTTTGCGAACTGGCAGTGGCGGTGGTGGGAGGAGGAGTGGGAGGGGGGATGGTGGCTTATTGCTTATGCATGCCCACACGCTTACCTGCCACTTGCATGGCCTGGTTCTGAATGGGTCATGGCCCAGGAGTTTGGGACCTCTGATCTAATGGAAATACTTAAGGATGTTGCACTGAACAGAGGATTAAGTCTCTGGTCACTTCCGATTATAAGTTTCTGTGATTCAACAGGTAGATTATCAGGAGAGGACTGAGTAGATCAAGTTAGAGAGTGAGACACTACAAGAGCTTTATGGCTTTATTACAGGGGAAAAATTCTACAGAGTGGAAGGCTGGGATCCCAAACCTTTCCAGACATTTTCAGAATCTTCTTATCCTAGACTACCCATCCTACTTGGGGGTAATGGAGTGGAAGTTCCTGTAGCTGCCACCTATCCTCTTAAGGGGTGCCTTCTCTACCCTCAGCCCTAATCTTTGAAAAAGATGGAGTTCTTACACCCTGTGATGCTTTTTTTATTGTTTAAAAACCTCAACACCTTGAAATTATTTCTGAAGTACTACTTCTTGGCCCCCTTGCGTAGTGAGTAGAGAATTTAAACCAGGGGTTCCCAACTTGGATGCGAGACAATATTCCAGGGGGTGGGAAAACTTGGGTTTAGAAGTTTCAAAATTATAGCGTATATGCATAATAATATGCAAATTATTTTCACATAATTATTTATTTTGTAAGGGGTGCAAGAATATACCAGGAGTGTTCTAGGGGTACGGAGTATAGAAAATATTGGGAACTCCTGATTTAGACTGTCTTCCACCCAACATGCCCACTCAGTCACCCCCATATGGGAAATAAATCAATCTTAAAGGAGAAAAACAAAATATCTTTAAAAGGGATTATAAGATGCTTAATATTTTTAACTTTAAATATTAAAATGCAAATAGTGTTGAAGAAAATACATTCTGAAGCTTTCTGGATCATGGTGTTCCATAGTTGACAAAAGGTTCTGAAAGATCCAAAAGAAAGCATACTTGTTAAGATATTTAGGTTTGGTAGCTGGAGCAGTGGGGTAGTGCAGTGAGCCAGAACACATAGTTATGGTTGATTGGTTGGAGAGTGCTTGCAGCCTGCCCTGTGATTGGTTGCTGTGGGTGTGGAGGGGGACTTTCCCTTTTCCCTCTGCCTTTTTCTCATGTGGGCCATGTGTGCTCTGTGATTTACCTCATGATTGTCCTTTTTAAGGATTATAATAACAGTTTCATTATCTGAGAAGAACACAGATCAATGTAAATAATATTTATTATTGTTTACTATTTTACAAGTGGAATAGTAACCCTTCTAAACCATAGTTTGAAGCAGTGCTGCGTTTCAAAAATTTTTACCACTGGTTCAGTGGGTGTGGCTTGGTGGACGTGCTTTGTCTGCACACCTACACTTTGCATGTCTGCGCATGCCAAACACGCACTTTGCATAGGCGCAGAGGCTTTCTGACTCACCTCCTGCAATCCTGCACTCTCCCTGTCGCTTCAGCAGCTACTGCATGGCAGTCTGCTGTGCTGCACGAAGCAGCTGTGCTTCAAAAGCAGGGAATAAAGGCACAGGTGGGATTCTACAAGTTCTGTCTGGCTCTAAAGAACCGGTAGCTCTGAAGAGCAGCAGACACAGAACCGGTTCTGTGTCTGCTGCTGTTTTGGCCCGCCCACCCAACTGGGCTCTTACCTGACCTTTATTTCCTGTTTTTTCAACTGCAGCTGCTTTGCGCGGCACAACTATGGTTGAAAAAGCAGGCAAAAAAGGCTTTTCCAACTGCTGCGAACTTGCACGCAGCGCTGCTCAGCTGTCCAGGCAGCTCAGCAGGTTGTAAATTGCACTTGTGCGACTTGCAGGACTCTCACAACTCTCACGCATGCATGCATGACGCAGAGCAACATAACCAATAGTTATACCAGTCGGATCCCATCCCTGAATAGAGATTAGTATGAAAGCCCAGGCAGGCAGGTGAGCCCAATAGCAGAGCATTGGAGAGAACTGGTTCAGTCTCCACTGCTCATCGGCGGTACCGATTCAGCAGAACAGGGCTGAACCGTTAGAATACCACCACTGGTTTGAAGGTCCCTCCCCACAAAGATTTATAGCTAATTATAAAGTCCACAATGCTAACAAAATCATATTGGTGTTGCATGATCTTCGAAAAGCAGAAATAGTAGCATAAACCTTAAGTAAATGCATGAAACATTTACTGAGATTACATCATGCATGAACAACTAGATCCAGATGTGAAGAATTCAATTAGGCACTTCATTGCTTGTGCATATTACATAGAAATCTTCCCAGACTGGTAGCCTGCACCTGGGTCAGACTAGACAACATTCAGTGGCATTCAAGGGAAGGTCAGACGTTGCCCCTTTACACCTACTATTGACTCCAAACTAATTCCCTGCTTGACTCTTCCATCTGGGTCTGCTGGTCACTCTCTGTTTCATAGTTGACTCTTATTTGGCATGTTATACTGCATTGTCCTAAAAATGTCCTATTCTAAATGAATAGCATTATTCCACTGCTAAAATTAGGGAAGGAGTTTTAGAGAATTTGTACAGAGATGAACGTGAAAATCAAAACAAAACACAACTGATGGTATTTCACAGAGCATTTTCCAGTTAACTGGCAATAATGATTGCAGAGATTAAGGACTTAATGCTCAGTTAAGACTAGAGATGGTCCCAGCAATGACTTAGTTCCTCCTGAGTTAATTAAGAACAATTCAGTTTGATGGGCTTATTTTGGGTTAGGACTTAACTGTACATTTGTAAATAAATATGGTTATATTCCTAGAGATGGGAAATTGAGGTTACAGTGGCTAAAAAAAAAGAAGCCTGACCCACTAAATTAAGAACCCAACAGCTTGCTTAATACTATTGACAAATTGTATGCCAGACACATATATTGGAAAGTGAGGTTTGGTTAGAGCAGGACAGCTTCCTGGCAGAAAAGCAGGCTTTCTTCTGGGAAAGTCGTTCTTCTATTGACCAATGTCTAGTGCTTCAGCTTTAATAGATAAATATTGTAGTTTTTTCACTTCCTCTCTGGAAGCCTTTATTGATTTTAAGTCAGCATTTGATTCTATTAATCAAACTAAGCGTATATCCCAAAGGTGTTTTTTTCAAAAGGCAACTAAACTTTGTTTTTCCTTGAAGTGAAGGATGAGAAGAGAAAGACCTTCAAGGAAAAGTCCAGTTACTTTTGAAAAAGTGCCTTTGGGACAACTGTGACCTGGATGACTGAAAATCTCCATAGACAAATTGTATATATTTTTGCAAAGTTTGTGTCTCTTTTGCCAACCTCTAGCACCATGTTGGCGAACTTATGGCACGCGTGCCAGAAGTGACACATTGAGCCACTTCTGCCGGCTCACGAGAGCTCGCCCGGAAGGGCCCCACTGTGCATGCTTGCGTGCCGCTAACCCCCAACAGCTGATTCTTGGGTAGCTAGTGCGCATGAGGGAAGGCGGGGGCTGCAGGAGACATGCGCGCATGCGCAGAGATGCATGACGCATGGGGGATCGCATGCATGTGCAGATGGATGGCTTGCAGTGGGATCGGGCCCACATGCGCAGAGATGCACAGCGGGGGATCGTGCACGTATGTGTAGGCATGTGGCGGGGAGGTCATGCCTGTATGCGCAGATGCATGGCATGCAGTGGGGGTGATCACGTGTGCAGGCACAATGGGTGTGGGAGGACCATCACATATTGCCTTCTGAGTGCTGGCCTGCGAGGGCAGGAGAGTGCGCGCAATTATTGGCATGAGAGCCGAAAAAGGTTAGCCACTACTGCTCTAGCAGATAGGGATGATGAAAGTGGAGAGATGTGTGGGTGTGGGTGTGGGTGTGTGGGTGTGGGTGTGTATAAAATCCTTTCTTATCCAATAGGTGATATGTGTCTTTCTCAAATCTCTTGTCCTTTAACAGAGGCCTTGAAATGTAAGGATTCTGTGCAGGATCTTAGCTGTTCCTAGTGCTGTACTCTTTTTGAAAAGGGAGCTTGATGCTCTTGGAATCTGTTCACTTCCCAGCTGTTTTCAGCTATTAGCAACCATTGGATCCATTTGGCAACATCATGTGAGTTTCCTTCAATCCTAACAAAAGAAGTTTAAACTACAAATTTAAAAACATAAAACTTTTTTGAATAAACAGCAAAGACGATTAGAACTTTGATTCCAGCAACTTACAAATAGAGTAAGGTTCCAGATAAAATTGGAATCAGATTTTAGAATTAATTATAGTGAATTGGAATTTAATCATAAAGAAACTTTCCTGTGGTAAAATATTTTTGTTTTGAATTCTTTAAAAGAAGTAAGATTTTAAAAATTGGACACTAGGGGGAACAGAATATTACAACTAAAGAAGAACACTCAAAGTTACAAAATATTTTAACATATACTACAGAATATTTTTGAACAATAGACCCAGTAATTAATTTTAATAGTGTTTGCTTCTTTAGATAGACTATGTTTGAAAGATGTTATGGAAGAGGAATAAGTTCTACATGGCAAGACTGAGACTAATTTGAAAGTGGGTTTTATAATGATAGGCTACAAGAATGACATGGAAGAAGATGTTATCTTGTACATTTAAAAAAATCAGACTTAATAATCAAAAGGAATATATGGATAACAAGCCAACTTGATAGTTTTCCTATTTTGGATTTACAAAAGAGACTGTCAAGCATCAGGGAAATCAGGAGATCCAGGCCGTTCAAATGGGTTATAAAGATTTATTGCCGACTTAAGCTGTCTACAAGAATTTGAACAACTAACGGTCAAAGGAAATTGGTAGTAGATAAGGGTAGAAGAAATTCAAGATTTTAGATTTGATTTTAGATTATATTAGTTGTATTGGCATAATTCTCATCCTTAATAAAATTATTATAAAATAATTTTAAAACTCTGCCCTTTAAATTAAGTCTGCATCAAAGAACAAGAAATCTGTTTAGGACCTATTCAATACAATAAAAGCTTTTTACTCATTGAATGCTATGTTTTCTGGAAGATTTCCCCCCCTGACTTAATACACCCTTCCTCTGTGATTAAATCAGCAAATCTGTTTCTTTCACTGCGTTTTGTAATTATACATTTACTAACTCTCTGGCCTTTTCTTTGCATTATACTAGTTCAAAACTGTGCAAATTATTTTGGCTCAAGAAGTAAAATATCTTACAAGCATTTCCCTGATAGTAAAAATAAAATAACAAATATTTTTTTCCTAATTAGACGACATCCTAGTTGTATGAGATCCTAATTATACTGCCACAGGTAGCACCTCCCCGCATAGACAAAGAAAGAAAGCAACAAAAAAAGAAAGAATGTGGAAAATAAGACAGATCACATTCAGATATTTTCAAAATCAGGTCACTGTCCCGGGAAATGCTTTTAAAAAACTGTTCCTATCTCCAATCCTGTGTAGGCTTACTTATTCATTTAAGCTGAAAGTCTTTCTCTTGTAATTAATTATGTGGTATGCAATGAGGTCTGTTTGGTTTTGGTTTGATCAACGAGGTAGAATTCAGTAATTCTGTAAACAGGCTCAAACCTAGCATGAAATTTATGTGTGATTTCTATAAATCATTCTTAACAAATACAATACTGTGCTTCTATTGCTATACAGCATCTTTAATATGTTTTCATTTCTATCTAAGCTCAGCAGCAGGGACATCTAAGATTTTACCTTGAATCCATAAAGCAATAACATTTTAATAAATTTTAGTGACATCTACTGCTGGAACAAATCACAGAGCTATCTATTTCTTGGAAGAATAAACTCTGTTTCTCTTTATGTATATTTGCCAGTTATTCCAACAGAGTATCCCTTCTGGTAGAATGACAGCTGTCTAATACATTTAAATCCAGATCATCTGTATATGTTGTGTGGCCTCCAATAGCAGATTCATCAGGGAATTTAATGGTGCGTTCTTATTTGGGTTTCAGCTACGTTATTTTGAGATAAAGACAGGGAGAATTGAAGCAAAACCTGGGAATTTTTCCAAACATAAGAAACAGGATGCTTATTACAAAGCTGCAATAAATAATTTGTAATAAAGCGTGTGCAAGGTTTATATAATGTGACTTGAGGAATACAGTTTTACTATTCCAGAACTTTAGAAAAATGAATGTTTTCATTAAAAACAATATTCCCTTCTTACTTCTATGATTGGTTAATGTCTTCCTCAGTCTTAGATCCTCTACCATAGAGCTCAGAGTTTGAGGGCACTGTGCAGAATCTTAGCTGGTCCTAGCACTGGATCTTCTAGACCAGGGGTCCCCAAATTATCGGCTGTGCCCCACTACTGAGCCGTGGCCTATTGGTCACCGGGTCGTGTAAGTGGCTGGCCAGTGCATATACATGTGTGCACATGCATGCATCCCAACTCACACTAGCATTGCCGTGCTAGCTTCTGTGCAGGCATGAGGTGCACTTGCAGCCCTGTTTGCATCATGTGTGCGCTCATGGCCTTGTTTGTGTCTTGTGCACTCTGGTGGCCCTGTTTGTGCATGCTCACAGCCCCATTTGTGAGTGTGCTTATGTGCATAAAGGCGCCTGACCCTCCCCCCTCTCTAGATCACCAACCCAGAAAGATTGAGGAACTCTGTTCCAGACAGAGAACCCTGACTTTGTTTCTGGGCTCTGTTGGAACCACTCTCCCAACTTAGGAGCCATAGCCTCAAATGCTCCACTGGGACCATATTGGCTTTGATTTTCCATATCTTCTTTAGTTCCTCCTTCAGGCCCTGGTATTTCTCCAGTTTCCCATTCTCCTCCCTGATATTGCTGTCATTTGGCACCTCTGTATTTATCACCACCACTGTCTTCTGGTCCTTCTCTACTATCATGATGTGTGGTTGATTGACTGGTACCTGCCTGTCCATCTATATCTGGAAGTTCCCCAGACCTTAAATATATCTTTGCGGGTGAGAACTGTAATGATGTAAAGACTGTTTCCCCACACACATATACACACCAAGTACATAGTGCTTGCGATTGATAGTGTACTACTGCAGCAAACCATCGGCCTTTTTTTTTAAAAAAAATAATAACTAGTTTCTCTCCCACGTTTTCCTATTGTTTTTAGTATGCATGCATCAGTGCTTCCTTTGATTCTAATAAGTTTAATCAATAAAGCAGACAACCAGACTTTTTCCCTGATTAATGAGTGAAGTTGAAAGCAAATCCCAAGGAGAACTTGAGAAGTCCACAAATAAATTGAGAAACAATAAGATTGGGAAAGGTCATGCTTTGTCTTGTTCACCAGTGATCTCAGTACTCATCCGAGGGAACTAATGGACTAATTCTGCACAAGCTTTTGTAATCCACTGGATTAGCAGAACTAGGAACTACTATCTGCAGGCTGGGCTATCTCTGAATATTTATTTTGGTCCAAGTTTGGCAGTCTTCATTACAATAATTATCTGGCACAAACCAAATCATATTTGTTTGAGATCTTTCTGCTCATTTCCTCCTTCAGCAGCTTGGTCAGTTTTCCTCTGATCAAGTTCTGTCTCCACAGAAATATGTCTTGTGCCCCAGGGGGAAAAAAGAAACCTTTTCAGGAATGAGCAATGCCTGGGTTCAAGTATTATCAAAGAAGGATTCAGTTTTATTTATTTTTTCCATCCATCCATCCATCCTGGACTCCGGTTGTTTTAAACAACTGTGGGATTGATGACACAGGAACTTGTCCCTCTTATCCATAATAAAGATACAGTCATGAGACTAAAAAGATACCATTCTTTTTGAGGGGAGGATATCAAATCCTGATGCTTAGAAAAAAGAAAGCATCTATTTCCTTCTCCTTCTTCTTCTTCTTCACTAATGCAGATCAGCTGTTCCAGAACAGAATGAGAAATGCAAAAACAGCCCATTGCTTTTTTTTTTTAGCCCTTAATTCAACAGTGTCCAATTGTAACTGTTCTGTATCTTACTTTGCATTCTTGAAATCCCCGCGCTTTGATTGGTCAAAGCGCGGGGCAATCTGATTGGTCAGGTGAGCTAAGAATCTCCCACGATTGGTCCATTCGAATCGTGGGAGATTCAAAGTGGTGCCATTGGCCGCGGCCGCTGCGGCTAGGGAATAAAAAGCCGGAAAACTTTCCGTTGCACCAGTTCGGTTTTCCTGTACTAAATAAAGAGCTTATGCACAAGTCACCGACTCCTGGCATCATTCTGACGGACACAACACTGGCGACGAGGATGGGATCCTGATCCTGAACTGAAGCACGTGTCCAACGGAAGCCAGACGAAACTCCAAGATGGCAAACATCGCGCCACCCGCACTCTTCAACCCCGCTAGCGAGGACTGGGAATCGTACTTGGACAGATTCCGCATGTTCCTCGAATGCAGCGACCTGAAGGATGCCACTGGCCCGAAGAAGTGAGCCGTTTTCCTAACCCACTGCGGGCCCGCAGTGTTTAAGATGGCCAAAGCGCTAGCCAAACCCGCCGACGTGACCGCGATGGACTGGGATGACCTCGAGCCAATACTCCGGCGACACTACACTCCAGCTGTGCCCATCCTCATCCGACGACACGAGTTCTATCGGCGGGACCAACAGTCGGGTGAGAGCTTCGTCGCAGAACTACGGTGCCTAGGGGGGCTGTGCGAATTCGCCAACATGGACGAAGCCCTGCGAGACCGAATCGTGCTCGGCCTTTGGGACCCCGTCCTCCAAAGTCGGCTGATGGCCAAGGGCAACATCGCCCTCGCCGATACCATCACCGAAGCCACAGCAGCCGAAGCTACCCGACAATCCGCCGACCGCATGCACAGACCGAACGCCGGGGACTGCAGCGGGAACAACCACCCTGCAAGGTCGACTGAGGCCCAACCCGAGACGACCACCCACCAGGGCGACGTCCACTCTGCATCAGGCACTTCTGGCGAGGAGGAGAAAATCCACTGTCTCCAGGCAGGCTGCGACCCACGGAACCGGCAGGGTCGTAAGTCGAGGACCACCTGTGCCGGTTGCGGAGGCGATCACCCCAGGTCAGAATGCTGGTTCTTCGACTCAATCTGCTGGCATTGTGACAAGAAGGGGCACATCGCCCGCGTCTGCAGACTCAAAAAGAACCGCAGCCCTACACGATGGGAACAGAGTGAATGGAGACGAGAGAGCACACCACCCTGGACCAGAGATCGCCCCGCTGACAACCGATGAGACCGGAACGGACGATCCCAATGAGGCAGCGAGACCCGGCGAAGAGAGGAGACCCATCAGACGGTCACCATCGGCCACGCCACAACCAATGACGCCCGGAAGGTCTACGTGGAGGTAGGCATCGAAGGCAAGCCATGTAAAATGGAGGTGGACTCCAGGTCCTACCTCTCCATGGTAGCATGGCAAGAAATAAAACGCTTGGTGCCTACCATCCAGAGGAAAGGCCTAGACAACCAGAGACTAATCGTCTCTGGGAAACCCTCTGAGACCAGGGAAACCGCATCCCTGTAGTCGGAACCAGACAGTTCAAGGTAACCTACAAAGGGCACACTGAAAGACTTCCCTTAACCATCGTTGATCGTGACCGCCCAAGCCTACTGGGACCCCAATGGTTCGCACCGCTCGGCATCGCAGTCACGGGCATCAACCACATCGCCGACGAAGACTGGGAGCAACAACTAGCCCGGGATTTCCAAGAGGTGTTCAATGGAAACCTAAGCAAGTACCGAGGGCCCCCTATATCATTCAGCCTAGACCCAAACGTCCCCCCGAAACGCCTAAAACCAAGGCGGGTACCATTCATGCTTAAACCGAAGATTGACGAGCAAATTGACAAGCTCGTCAAGCAAGGGGTCCTACAACCAATAGACCACGCCCGGTGGGAGACCCCAATAGTCACCCCAATCAAGCCGGATGGGTCGGTGAGAATCTGTGGGGACTATAAGGCCACCCTAAATGGCGCCTTGCAGCAAAGCGCTTACCCCGTCCCAGTAGTGCAACACCTACTACACTCACTGGGAGGGGGCAAGGTTTTCGCTAAACTCGACCTCGCCCAGGCATACCAACAATTGCCAGTTGACGAGGAAACGGCAGAAGCGCAAACCATAGTCACCCACCGGGGAGCCTTTAAATGCAACTGACTCCAATTCGGAGTCAGCGTGGCGCCTGGAATATTCCAAAGCCTAATGGAAAGGTTGTTACAAGGCATCAAGGGGGTGGTACCCTACTTCGACGATGTCCTAGTGTCGGCAACCAACCAGGCCGAACTAGAGAGTCGCCTAAGGGAGTTGCTAACCAAGTTCAAAGAGACCGGGCTCAAAGTAAAGAGGGAAAAATGCCAATTATACACGGAGCAGGTTGAATTCCTAGGATATCTCCTAGACTGTCACGGCATTCACCCCACCAACAAAAAGATCAAAGCCATCAAAGAAGCCCCCACACCCAAGTCAAAGACAGAACTGCAGGCGTTTCTGGGGCTGCTTAACTTTTATAATGTCTTCCTGCCCCAAAAGGCGACAGCGGCGGAGCCTTTGCATAGGCTCTTGGACAAGGCGGTGACCTGGACTTGGGGGAAACGCGAGGAAGCCGCCTTCAAGAAAACAAAGGACCTACTCACTTTGGATGCCGTCCTCATCCAGTACAACGAGACCCTACCACTAGCCGTCACCTGCGACGCATCACCTTTTGGCGTCGGAGCTGTCCTCAGCCACACTCTTCCCGACGGAAAGGAAGCACCCATCGCGTTCTTTTCAAGGACCCTCAGCAAACCGGAGCGGAACTACAGCCAACTGGACAAAGAGGCGTTGGCTGTCGTTGCAGCAGTGAAGAGGTTCCATGAGTACCTCTACGGCCGGACCTTCACCATCGTCACCGACCACAAGCCGCTGCTGGGAATACTCGCCGGGAACAGGGCCACCCTGAACATTCTGTCTCCCAGAATGACAAGGTGGTCCGAATTCCTGGCCGCATACAACTACGGACTCACACACCGACCTGGTAAGACTATCTCCCACACGGATGCCTTAAGCTGCTCACCGCTACCCAAACCGGACTGACCCAGCACCCACAACGACCACCCTGAGCATAGAGACTTTACCCGACCTATCCATAACCACGTCAGACATTGCCCGAGAAACTAATAAAGACAAACGTCTGGCATGGGTCTTGCATTGGGTAGAGAAAGGGTGGCCGGAAAGAGAAAATGACAAGACTTTCAAAACATTCCGGAACCGACAAACGGAACTTTCATTGCTAAAAGGGTGTATACTATGGGGGGACAGGGTGGTCATCCCGGAAAAACTACAAGGGAAGGTACTGGAACTGTTACACGAGGGGCACCCAGGCATCGTCAGAATGAAAGCCCTGGCCAGAAGTTACGCTTGGTGGCCAGGGATGGACAAACAGATCGAGGCCTGGGTGGCAAGATGTCAACGATGCCAGGAAACCAGGCCAAGCCCACCCACAGCACCCATCCTAGAGTGGGAAACCCCCAGGGGACCTTGGTCTAGAATCCATATAGATTTTGCCGGGCCCACAAGAGGACACACTTTCCTAATAACGGTAGACGCTTACTCCAACTGGCTGGAGGTAAGCAACATGAGAACAACCACCACGGAGGCCGTGACAAAAGAACTCTGCAAACTTTTCGCAACTCACAGCCTCCCAGACATCCTCGTGTCCGACAACGGGCCCCAATTTACCTCGCTGGAATTCGAATAATTCCTAGCGGAACGGGGCATACGGCACGCACTGACAGCCCCAGTGCACCCGGCGGCGAACGGAAGGGCGGAACGGATGGTTCAATTCACGAAAAAAACCATCCAGAAAATAGACCACGGGGAGATCCAGGACAAAATAAATAAATTACTTTTCACACAGCACATAACCCCGAACACCACAACAAACAAGAGCCCGGCGGAACTACTAATGGGGAGGAAAATAAGGTCCCCACTCAATAGACTACACCCCATATACAACCCAGAGAAACCCCCAGACTCTACCAGCAAACACCGAACCTTCACACCAGGCGACGTGGTCTACGCGAAAAACCTAACCGGGGATCCAATGTGGGTGCCAGCAACAATAACACAAATAACAGGCCCACACTCGTACCGGCTGCAAACAACCGACGGACGAGCGTGGAAATGCCACATCGATCAGTTAAGATCGAGGATGGCCACACAAGATAGACAACCAAACGCAACCAGCCCCCTCAACGCAAACCAAGAGGGGAGGGAATACCCCGGAAACCAAAACACAGAAGAAGGTAACCAGCGATACTCACCTGCAAGCAACCAGCACGAACCCTCACCGACAAGGGAAAGCCAGGCCAGCTCAACCATCCCGGAAAGACCGAGAGGGAGCGGCAAAAACTGCAGCTCAACCAACCCAGGTAACCCAGGAGGGAGCTGCGAAGAGCAGCCCGGCAGGACAGACCAGGCGGTTCCCCCGATGGAAGCAGGAGGAACAGGTAACCGGCTGGGATCCAGCCAACGACTACCTGCGCAGGTCCAGTAGGCAAAGACGGAGCTCCGCCTACCTACGGGACTACGCGACGTAAGGACTGAACCAAGAGGGGAGGGGTGTTCTGTATCTTACTTTGCATTCTTGAAATCCCCGCACTTTGATTGGTCAAAGCGCGGGGCAATCTGATTGGTCAGGCGAGCCGCGCCGATTGGCTCACTAAGAATCTCCCGCGATTGGTCCATTCGAATCATGGGAGATTCAAAGTGGTGCCATTGGCCGCGGCCACCGCGGCTAGGGAATAAAAAGCCAGAAAACTTTCCGTTGCGCCAGTTCGGTTTTCCTGTACTAAATAAAGAGCTTATGCACAAGTCACCGACTCCTGGCATCATTCCGATGGACACAACAGTAACATCTTTAAGACTTTGTGGATTTAAATTCTCAGAATTCTCCAGTGAGCCTGTATTGATAGGTAAGTACTGGTCAATCAACCAGACGTGGCTGGCTGGGGAGTTCTGGAAATTGAAGTCTACAAATCTTATAGTTGCTAAGGTTGGATATCCCTGTTTTAGCCCCTCTATGGTTTTCCTCCATGCCTTTTCTTTTGTTTCTACTTTTCCATGCTCTGAAATTATCCAGGGCTGTTGACACCACTTCAGTTATTGTTTGAGTATATAAGTATCAGTCTTTTCTCTGACATATCAGCCATAAAATGGGTGGTAATATATTTATGAAGGAACTGTCTTAATTTAGGCTGAGACTATTTGGTTTGCAGACTGGGAGGGAGATGGGCAGTTAAGAAATAGGAAATATATATAAACAAACAAATGCAATAACATATATAGAGAATCCATATGTGCATGCACACACACACACACACACACACACACTTCAGAAATATATACAGGAGAGCAAGGTTTTGCTTGAAAGCTGGGAAGTTAGTCTGGAAGTTAGTCCAGATTCAAAATGAAACATAGGTTCGGGGTCATAAGTATAGACAAAAAATAGCCCCAAAGTCCAAGTCACCTAAAGAGGCTTGTCAGGATGCAAAGCAGGAATCAAGTTTGTCAGGATGCAAGCAGGAATCAAGCATGCAACTGACAGCTGCTGTAGTTGAGCCCATAGATGTTGCTCAATTGGAGCATTTACACTTTGGCTTCTTGAGAAACCAACCAAAGCAGTTCCCCTTGACTCTCCTATATTCCCAAGGTATCCTTAGGCTGAGGGCTTTGCTAGGGTAAGGGTCCTCATAGGCTGCCTGACTCCTCCCACAGTTGCTCTTGCTAATTGCTTGCTGAGACAATTCTCAGTCTGCTGGCTCTTGCCTGTCATAACAGGGCCATAACCAGAACCAGGCAACATTTGAATGGTTGTACATTGTGTGTTCACCTCTATACAGACAAAGTTAAATAAATGCAGCCATTTGTATCCACGTTTTAGAATTGCTATTTATTGTGTGCTTGTGGTTATTGTTTTTAACCCCTTTTTTAAAAAGTCTGGATATGAGCTTGCTCAGAGCCTTTGGGAAGTCTTGACACAGATGTCATAATAAACAAACAAACAAATTGAAAACAGATATTGCAAGAGATTTAGGAAAGCTCCTCCAGTGTGCCGCAGTTCCGATGCATTCACAACTTTTCTGCAGGCAGACTAATTGTCAGCCCTCCCAAGATGGACTGAACTAGGAAATTAAAATCAACAACCTAACTCTACTTTTATTATAAGGGTTGGAAACAGATTCTTCCAAATCTGGATGCATTTCCCCCCTCCTTCCCTTTATTTTCTTTATCTGAGACACTTAATTCAGGATTCAGGTCTGTCCTGGACTCAGATTTCTTTAATCTGACCGTTGTCTTCAGTGTAACTTTTCTTCCTGTTCTTCGGGGTCATTTCTTCTGGCTATTATGGTACAATTAGTCTTCAACTTATGACAGCTTGCTTAGTGACTGTTAGAGTTTACCATGGCACTGAAAAGGTGACTTATGACCATTTTTCGCACTTATGACCACTGGAGCATCTCACATGATTTACATTTGGACATTTGACAACTGACTCATGTTTATGACGATTGCAGTATTCCCCAGGGGTGGTGGTGACGTAATCCCCTTGTGCAAACTTCCGACAAGCAAAGTCAATGGGGAAACCAGATTCGCTTGTCAACCATGTGACTAATTTAACAACTGCAACAATTCATTTAACAAATGAGGCAAGGAAAGTCATAAAATGGGGCAAAACTCTCTTAGCCAATTTCTCATTTAGCGACATAAAATTCTGGCCTCAATTGTGGTCGTAAGTTGAGGACTATCTCTAGTTGTCAACTTAACAGCCACAATTGGGACCAGAATTTCCATTGCTGAGCAAAGCGTTAAGTGACTCATGCCTGATTTTATGATGTTTTTTTTTTTGCCATGGTTGTCAACTAAATCATTGCAGCTATTAAGTGAACCACTGCAATTGTTAAGTGATGTATATGGTTGTTAAATGAACCTGGCTTTCCCTGTTGACTTTGCTTGACTTGGCTGGAAGTATATGTCACATGACAGCCCCCCCAACCCCTCCCCAGGATGCTGCAATTGCCGTAGATATATGCCAGTTACCAAGCGCCTTAATTTTGATCATGCAATTATGGGGATGCTGCAACAGTTGTAAGTTTGAGGATTGATTGTAAGTCACTTTTTTCAGTGCCATTGTACACTAATTTTAAAAGTTCCCGTCCTTCAATATATGCTGAGCTATTTTTCCTAAGAGTTTTTATGTTTTAGCTTTTTTACTCTAAAAAAGTGGCAGAGATGGAAGGGGAGCAGATTAAGCAATAACAGTGAAAAAGAGGGTATTTTAGTAAATGACTTCAACTCCTTTGATTGTGGAGTATATTTAACATACAACACCTTTTTAAGGGAGGCAATCTGTCTTTTGTGAATCGTTCCATCACAGTTTACTCACATAGCACAGTTATAGATTTGAATGGCAGGTGCTGAAATCTTGTTGCATTTGTATATATAATAAATGTATAATTTTGGGAAATTTCTTTTAATATCATTGAACTGGGAAGTTTTATATTGACTTGAGAGATTCTGGGATATAATATGGAATGATATGTGTTTTTTCTTCTTTTTAATGGCTCAGCATTATGTGTTTTGTAATACCAGCTAGACAGTGAAATTTTCATTAGAGAAAGAAATCAAAGACTACTGATAACTCATTATCTGATTATCTGACCAATTCGGGTTGCCCCAATATAAAAAAGATTGAGATTCCAGAAAGAGTTCAGGGAAGAGCAACAAAGATGATAAGATATCTGAAGGCTAACCCAAACGATGAACAGTTTCAGGAACTAGCTATGACTACTTTATCAAAAAAAAGGATTAGGGGTGACATCATAGCAATCTTCTAATATTTGAAGGCTATCATAGTGAAGAGGGCATTAAACTATTTTCCAAATCACCAGTGGGCAGAACAAGGAATAATGGGTGGAAGATTAGTAAAAAGAGATCTAACCTAGAATTAAGGAGAAATTTCCTGACCTTGAGAACAATTAATCAATGGAAAAGCTTGCCTACCGAAATTGTGGGTTGTAAGTTGCTCTATCACTGGAGGTTTTCAAGAAAGATTGGACAACTATGAGATAGGGTCTCCTGCTGGAGCAAAGGTTGGATCCCTTCCAACTGTATTATTCAGTGTCCAGTGTTCTATTATTATTGCTTGCACATTTTGTAATCCAAATAGTATAAAAGGTACAGAGATACCAGGGCTGGTATAGGCTATCTATATAGTCTAAGAAGCAAGAACCGAATTACTCTAGGAATAATCATATTAGAAGAGATTTGAACTTCTAATCTTGCAAATTCTTCTGAATTCCAAATTGACATTGGTGTTTATTATTATGTAATATGCAATACAAACTGTTAGGAATAACAAGGTTACCTAACTTAGTTTGGGTAAAATAATATATATATAAACTATGATAGTGAATTTAAGTGTGTGTCACTTTAAACAGCAAAGCATGTAATTTTGGGTGCGGTTGTAAAACTGCCATAAGAGGGAGCAAGAGAACCTACTGGCTTACTGTATTGCTGGATGGATGGCTGACTATGATGGATTGATGGTTTGTTAACTGCGTGTTCCCTGCTACTGCTGCTGAAGGAAGAAAGGAGGTTTGACTTCTTCATATATCTCTACTGCAAGGAGATATATTACTGGACTGATATTTGTAAATTCACTGACCTCTTTTTTGACACTGGACTTTGCAACTGAATAATCCCCGGATGGACTGAACTAGTGAATGATATATGGACTGTTTTGATTATGCTAAAACTCTTACTGGAATAAACTATTTAACTAGCACAGTGTATCTGTTTTACTGAGTGTGAACTACAAAAATGTTTATCTCATATATTTGCCTGCCTGCCTGACTGCCGTGCAGATTCTGCTAGGGTGTATCCCTAACACTAACTATTGAGAAATACTTTCTATTTGCATTTCATAACTCCTTCTCCCACAGATTGTCCTGGTTACTTGATTACATGATTACAAGATATCGTACTGATTATAGGATCTTGCTAGAAGGGTCAGGAAGGCAAAGCCGCCTCCATGTCAGAAGACATGATGAAAATGCCTTAATTTCACAACACATGGACAGATATAACCACAGTTTGGGAAACTGTGACCATTCCAGACGAAGCCAAGTCCAAAAACACTTGAGAACTCCTGGTAGCCTGGCACATTTGCAAATTGGCCATTGATAGGCACATAGACATAAATAACATCTACATACTACTCAAAAGAGATAAATAACAAGCCAGAAAGGGAACAAAAAGACCAAAACATCTTCCACCAGCAAATGAGCAGAGATTAACACCAAGATTAACATCAGACCAAGAGAGCACCAAGGGCCCTTGTTAGAAAAGGAATAAGCAATCATTTTTTTTGGGGGGGGGATGCTCTTTTCCCCTTGTAATTCTTTGGGAGCTGTTGAAATATCTGATGTTGTATCAGAACATACCCCATACACCCCTTATACATATGGATGAGGAGAGCCTAAATGTGTTGAAAATATCCTACTTCTATTTTTTTAGTTGCTATTTTCATAAAAGATTTAGCAGTTTGCAGTAAATAAATGTAAACAAAGAATTTCTGGTGTAAATGCATTTTAAAAAAAACCTCTTCACATCGTTATTGCTGAAGATCAGTTTAGTATGTCTTCTTTCTTTGCTGACAGCTTAATTTGCTTGAGCTTGAATGCCTCTGGAGATTCAGATTTTAGTCTTGCCAATTTCATCCGAATGCCACCTGGTTTATCGAATCAAAAAGCCCATTAGAAACTCCATCACTATTACTGATGGCTCCTGGACAATTGCAGCAGATGGATAAAATGCATTTTAGTTTTAATGGTCCTTAAATGGCTAGTGCCTGGGGATAGCTGCCCATGAGGCATTGCTCTTTTGCTGCGGAGTTCTAGAGGCTGGGTGGTGGGGAAGGAGGGCGGGGTAGAGTCGAAATAAGTGAAGGCAAAAAGCTGTTTCATGATTTTAGAACAATGGGTGTGGTTTTTATAAACATTGCCCAGTTTCTTTCAGTGGGAACTCAACTTCTAATATCTAATAATAATAATAATTGCCTACAATTATGCTTGCGTAGAGTTAAGTCAACTGTTAAGACCTGCTCAGATAGATAAAACAGGAGAGGACTGTCTCTCTTTCCTCCAGCTATTGCCACTTAGACCAAGAATGATGGCAGGTTCTTCTGAATGCGAGAAAGATCCTTTTCAGGATCTTAAGTACAAGCATGCATGGAAGAAAAGGAAAGAAGTAGGAGTAGAAGAAGGGTAGATAGTTCTCTCCTTACAACCACAACTGAGCCCAAAATTTTTGTTGCTACGTGAGACACTTGTTAAGTGAATTTTGCTCCATTTTACAATCTTTCTTGTAACAATTGTTAAGTGAATCACTGCAGTCATTAAGTTAGTAACATGGTTGTTAAGAGAATCTGGCTTCCCTATTGACTTTGCTTGACAGAAGGTCGCAAAAAGGGGATCCCATGACTCGGGACCCTGCAACTGTTGTAAACATGAGTCAGTTGCCAAGAGTTCAAATTTTGCTACAACGGTCACATGAAAAGTGGTTATAAGTCACTTTTTGCAGTTCCGTTGTAACTTCAAATGATCACTAAACAAACAATTGCAAGGACTACTTGTATAAGAAGGAACAATAAATGAATTTAGCATATTATAGGATTAAAAGGCATGGAGAGATATGAGTTATGTTGTTACAACCTAATTTTAGCTAAGTTTCTTTTTCTTTTTTTCTTATGTTACACTATTCATTTATTTGGCTGATAATTTCTGACTCATTTGCTTTATGTCGCTCTTGCCGCAAAAGGAAGGGTATGATGTGTATACATGTATTGTATAATACAGATTTATATCTGCTTCTCTGTTATGAAAAACAAGAGTAAGAAATGCAGTCAGGACTTGCTTGTAGGTAAAGAAAATGGAACCCCTTGCCATAACCTCAGTTAATTCATGCTGCGGTGCCAGAATTGTCAGAAAAGATCTTTTTTTTCTTCTTCCTAGTAATACTACCTGCAGTCATGGAATCCATAATCTGGATTGGGATCATGGTGGGATGTGTTAATCTTTGTTTGTCTGTGCTGGGGTCCTGATCAGCTCTGTATTTTCAAATTTAAATAAGGGGAAATATAGTTACAATGTAAAGTTCATCAATAACAAAGATTAATGTGGTGTGACAGTTCAAACTGGATGACCGCTATAGCCTTCCTTATCTAGGCAACCCAATAACTATTTAACCAATAACAATCCAGGAGCGCTAGCTCCGTTAACCAATACGAATGCCCCGTTAATGGCCAATCAGATTCCCCTGAACGGGTCAATCCGATCCTGCCATTAACAGCCAATCAGAAGTGCAGGGCCAGAACCCTGCACTTGACTCCAAGCTCAAGATAACTTTATTAAACCTTTATGCATTCACAACACCTCTTCCTCCTGGCTTCTGTTTACAGGGCGCAGTTACATAGTCCTTAAGGTAGGACGGTTGCTTTATTAGTTTGCTTGATTTTCGCTGTGCGTTTTGCATTTGGCTGCAATCTCGCTGAGGTAGATTGTTGTTTGGCAAAGGGGTTGCCTCTGGTTCAGAGTTTGCGTTTCCGTTGTCACCAATATCTTCGGCAACTCCCTGAGGTAAACCTACTCCCATCTCTGGTTCCAGTTCCTGTGTCTCTATTCCGCTATTGTTCCCTTCAAACGGGTTTTCCTCTGGTTGAATTTTGTCTTCTGTATCTCCCCCCCCCTCAGTTTGGTCATAAGGGAGTTCAGAAATGACTGATTGATATGGCGTTTCCATAGTCTATCATTAAGGCATTGTACAAAGTAGGATCTTGGGCTGGTTACACGGATTACTGTCGCCTCTACCCACAGCGGATGGCCTGATAGGTTTTTAGCGTACACCAAATTGCCTACCTGGAAGGTATGACATTGGCCGCTGGATCCGAATGGTTTTTCCGGTTCATAAGCTGGGTGTAACCGGTCGAGGTGGGAGCGGAGCTTTCATCCCATTAGCAGTTCGGCGGGAGTTTTGTTGGTGACGCTGTGAGGTGTGATGTGTTGTAGAAAAAGGATTCGGTTGATTTTGTCATCGATGTTATCATAGTCTAATTTCTGCAAAGTTTTCTTAACAAATTGGACCAAGCGCTCAGCCCTGCCATTGGTCACAGGGTGCGCAGGCGAGGTAAGCGCATGTCGGATGCCACGGTCAGCCAGGTACTGCTCGAAAGACAGCACGGTAAATTGGGGCCCGTTGTCGGATACCAGAACGTCTGGTACTCTGTGGGTTGCAAACAGTCTTTCCAAACTTTTGATGACCGCTTCAGTGGTCGTATTCTTCATGCGGTGAATCTCGAGCCAATTCGAGTAGGCGTCAACGGTTAGAAGAAAGGTGTGGCCTTTGGTCGGCCCAGCAAAGTCCAGGTGAATACGGGACCAGGGTCCCCCCGGTGTCTCCCATTCGGTTGGGATTGCTTTTGGTGGGGCGTTGCTCACTTCCTGGCATCTATGACAAGCTTTAACCCAATTCTCGATTTGCTTGTCGATGCCCGGCCACCATGCATAGCTTCATGCGAGGGCTTTCATTCACACGATACCGGGGTGGCCATTGTGCGAGGTTCTCAGTTCTGCTTATTGGAGTCATTCTGGGATAACGACTCGATCACCCCAGATGATACAGCCTTTTTGAGAGAACAACTCTGTTTGTTGAGTCTTGAATGGTGTGAAGTCATCTGATAACTGATCCAATGACCATCCGCGTTCTACCCAGCTTAGGACTCACGCTAAGGTGGGGTCTCGTCTGGTTTCTCTCGTGATATCTCGGGCGGTTAATGGTGGTGCGTGGAGTGTCTCAATCTGTAACGTGGTTACCATTGGTGCGGGGTCATTGAGAGTCTCTGGAAGCGGTGCTCGGCTCAATGCGTCGGCGTGGGGAATGGCTTTCCCCGGGCAGTATTGCAGCCGATAATTATAAGCAGCCAAGAATTCTGACCAGCGAGTCATCCTGGGGGATAATATGTAGGGAGTCGGCTTATCTCCAGCTATTATCCCCAATAACGGTTTGTGATCAGTCACGATTGTAAAAGCCCGGCCATACACGTACTCGTGAAATCTTTTAATGGCAGATACAATTCTTTATCGATTTGGCTATAATTTTGCTCAGTTTTTGAAAGCATCTTTGAAAAATATGCAGCAGGGGCTTCGTTACCATTAGGCAGTACATGGCTCAAAATGGCGCCCACTCCGAAAGGCGAAGCATCACATGTGATATTTAACGACAAAGTCTCATTGTATTGCATGAGTACAGCGTCAGAAGTCAGTAGTATTTTTACATTACGGAACGCCTGTTCTTCTTTATGACCCCATAACCAAATTGCTTTTTTGTCCAGTAAACGATGTAATGGTTCAGCGACAGTTGCTTTATGTGGTAGAAATACATTATAAAAGTTGATAAGGCCTAGGAATGCCTGAAGATCGGCCTTGTTCCGAGGTCTGGGAGCATTTTTTATTGCTCCCAATTTACTGTCGGTAGGGTGAATACCCTGACTGTCAATTAGATACCCTAAAAACTCGACACGATCTGTACACAGTTTACACTTATTCTTTTTCACTTTGGAATTTCTGTAGAACTAGTTTTAAACATCCCGTAAGATTTTTTTTTGTAGGTGCAGCAATTAATACATTGTCAAAATAGGGGACTACACCTTTAATCCCTTGTAGTAGCCTCTCCGTAAGGCTCTGAAAAATTCCTGGGGCTACACTGACTCCAAATTGGAGCCGGGTACATTTAAAGGTACCTCGGTGCGTCACAATTGTTTGTGCCTGTGCCATCTTTTCATCAACAGGTAGTTGCTGATATGCCTCAGCTAAGTCTAGTTTAGCGAAGACTTTTCCGCCCCAGGGAATGGAGGAGGTGCTGCACCACCGGCACCAGATATGCATTTTGCTGTAGGGCATGGTTCAGGGTGGCCCGATAGTCCCCACAAATTCGAATTGAACCATCCGGCTTAATTGGTGTTATGATTGGGGTCTCCCAGGGAGAGTGATCGGTTGGCTCTAGCACCCCCTGAGCTATTAATTTATCGAGCTGTTCGTCGATTTTCGGCTTTAAGGCAAACGGAACTCGACGGGGCTTAAGACGAATGGGAGCTATCTTTGGATTAAGGCTGAATGATATTGGGGTCCCCTTGTACTTGCCTAATTTTTCCGCGAAGACGTCCCTGAATTCATGGACAAGGTCCTCTTCCCAGTCACTGCCATTGACTCGGTTTATGCCTGCTACTTCAATGCCAAGTGGTGCGAACCATTGGAGGCCTAGCAGGCTAGGCCGATCTTTGTCAATCACAGTTAGCGGTAAGTACGTTGTGCGATTCTTGAATGAGACCCGGACTCGGTTGGATCCAACGACAGGGATTCGATTCCCTTGATAGTTCTTAAGAATAAGTCTTTGGGAACAGAGGTCTTGGCGCTGGATAGTGGGGATGAGTTGCTTGAGGGTGTTCCAGGAAACAATCGAGAGAGACGATCCCGAGTCGACTTCCATTTGGCAAGGCTGATTTTCGATGGCCACTGTAATTCGGATTTTCTTGGCATCCAAGGCAGAGGCATGACCGATAATGATCGTCTGGTGAGCCTCTTCTTGCTTCGTGGGGTGATTCAAAACTCGGTTTCTGTAGGAGTGGTTCACTGGTTCTCACCTTACAGGACGGTTTCCTGTCAATTGGCAATAGTTAGCCCCTTTTGAGGCCTGGCCGGGTCCTTGGAAGCTTCGGCAGACCCATCCAATGTGGCCTCTCTTCCCGCACTCATGGCAGAGCGCGTCACGGAATTTGCATTCGGACCTGGCATGGTTGGCTCCACAGCCAGCGCATGGGTGTAGGGACTTTGGGTAGGGGTCCCAGTCAGACCGCAGTCGATGGACCTCTTCTTCGTCGCTGTCTGACGACGAAGAGAGGTCCTCATGGTGGGCCGTTGATAGCTGTCCCTCTGACTTGGGTAAAATGTCGCCTGTCGGTTGGTGTACCGGAGCGCAGTTGCGGCGTAATTGTGCAGCCGACTTCCTGGTTGCTTCTGCTGCAATAACATCAGTGATGGCATCGGCAAGGCTGATGTTGCCTTTCACCATCAGCTTGCTCTGCACACCTGGTGCATCTAATCCCAGAACTATTCAATCTCTCAACGCCTCTTCCAAATCGGCGAATCCGCAGAGGCCTCCCAGATTTCGGAGGTCTGCTATGAAGTCGGGGACGCTTTCTCCTTTCCGCTGGTTTCTTTGATAAAACTCGTGCCGTCTCACGAGCGTGGGCATGGTCGGTGTGTAATGAGCTCTTAGTAGGGGTTCAAGGATGTCCCAGTCCATCGCCTTTACTTCTGCAGGTTTGGCTAGTGCTTTAGCCATCTTAAATACGGTTGGTCCGCAATGCGTTAGGAATACTACCCGTTTCTTCCCGGTTGTGGCATCCTTTAAATTGTTAGTTTCCAAAAACAGTCCTCTTGCACTGGGTCGAATGGAGCGGGTGGTACGACACCGCTGGACATGGTTCCGTCGTGTTGCGTTGTCAGTCACGTGCTTGGTGTTTCTTCTTAGTTCAGTCAGCTCCAACGTCTCCACATCCCACCTTCGTCGCCAGTGTTATGTTTGGAGCATGGGCGAGAAAGAATGGAGACGAGCCTGTGGAACGGTGAACTTCAACTCTTTATTTACATGGTATGACAGCTCAAACTGGATGGCCGCTATAGCCTTCCTTATATCGGCAACCCAATAACTATTTAACCAATAACAATCCAGGAGCACTAGCTCTGTTAACCATTACAAATGCCCCGTTAAATGGCCAATCAGATTCCCTTGAATGGGCCAATCCGATCCTGCCATTAACAGCCAATCAGAAGTGCAGGGCCAGAACCCTGCACTTGACTCCAAGCTCAAGATAACTTTATTAAACCTTTATGCATTCACAACAGTTTCTATCCCATGCCTCGGCTTGAACTCTGTCTGAAAATGGCCCAAATAATCTACTTCTTCTCAAAGTCTTCTGAAAGATCCTGAGGAAATGCAAGTAAGATTACCTATAAAGTGTCCTGGTAGTAACTCACAGCAACCTTTTAATGCTTCTTCCACTCTTTCCTGAAAGGATCCAAGTGGCGTTGAGAAACAAAGCTACATGGCACTCTATAGGTGCCATAAGGGCAGAGAAGTACCTCTTCTTTGCCATTCTGATTGCGATAGTGGAGTCCTTAATTTGGTAACTGCATCCTTGTTTTCTTCCAGGATTATTCTACATCAGGGGTCTCCAACATTGACAACTGGCTGGCTGAGGAATTCTGGGAGTTGAAGTTCACAAGTCTTAAAGCTGCCAAGGTTGGAGACCCCTGCTCTACATGACTGTTTACTCATCACCTCTCAGAGGTCCTTGGAAAACCAATACCTCCCCCACCTCACCCAGTATCAGTGTATATGGAGAAACTACTCAGGATAGATATTATTGAGAACCTTTGTTGCTTTCATATTCCAAAGTTCAGCTAGGTTCCCAAAAGAACTGTCTTCCAGATTGCTAGGAAACTCACCAAATATTATTTGAAAGCCTGTTGGCTCCACGACCTGGAGTGACTGATGTCATATGTTCTACTTTACCACAGAAGTTCATGCCGCTATAGGGATCATCATTACTACAAAGTATCTCTGTGTAGGTCTTATATTCCTCACCCACCTTAATTGATTTTATCAGTTAAACTAATTCAAACATATATGGTATTAAACACAATGCATTTAGTGCTGGTCTATGTAATCCTTTGTCCCAGATTTTTAAGAGAAAAAGGCATGGTCAGGGATTTTTAGTTTTGCTTCATTAAATTTAATTGCAGAACTCCAGATATTGTATTTGGAGCTGTAATATTTGAGAATAAAACAGCACTGCAAACTGAGCTGATGGACTATAAACCATTCTCCAATTTCAGTTTGCCTTTTTACTACTGTGCTGTATATATTTTCCATCTTTCTTTGCCTTCTTTTAATTCTGCTTTGCAATCTTTCTTGGATCTAGTTAGGAGTATCATAAGTTAGCTGAACTGTAAAATTTCTTGTAACTGTTGCATCCTGTTCTCTGCTTTTTTATTTGTACACTACCACTGGCTTTATGTTAGACAAACATAAGTTTGCTCAGTCAGCTTCAGTAGGTGACTTCCAAACTTGTCAACTTCCAGATGTGTGAGCCTACTCTCGCAATTCTGGCAATAGCTGTGCCAGCTGCAGCATTCGGGTTGTTCAAATCCATACATCTGAAAGATGCCTGATTTGGCAAAGAGTGGCCTGATTTGGCAAAGAGTGAGAGACATGCAGAAGAAAGGATTTAAGATATTCTTCAGTACGTATTGCCACCCAGCCTTTTCTCTAGTACGAAGGAGAAATTTATGATATCAGCAATGGAATAGTGGATATATATAATTAAAGCAATGATGGATATATCTCTTCATTGCTTTAATTATATAGCATGATCTAAGTCAAGAGTCTTCAAACTTGACAAGTTTAAGACTTGTGGACGTCAACTCCCAGAATTTCTGAGCTAACGTGACTGGAGGAGGAATTCTGGGAGTTGAAGTCCAGAAGTCTTAAAGCTGTCAAGTTTGAAGACCCCTGATCTAAGTACTGTAGAATAGGGGTGGGAGGGTGTGACACCCAGAATTAGAAGTATTCATGGAGTCCATACTTACTTTTCTTATTGTGTATTTTCTCCTCCCCGCCACCCCAAATATCCTTACTCCCAATTTGGGATATGTCTAGAAATGGAGAGTGATCCTGGGACTTTTCTGCAGATTCTTGGAGTCTCTCTATTTTCAAAAGTGCTTCAGTCTTCACCCAGAAAATCCTCTCTAGCTATGAAAAGGAAGAAATGGTCCCAATTGTAGTCAGTAAGTAAGGACTATCAGTATTCTCCTGTTGACTATATATAGATAATGATTGAAGCCTGAGATTTGCTATGATGACATATTGCTTCCTTAGGCCTATCCATCTAAAGTCACTTCTTGGGTTTTTTATACCCAATAAGAAAACACACCATAATATTTTAATTCACTATGATATATGCCTTTTTTATTGCTGTTGTTTTTAGATTTGGACTGTGAGTTAGAATGCTTATCCACTGCTGATTTTTATGTTACTATTTTTCCTTTCCTTTTCCTTTCCTTTTATTGTTTTACAATCTTATTGTCTCTCTTGATTTAATATTTATTTTATAGCAATAGTTTGAATAATACATTGTCTTTGCTGCCTAGCTCTCAACAACTGAGCAGCCCACAACAATCAAACAAAAATTACCATCAAATCAATAAAACAAAAGATAAAAATGAAAGATGACAAGCAAGAGGAAGTGAAAAATCTCACTCTCTCTTGCCAAAAACCAGGTCTTCTCTGCTCTTCTAAGCAAAGTGAAAGCTGTCCAGATCTATTCCAGGGGGCAAATATTAAAATTAGTAATAATGGCAAATCTCCTGTAAGCATTTGTCTGGAAATTAGCTTTGATCCAGGGAATTCTCCATAATAATGGTGTGGCTAATGTGATATTCTTGACAGTAAAGCTTTTGAATATAATAAAATAACCATGTTATAAAATGTATGAACCTAATGCTGTGGAATATCTTAACCTCAGAGGCCTTGACCTCTAGGAGTTTTTGATTGAAATTATTCCATTAATATTTCCCATTGCGATTGCTTACCAAACAGTCTGGATTTCTCTTGCACGCTTTTATCCATTTTGAAAGTCTTACATCTGGGCATAAAATCCATAATGTAACCACATGATAAATCTGGAAATGATCCAACACAAATATTTCCAGACTTAGCAAACAATTGTTATTCATAATTATTAACATTTATTAACAAACTCTTGTAAACAATTTATTCCTTTTTAATGTACCCTGTTGTAATGTTAATTTTATCCCAGAAGGATCTGATTTTATAGTCAACTAGTACCATATGGATTGGGATTACATTAACCCTTTCTGTTGTTATTGCCACACCATTATGAAAACTACTGCTTTATAAGCAACTATCTGTAGCTAGCTAGCACTGCATTGGACTGCTGAAGATGCATCATATGAGAACAACAGTGTTATATAGGTAGTCCTCAACTTACAAGAGTTCATTTAGTGACCTTTCGAAGTTACAGTGGCACTGAAAAAAGTGATTTATGACCATTTTTCACATTTATGACTGTTGCATGTCATAAATCACATAAAGGTCATGTGATTAACATTCAAATGCTTGACAACTGGTTCCTGTTTATGAGAGTTGCAATGGCTTGGGGTCATTGGATCATCTTTTGCAACCTTCTGATAAGAAAAGTCATTGGGGAAGCCAGATTCACTTAACAACCATGTTACTAATTTAACAGCTGCAGGGATTCACTTAACAAAGGTGGCAAGAAAAGTCATAAAATGGGACAAATTTCAACAAATATCTCATTTAGCAACCTAAATTCTGGGCTCAATTGTGGCCATAAGTCGAGGACTATCTCTAGTTGTCAACTTAACTTAACAACATGATGATGATGATGGTGATGATGTTTTCCATTCAGTCCTGTCCAATTCTTGGTATCATTTGAAAGTTTCAAATAAAAGCCATAAATTGTTTATCAGTCTCTTAGCCATATTGGAATAATGAGAGCAGAATTCATGCATATTTTTCAGTTGGAAATTAAGAAAACTTACAGATAAGGATAAATAACTATCTCTTTAGAAAGCTCACTGGTGACATTCTTAACTACTTTACATTTTTTTTTCCTCAGTGGACTAATTGAAACAAAGAGATTTTCAGGTATGACATACCTTTGTTTTCAACCTTAGTCAAGGTGAGAAATGTTCTTTGTCTGTGTCATATAATTTGTTTTAGAGTGCATGCTACTTTGACCATGAATACTGCACTAGAAACAAGAACCAAAATTTAATTTGAGCATCTGTTACAAATTACATAATTGTAATATTACTGAGCCAGAGATAACGAATTTGTATTATGCATTATTCAAAATTATTTCCCATGCTTTGTTATTACAGTAGTGCCAGAGTTCATTTACCTGGTCTATTCAAGAAACCTTTAAATCTTGCTTCTTCCTGGATCTAGGATGGCTGATACTCTGCATAAAATCAGCTCTAAGAATTCATGCTAATGTTCTTGACACTGGATCTTCCAGGGAGGAGGAAAAGAAACTTTTCAAGCCTTCAAATGAATCCATTTGCTACTGCAATGAGAATTCTGTGACAAGGATTGAGAAATTCAGATCTGAGCCAGAGAAGTGCCATGGATGGAAGGAAATATTTGGGTTTTAACACTTCTGAATATTACAAGTTGAGTAGTTTTATTTTCTATCTAGATCTTCCTCTTCTTAAATTTGATTAATTAAAGACAGGAAAGAATATTATTTGCAGAAAGGTGACATTACATGCCAATAATTATTGACATTGACTTAATAAAGAAGTCATAACTAATAAACAAAACACGCTTGCTAAGTGGAGAAGTGAGTGGAATAGATTTTGCCGATATCACTATGTTTAAAGAGAAATAGATAGTTTCGGGGATGAATTGTGTCTGGAATAATTGGAATGGCCATTTTATAGTTGAAAATTCATGAGAGAACATTTTGCACATTATACTTTTCTTTCAATACTCTTTCTATGGATGATTAAAAAGTGAATGCTTATTCATACTACCCAAGTAAAATCAGACTAAATATTTTTGTTGATTTTGACAGTACTCATTATCTCCAAAAGAAACACAGAGGAGTGGGTAACCAACTGAGTTGTAGTGCAACATAGAAAAAGCAAATCTTCTTTTCATAGTCAGGGATATTGTTAGACTGGCAGTCAGAAATGGGATTGTTTCTGACATAGCTAATGAATTTTTCTCAAACAACAGAACAGCACCACAGTGACAAAGAACAGGACAATCTCAGAAAAAAATAAATTGAGAGACATGAACATTTTTATCACTGTGGATGGAGGATCAAGAAAAGGTGGGAGTTTTAAAAAGTAAAAAAAAAAATGGTCTCTGTGGTCTTCTTACAAATGGATCATGGAAATGGAAATGAAATTAAAGTGAACATAGAAGCAACATATTCGTTTTTAGAATTGTCTCTACTTGGCCACTATTTCTAGAAGACAGAAGATTGGTCATTTAAAATGTGAATGTTTCTGAAAAATAGTTTTTATTGTTCAATATGGGCCATATTTAAAATAGCAGGCTAACAATTTTTTTTTAATAAACTGGACATTTCTTAATTATGTTACTCTGGATCTGCTTCATTCTGATGAAGCTGTTTTTTAAAACTTGTAAAATAATAATAAAATGATTTGCCCCAAATTGCTTCTTGGAAGTTTATCAGCTGAAGTACGTATTCTTTCTCCTAATAATAAATTGTTGCTTCTGAATCTCCAAAGTTTTAGAGGGCCAAGTTGGATGAAAAGAAAAAAAGATTATTAATCACTTACATCATCTTTGATGTAATGAACTGGCTTTTCCTGTTCTTCTAAATCAGTAGAAGACTGCTTTAAAAATGTGAAAATAGTTTTGCTTGATCTTAAAATGAGGTCAACAATCAAAAACAAGTTTCTTTATTCTGAATATCTTCAAGAAGAATACAGTTTGGTTGCAATTACCTTGTTGTTGGAGATGCAGTTCAAAATTCCTAAGGTAGGAATTTGTTTTATAATCCAGGGGTCCCCAAACCCCAATCTGTGGACTGGCACAGGTCTGTGGCATATACAAACCAGGCCGCGCAAACAAATAAAGCTCCATCCGCGAAATCACACCCCCTCCAGTCTGCAGAAAACCTCTCTCCATAAAACCAGTCCCTGGTGCTCAAAAGGTTGGGGGCTGCTGTTATAATCTACGTGTGTTATGGGGCACATACTGGCCTAAAATCAGAAGTGTTAATATGATGTGGATGGACCTGTATATTAAAGATAAATATAATCTTTGTGGCTGTAACCCCAATATTCAGAATTTATCAGAGACCTTTTAAGAATTGTGGAATTGTTTTTAGACATGGAGGCTATCCAAAGAAGAAATCTCCATGTATCCATAGCAACTGACCCATGATATATGTTGCTGGTCAATGTTTGAATTAGGATTTATTTTTCTTTTGATATGGAAGGAAGAATAAAGTAATTTAATCAAATAATTAATAATGTTCTTTTTTCTTTTAAAAATCAGCTTTAGTGCTATATTCAGCCTTCATGTATCAACCAGCCCTAAATTGTCTATTGAATCAAAGAAAACTTTTGGTAATTTGCCTTGAGTGATTTTAATATTTTTGTCAGAAGTTCAATCCAATTATGAGGCAGTCACTCCACTCTAACCCCCATCAAACACCAATTTTCATTAGAGAAACCTATTAATCACTTCATAAGTCCTTTATAAAACTATGTTTTTTTCCCCTCATTTGGGACATAAATTCCCAGTATTAAAGACTTAGTCCCATTTCCACTACAATAAATCTACCATATCGTAAGTCAGTATTCAAATCATTTCCGAAGATGCTTAAATTGGTCTGCTTGATTGATTCATTTTCAAGAAAACTAAATTTAGAAGCATGTATGAATGATTTCTAGACTTCTGATTAAAATTGATGATTAAAATGGCAGAATAAAATGGCCTCCAGTAAAGATTGTTATGTTGGAGTGAATGTCAGGTGGCATCAAAAATTCTGTCTGTGGTTTTCAAACAGTGATAGCTCATTGATACGAACACCTCATCACTGTAGGTTGTAATTACCCAGTATTTATTTTAAGCATTATCTGGCCTTTCAACCAAAGAAAAGCATTCACAATAGCTTGCAAAAATCAATTAACACACCAGTGCCTTCAGGCTTACACTGTGAAAGACAGAAAGAAAGGAAAGGAAAAGAAAATGTAATGTATCTGGGTCAAGCCTTAAAGCTCTAGGAGAAGAACACTTTTAGTCCTTGAATAAGACCACAATTGAACCCAAAATTCCCGTTGCTAAGTGAGACAGTTGTTAAGTGAGGTTTGACCCATTTTATGATTTTTCTTGCCACAGTTGTTAAGTGAATCACTGCAGTTGTTAAGTTAGTAGCATGGTTGTTAAGAGAATCTTGCTTCCCCATTAACTTTGCTTGTCAGATGGTTGCAAAAGGTGATCACATGACCCCTGGGACACTGCAAATGTCTTAAATATGAGTCAATTTGCCAAGCGTCTGAATTTTGATCATGTGACCATAGGAATGCTGCAATGGTCATAAGTGTGAAAAGTGGTCATAAGTCACTTTTTCAATGCCATTATAACTTCCAGTGGTCACTAAATGAACTTGTAAGTTAAAGACTACTTCTATATAGGCTTCTGTAAGGTATCTTTAATCTTTAGCTTGGGGTAAATACAGAATCTTAGAAACTGCCAGAGGAATTTTCAAGTATCATTTATTATACTTTCATTAATGCAGAATTTTGAATGATTTAATTTTTTTCCTACAGGTTTCTTGCCACTTGAAATCATTCATCACCATGCCTTCAATACTTTGGTTTAATTTGCTTATGCTTTACTTTTCCCTTAAATGTTTTCTTTCCCATTGAACCTGTGCTTGCATTTATCAATCAATTTGTGGAAATTCATGAGCATACAAGTAGTCCTTGTTCAGTGGCTGCCTCGTGTAATGACCATTGACAGTTATGGCAGTGATGAAAAAATAACGTTGAGATGACTATAAAGCAAAGGAAAGCTGAAGTAAGATTCAGTGGTTGTTACATGAGGCAGCCACCGAACAAGGACTACTAAGATCTAAGCATAGTTACAGTTTTTTACGTAGTCCCTTGCATAATGACTGAGTTGCCAATCCCAACTGTAGTCACTAAATGAGGACTGCCTATGAATTGTTCCAGCAAAAATATTGTAAAATTCTATGCAGGTCAGAGTGGAAATCTCAAGAAAAGATAGTGTAACACAGAAGTGGTTACACTCCAAATTTGAGGAAGCTGCTGCTTTACTATTTAAGCTTTTTACTAGAATCCTGGACTGATTGCTGGATTTTGTTTCAAGATTTATTGGAAGAACGAGATCCATACAGAACCAATAGCCCTTCCAAGGAAAAACACATGCTGAGTTTTTCTTCATTTCTGCATTGTGTTGGTGACAGTGGTGCTAAATTTATTGCAGTTGTTAAGACCCGAAAGTTGGAGGGGGGGATTTTTTCTGATCAGTAAATCACTCAGAGGTCTATCAATAAATCCAGCTCCATTCTTGATGTAAGAAACATATAAAATATTTAATCAAAATCTTCTGAAAAAGCCTTACTCCGATCTCTTTTGGGAATATGGGAGGAAGAAGATTAAGAGCAGGCTTCTCCTGGTGGAGAGATGAATAGGATGGATTGCCTCTGAAGAATTTCAGTGAGTTCAGGAAAACCATTTCTGGTTTAATCTCCTGCAAAGTACAATGACAGGCATCCCCGTCAGCCAGCTATCTTTGCTGCTCTATTGAAGTCATGTCTGAGAAGCCCTGCATTAAGAAGCTGAATGACATTATGACATTCGGTGTCTGGCAGAGAAAATAGCTGCATTAGCACTGCCCCCCCTTTTTTTAATGACCTACTTTTCTGTTTTTGGATTTGCATCTCAGATCCATCCTCTCTTGTTCGCATTCTGAAGTTATGTTTGAAAAAGGACCTTTAGTCAAGCCCCGTGAACAGGATGGCAAATGTTGGGAGAGTTTTTAAATGCTTGGAATGCAGACAGTGCTCTCAGGCGATTTTGGTTTTTCTTTCCCACAAATGAGAAGGGTGTACAAAATTGAGGGAGGGGCTGATTTAATTGAGAGCTAGGGTTTATTTAATTGGGGTGGTAAAGTATTAGCTTTTGGCAAATCTTTCCACAATGTTGTTATTGTATTGACTCACATAGATTTTTATTAAATAACACCAAAACTGTTTTCAAGTTTAATCCTTAAGAATTACAGGAAAGAGCTCCAGCATTTTCAGGTTATGTGATCATTAGATCTCTAGCAAAAAAATTGAACAGAAGTGTTCTGTCCTTCATTAACATACTCGAGATCCCTGCGCTTTGATTGACCAAAGCGCGGGGCTCTCCGATTGGTCAGGCGAGCCGCGCCGATTGGCTCGTTAAGAATCTCCCGCGATTGGTCCATTCGGACCGCGGGAGATTCAAAGTGGTGCCATTGGCCGCGGCCGCCGCAGTGAAAGGAATAAAAGCCGCGGGCTTTTTTCCTTTCGCCAGTTCAGTTCCAACTTACAAATAAAGAGCTTTGCACTAAGTCACCGACTCCTGGCATCATTTCGTGGACACAACACTGGCGACGAAGGTGGGATCCAGACCCTGAACCGAACCACGTGTCCGACGGAAGCCAGACGAACCACCGAGATGGTGAAAATCACACCACCCGCACCCTTCAACCCCGCCACCGAGGACTGGGAATCGTTCGCCGACCGATTCCGCATGTACCTCGAGTGCACCGGCCTGAAGGACGCCTCCGGCCCAATGAAACGCGCCATCTTCCTGACCCACTATGGGACCGAGGTCTTCCAGATGGCCAAGGCGCTGGCCAAACCCGCTGATGCGACCGCGATGGACTGGGACGTCCTCGAACCCATACTTCGGCGGCACTACGCTCCAGAGGTACCCATCCTGATCCGGCGCAACGAGTTCTACCGGCAGGACCAGAGGTCGGGTGAGAGTTTCAGCGACTATGTCGCCGAGCTGCGACGTCTTGGGGGGCTCTGCGAGTTCGATAACCTAAACAACGCTCTGAGAGACCGAATCGTGCTCGGTTGGTGGGACCCCGTCCTCCAGAGCCAGCTGATGGCCAAGGGCAACATCAGCCTAGCAGACACCCTCACCGCAGCCGCAGCCGCCGAAGCAACCCGAACTTCCACCGACCGCATGTGCAGACCGAACACTGGGGACCGCAGCGGAAACAACAACCCGGCGAGGTCGACCGAGCCCAAACCCGAGACGACCACCCACCAGGGCGACTTCCACTCGGCATCGAGCACTTCCGATGACAAGGAGGACATCCATCGACTCCAGACAGGGCGCGACCCACGGAACCGGCGAGGTCGTAAGTCGAGGACCAACTGTGCCGGCTGTGGCGGCGACCACCCCAGGTCAGAATGCTGGTTTTTCGAATCAATCTGCCAGCATTGCGACAAAAAGGGGCACATCGCCCATGTCTGCCGCCTGAAGAAAAACTGCAGCCCGGCACGATGGGACCAGAGCGACCGGAGGAGAGAAAGCACACCACCCTGGACCAGAGATCGCCCCTCGAACAGCCGATGGGACCGGAACGGGCGATCCTCGCGAGGCGGCGACAACCAGCGGAGAGAGGAGACCCACCAGACGGTCACCATCGGCCACGCCATCACCAACGACGCCCGGAAGGTCCACGTAGAGGTATGCATCGAGGGCCAGCCATGCAAAATGGAGGTGGACTCCGGGTCCTACCTCTCCATGATTGCATGGCATGAGATAAAGCATTTGGTGCCTACCCTCCAAAGGAGGAACGTAGACAGCCAGAGACTCATTGTAAAGGACTACCAGGGAAACCGCAACCCGGTAGTCGGCACCAAAAGCTTTAACATCACTTATAAGGGGCGCACCGAACGACTTCCCCTAATGATCGTCGACCGCGACCGCCCAAGCCTACTGGGACTGCAATGGTTCGCCCCGCTCGACATCGCACTCACGGGAGTCGACCACGTCACCGACAACAGCTGGGAGCAGCAACTGGCCCGGGAGTTCCAAGAGGTCTTCGACGGAAACCTAGGCAAGTACCGAGGGCCCCTTATATCTTTCGACCAAGACCCTAACGTCCCCCCAAAATGCCTGAAACCAAGGCGGGTGCCATTCGCACTGAAACCCAAGATAGATGAGCAAATTGACAAGCTCGTCAAACAAGGGGTCCTGCAGCCCATAGACCACGCCCGGTGGGAGACCCCCATAGTCACCCCGATCAAGCCCGATGGGTCGGTGAGGATCTGTGGGGACTATAAGGCCACCCTAAATGGCGCGCTACAACAAAGCGCCTACCCCATCCCAGTAGTACAACACCTACTGCACTCACTGGGAGGGGGCAAGGTTTTCGCCAAGCTCGATCTCTCCCAGGCATACCAACAGTTGCCGGTCGACGAGCAAACGGCAGAAGCGCAGACCATTGTCACCCACCGGGGGGCATTCAAATGCAACCGACTCCAATTCGGAGTCAGCGTGGCACCAGGCATATTCCAAAGCCTAATGGAGAGACTATTGCAAGGTATCAAGGGGGTGGTACCTTACTTCGACAACGTCCTAGTGTCGGCAGCCAACCAAGCCGAACTAGAGGGTCGACTAAGGGAAGTCCTAACTAAATTTAAAGAGACCGGACTAAAAGTCAAGAGGGAGAAATGCCAGCTATGCACGGAACGAGTAGAATTCCTGGGCTACCTCCTAGACCGTCACGGCATTCACCCCACAAGCAAAAAAATCAAGGCCATCAAAGAAGCCCCCACCCCCAAGTCAAAGACTGAGCTACAGGCATTCTTGGGGTTACTGAACTTTTACAATGTTTTCCTACCCCAAAAGGCGACGGCGGCGGAGCCCTTGCATAGGCTCCTGGACAAGGCGGCGACCTGGACTTGGGGGAAACACGAGCAAGCCGCCTTCCAAAGAACGAAGGACCTCCTCACCTCCGACGCCGTCCTCATACAATTCAACGAGACCCTACCTCTGGCAGTCACATGCGACGCATCACCCTTCGGCGTCGGCGCTGTCCTCAGCCATACCCTCCCCAACAGAAAAGAAGCGCCCATCACATTCTTTTCAAGGACCCTCACCAAACCAGAGCGGAACTATAGCCAACTGGACAAAGAGGCTCTGGCTATAGTTGCCGCCATAAAACGATTCCACGAATACCTTTACGGCCGGACTTTCACCATCATAACGGATCACAAGCCGCTGCTGGGAATCCTTGCAGGGAACCGGGCCACCCCGAACATTCTGTCTACCCGAATGACAAGGTGGTCTGAGTTCCTGGCAGCCTACAACTACGAACTCATACACAGACCGGGTAAGACGATCTCCCATGCAGACGCCTTAAGCCACTCGCCGCTACTGGAACCCGACACCGACCCAGCACCCACGACGACCACCCTCAGTATAGAGACTCTACCCAACCTGCCCATAACTGCGTCAGACATTGCCCGAGAGACTAATAAAGACAAACGTCTGGCGCAGGTGCTGCATTAGGTGGAGAAAGGGTGGCCGGAAAGGGACAACGACGAGTCCGTCAAAACGTTCCGGAACCGCCAAACGGAACTCTCTTTGTTAAAAGGGTGCATACTATGGGGGGACAGGGTGGTCATTCCGGAAAAGCTACAGGGGAAGGTTTTGGAACTGCTACACAAGGGGCACCCTGGCATCGTGAGGACTAAAGCCCTGGCCAGAAGTTACGCTTGGTGGCCAGGGATGGACAAACAAATAGAGGCCTGGGTAGCTAGGTGCCAACGATGCCAGGAAACTAGGCCAAGCCCACCCACAGCACCCGTCCTAGAGTGGGAAACCCCAAGGGGACCTTGGTCTAGGATCCATATAGATTTCGCCGGGCCCACAAAAGGACACACCTTCCTCATAACAGTTGACGCTTACTCCAACTGGCTGGAGGTAAGCAACATGAAGACGACAACCATGGAGGCTGTGATCAAGGAACTCTGCAAACTCTTTGCAACACACGGCCTCCCAGACGTCGTCGTCTCCGACAATGGGCCCCAGTTCACCTCGCTGGAATTCGAAAAATTCCTAGCAGAAAGGGGCATCCGCCACGCGCTGACAGCACCGGCGCACCCGGCGGCGAACGGTAGGGCGGAACGGATGGTCCAATTCACTAAAAAGACCATCTGGAAAATAGACCACGGGGAGATCCAGGAAAAAATAAACAAACTACTCTTCACACAACACATAACCCCAAATACCACAACCAATAAAAGCCCGGCCGAACTACTAATGGGCAGAAAACTAAGGTCCCCACTCGACAGGTTACACCCCACGTATAACCTGGAGAGGCCCCCAGACTCAAACGGCAAACAACGAACCTTCGCACCCGGGGACCCCGTATACGCAAAGAACCTGACGGGAGACCCGCTATGGATCCCAGCCGTCATCACACAAGCAACAGGCCCACACTCGTACCGGCTACAAACAGCAGACGGACTAGCGTGGAAACGCCACACCAACAAACCACCGACGCACAAACAAGCGAAACCAACCCCCACAACACAAACCAAGGGGGGAGGGAATACCCAGGGGACCGAATCCAAAGAAAAATAAACCAGCAGTACTCACCGGAAAGCAGCCATCATGACCCCTCGCCAGGAAGGAACAGCCAAGCCAGCTCGACCGACCCAGAAAGACTGAGCGGGAGCGGCGAAACCCGTAGCTCAACCAACCCGGAAGGCCCAGGAGGGAGCTACGGAGAAAGGACCGGCCCGATCGACCAGCTGGTTCCCACGATGGCAGCAGGAGCAGCGGAGATCCCGACCGAACCAGCCGGGATCCAGCCTACAACTGAGTTGCGCAGGTCAAGTAGGACCAGACGGAGCCCCGCCTACCTACGTGACTACGCAACGTAAGGACTGAACCAAGAGGGGAGGGGTGTTCTGTCCTTCATTAACATTCTCGAGATCCCTGTGCTTTGATTGGCCAAAGGGCGGGGCTCTCCGATTGGTCAGGCGAGCCGCGCCGATTGGCTCGTTAAGAATCTCCCGCGATTGGTCCATTCGGACCGCGGGAGATTCAAAGCGGTGCCATTGGCCGCGGCCGCCGCGGCGAAAGGAATAAAAGCCGCGGGCTTTTTTCCTTTCGCCAGTTCGGTTCCAACTTACGAATAAAGAGCTTTGCACTAAGTCACCGACTCCTGGCATCATTTCGCGGACACAACAAGAAGAAATATTTAAAGCAATATTTAAATATTTTAGAGAAAATGTTTCTTTGGGAAAGGGGGCCTCTCTGCCTCAGCTGGAAACTAAAATAAAAGCCAAATTTGAAACTGGCTCATTACATAAACCCAAAATTAGTTTTAATAGTTGGACAATATGCAAGAAGGGACAAAATGAAGGTGGAAGCTCCATTCCTTCTTCAGCCATCATTGTGACAAGAGTGGAGCTTCTGACAAGTAAATTGCCCTGTTGATTGTTTCTTCTCTGTCTCTGTTTTGGGGCAATTGTGATGGATGAGTTTTGCTGAAAGAAGCCAGAAGCAAAGGAAGACAAGACTGTTATTTTTTAAAATCAATGTGCAGAGAAGATAGAAAATAGAGGATGCTGCTAATTCTTATGAGAGCTGCATCTGTTAAAAGTCTTATTTATATACAGTCTTTAAACGGGGATTGCTGTTATTTTAGGATCAAAGCCCTTGACACATTAGGAAAGAATGATGAGCCACAGGCAGTGTTGGACAAGAGAAATCATAGTTCATGTACAGAAATGATGAGTCGAGTTAATGTTTTTTCTCTCTGCCTGTGGATTCTATCTCCATTGTTTCCTGCTGCTGCTGCTCCTCCCTCCATGTAAAAACAGCAGTTCCTAGAATGATAAGAGAACAGTAGATCCAAATAAGACTGATGAACAAGAAGTGGTTTTTCTGGGGGCAGAATTGCCTTCCAAGTCAATGTTGCCCTGAACTTTCTGTAGTTTTCTTAGCAAAAATTTCAGAAGTGATCTCAGTGATCTCCCTAAGGCTGAGAGAAAATGATTAGCCCAAAGTCACCTTCAGAAGTACTTTTTTCCTTTTGTGCCTAGTTGTCTTAAGTAATCTCTTCATTCAACTTGGTCTTTTAGTAATTAATATTGCATAAAGCTTTAACTAGTTACTGCTAACAGTTGTCCATGCAAAAGGTAATGCACTCTGCACTCTCCGGTCTAAATGCTGATCTATAAATGTGGCATTTGCTAAATTTAGGGCAATTTTTGCAAAAAAGATAAACAATATTTTATACGAAAGAGAAACCAAAATAGAGGATAAATTTAATTTAACAGTTAATGAAAATAGTTCAGGAAACTATGGAAAATTTAAATTATTATCCCATTTATTACCATGCTTTCAGATCATTTATAAACCTTGATCTGCCCCAATCTTTGTAATTGTAGTATCCTTATTCTATCAGATAATAAACAAATGAAAATTAATAGAACAGACTTCAACACTTTGGATTTGATTTTGTTGGAAAATACCTGGATAATTGTGTGGATGATTTCTAATTTAGTTTGCATCCACATATTCCTAATTTCTATAACTTTCTAATTGGCAAAATCCTGCCTGCCTGCCTCTCTACCTGTCTATCTAGATGCAGGAAGAATTTAATCTACTTAGCTGTACTCTGTGTCTCTGGCACAGAGCTTCTCAGATTTCCTGGAAACAACACTATGGTAATTAGCAAAGGGAACAACCTTTGGTTATTTCAGCTTTAATTCTCTGATTATATAACAGCAGCAAAATACTGTAAAGTCAGAAAATATAACACAAAGTGAGTCATCATCTATTCTACTCCATGAAAGGAACAATTTGAAAGATGGAGATGATGCATCCAATAGATGTTAGACTGTGCAGAGATGAGAAGAATGAAAATGAGTTCTTCATATTTTTTGATATCTTGAAAATGTACAATCTAGTTTAATGGCATCTTGTGTAGCTAGTAGGAATCAACTTTTGAGAGACTTTGGTGGCAGTAACAAAACATTTCTGGTCTTGGAGACTAAGTAGGGTTCGATCTACCAGGGAGTTCTAGGGCTGCAAATACCTTGGGAAACTGAAAACATGTGCTGGAAGAAGGCAATAGGAAATAGTTTCTCTAGCACAGACAAAATAATAGTATAATCATGTGCATGTAGTTGCTATTTATTACTTTTTAAAATACATCCTATAAAAGCTTGCATAAACAGTTTCTAAACATGGCAGTTTCTAAGTATGGTAAATCAGAAACACAATGTATGCATTTTTTTCATGAGATAAGTATATAACAGGGAAAGGACAATATTATCACACCTTGCTATGAGGTAGTCTGTGTATTTCAACCTAATCAATGTTCTTACCTGCAACAGGTTCTTAGATCTCACTTCCACCTCCAAAAGGCCATGGCAGGAAATTACAGTCTTAAAGTAAAAGCCAGGCATTTCTGAAAACGTCGAGTCAATCCACTGATTGAGATGATTCCTCTATCCAGATCCATGTGCTGCTTTTTAAGTTCAATATACAATGGGCTGTTTCTGAACATAAAAGGTTTGAAGAACTTTTTTGCTTTTTTTCTCAGGAGCAGATAAAAAGCAGGAAACAGGTGGCTTTTAACATTGCTTTCTATAACCTTCCCTCCCTTTCCTTCTCTTCCCAATTTAGTTCGGTAGAGGACAGAAAAGAAAAATTTCCATTCTAAAAATAGAAATGTTTAGAGAAGCAGTATCACAGCTTGCACTGCTTTGGGCATTTTCCAATGTGGGCAAAGCCTAACCTTCCCTACTCAAAGTTGCTTGTGAAGCAACACAATCCCTTTACCTAAATGCATAACCATATTGCTTCATCTCATCGCTGATCCCTGCTCAACCTTTTCTCCATAGTTGGTGCTTTGAGAAGGCAATTGCATACTGGGCACCAAAACATCAACTGTTGGCATTACTGTGGACATCTCCAAAGTCATCCAATTCATGGGAGAAGGGCTGAGTCAGGGCTCTTAAACGGTTTGAGGCCACCTGAATAGTGATAGCATTAGATTTATATGTTTACAAGGTAGAAGGATTATTTCCATATTTTCCCAGCAATCTAGGTCCTAATTTTACCAATGCTTGAAAGGATGGAAGGCTGAGTCAACTTTGAACATGTCAGGATCAAACTCCAGACTGGAGACAAAGTTTGTTTGCAATGCTACATTTTAACCACTGCACCACCAGGATTCAAATCACATTTCTGAAGTGGAACTGCTTAGCATATAAGAGATAAAATAACCTTTATTGTCACATTTTTCCTGTGAGCACACTGGCACACATTAAAATTGAAATACTGATGCCTGCTCTCAAAAGAAAATACAGAACCATACACATGCACGCATGCACACATATATAGATGCTATATGTACACATACATACAGACATATATGTATGTATACACACACACACATATATGTACATATGCATATTAATTACAGGCCATTTTGAATACATAGCAGAAAAAAGAGTATTGAGTTAACAAGGTTGATACTACTCTATGATACATTGTTACAGCATCTGATAGCAAGTCCTACTAGAATTAAACAAAATAACAATTTCCAAATATTGTAGTTTTTACCAATTCCAATTCTTGTGCTTCCAGTGACTATAAAAAGAACAGTCGTTTTTCTAAAAAAAAAACCAGTCATCTTGAGATCATGTCAGAAATTCTTTTTATGAAGGGAAAGGATTTGCCAACACTTGATCTAGGTCTGACATTTCTTTCCATTACTGGCTCCCTCTGTTCTAGAATTTGTACATTAACAAGGAAGTCCAAAAGGAAAATCAGTGCACAGATGTATATAAATAGTGGGCACTGGGCAATACTTTCAGTTCTGAGTATTGTTTGGGGACTGGAACAAGGCTAATGGCAATATCCTTTCCTCCCAACTTACAGATGGACAACATTGGCAAAGGGGGACTTTACATTTCTCATAGAGCATAAAAAGCAGGTGTGTTCTTCCTTGCAAATGGCAGTGAAACAGTTTATCATGCCAAATTTTCTTAATGATACAAGATTAGTTAATAAGGAAAGTCATCAGCAAAATGAGGATAATTGATTTAGTGGCAATGAGGGCAATTTTACTTGCTTCCTAGAAAACAACAGTGACTGCCAAATGTACAGTAGTTTCTCTTCCAAGCCTTTTTTTTTTGTTGTTGTTGTGAAAGAAAACATTAATCTGTGTCAGCTGAAAATAAAAGATCATACAAAACCAGAATCATCTATCAATTAGTTATCTTTTTTTCCAGGAAAAAAATTAATTTCTGCTAATTATTAGCTTATTAATTATTTATTAACTTTTTTAGCACCAAACAGAAAATTGTGCTCCAAATGCCAGCCTAGTTAAATGCCTCTGAGGGTAAACTTTTGTTTCCTGTAGGACTTGTTATTGGGATTAAGGGTTATCTGTAGAATAAAACTCTTTAAACCAAAAGTGGGACAACTAATCAGATGGAAAAGAAATGCAACATCTGGCATGCAGCATTGGGGTTTTTTTGCAGATCATCATGTGTATATATACTCTTCAGAGAAGTGTAATATGGCCATCCATTACAACTATATGTGATTTGAAATGTGCTGGTTTGTAAAGTATGGAATGTTACTCAGCCATGTGTCATGGTTCCAGTTCAGAAAGCAATAATGTACTTTTTTCTAAAGTATGCCCGCAGAGTATTTATTAAAGTGGAAGGTCACACTGGGATGCTTTTTTTATAAAGTGAAATCTTGTGGAAGAACCCCTGTGTGGTAATTGCTCAAGTTACCAAGAAATAGTGCTTCTTCAATCCAAAATATTTTCTGTTAATTTCCCTCCCATTTCATTTTAGAAATTAACATTATATTAATTCATTTTAGAATGAATTAATGTTTTAGAATTAACATAGTGAGATGAGAATGTTTTACCTCAGATGTGAGTATGTAAATCAGCTCATAAATATTGGCTCAACAATGATTTCTTAGTGTCTACCTTACAACAAAGAAGGCAGTTTTGCTATTTTGATCACTGATCTAGCATTTAAAACATAGCTGAGAAGAAATCTAGCTACGGAAGAACAGGAAGATGTGACTGGATCAATTTTTGCTTCTTTGCTCTGTATTCTACCCTTTAGCCAAAGATAATACGAGAGTGGCTTCACAGTAATCCTATGAGGGAGAAATATGACTTCCTAAAACCAGACATTGAACTTGGAAGACAGGGAGACAGTCTTCTCAGCAGTTGGCTGACCAACTACACTCAGCCTGTAGTCCTCAATGGAACTGCATCTAAATGGGGGTGGGGGAAGCATGCAGTGGGTTACTCTAAGGTTTGGCTTTGGGACCAATACTCTTCAACATCTTCATAAATGATCCAGGTGAAAGAATAGAAGGAATGCTTATCATATTTGCAAGGGTCACCAAGTTGGGGCAAATTGCTAACATTTTGAAGGATAGACTCAAAATTCAAAAGCATCTTGACATACTTCATTAAGAGGTTAAAGGGAGTGGCAGGAAGTTGGAGGTTTGGCACCTAGGCCACCTCTCTACCTTTTATCTCTCAAAGTCAACCTCACCTACCACCACACCTAGAATTAATAGACACTTTAACTCTGTGTGTGCCTGTGCATCCAAATCAATCTTGACTCCTGATGACTGCCTGGATCAGTTCCTGCTTGGCAAGATTTCAGAAGTGGTTTGCCATTGACTGCTTCTTAGGTTTGAGACTGGTGACTGGCTCAAAGTCACTCAGCTAGCTTTGTGCTTAAGGTGAAACTAGAAGCCATGGCCTCCAGGTTTGTAGCAACTGTTAAGTTCTGCGCATGGGTGCAAGGAACGGAGACGAGGCAGTGAACAGTGAACTTCAACTCTTTATTAAACATTCTGAACAGAGCAAAAACCTAGGGCAGCAGCAGCCCTTTTATAGGACAGGCTGCTGATCTAGTAACCAATGAGAAACGTGGAGTGTTAACCCCTTGAACCAATGAGAGTGGCTCGTTAACAGCCAATCAGATTCTCCTGAATGGACCAATCCGATATCGCTATTATCGGCCAATCAGAAGTGCAGGATTAGAATCCTGCTTTTTCTAAAGTTTTGATAAAACTTTATTTAAGCGTTTTATTAGTTCATAACACCCCTTCCCCCCGAGTTCTGTTTAAGGGGTGCGGTGACGTAATCCCTGAGGTATGAAGGTTGTTTTGACTGTTTATTAGATTTACGCTGTCCCACCGGTTCCTGTCTATAATCCAGTTTCGGCGGGACATTTTTGAGCAAGTCAGGTACCGGTGGTTCCGTATCTTCATTGGATGACTCGGTGCCGCTAATGTTCTCCGATCTTTGTGGGCTTGCTTCTGTTGAGGTGTTCCTCTGTGGCGAGGACACTCTCCTCCCTGATTTTTCTTCATTTGTCATGCCCGATTGCTGACTTCTTTTGCTCCTGCTTTCCACCATCTCGAATTCGGTTTCTTCAACATCTCCTCCCCTCTCAGTTTGGGAGTTACCGGAGTTGCAGAAACTGGGTTGTAGCCTCGAGCAAAGCTGATCTATATGGCGTTTCCATATTTTTCCGTCACAGGTTTTCACATGGTACGACCTGGGTCCGGTGGCTTGAATTACGGTTGCCTCGACCAACAACGGTTTGCCGGAAAGGTTTCTGGCAAAAACTAAGTCATCTATCTTGAACTCGCGGCATTTTCCACTAGATCCACAGGGATTCTCTGGCTCGTAAGATGGGTGAAGCCGGTCGAGGTGGGAACGGAGTTTGCGTCCCATCAATAGTTCAGCTGGAGTCTTGTTGGTGACCCTATGCAGAGTGATGTGTTGGAGAAGAAGTATTCTATTTATTTTATCTTCAATGTCCCCATAGTCCATTTTGTAGAGGGTTTTTTTAACAAATTGTACCATGCGCTTGGCTCTTCCGTTAGCCGCAGGGTGCACTGGCAAAGTTAGCGCATAGTGAATACCCCGGTCCGCTAAGTATTGTTCAAAGGGTAGAGCGGTAAACTGGGGTCCGTTGTTGGAGACCAGAACGTCTGGCAGTCCATGCGTCGTGAATAGCCTGTTCAATTTTCGGATGATGGACTCGGTTGTAGTACTCTTCATTTCGTGGATCTCGAGCCAGTTGGAATAGGCATCCACTGTTAGGAGGAACGTATGTCCCTTAGTAGGTCCCGCAAAGTAAATGTAGATGCGGGACCACAGTCCCCGGGGTGTTTCCCATTCTGTTGGAGTTGCTTTAGGTGGGGCACTGCTAACTTCTTGGCATTTTAAATAAGTCTTTACCCAGGCTTCGATTTGTTTGTCGATGCCCGGCCACCACGCGTAGCTTTGTGCGAGCGCTTTCATACACACGATGCCGGGGTGACCCTCATGCAGTGTTTTTAATACTGCTCATTGTAACCGCTCTGGGACAACGACTCTATCCTCCCATAGGATGCAGCCTTTTTGCGAAAAAAAGTTCTGTTTGCCGGTTCTTGAAGGGGGTGAAGGGGTTTGTTCTACTGGCCATCCCCGTTCGACCCAGCTAAGAACTCACGCTAAGACAGGATCGCGTTTTGTTTCAATCGCAATGTCTCTAGCTGTTAGTGGCGGTGAATGTAGCGTTTCAATCTGGAGTGTCGTAAGGGTTGGAGCTGGGTCGTCGACGGTTTCCGGAAGTGGTACACGGCTCAGTGCGTCAGCGTGGGGAATGGCTTTCCCCGGGCGGTGTTGCAGTCTAGAGTTGTACGCAGCCAAAAACTCCGACCAGGAGTCATTCTAGGTGATAATATATAGGGGGCTGGTTTGTCTCCCGCTATAATCCCCAGCAAAGGTTTGTGGTCAGTAACAATAGTAAAAACTCGTCCATATACATATTCATGAAACCGTTTCACAGCAGATACAACAGCAAGAGCCTCTTTATCGATTTGATTATAGTTACGTTCAGCCTTTGATAGGGTCCTTGAAAAATAGGAAATAGGGCCCTCACTACCGTTTGGTAACACCTGGCTCAAAATGGGTCCTACCCCAAATGGTGATGTGTCACATGTAATTGTTAAAGGCAAAGTCTCATTATACTGCATTAAAACAGCATCTGAGGTTAATAAGTTTTTCACTTGCTGGAATGCATACTCCTCTCGGTGCCCCCAGACCCAGGTTGCTTTTTTGCCGGGAAGTCAATGTAGGGGCTCAGCTACGGTCGCTTTCTGGCACAGGAAGATGTTGCAAAAATTAATGAGCCCCAGAAAAGCTTGGAGATCAGTCTTATTTCTGGGTCTTGGGGCATTCTTGATTGCTTTTAGTTTGCTATTGGTGGGGTGAATGCCTTGTTTATCGATTAGGTACCCCATGAACTCTACTTTATCTGTACACAGTTGACATTTATTTTTTTTAACCTTAAGGCCGGAGTCTTTAAATTTCTGGAGAACCAATTTAAGATACTCTTCTAGTATTTCTCTATTCGGGGCAGCAATTAAAACATCATCAAAGTATGGTACGACCCCTTTGATCCCCTGCAAGAATCTCTCCATCAAGCTTTGAAAAATCCCTGGGGCTACGCTAAATCCGAATTGGAGTCGGTTGCACTTAAAGGCGCCTCGGTGCGTAACAATCGTTTGTGCCTCTGCTGTTTTTTTATCTACAGGCAGTTGTTGGTATGCCTGTGCTAAATCCAATTTAGCAAAGACTTTTCCGCCACCCAGGGAATGGAGAAGATGTTGTACCACCGGCACCGGGTAAACGTTCTGTTGAAGGGCGTGATTCAGGGTGGCTCGGTAGTCCCCACAAATCCTTAACAATCCTTCCGGTTTAATGGGTGTTATGATTGGGGTTTCCCAACTAGTGTGGTCTGTTGATTCTAAAACACCCGGGCTATTAATTTATCAAGCTGCTCGTCAATCTTTGGTTTAAGGGCAAAAGGTACCCGACAAGGCTTAAGGCGGATGGGGACTACTTCAGGGTTAAGGTTAAATGATATTGGGGTCCCCTTGTACTCACCTAGTTTGTCTGCAAAGATGTCCTGGAATTCCTGGACGAGGGCCTACTCCCAGTCATCGCTTCTGGTTTGGTAAATGCCAGCTACCTCGATCCCGAGTGGGGCGAACCATTGAAGGCCTAACAAGCTAGGCCGATCACGGTCGATGACGGTCAATGGTAAAGATGCAGTACGATTTTTGAATGAGACCTGGACTAGGCTGAATCCAATGACCAGAATTCGGTTCCCTTGATAATCCTTGAGTATGATTCTTTGGGTTCTGAGGTCTTGCCGCCGGACGGCAAGGATTAATTGTTTAAGGGTCTTCCGGGAAACCATCAAGAGGGACGATCCTGAATTGACTTCCATCACGCAGGGCTGGTTTTCGATGGTGACCTTCACTCGGATCTTCTTTGCATCTAGTGATGAGGCGTGACCAATTGTTATGGTTTGGTGTGCCTCTTCTCATTTCGTTGAATTGGCCAGTGGTTTATTTCTGTAGGAGTGGTTGTTCCATTGGTGGTTCAAATGTTCCCGCCTCACAGAATGATTCCCTGTGGTTTGGCGGTAGTTGGTTCCCCTCTGAAGTGGGCTGGATCCTTGCTTGCTTCTACAGACCTTTCTGATGTGGCCTCTTTTCCCACAAAAGTTGCAGAGCGCGTCGAGGAATTTGCAGTCTGATCGCGGGTGGTTTTCCCCACAACCTGCGCATTGGTGCTGTTGTCTTTGGTGGCGTTGGTCGCATTCAGACTGGAGCTGGTTTACCTCCTCCTCATCACTTTCTGATGATGCTTCGAGTTCCTCGTGGTGGGTTGCCATTGTGTGTCTCTCTAGGCGAGGTGAGGTTTCACTGGCGAGTTGGCGGAGCAATGCGTTGGTGCAGCACATTCGGGCAGCCGACTTCCTGGTTGCTTCCGCTGCAGTTGCGTCAGCGATGGCATCTGCAAGGCTGATGTCAGCTTTTGCCATCAGCTTACTTTGCACATGTGGTGCATCTAATCCCAGAATTATTTGGTCTCTCAGAGCTTCTTCGAGGTCGGCGAACCCACAGAGGCTTCCCAGGTTCCAGAGATCCGCGATGAAATCTGCAACGCTCTCTCCTTTCCGCTGGTCTCTCTGGTAAAATTCATGTCTTTTTTTTTTTGTAAAAGTTTTATTGATTTTAAAACAGACAAAAAACATATAAAACATAACACATAACATAAAAAAAAATAAAAATAAAAAAAACTTAAACATTCTTCATAAATTTACAGTGTATCAGTTGGTTTACCACTCCTTTTTGTGCATCCATTTCATAGTCATCAAAATAATTATATTACATAATAACTCACATTATCAATCGTCAATAAAATATCCCAATATCATTATTAAACAATCATTTGACTATAATTTTACTAATTCATACTTAAGCGAGAACTATAATTAGGTTAAATTATTTTATAACCAATCATGAAATCATATCAAATCTATCATAATAAAGTATTCTTAAGAATTATCAAAACCAAGAAAAATTATATATTCATTATTTCCTAGATTTCTAAATATTCTATTATCATATTGTATTATCTAACCATTGATAAAAAAGATCCCAAACTTCATAAAATTGTTTATCTTCTTGTTCTCTAATTTCAAATGTCAATCTACTCATTTCAGCACATTCCAATATTTTCTTAATAATTTCTTCCTCCATTGGTATTTTCTCACTCTTCCAATGTTTAGCAAATACAATCCTAGCTGCTGTTAATACATTTACAATCAAATATTTTAAATTTTTATTCTATATACCAGGTACGATTCCCAATAAAAAAATCTCTGGTTTCAAATCTATGTGTTTCTTTATCATTGTCTCCAGCCATATGCGAATTCTAGTCTAATATTTCCTGGCCTCCTCACAAGTCCACCACATATGGTAATATGAGCCAGGTATCTGATGACATTTCCAGCACTTTTCAGATTTATTCTTGAACATTCTTGCTATCCTTGTCGGAGGAAAGTGCCACCTGTAAAACATCTTATACAAATTTTCTTTATATGCTGTTGACATTGTCATTTTATAATTTTGTGACCACAGTTTTTGCCATTTCTCTAAATCAATCCCATATCCAAAATTCTTCCCCCAAGCAATCATTGTTTCTTTAACTTGTTCTTCCTCTAATTTAATTTCCAACAAATAACTATATAGTTTTTTAATCACTTTTTCATCAGTACCTGTCAAAATCCTATCTAAGTCAGTCAATTTATCATAAAATCCTTCTGTTTTAGAATCTTTAAGATACCTTGCATGTATTTGCGCATATGAAAACCAATTCATCTTTATACCTTGTTCTTCTAAATTTTGCATCGTTTTAAAATTCATGTCTTTAGACAAGCGTTGGTACGGTAGGTTTATAGTGGGCCCGTAGGAGGGGCTCGAGGACATCCCAGTCCATGGATTTCACCTCAGCCGGTTTCGCCAGTGCTTTGTCCATCTTAAAAACGGCAGGTCTGCAATGGGTCAGGAATACCGCTCACTTTTTTCCCGTAGTGGTATCCTTCAATTTGTTGGTCTCCAGAAACATCTGGAACCGGTCCATGTACGAGTCCCAGTCTTCTTGTGCTGGGTCAAATGGAGCGGGTGGTATGGTGCCGCCGAACATGGTTTCCGCTGTTGATGTGCCTTCAGCCACGTGCTCTGTTTGGTGCTCTGTAGTGTTCAGTCAGCTCTGATGTCTCTGATGTCTCTGCATCCCATCCTCGTCGCCAGTGTTAAGTTCTGCGCATGGGTGCAAGAAACGGAGACGAGGCAGTGAACAGTGAACTTCAACTCTTTATTAAACATTCTGAACAGAGCAAACACCCAGGGCAGCAGCAGCCCTTTTATAGGGCAGGCTGCTGATCTAGTAACCAATGAGAAACGTGGAGTGTTAACCCCTTGAACCAATGGGAGTGGCTCGTTAACAGCCAATCAGATTCTCCTGAATGGACCAATCCGATATCGCTATTATCGGCCAATCAGAAGTGCAGGATTAGAACCCTGCTTTTTCTAAAGGTTTGATAAAACTTTATTTAAGCGTTTTATTAGTTCATAACAGCAACCACTTCTTGGTTTAGTAGAGGTGTGTGGACCACTTCTTTTTGTATCATTTCCTGCTCTGAGGGACCCTGGATGAATGGACTAGTAGTATCTCACAAGCCAAAGATGGTTTGGAAATAGGGGAGGGATGAACAGTGTTCTTGAAAGTAAGGAGGTCTATAACCATGTTCCGATAAGCACAATCAGCTTCATATTATATGCTGTGGTAAACAGGTACATAATTTGTTTAGGGCTACATAATCATCTGAATCTCCTGGGAACTGAGGGTAGTAGAATTGACTTCACAATTTACAGCCTTACTTTCCTGGCATAAAAGAAATAAAAAAATCTTGCCTTCCAGAGCAGGGTTAGATGTTGGCTTCCTGAGATGTCAGTAGCAAATGATGGGAGCTTTCTTCCCTAACTGAGATATAGAGAGATGAAACAGCTGCCCCCTTTCCCAAAACAATAAAGCAAGGGAAGAGAGGGAACTTAGAACAAAAATTGTATGCTCTGAATATCTATTTGGGTATTGTGAAATTCATACTTTTGGGTGGCATTTTAAGAGAAATGCTTCTTAAAGCTTTTTTGGTGGGGGAAAGGAGGGGATTTATAGATACATATGCTTTACTAAAAAGGCGGAGAAGAACATTGAAAAGGTTCTATAGTGATCTCCTTTTTGCTTGTATATCTACTTGCTTTCTTCCGTATGAAAAAGAAAAATATACCGCACTGTATATAGCGCACTGCGGAACACTCATGAAGTGGCTCCACTTTCATAAAATGTCAAAAAGATTTCCTTTGAATTTCCATGTAGTGTGCTTAGACAGATATATAGCATCTCTATTAATGCAGATGCCAGTCTTGAATTTGACAACTAAGCTTCCTTGAGATTCCTATGGGATCTCTCCCTAGATCATTGCAAATTACATTGAATAAAGTGTAATGAAGTGTCACCCAGAATATGTATATACAACAGGGGGTATTGATGGACAAATCCCCTTCCCTTGGAAATTCTATAAAGATAGATTTTAGTTTGGGAAAGTAACACACATTTACTCATAATGCTCAATCCTCTTACAGAAATGCAAACAGTTAAAGTAGCTTGGCATGGCTGTGTAGAGATTTTCACTGCAATTAGCAGCAACTCACTCACTCCAGTCCCTTTCTTGATTTTCCTTTAAAGTTCTTCTTCCTAGGCCAGACAGCCTTAAAGATGCAACACATATTAAGGGCCTACTTGCAGGGCTGGCAAACTCGTGGCTCACAGGCCAGATGCATCATGTGCTGGCCACGCCCATGGCCGTTTAGCGAAGTGGGGAAAAAGCCACAATATGTCATGTGATGCCACTGTGATATGAGTTTGACAACCCTGGCCTACCATAACATATATTAGACTCCTACTTCAATGCAAACTCTACTTGAATTGACTGCATGTTTTTCTATCACTTCTGCTGTGGTTGCTTCGATGCCATTTCTCCCTCTTTTTGGTCTCAGTCAGTGGGGCCCTTCTCTCCAGCAGGCATTGCCAATTATTTTCCCCTAACTTATCTTATCTCTGTACTCAGGAGCCACCTTTCCTTCTCTGTTGTTGAAGAGTGAGGGGAAAAAAACCAAGCTCTGAGCTCTGTTTATTTCAATTAGCTTTTCTTGTTTTTTCTATTAAATAAAGCCACCAATTGCTAGTTGAATTTCTCTCATCCACCCTCTCTCTTTCTGAAGATAGACAATGCTCCCCCAGTTAGACCTTGTAGCTCTTACTTTCATTGGAAAAAGACTTCCAAGAGCTCCCTTCTTTCTAAAGCCCCCATCTCTAATCTTGCTCTATGTTGTTTATAACACTGGTTTATCTTTTTAGAAATAGACAGAAAACTGACGATAGAAAAAGACCTAGAGGTTCATTGAATCTTCCTTTTGAGCACCTTTTTTATTTTTTTGTCATATGATGGACATCTGTTTACCCCAAATTTGTTTAATTCAGTACTGTATCTTTAAATCCACTACTTCTGCTGGAAGTTGGTTCCAAGCTTCCACTACTCTTTCTGTGAAGTAATAATTTCCAATAATTTGAACTTCCCTCCTGTCAGTTTGAGGTTATGCCCCATGTTCTTGATTTTTGCAAGTAGTAACAAGTAGTTTTGTTTTTTTTCAATCAATATACCTCTTGAATTTTCTGTTTTATTTTTGAAAATAGCATGGTAAGTCTTGGCTAGTAAATGGGAGACAAGATCTGTGCCTTCTTATAGGCTGCCAAATATCTTAGATATTCCCTTCTCAAGGTAGCTGGATTACATTGAACTTGTTTCATCAGTCTCACTGAACTGAATTATTAATTTTAATTTTAATTCTAATTTTATATTAGCTTTTCTAGCTTGATGCTCACAGATACTGTATGTTGGCATTATAGTTCTCAAAATTATGAGCCAGCTGTTGCCCATCAAGATTGATAATCCTGGTTTAAAGTTAGAAATCCCAACACCTGTGGAGGGCAAGGTGGAAGAACTCAAGTGTAGGCTAATTGGCTAAACTTTTCCCAGAATTAGAATGTAACACTTAGGAAAATAGAGATCAGATGTTCAAAGCATTGATAGCTGGTTGAAATAACAGCATTTAATTGATTTGGCCTTGGTAGGTGTGGAGAAAGTACATTTCTGGAGGGAATCATATGGATAGATGGAGCCCACTTGATCAGATTATTTTTCATATTAAAAAAAAAAATCCAAAACATAGAAAATCAAGTCAGGGAGAAGGGTTCTTTATCTGACAAATTCTTCAAGCAGCGAATATAGCTGTATAGAATCTGTTCCATTATGAAAGTTAGAGATTAGAAGAGGGTGCCCATGACATCCCCTGGTGATATCCACAAGCCTTCAAATTAAATCTTAAAAAAATAAATGATAGCATAGTTGCACTGGGATTCATAAGATTTCAGGGGAGTTTGGGAATGTGAAAAATTTTATGAGTGAAATGATTGAAATATTGTGGCTTACTTTACTAAGTATTTTATTGCAGTGTCTGAAGTGGTCACTCAACCCTGGTGCCAGCCGTTCTCTGCTGCATGTAGATGCACCTCCCACTGCAATGACTCCATTTCCCAATAAGTATTACAGGCAATCCTTGACTGACAACCATTTATTGAACAAGACGGTCTTGTGCCAGCAGCTGCTTATGAAGTGCCAGGATGGGCACATCTCATCAGTAGTGGGAGCAAAGAGATGGCAAAGGTCAGCTGGGATGGCAGAGCATAGGTTGGCAGGAATCTTGGAATACAAGGTGGCAAGGGTATCTGCATCTGGGACTGGGCTTGGGGCAGCTGCAGCTTCTTAGGGTGGCAAGAAGCTCTTTTGTACCATGCTGCTGGGCCAAGCTGAGCCTGGGCTTCACGCTGTACAGCAGCTTCAGGGCTTCTTGCAGCCATTGCATGTCAAGAATGTCCTCTACAGTTCTTGGGGAGTTGCAGCTTTGCGCTATGCTGCTATGGCTTTCTGGGGTACAGCAGCTTTTGAACCATGCTGTTCGGACTTTCCAAGGCATAGAAACTTTGCACCATGCTTATGAGCCAGGCTGGGGTTAGTTGAGGCTTCCAGAGGCAGCTGCAGCTTGGTGCTACACGGTGGCTCAGGGGCATCTTGCCATCTCAGAGGCACGGTGTACCGAGCGACCTCTAAGCCATGGTGTATTCTTTCCCTGGTGTCCCTGTGCTTGCAAACCCTGCACCCTTTTTTCCCTGGCCTCCTTGAGCTCGTGCCACATTTCAACACCACTCCAACTCATGCACAGCTGGTACCAGGTCTCCCCAAACCCCTTACACCCCTCACACCTTCTGTGGACTCCTTTTACTTCCTGTTTCACGCGTCTTTCATCTGGAGTTATGATGGCAACTGGGACTACCAGGATTGTCATTGCTAAGCATTGCAGTCATGCGGTATTGTGTTTTACTTTGCTTTGCTTAGTGTTTTGCATTGCTTAGTGACAGAAATTGTGGTTCCAGTTGTGGTCATAAGTTGAGGAGTATCTGGCTATTGAGAGTTGACCATTGCTGAGCTTTTAAGGAAATCTGAAAAGTATTGCCTAACAAAATAAACACTTTTTCATGTGAAGACATTTTTAAGGGAGCAAAACTAATTATATTGTTGTGATGTATGGCACCACTTTAGAATCTCAGAAGAAATAACCAGATGAATCACAATTCTGAAGGCAGATGATTCTTATCTTTTCTTATCCTCTGCTTCTTTTCTTATATTTGATTTGCTTTTATTCTAAATAATACATTGTGTTTTTATTAAAGAGATAAAGACTTGGTTTTCTTTGTGGTAGGTTTTGTTTACCAAGATAAGATGTAAATTGTGCATCAGAAAAAGCATAAACATTACTTTGTCTTGGGAATTTTTTTTTCTGCTAGAAACTTATAATTAGAAACATATAGCATTCAAGAGTCCTATTTAGAATGTTGCACAGTTGTTTGTATTTCTAAAATAATGGCCATTTCACTTTCCATGGAAGCCAGATTAAGAAACTGGTGGTGGCAGTAATAGAATAGAAGAGGTGAAATCCTCTGTGAAATCCACCCTTTCTGTAGCTTTGTGAAAATCATTGTATGCATGTCAAACAAACCCATATTCAGGCTAGAGATGGGTGAATATCATTTCAGCTTTATGTTTTATAAATCTGTAATTTTTTGTCTAATCCTTCCATTGGGTATGTATGTTCTTTTGTCCCAAGGATGGCTTTTCTAAAGAGCAATGTTTATGTTTTTGGGCATGTATAGCTTTTGCAATAATTTCCCTAATATAATAGAAAAAAAGATTAAAAACTCCTTCGGATTCAGCATTACTCTTGGAACCTACATTGTATGTCTCTAAGTTTTTTTTCAGCAGCAATATAGAAAATGATTTTCAGAGGGTTTTTTTTTTTCATTCGCAGTGTGATTTTTTTTTTTAGTTGAAATTCCTGGTGGTCTCCTGTCCAAGTAGTAGCTGGGTCTCAACTCATTTTGCTTTTCTGGACCACCTAAAGCTAACTAGCTGCTTCCGTCTGACTGCATTGCCGAACCTAGGAGAAATATGAATGTGAATTTTGATTCATGTATTGACTGAAAAATGCAAAATTAGATTCATTTGCCTTCAGATCAATGGTGGGATTCAATTGTTTTTACTACTGGTTCTGTGGGCATGGCTTGGTGGGCATGGCAGGGGGAAAATACTATAACACCTCCAGTCAGAGGTGGTATTTGCCGGTTTTCTGAACTATTCAAAATTTCTGCTACCGGTTCTCCAGAACTGGTCAGAACCTGCTGAATCCCACCTCTGCTTCAAATATGATCTAAAAGCATATGTCTCTCTCTCCTAACATGGTCTATTTAAGAGTCACGAATCCAGTATAGCTCTCAGTATAGCTCTCTAGATTCAACCAATAATTTGTAAGCACTGTAAACACATCACTGAACTGGTATAGGTTCAGTAATGTGGTATAGGGTCTCCTGTTTGAGTTGGACTAGAAGACCTCCAAGGTCCCTTCCAGTTCTATTCTGATTAAAACTGTTGCGATCCTATGTCATCTGGACGTTATGAACAAGTATCTTAGCTGTAAATATCTAAATCTGATGTTTGAAGTATAGTTTGTGAAGAAAAGATGTGACGTGCAGTAGGCCTGTGCGCACACTTGTGAGAAGAAAAGATGGGAAAGCCAGATAGACATTAGGGTTTTATGCTATCTTAATCATATATGGCAAATTAAAAATAAAAACCCAGTGTTTGATTCCCTTTTATAGGTATCTTTCAATTTATGACCCTAATGGAGTCCAAATTTCCCTTGTAAGTCAAGACAGTCATAAGTTGAGAATGACATGTGACCGACCTGATTTTATGACTTTTTTTGCAGTAGTCATTAGGATTGTTAAGTGAGTGTGCTGATTATTAAGTGAATCAATTCATTCCTATGGGTGGTTTTGCTGGAAATCAGCAAAAGAGGTTATTGTAAATCACAGTCACATGACTGGAATGCTGCAACCAGCCGTAAAAGTTGCCAAGTGCCTGAAATGTCATATGACCAAGGAAGAGGTGTGACCATCAGAACTCTGGAACTGGTTCATAAGTAGCTTTTTTGGTGGGGGTGTCTATTGTAAACTGGGTTAATCTGGGAATTGAAGTCCACAGTTTTTAAAGTTGTCAAGGTTGGACACCCCAGGGTTAAACAATGCTATCCATCAAGATCCCAGGAGTGTGTCATCTCTGTGGCAATGCCTGCCCTCTGTTCCCCACCCCGCCCCTAAAAAAATTCAAATGGCCCACATCCTATACTAGTATTTTGAGAGGCCTTAAAGACCTGCTTCTTCACCCAAGCTTTTGGGGAGAGGTTGACTGATTACCCAGTATTTCTTCTTTTCTCTTCCCCAGTGGGTTTGTTTCCTTTGCCATCAATGTTTTTCAGTCTTGTGCTTTGTGGGTTTTGTGTTGTTCTTTCTTTTGAAATATCTTAACAATGCAAAGTGCCCAGAGGTGCTGGGAGTAGGCAGTAAATAAATAAATGATTACTATTATTATTAAATTATTAAAATCCACCTCTTTCTCTGATTATACCCAAGTACCATTTTTTGCTCTGAGGACTATATTCAGTGATTATATTTATTTACCATATTTAGCATGTGGCATTCAGTGGTTATAATATGAGTAACATTTACCTCTTCATCCTGGTTAAATCCTATCAGATGAAACAGGAAGCTTCTAGATATCTCACTTAAGTTTAACAAATATTTGCATTAAATGCTTATCTTACCTGTCTCAAAGATCCTAACATTATTGTCCTTTTTTTTTTTTTTTTACCTCATAGCAGTTCTTTGAAGTAAGTCCAGAAAATGGCTGGCATTGGCTTATCCAGCCAACTTTGATTCAGCCCAGACACTTTTGCCACTACTTCACATCATACTTGAATACAGGTAGTCCTTGACTTCAAAGCACTAATTTAGTGACCATTCAAACTTACAACAGCACTTTAAAAAGTGACTTATGGCCATTTTTCACACTTATGATCATTGCAGCGTTCCCTATGGTCATTTGGACACTTGGCAACTGGCATGTATTTATGATGGTTGCAGTTTCCCAGAGTCATGTGATCATCTTTTGTGACCTTCTGACAAGCAACGTCAGTGGGGAAGCCAGATTCCCTTAAGAACCGTGTTACTGTTCTGTCCAAGACTTCCTGAGACAGTCACAATCATACACTTAGTCCCAAAATCCCTCTTTTTATTTTCACAGCTGTGAATTATACGCATTCACAGCCCATAATGAATCCCAAACAGTTTGTGAATAGTCCAACAGAAGTCTGCCATAGTCTTTCAGAATAAGGCTGATAAGCACCCACCTTTATCTCCCTTGAAATGCTGCCAATGACTAAATTGTCAATTAGCTGTACAAGGCCAAACAGAGCACGAAGTCAACACAGAGCTTCAGAGTTTAAACCAACCAGAATGAACAAAGTTGCTTCCTGCAAAGACTCATGTCCCTTTGCTCCTCCTTTATGTCATATGGGAGGGGCCAATCAATTCCAAGCCTTACTCCCCCTTTTGTCTTAACTGTACTTGCCTTCTCGCAGCTCTGAGCAAGCTCACACTGGGAACAGGCTCCCCCTGTTCCTCTGCCTTGCTGATGTCAGATTCTGGAGGCTCCGGAGTCAGCATGTAACTCTCGGATGGCCCTGGCCCCATCTCTGTGTCAGATGCAGATCCCTCATCCGAGCCCTCCCTACAGACTCCAGGACTGGCCCGTGTTCCTCCCCACTGTCCGACTCTGCTGCCAGCTCTGCAGGCCATCAGCAGACTACAGCAGTTACCAACTTAACAATTGCAGTGATTCACTTAACAAATGTGGCAAGAAAGGTGATAAAATGGGGCAAAACTCATTTAACAACTATCTTGCTCAGCAATGGAAATTTTGGGCTCAGTTGTGTTCCTAAGTAGAAAACAACTTGTAGTTCGTTTAAGAGAACTAATTTAACAAACACAAAATACGTTTGAGAACTATTTGGGATTCTAAATTGAAATGGGACATTTCCATAGACCAGGCCTGTACTACATAGAACCCACCAAGCAACTTTGTACGATCTATTGGCATTTTTTAAAAAAAGTAAATAAGTTTATCACTTTAGGTACCCCAAAAGACACTTTAGCATTTCCAGGCCTTACTGATGCCACCAGCTCCTGTGCTGTTGCCACTCTACTAATTGCCAAAAAGCTGATGGATGCACTGGGGATTCTTTTGTGGATTGGAATTATTTTTAATTTATCAGTGTCACTCTTTTGTGAATCCTGCCTTGGACTAAGTATGTAGCGTATCATTAGCCTTTTTGAAACTGAGAGACGTTACTGATATGGTTGTCTTCAGATATGACTTGGACAGTAGGGAGGATGCTAGATGGGTGCCGCAGTTCATTTTGTGTTGTGTTTTGTGTCTTCTGTCTGATTGTTTTCTCTGTGTCTCCATTTGGAGAGTCTGCTGCTGCTTTCCCCCAAGGATGTATCATTGGATATAGGCTTTTGTCCCTGAGTAATCCCATAATTTCTAATGTCTTTTGGAACTCCATTATATTTCATTACACCTCTACATCTCAGCCTTAGATCAGCCATGCAAATCCACATCTCTAAGGGCTTCTCTGATATTACTGCTTGAATGCTTTATCATGGCTCAATTTAATATATGCAAGACTAAATTTTTCATTTTTTTTCCAAAGCCCATAAGTCCTAATTTGTTTTTTCTTATCCTGTTAATGATATATGAAGCCTTAATTTTCTTTTATTCATTCTCATTTCCCAAATTCACTCTACCTCTAAATCATCTTGCTACTCTCTTAATAATATTACAAACTTCCAAATCTTCTTCTCTATCCATCAGTGCCGACTTTTGTATCTCTGATATATTATTATTCCTCAGTTAAAATATCACATATTCATAGACTCACAGCACTGGGGTGGGACATTGGAATTCTGCCCAGAGCAGGAATGACAAATCCCATCCCAGACAAATGACTGCCCAATTCCATGACACAGATTATTCTACTGCTTAATACCTCTCATGGTCAGATAATTCCTCCTTATTTTGGTTCTCATTTCCATTCATTGATTCTTGTCCTAATCCATCAATCATCCATCAATCAATTTTATTTGGTCACAGACCAGTAGTCTCATAAATCTAACCTTTGGCACCTCAGAGAATAAATCCATATCTTCTTTCCTGTGATAACATTTCAAGAATGGAAATATTGCTATGTCTTTCCTTATCCAGCTCTTTTTTAGGCTAAACATACCCAGTTCTCTATATGACAGATGTGGTATTATCAGTGCAGCATGAAATGGAACTACCAGTTTCCATTTTCTTAATATTACATGCTTGTTAGTAGCATTTAGCAATAGCACTTAAACTTGTACACCACTTCATAGTGCTTTTACAGCTTTCTCTAAGTGGTTTACAGAGTCAGCATATTGCCTCAAACAATTTGGATCCTCATTTTACCAACCTTGGAAGGATGGAAGGTTGAGTCAACCTTGAGCTGGTCAGGATCAAACTCCTGGCAGTGAGCAGTGAGTTAGCCTGCAGTATTGCATTCTAAATACTGTGCCACCACAGTTCATTGGCTCATTTGACAACTGCAGTATGCTGCTGCCCCATGCTGAAGTAATAAGTTAAGTGAATAGAAAATTCCAGAAAATGTGAACATAAAGGTGAAATTTTATAAAGGTATTATAGGATTATACAATATTCATTGTATCTTGATTAAATATATTTCACTTTTTTACTCTACCAAATATTTAAAGCAGCCTACAAAATTTAAAACCATCCTAAATCTAGAAAAACATTAAAATTAGTACTAAAGTTAATTGGTATTCTGAAAAGGGGAAGCCTTTATGATTAAAAAAAAAACAAGCACTGAGAGAGTAGAGCAAACACAACTGTTGAGGAAGTATGTTATATAACTGTGGGAAATACAATGAAAATGAAATTCTGGCAACAGGGGTTTCTTCAAAATAGCTCCTCTTGCAGATCTTAGCAATAGTAATTGGAGCAGTATTTCTTCTGGTACTCAATTCCTAAATCATTCAGGCCATGATTGTCAGTGATATAACTCTAGTTTACATTGTTATTAGTAGTAACTTTTTAAATTATTCTGAATAAGCAATAGGCAACCAATATAGATCTTTTAGTTTTGGTATCATACTTCCTCTTCCTTGCACTGGTTAGCAGCTGAACTGCTTCATTTCCCACCAAATCTAACTTCTAGGTTCTTTTCAAATACAGCCTCTCATGCACTATACTGCAGCTATCAATGGGACCTACTGTACTACAACATAGATAACTCTTACTAAATATGACTGGCTGGGTTGCAGCTGGTACTCTAGGCATAACTAGGCAGTGAAAGCTGTGATTTTCCACCAAGTATTTAGGGGATTTGTGTGTGAGAGAGAACATTTCAGCATTTTGGAGCCTTTTATTTTTATTCTTTCTGTTTAGAAAACTGACTAAGGAATAATTTGTCCATGATATCAGAGTCACCCAGGTCTCCTTTTTTTCAGATCATCCAAATGTAAAATCTAATCTGACCCTTACTGCCTTCAGGTAGCTAGATAACCAGTTGTGACATGTCCATGATTGCCATAGAGTACAGGAAATTCTGAGGCCCATGACTGGGAACGTCAATTTTTCCTTGGACAAGGAATTTAGATAAGAGATTTCAGGCATTTAGATATTGCCTGAAATCTCTTTGATTAAAAGAGAGGTTTGGGAGTTGCAGCAGTCCATTTAATGGTACCCTTTGCTAGGAGTGCACCTACTTTTTTTCTTGTTATTTCAAACTTAGAAGAAACCATCACATTCCATAGGCTCTGCCAAACTGTTAATGTTAGGTACTGAGCGTGGGCGTAAAGAATGGAGATGAGCCGGTAAAATAGTGAACTTCAAAACTCTTTATTAACATGGTGTGACAGCTCAGCTCAATGGCTGCAACGGGCCTCCTTATATAGGCAACTTCTTAACTATTCAACCAATGAAAACTTGGGAGCGCTAGCTCTGTTAACCAATGGGAGAGGCTCGTTAATGGCCAATCAGATTCACCCGAATGAACCAATCTGATGTCACCATTAACGGCCAATCAGAAGTGCAGGACCAGAACCCTGCACTTGACTTCAAGCTCTTGATAACTTTATTAACACATTTATTCATTCACAACACCCCTTCCCCTCGGCTTCCGTTTACGGGGTGCGGTTACGTAGTCCTTGAGGTAGGCTGGTTGTTTTGTTAGTCTATTTGATTTCCGTATTGCACCCGGTATTTGGCTGCAATCTTGTTGAGGTAGGGCATTATCTGGCAAAAGGGGTGCCTCTAACTCTGAGTTCAAATTTCCACTGTCCCCAACATCCTCGATATCTCCATGAGGCGAACTCACTCCCATCCCCAATTCTTCTTCACGTGTTTCTGGTTCGCCGTCGTTTCTATCATTAAAACTTTCTGCTATTCCAAGTTCATCTTCCTCCGTATCTCCTCCCCCCTCAGTTTGGATATCAGGGGACTCAGAGATTCCTGACTGTAGCCTTGATCGTAGCTGATCAATGTGGCGTTTCCATAGTCTATTATCGTGACACTCCACAAGGTACGATCTGGGGCCGGTTACTTGGACCATAGTCACCTCGACCCACAACGGATCACCTGGAAGGTACAGCATCGCCCGCTGGACCCGTGTGGTTTCTCAGGTTCGTACGATGGGTGTAGTCGGTCGAGGTGGGAACGGAGCTTCCGTCCCATTAGCAATTCGGCAGGAGTTTTGTTGGTGACGCTGTGCGGAGTAATATGCTGCAAGAGGTTTATCTTTTCTTCGATATTGTCATAGTCCATTTTGTGTAGTGTTTTCTTGATGAATTGTACCATGCGCTTGGCCCTTCCGTTGGCCGCAGGATGCGCCGGTGAAGTCAGCGCATGGCGAATACCGCGGTCCGCCAGGTACTGCTCAAAGGAAAACGCGGTAAATTGGGGTCCGTTACAGATACCAGAACGTCTGGTAATCCATGTGTTGTAAATAGTCTGTTTAGTTTCTTGATGACCGCTTCGGTTGTTGTATTCCTCATTTTGTAGATTTCGAGCCAGTTCGAGTAGGCATCTACTATTAGCAAGAATGTGTGGCCTTTGGTAGGTCCCATAAAGTCCAGATGAATACGGGACCAGGGTCCCCGCGGTGTTTTCCATTCGGTTGGGGTCACTTTCAGTGGTGCGTTGCTTACTTCCTGGCATTTGTGACAAGCTTTGATCCACATCTCGATTTGCTTGTCGATACCTGGCCACCATGCGAGGGCTTTCATGTGCACGATGCCGGGGTGGCCATTGTGCAGGGTTCTTAGTACCGCTCGTTGTAGCCGCTCTGGGACAGCAACTCTATCTCCCCAGATAATGCAGCCTTTCTGTGAGAACAATTCCATTTGTCGACTCTTGAATGGGGTGTAGTCATCAGGTATCTGGTCCAATGGCCATCCGCGCTCGACCCAACTGAGAACTTGTGCTAAGGTGGGGTCGCGTTTCATTTCCATCACGATATCTCGGGCTGTTAATGGTGGTGTCCGAAGTGTCTCAATCTGCAACATTGTCACCGTAGGCATGGGGTCATCAATGGTCTCTGGAAGCAGTGCTCGGCTCAATGCATCGGCGTGGGGAATGGCCTTCCCCGGGCGGTGTTGTAGCCAATAATTATAGGCAGCCAAGAATTCTGACCAGCGAGTCATTCTGGGAGATAATATATAGGGGGTTGGCTTATCTCCCGCTATTATTCCCAGCAAAGGTTTGTGGTCAGTCACTATAGTAAAGGCTCAGCCGTACACATATTCATGAAATCTCTTGACAGCAGACACAATGGCAAGAGCTTCTTTATCAATCTGACTGTAATTGCGTTCTGCTTTTGAAAGCGTCTTTGAAAAATAGGCAACAGGGGCTTCACTACCATTTGGCAAAACATGGCTCAAGATGGCGCCTACTCCGAAAGGCGATGCATCACACGTGATCGTTAATGGCAAAGTCTCATTGTACTGCATTAGTACAGCGTCAGAAGTCAATAAATTTTTTACATTTCGAAACGCCTGCTCTTCTTTATATCCCCATACCCAGATTGCTTTCTTGTCCAGTAAACGATGTAGGGGTTCGGCTACGGTTGCTTTGTGTGGCAGGAAAATGTTATAAAAATTGACAAGGCCTAGAAACGCTTGGAGGTCGACCTTATTTCGGGGTCTTGGGGCATTCTGGATTGCCCTCAATTTGCTATCGATAGGGTGAATACCATTACTGTCAATCAAATATCCTAAGAATTCGACACGATCAGTGCATAGTTTACACTTGTTTTTCTTAACCTTAAGCCCTGCGTCTTTGAATCTCTGGAGAACCAATCTCAGGTGCTCTCGTAAAATTTTCAGGGTAGGTGCAGCAATTAACACATCATCAAAGTATGGAACAACGCCTTTGATTCCTTGTAATAGTCTTTCCATCAAACTTTGAAAGATTCCCGGGGCTACGCTCACTCCGAATTGGAGCCGGGTACATTTAAAGGCACCTCGGTGCGTAATGATTGTCTGTGCCTCTGCCGTTTTTTTGTCCACAGGCAGTTGTTGTTATGCCTGGGCTAAGTCTAGTTTAGCGAAGACTTTTCCACCCCCCAGGGAATGGAGGAGGTGCTGCACCACCGGTACCGGATATGCGTTTTGCTGAAGGGCGTGGTTCAGGGTGGCTCGGTAGTCCCCACAAATTCTTATCGAACCATCCAGCTTAATGGGTGTAACGATTGGGGTCTCCCAGGGAGAGTGATCGGTTGGCTCTAACACACCCTGGGCTATCAATTTATCAAGCTGCTCGTCGATCTTTGGTTTAAGGGTAAATGGCACTTGACGAGGCTTAAGGCAGATGGGAGCTATTTTGGGATCAAGGTTAAATGATATCGGGGTCCCCTTGTACTCGCCTAGTTTTTCGGCAAAGACGTCCTTGAATTCTTGGACAAGGTCCTCTTCCCAGTTACTGCTACCGATTCGGTGAATGCCTGCCACCTCAATTCTGAGCGGAGTGAACCATTGGAGGCCTAGCAGACTAGGCCGGTCCTTGTCGATCACAGTCAGGGGTAGGAATGCTGTACGGTTCTTGAATGATACCCGGACTCGACTGGATCCTACGACTGGAATCTGATTCCCTTGATAGTCTTTGAGTATGAGTGTTTGGAATCGGAGATCTTGTCGCCGGACGGTAGGGATGAGTTTCTTGAGAGTCTTCCACGAAACCATCGAGAGAAACGATCCTGAGTCGACTTCCATCAGGCAGGGCTGGTTTTCAATAGTCACTTTCACTCGGATCTTCTTGGCATCCAAAGAGGAGGCGTGACCGATCGTGATAGTTTGGTGAGCCTCTTCTCACTTCGTGGGGCGGTTTATGGTTTTGTTTCTGTAGGAGTGGTTGTTCCACTGGTGGTTCACTGGTTCTCACCTTACAGGACAGCTTCCTGTCGGTTAGTGATAGTTAGCTCCCCTTGATGGCTGGCTGGGTCCTACTTGGCTTCTACAGACCCATCCGATATGGCCTCATTTCTCGCACACATGGCAGAGCGCGTCGATGAATTTGCATTCTGATCGGGGGTGGCTTGCCCCACAACCAGCGCATTGATATTGAGATTTCTGGCATTGGTCCCGTTTGGACCTTAGTCTATGGACCTCTTCTTCATCGCTGTCTGACGATGAAGAGAGGTCCTCGTGGTGGGCCGTTATGAGCTGCCCTTCTGATTGAGGTGAAATTTCGCAGGTCGGTTGGTGAACCGGAGCGTGGTTGCGGCGCATTCGGGCAGCCGACTTCCTGGTTGCTTCTTCTGCAGTTGCCTCAGCAATAGCATCGGCAAGGCCATCAACTTGCTTTGGATGTGCGGTGCATCCAATCCCAGAACTATTCTGTCTCTTAAGGCTTCTTCGAGATCAGCAAACCCACATAGGCCTCCCAAATTCCGGAGATCCACTATGAAATCGGCAATACTTTCGCCCTTCTCTTGACTTCTTTGATAAAATTCATGCCTTCTGACGAGCGTTGGAACGACTGGCACGTAGTGGGCTCTCAGTAGAGGTTCGAGGACGTCCCAGTCCATAGACTTCACTTCTGCCAGTTTCGCTAGTGCCTTGGCCATCTTGAATACGGTCGGCCCGCAATGCGTTAGGAATACCGCCCGTTTCTTTCCAGTAGTGGCATCCTTCAAATTGTTGGTTTCCAAGAACATTTGGAAACGATCCATATAAGATTCCCAGTCTTCTTGTGCTGGGTCGAATGGAGTGGGTGGTATGATGCCGCTGGACATGGTTTTGCCGTTGTGCGTTCGGTCACGTGCTCAGTTATCGATCTTCGTTGTTCAGTCAGCTCTGACGTCTCCACATCCCATCCTCGTCACCAGTGTTAAGTACTGAGCGTGGGCGCAAAGAATGGAGACGAGCCGGTAAAATAGTGAACTTCAAAACTCTTTATTAACATGGTGTGACAGCTCAGCTCAATGGCTGCAACGGGCCTCCTTATATAGGCAACTTCTTAACTATTCAACTAATGAAAACTTGGGAGTGCTAGCTCCGTTAACCAATGGGAGAGGCTCGTTAATGGCCAATCAGATTCACCTGAACAAACCAATCTGATGTCGCCATTAACGGCCAATCAGAAGTGCAGGGCCAGAACCCTGCACTTGACTTCAAGCTCTTGATAACTTTATTAACACATTTATTCATTCACAACAGTTAAGATACTTAAATTTAGTAGCTGGAGCAATGGGGTTGTGCAGTGAGTCAGAACAGACAGTTGTAGTTGATTGGTTGGTGAGCGCTGGCTCCTGCTGGAGGCAAATCTATGCTATGATTGTTGTTATGAGTGTGGAGGGGGAGTTTCTCTTTTCCCTGCCTTTTTCTCCTGTGGGCCTTGTGTGCTCTGTGATTTACCTCATGATCAGTGGTGGGATTCAAAATTTTTTGCTACCAGTTCTGTGGGTGTGGCTTGGTGGGCGTGGCTTTGTGGGCGCAGCAGGGGAAGGGTACTGTAAAATCTCCATTCCCTCCCCACCTCACTAACCTGCTTTCCAGCTCTGTTCTCCTTTGCAGGGCAACAAAAGAAGACCCAGCCGATCAGCTGGGACTCAATGGAGTCGGTTTTCCAGAACTGGTCAGAACCTGCAGAATACCATCTCTGCTCATGATGTTAGCCTGATTATCTTGTTTGGTGTATCATCTATAGATGTAAAATATACTTATTTATATAAAAACTACAAGTTCGTGACAGCATCTCTGACTTCATTTGGACACTTGTGCTATTCCTCACACAAACTCTTTTTAATTAGTCTCACTTCAGCAGAAATAAAATCTGGGTTGCTTTAGTAGTTTGAGGAGGTTTCAGAATAAGCGAAACCTAGATTAGAATTAGAATTCTTTATTGGCTAAGAGCAATTGGACAATTTGTCTTGGTGCAACTGCTGATTGGATGGATGAAGAGATGGATGAAGAGATGGATAGATGAAGAAATAATGTTGATCCACATCATTCTATTCTAGCCTCCCTTCATCCCTTTTCATCATGGCAAGATTTTTCTGGCTGGTCTGCCATTTCTTCCAGCACCTTCTTTTCCCTTTTTGCTGGTCCATAACCATAATAAAAATTAATTGATTCAATGTCTAGGGCAGTGCAATCTACCAGCCCATTGCCTCCTATCTCCCACTACCTTGCCTCCTCCTCTAACTGCAAAGGTCTCAGCATAGTATATTCCAGTTGTCAGTTTCCTTCTTAGATAGGGTTACCCAGATAGCCAGCAAAGAGAGGACCTGTTCTGCCTTTTTTTCCCCTTTCATGTCTTCTCTCCAGCAGTCATAGCCTTAAAATCAAATATCAACTGGCTTTTTGAATGTCTACTTTTTGGTTTTGGTTTTGGTTTTACTGTTTTCACAACAGTCATGGTTCAAACTTCTGTATATTGCAACCTGGTAAATTGCATGCTTTTTTCCCCCTCACCTTTATCTGTTGACAAGAGTTGACAGTCTAGATTTATGTCCTTTAATTTATTTCCTAATTCCAACAATCAGCTTCAATCCTGCCCCTTAAATCTGTGATCACTGTAATCTGCAGATCACATGATCTTCATGGTATGTGTTATGAACTAAGCCAACGCATCAGTAACAACCCTAATAGCTTTACTTTTACAGCAGGCTCGTAATCCTGCACTTCTCATTGGCCCACGAATAGCGAGTCGTGATTGGTCATTTCTGGCCAGTCCGATTGGCTGTTAGCGGGTCTCTCTGATTGGACGCTTGTTAGAGCGGTAAACTCAAATCATTGGTTGTTTTGACAGCAGCTAGCTCTATAAAAGAGCTGCTGCTGCCCAAGTATTTGCTCTGTTCTGAAGTCACGAATAAAGAGTTGAAGTCACAGTTCAAAGTCCGTTCCTTGTGCCCATGCTCAGGACTTAACACTGGTGACGAGGGTGGGATGCGGAGACGATAGAGCTGACTAAGTACTCATCGAACAAGACAGAGCACGTGGCTGAAGAGCGCATGCAACAAATGGCAGAATGACCAGCGGCGCCATATCACCCGCTCCATTTGACCCAGCAAACGAAGACTGGGACTCATATATAGACCGTTTCCAGATGTTCCTAGAGACCAACAATCTGAAGGATGCTATGCCTGGCAAGAAACGAATGGTGTTCCTGACCCACTGCAGCCCCGCCGTTTTCAAAATGGCTAAAGCACTTGCCAAACCGATGGAAGTGAAGACCATGGATTGGGATAACCTCGCGCCGATCCTCCAGGCCCATTACGCACCCACAGTACTGACACTGATACGAGCACATGAGTTTTACCAGAGGGACCAATGGAAGAACGAGAGCGTTGGGGACTTCGTAGCTGACCTCCGGAACCTGGGAGGTCTCTATGGTTTTGCAAACCTCGAGGAAGCCTTGAGAGACCGCATAGTTCTGGGTTTAGATGACCACACGGCGCAGAGTAAACTCATGGCGAAAGGAGACATCAGCCTTGCAAATGTCATCGCCGATGCTACTGCCGCAGAAGCAACCAGGAAGTTAGCCGCTCGAATGCACTAAGCGAACGTACTGCACCGCCAACTCACCAACGATAGTCTGCTCTCCTCTGAGAGGCACGCTATTACTGCCCATCACGAAGACCTCGAGTCATCCACAGACAGTGAGGAAGAGGAGGTCAACTGGCTCCGCTCGGAACAAGAGCAAAGGAACCAGAGACTGCTGCGCCAATGTGCTGGTTGCGGGGCAAACCACCCGCGATAGGACTGCAAATTCCTCGACGCACTCTGCCGTTCCTGTGGGAAAAGAGGCCACATCGCAAAGGTCTGCAGAAGCAAGCGAGAGTCCAGTCCAACCGAAGGGAGAACAACCTCCATCGGGAGACAGGCAAACCACCTGGAAATCAGGACCGCCTGAACCACCAATGGAACAAACACTACTACTACAAAAATCAAGCATCTGCCTCTTCAATGAGATGAGAAGAGGTGCACCAAACTATTATTATCGGCCACGCTTCATTGCTAGATGCAAGAAAGATCCGCGTAAAGGTTACTATTGAGAATCGACCATGCGTGATGGAAGTTGATTCAGGGTCATCCCTATCGATGGTATCCTGCAAAACCCTCAAACAGCTGATCCCTGCCATCTGTCGCCAGGACCTCAGCACTCAAAGAATCATCCTAAAAAACTACCAGGGAAACAAAATTCCGGTTGTCGGTTCCAGCCATGTCCAAATATCCTTCAAGGACCGCAACGCTTCCCCTGACTGTCGTCGATCGTGACCGGACCAGTTTGTTAGGGTTACAGTGATTCACCCCACTCGGAATTGAACTAGCGGGCATACATCAAACCAGAAGCGATGACTGGGAAGAGGCCCTCATCCAGGAATTCCAGGACGTGTTCACAGGAATGTTAGGCAAGTACAAGGGGACCCCTATATCATTTAATCTCAGTCCCGATGTAGCTCCCATTCATCTTAAGCCTCGTCGGGTGCCTTTTGCCCTCAAGCCAAAGATTGACAAGCAGCTAGATAAATTAATAGCCCAGGGTGTGTTGAAACTGATTGACCATGCCCTTTGGGAATCTCCAATTTGTGGGGATTACCGGGCCACCCTAAATCATGCCCTTCAACAGAGCGCTTACCCAGTACCGGTGGTCCAACACCTTCTTCACTTCCTGGGTGGTGGAAAAATATTTGCGAAATTGGACTTAGCTCAGGCGTGCCAACAGCTACCCGTAGACGCAACGACTGCAGAAGCCCAGACAATAGTTACACATAGAGGTGCCTTCAAGTGCAATAGACTCCAATTCGGAGTAAGCGTGGCACCGGGCATTTTTCAAAGTTTGATGGAGAGACTATTACAAGGCATAAAAGGCATCGTGCCTTATTTTGATGATGTCTTAATAGCTGCCCCTACTAAAGAGTTATTAGGACAACGACTCAGAAAGGTTCTTCAAAAATTTAAAGACGCTGGCCTGAAAGTAAAAAGGGACAAGTGTCAACTTTGTATGGAGAGAGTGGAAGTCCTGGGATACCTTCTCGACAGACAGGGAATCCATCCCACTGAAAAAAAACTCACATCTCGATCACCTCCATCCTGCTTATACGCCTGAACAACCCCTGGGATCCAACAGCAAGTGTCGATCATTCCAGGAAGGTGACCCTTTTTTTGTGAAAAACTTCTCGGGCGACCCATTGTGGGTCCCCACTACCATAACGCAATTTACGGGACCCCGATCCTATCATCTACAAACTGAAGATGGCAAAATGTGGAAGCGCCACATAGACCAACTCCGTTCCATACTAGCACCTACTCCCATCTCATCCCCTGAATCTCCAACTGGGGGGGAAGGGACATCGAGGGGGCCGAAAAAGAAATAACAGGTGATTTAACAATCGAAACCCAGCAGTCTACACAAACAACCATAGGATACTCACCGCCAGAAGGAGAACCGAGCCGGGGAGTGGCCTCGCCGCATGACAGCACCGTGATGGAAACAGATCCAGGGAACCCGGAGGACAGCATTGGCGAGAGCAGGGAGTACAGCCCAGAGCCATTCAACGAAACAGCGGGACCGTTTTCGCCATCCAGCTCAGCAAGCAGCCCACCAAAACCAGAGCCAGGACAGAAACCGGTTTTACTTTATCTCTGCTGTGGTACACCATATGTTGATTATAAATAGATAGTAATCTTATGCAGAATCTTATAACTAGCTTCCTCAACCCATGTGAAAAATCAATGTCCTTCCATTTCTATCTCTTGCTATAGGTTAAACTTGCATGCTGTTCAGATTTGCTGCCCTTTATTTCTTTCTGGACAGACTGTTAACCTCAAATGTAGCTTTGCACGCTTTTTGGAATCTGTGGAATACTATGCCACATTACTAGAATAGCACCAACATGATTTGAATGTGTTGAGGTTTTGTTTTGTTTTTCCTTCATGGAGTTTTGCAAATTTTGAGAAAAGGAGAGGCAAATTCAGTGACTGATGAATTTGGGGCAGAGAAGTCATGCTGGTTAGTTGATAGGTTCAGCTAGTGTTTAACTGGGGTTGAGCAGAATCTGGCTAAAGCTTTTCTGTGTGAGCTCAGCTTGATGCTAAATGTGTTTGCGGTTTGTGGATGGTGAGGACAAAGTGGGGAAATTGTTAAAGTGTGTGGCAGAGCTCATTAAAGACTTCAATCTACAATGGAGTCATCAGTTTGATGCAACCCTGTGGGATGGATATATTTCTCCAAGCAGTTTTCGTTGAATTGCTATTTGTATAATGCAGTAGGACATGCTTGCTTTGCTTATTCAAATGTGATGCCTGTGTACAATTTGGTCATAGCTGCATTTTCTGCTGGCATGAAAGGGAATTATGATATGGGCAGGACAATTTGAGCTGTCAATTTGAGCTGTCTATTTTTAAAGCCCTTCTTGACAATTGGCATCAGCAGCCCAATTGTAAGGTCAGACTTCCTTGGAATGCAGGCAGGCCTTGTGCCATGTTGTCAGATGGGCAAGAGATTAAAGAGCAGAGCCCTGCTGTGCTGGGTGGCCTACATTGGATCCTGAACAAGACATATTTGTGTGGCGGCTTCATTTTAATTTCACAGCCCTTTGTTTTTGAGATGTCAGTTGCTAATCCAGCCTTGTGGATTAGGGTGCCTTCTTTGCACAATTTACAAACACCACTCATATGGTAGAGTGTGTGTAAGAGTGTTTGTATAGTGGGAGAGATCCTTTATCTCCCATGGCACCTCAGCCCTTTCGTTGTCTGTCTGAAAAATGAAATGTCAAATCCTGCTTGGTATATCAGAATTCATTTTAAAACAAGGTGCAGTGCAAATTTGTATCAGTCATGCTTTTCATGTGTAGTTTTCTTAAAGACAATGATGTACATTGGGATCTGCTTTCTCATTTGCTTTTCAATACCACACACAGATACCCTGCGCTCTATGGGTGGGATTCAAATTTTTTAACAACCGGTTCTGTGGGCATAGTTTAGTTGGTGACCGTGGCTTGCTGATCATGTTATTGGCTGGGCATGGCCAACTCATCATCACTCACATTGAGGCACGCATCTCCTCGCCTGGCCTCTCATGACTGTGGGGATGCTGCAACAGTCGTAAGTGTGAAAAATGGTCATAAGTCACTTTTTCAGTGCCATTGTAACTTTGAATGGTCACTCCACACAAGCAAAGTACCAGCAAAGGAGGGGAAAAAACTCCAGAGAAGTTCCTGAGACAGGAAGTCCTACCAAGAATGTAATAAGGGTTAATGGAGAGGCAGTTTCTGTAAACAACACCAGAATGTTTCCTTCCTGCCGTCCTTACAGGATTAGGTCAGTAATTTCTTCTAACAACCGGTTCTCCGAACTGCTTAGAATGTTAACAACTGGTTCTAGCGAATAGGTGCGAACTGGTAGAATCCCACCCCTGGGTCTAGTTCTCCTGCCATAGTCTGTAATTCAAGTTGAGCCCTGACAGTACTTTTTATTCTTCCTCCATCATATTTTTTTTTTTAACAAACTTTATTCAGTTTTCACATTAAAAACAAAAATCTCTTTTTGGTGGACAACATATTTCCGGGTCATCATCTTTACATACAAATATGACAGAAATTACACAATGATATATGCATACTTAATTCTATTATTACCTTTTCCATTCCAAATTTTCAGTAGGGAGAGAAACAAACACATTAATTCTAGCCTCTTTCCTTAATTTCAATAAATTTTGTTTCATTTCAATTATTTCAAATTAATCTTTTAGCATTTGTTTTTAAACATAAACAATATGTATTTACCTAATAAATACTAATAAGGTTTAATTCTAAATTCTTTCATTAATCCCAATCTAAACATTTAATTTCATTTCAATTATTTCAAATATAATCCTTAATATTTATTTTAAAAATACAAATAAATAATATATATTTGCCTAATAGTGGTAATAATGAAGTTACCAATGTCTCTCCTTGCTTTTAATAATCTATATTAAACTTATTCATTGAGCTGGTTCTTTAGTCTGTCACATTCCCTTTCAATTACACACATTTAATAAGTTCTAAATTGATACAGATCTTAACACACCCACACAAAAAGAAAAAAGAACAAGTATAAGTTTCCCCTCTTTTACTATTTTGACTGTGACACTTTAATGATTAGAATATACCTTTATTCCCTCATCTTAATTCCCAATAAACCATTAGTCATTACATCTTCTCAATTGGATTCCACAGCATATTCCCCCCCCCCTTTAATAAAAGTTATCAGTATCTATATTACCCTATTTTCTAAATATTTTTAATTGCAGAAATATTCTTATTACCCCTTGTCACCCTGCAGAATCCCCCTTTTAATTCATCAACCATTATCTCTGAAAAGGCAATTTCTTTTCAACATTTTACTAGTTCTGTGGTTCTTTCTGTCACATGCCTGTTTCTTCCTGCTTCTCCGGTGCATTGTCCAGGGAGCGAACCCGAGTCTCCTCCCGCTCTCTTCCCCATGTCTTTTCTCATTCTTTCTACATTTCCTGACTTCACAAGTATTCCTTCTTTTAATTGTAAAGAAACAATTTCCTTTCAACATTTTACTAGTTTTACTGTTCCTCCTCCCTCTTTTTTCCCCATGACTTTTCTCATTCCAATTTACCGGATTTGCCGGCATATAAGAAGACTTTTTTGCCCTGAAAAACATGCCTCCAAGTGGGGGGGGCGTCTTATACGCCGGGTCGTCTTATACGCCGGCAAATAGTATTTGGGAAGCACTGCGGCTGCCCGCAGCTGAGGCACTTTTGCGCACCGTGGAAACAAATCCCGTGAAGCCAAAAGGAGCAGCCAGTCTTCAGGCCGATGTAGGTGGGCCTCCTTCTCCCAGCTCCCAAGGAAACGAGGTGCTCAGCGGCCTCCGCTTGCACCGCCCGGGCTCCGCTCGCGTATCCGGCTGGGGCTGTCAGGAGTTGTTACCGCTGGCGTGACTCCAGTCCCACATTGCCTTGGGAAGGGAAAGCCAAAACCAGGAGCCGCTGCTGCCATTGCAAAGCACTGCCGCGGCTCTTCCTTTTTGCCTTTCCCTTCCCGAGGCAACAACTCCTGACAGCCCCAGCCGGATACCTGAGCAGAGCCCGGGCAGTGCGAGCGGAGGCCGGGCAGTGCGAGCGGAGGCCACTGAGTGCCTCGTTTCCTTGGGAGCTGGGAGAAGGAGGCCTGCCTTCATTGGCCTGAAGGCTGGCTGCTCCTTTCGGCTCCTGGGATTTGTTTCCAAGGTGCACAGAAGTGCCTAAAAAAAAAAAGTGCAAAAGTAGAAGATGTGCGGAAGAGGGGGTAGTCTTATACGGCGAGCATATAACAAACTCTATATTTTGAGTGGAAATGTTGGGGGGTCATCTTATATGCCCAGTTGTCTTATACGCCGGCAAATACAGTATCTCCTTCTTAATATCTTCCCTTTCCCTTTTCTGCTGAATCTTCCTGCCTTTTCTAACTTCACAATTATTCCCTCTTTTAATTGCTTTCTTAAAATTCAACTTTTTAACCTTCCTTCTTTCCCCACTTCTTTGTAATGTTCTTTGTGTTAATTGTCCATTCAAAATGTCTTCTCCTTGAGTCAATTCCTGCTCTTCTGAGAATCTTTCTTCTTGTTCTTCAATCGCCATTTCCATTTTTTCTAGCACAGAGCAAAGTGATTCGCCTCTTTCCTGTAGTAATTCTCTCATATTTTTAAGTTCCATTTTTAAATCCCAAAGAGATATCATCATTCTTATATTTTATAATCCTCAAAGTCCACAAAAAACAAACAAACCACTTTTACTTTCCTTCTGTCTTCTTTCAATTTTTAAAGTTCTCCGCTATTCCAGTTCAGGGTTCATACCAAAAACATCAGTCAGTCCCACAAACAATCTTTCCTTCCTTGCTTTTTCCTTTATTCTGTTTCTGCTTTCACTTTCTAAAATTCTTACTTTGTTTCAATATTTCTGTAATTTTATACCAGTTCATTCAAAAACAAAATGCTTTCCTTTTTATTTGAACTAAATTTTTATCAAAAGGTGACACTCTCCATTATACGAAGTCTTCACTTTTTTCCCCCCTATATTTTTATTTAAGGTTTTTCGAACCTCAATATTTCAAGACAATCCAGTCTCCAATTTATAAACTTCATTATTATTATTCTTTGGCAATATTAAGTCCAGCTATAATTTTATACTTGATTATTCCCAAATTATTTTAGTCCGATTTCATTAAATCTTTAATTCCAGCTTCTTCCTTTCCCGGTTCAAAGCCCCATTTAGCTGTCAAAAATATTTTCCTTTTTTTTTTTCTCTGTCCCTTTGTAATTTCGCAGCTCACTTTTCTTTTCTTAAAAATTCCATTTTACCTTAATCCCGGGGTACTTTTATTTGGTTATACTGCCCAGTTGTCCTGGTTCAGATGTTATCCACCTCTTTCTTCCCTCCTGCGCAAATCTTAGTCAAGCTGAATCATCCTCTTCAGGATGGCCATTTTAGACCATCGCTTCAGTCGTCTTCAGGAGGAAAAAAAGCCAAGCCCGGGGGGGGGAGAAGCGCTCTCCACAGACAGACTTGCTGCTTCCTCTTACTCCGCTGCCCCTCCAAGGCAGTTTCAGCCCCTAATCAGGATAATTGGGGCTCTCCGATGAAAGAGCACGAACGATAGTCGCAGAGAGTTGCGATCTACTGTCCGTTGGCGAGGAGGCTCCACCTTCTTCTCACTTCCTCCATCATATTTTAAGTGACTTTCAGATCTCTGGCATACTAATTCAAAGCATGTGCCCCAACCCATCTGACTTAACTACAAGATATAAGTACACCTTTTGGTAAATTCATGTGTATCTCTTATTGCCAGGATAGTGTGATTTAGGATTCAGTACGTAATGTTTTTCTGCCTGTTTACTGTCTGTTTGGTTTTTTTTTTTCTAGAGTCAACTTGATGCTTGTTGACCTCATAAGCATTTTATAAGTATACTGGCACTGACAGCATTACCTTTTTCTTAATAGAGTTCAATGTCATGCATCATTTAACACAAAACTTAATAATATTACTTCTCTTGTTCAGCAAAAAAAAAAACCTCACAAGCAGGTATTTTGTTCACTAAATGACCTTTATCTTATATAAAAGAGAAAGGCAAAATGTTTCATATGTTTTAGGTGTTCCCTCTCAAAAGTTACATACATTGCAGAGTAAAAGTTTTACTTATTTTATAATTTGGTTTGCTTCTATGTATATGTGTTTTCAGGAAGCTTTAAGAATGAAGATTGAAAATGTTGCCCCATGTGATGAATAATTAATTAAAAGACAAATATTTTAAAAAACATATATAAAAATTGTGATATTGTCCAAATTATCCTAGCCTAGTACAAACATCACTAGAGAATTTTTCTTCCTTTTTTAGAAATCTAATGACATGATCGCTGCCATTTTTTTTAATAGGATACAGATTTTCAGCAGATCACTGGTTTACAATCCTGGTTTTAACTCTGAATATCAATGGCAACAATTAAAGATGTGCATGGGACACTCAAACTTGGCTGTCTTGTAACAGGTCAAATTTCAAAACAACACTAAGAGACAGTGAGAACTAAGCATGTCCCCCTTTGTTTTTCATTTCAAAGTTTCAAGGGTCAGTTCTGGACCACAAAATCTAATTGATTGTTAGTATGATGATTATGGCTACCATATCTGGGCTGCAAAAAGTACTAGATGAGAACAGAATTCTCTGTATTTCTTTTCCACCATTTCACAATCAATTAGATTTTGTGGTCCAGAATTGGTAGCCCTAATGCTGATTGCTATTATGAAACCAATGTGCAGAAAGATTGGGGGAAAGGTTGATTTTTAACATTTATTTGAAAATATAGGGGGGAAAATTCCAGGCAGTTCTGGACAAAACAGATAAATCTGTCTTCTTACCTATAATACAATCTCTAAGACAAACACCTGACACACAGGTCAAAGAGTGATTCTTTCATAATTCTTTTCTTAGCAATTAGTAACATTTCCTAGTTTTGAATGTGCCATTCATTACAGTGCTGTGTTTTCTTTAAGACTGCACTTATGTGACATTACAGGTAGTTCTTGACTTACAACCACAATTGGAAGTGTTGAGGTAATTCCCCATTAGGAGAATGAGTGCACACAGGGAGATGTAGTGAGAGTGGTGAGGAATAACACACAACCAGCACACAGATACACTGTTTAGTAAAATGTAGGTTTTTACTGCCAGTAAACAGTTAAGCAAAGTCCAACAAGCAGTCCAAGTCATACACAGTTATAGCAGTCAGTTTTCAGTCCAGGGATAATCCAGTAACAAAGTCCAGTATCAAAATCAGTTCAGTAACAGACTTACATCAAATGCAAGAATAATGACGATCAGCAACAGTCAATAGGGAAAAATGCAGGAACCAAGAACATCGACCATCAGAACATCTAGCAACTAGCAACTAACAACAGGACATCCAAAACAGGTTTCTGGCTCCATCTTATGGCCATTGGAGGAACCACATCCAATTACAATTTTAGCATTCCCTTAAAGAGATGGTATTAAAATGTCTATCCTGGTTTATATATTTCCAATCCAACTGTTTGGTGACTTACATTCCTAACATTCTCCCCTTTGGGTAGGACAATATATATAATCTTACATTCTAAGTCCATAATCCTCACAACAAGCCTTATGCTTTATAGAGCCTTGGGCTTTTGTAAAATGATCTCCAATGTTATTTTCTGACATACAGTATTCCAGCTTAATCATCTTACTTTGCACAAATTGTCTTACATTTAAATATCTGAAATCTGTCTGTTTTGTTCTTATCTTTACAGCAAGATTTGAAGCCATCTGTATTGCTGATTGGTTGTCTTCATAAACAAAAATAGAATCTGCTACATCAATTCCCATATCAATCAATAGTTGCTTATAACAAACTAAATCTGTACATAATAAAGACAAACATGAGAATTCAGCCTCCATTGTTGATAAACTTAGATGTTTCTGTTGAATAGACCTCCATCCAATCAACACCTTTCCTAATAATACTACAGTACCTGACATAGATTTACGTGTATTTATGTCTGTAGCAAAATTTGCATCCGCATATGCAGTTAGACTTAGTTCATCTTTAAGCTCCAAATACGATGCATAATGCATTGTTTGTTTCAGATATCTTAACACACACTTAGCAGCTTGCCTTTTAGTTGGCTCAGCATTAAATCTGGCTAATTGGTTAACACAGTATACTATATCTGGCCTTGACCAATTACTGAGATAAGATAAGCTACCAATCAAAGACTGATAAATGTTCTTATCAAAAACAGGAGTTTGTACATGTCTATGGCTAAACTCCTGGCTCATCAGTGTTTTAGCCAGTTTACAAAGTTCCTTTTAAAATTCTTTAGTAACTGGTTGATTTTATCTGCCTGTGAGATCTTGTATCCTCCCCTCGTTCTATCTATCTTTAATCCAAGATATTGTTTAATTTCTCCTAACTGTTTTATCTTAAATTTCTTCTCTAACAGTGATATTATTATCTTGTTCAGTTTTGGTGATTAATGCTATGTCATCAGTAAACAATAGCAACAATGACACTACACCATTACTTTCCTTTTTAAACAAACATGGATCAGCCATGCCAGCTACAAAACCTATCTTAGTCAATTCCTTAACTATGCACTGGTTCCACTCATATCCTGATTGCTTCAAACCATAAAGACTCTTTCAATCTCCAGCAATCAGTTGTATTATCATTTTTGACAATTAAAGATTTCTTTAGATATATAGTGTGTTGCAGCGGTGCATGCAGTTATGCTGTCTCTACATCTAAATGATTTACAATGTATTCCTCCTTAGCTTCCCACACTAATGCTGCTCGTAATGTAGTAGCCTTCAGACTAGGTGCAAACACCTCATCATAGTAGTTTGCTGTCTGATTGAACCCTTATGGGTAACAGTCCTATCTACACCTGTCTTTAGCTTATAAATCCATTTATATCCTTTGGCATTTTACCTGGTGGTAACATTTTCATATACCTCCAGTCTTTTTAAAGATTCTAGTTCCTTATCCATTGCTTTCTGCCATCCTTAGCAGGATACAGTTTTAGTTCACTATAATTACTTGGAACTGTATTCACTTGGCATACAACACTAACCTGATATCTATCAGGTGGTCATGTTACTCAAGTTGAATGTCTTGGCAATACAGGGCTAACTGGTGGACTCACCTGTTCCACCTGCTCCTGTTCTTCTATCTCCTCCTGTGCCTGTTCTTCTACTTCCTCCTGTTCTTCCTCTTTAATGGCTATTCGTGGTTTACTTATTTCATCTTTAGGGACTATTTGGGTGTCAATAATAACATCATTGCTGGATTCCTGTTCCAGTTTATGCCACCCAACGTGCTCAAGAAATTTAGCACTAGCGCTACAGTAAACATGAGCTGTGCCTGGATCCCAAAATCTAAATGATCTATGGTTGGCCTCATAACCTATGAAAAATGATTTCCTAGCTGGATGTTGCCCTTTCAGTCTTACTTGTGAGGGAATATGCACCCATGTTGGAGCTCCACATGTGTATAGGTAACTTAAATTTGGTTTTCTGCCATGCCAACAAGTGAATGGCAATTCACCAGTTGTTGTGTTAACCACATTGTTCAGCACATGGTTGCAACACGTTATGGCTTCACCCCACAGTGTTTCAGGCAAACTTGAGTCAGATAACATAGTGCGAGCTATGACTTGTAATGTTTGCCCTCTTTGTTCTACAAACAAGTTATGTTGTGGTCTGTAAGGTGCAGAACGTTTATGCTCGGCATCAGCCAATTTCAGCATTGTTTGGAATTTATTGTTAATAAACTCAGTCCCATCATCAGTAACTAAAGTAATTACTCTACGTCTCATCTTTCTTTCTGCAAACCTTAGCCAATTAAATAAATGTTGGAATGTTTCTGTTTTGTTTTTCATGAGATAGCCGAAACCATGCCATGAGTAATGGTCCATTACACTCAAAACATAGCAGGCACCCCCCAAACTGGGTTTCTTGGGACCAATTATGTCAGCAAAAACAACCTGTAAAGGTTCTTTGGTCTTAAACCCATTTAGTCTGTTTGCAGGAGTAACCTTGCTTTTCCCCTGACTACAGGCATTACAGTTTAAGTACTTACTACAGGGTTTTAATTTTACTCCCTCTGACAATTTGACAGTTTGTTTGAGCATTTTGAAATTTATGTGCCCCAGACGTCTATGCAGTAAATGTGACTTAACATTGTTATAAACCGGGTTAGCCATCTGCAACTGGTCATCATGTATCACATATAAATCATTCTCTAAATTAACAGTAACACTTTTACCCTCTTTCTCTATTATACAGTTATCTCCCCTAAAGATTACTACATAGCCAATATTAACTAAAGCCTTTACTGATAATAAATTAAATTTCAGTTTAGGTACACATAACATATTTAAATGCTCATTTATACATGAACAATATGCAGTACCTTCACCAGACGCTTTAATCTTCCATCCATTTGCCAATGATACATGTTGCTTACTCATGGACATCTTTACAAACCTCTCTCTATTTCTAGTAATGTACTGCGATGCTCCACTATCAACTACCCACAAATCATTGTTTACTGTTGAATTGCTAGACATAGCTAAACTAACATTCTTTTTAGCCTTCTGGTGATTACCAGAATTCTGTCGTTTTCCCTTCTTACAGAATCTAGCTATATGTCCCTTAGCCCCACAAGAAAAACATTTCCTAACAGTATAGGCAGTTGAAGACAAATCCTCTTCTTGTGGTTGTTTCTTTCTCAGTTGGTCCCTATCCAGTCGTCTTCTTGCTTCTTCTAACAACCTTCCTGTTATGTGTCAATGTCAGTTCATCTCTGGTCAGGACTTCTAGTGAAGATACGTAATCATCATAACTCTCATCCAATGAGGAAAGAATGATGTAAACTTGATGCAGCTCTGAAAATATCAGTTTTCATGTAGCTCTTGAAAACTTCTTATCTTGAAGTTCAAATGAGCTAACATATTTCCACCTTTCAGAAGGCGTGCTCTCAACAGTTTATGTGTAAGATGTATGTGTGCACCTACACTGTCCCGAACATAAATCCTCTTCAAATTCTTCCAATACCTAGCAGAAGACTCTTCTCCATGAATATGGATTAGCTGCTGGTCACTCAGTGTTAGTCCAATTATACAAAGAGCTTGTTCATTGTTCCATTTAAAGTCAGCAAGCTTCTTGGCATCATCCTCATCATCTGGATCCCAAGCATTTACATCCAGTGGATCTTGAACTGCAGCCCATAACCTTTCTCTATAAAAAAGTAGACTGTACTTCATAGACCAGGAAACATAGTTTGTTCCATCCAACCAGGTTATCAGTAATGGACTTGTTGATGGGTCTTGTGCCATCTTTACCAGGACAGTAACCTACAATTAAACAGTAAACAGATGTCTGTATATGGTACTGTGTATTCACACTAACTCTCAGTTATCTGAGCCTGGTATGACCTGGGCCCATAACCAGTGTTGAGGTAATTTCCTGTTAGGAGAATGAGTGCACACAGGGAGACGTAGTGAGAGTGGTAAGGAATAACACACAACCAGCACACAGATACACTGTATGGTAAAATGTAGGTTTTTACTGCCAGTAAACAGTTAAGCAAAGTCCAACAAGCAGTCCAAGTCATACACAGTTATAGCAGTCAGTTTTCAGTCCAGGGATAATCCAATAACAAAGTCTAGTATCAAAAACAGTTCAGTAACTGACTTAAATCAAACCAAAGAATAACGACAATCAGCAACAGTCAATAGGGAAAAAATGCAGGAACCAAGAACATCAACCATCAGAACATCTAGCAACTAGCAACTAACAACAGGACATCCAAACCAGGTTTCTGGCTCCATCTTATGGCCGTTTGAGGAACCACACCCAATTACAATTTTAGCATTCTCTTAAAGAGACAGTATTAAACGTCTATCCTGGTTTATATATTTCCAACCCAACTGTTAGGTGACTTACATTCCTTGCAGGAACCAGAAGCTTTATTTCTAAGCAGGGTGGTTGCTCAGTGTGTTGTTTCCAATTTTACTTTTTTTTTTTGGCCAGGATTGTTAAGTAGTTGTTAATACAATTGTTAAGGAAATCCATCTTGCCCCATTGTCAGAAGCCAGCTGGGAAGGTTGCAAATGACAATCACATGATCCCAGGATGTTGCAACTGTCGTAAATACATATCAGTTGCCAAGCACCTGGATTTGATCATGTAACTATGGGGATGCTGCAACCGTCATAAGTGTGAGGACTGGTTGTAAATCATTTTTTTTCAGTGCCATTGTAATTTTGAACAGTCATTAAACAAATGGTTGCAAATCAACAACTACTTGTAGGAGAAGGCTGACTGTACTTAACTGCATAAATCATATTCATTACAACAACAAAATGGAAACATTCATTCCACTATGATTTTTTTTTTTGTTTGCCACGCTCTGCTCATGATACCAGCATTTATAGCTCACCAGCAGAGTTCAAGAGCCAATGCTGTATTTATTTTATGTATTTATGTCTTGCATTTTTAATGAGCATTCCGGGACACTCAATAAGAACCATGCCAATCAGACAGCTTTTCAATTTCTTAAAGCCACCCAAAGTTCTGTATCAACAAAGCGTAAGAATAATAGTGATAAAAACACACAGCTGAGAGTTGAAATGTTCGGTTGTTGTTCATTTTGGACTTTGGAGATAGAGCACTAACAATGTTACATTATCTGGTGGTAGTATCATGTCTGCAGCAGGAATCCCAACCTTGGAGAACATTAAGGACCCAAGAACATTCAGATATAGATATATAGAACATATTGGTTGCAATAATCTCAGGGTTTGGGGGTGAATTGAAATTTTGAATCATATACAAGTCAATAATATTGATTTAAGAAATAGAACATTCCTTCTAATACAAAATTGCAGTTTCTTTAAAGATAACGTCTGTATGTAAATCTACCCAATTTTGTTAAATACTGGCTTTTAAATTCAGGAGTTTATGTTCTTTAAAATGAACATCTAATGTTTTATTGTGCATTCAGATTATTTATTGATTAAAGACCAAAATTTGGGGTACCATTTCCATTGATTAATTATCTCCCACTCTTGGTTTGTCTGCATATTACTGTTGGGAAGTTTTGTTTCTGTCAATACATCATGAATTTGTATCGTGTTGCACTTTGGTAATAGCTTTCAGTCGTCTATTGAGAGCTGTTAAATCAAATGAAAATGGGTCCTTGAAGACTACTTTTGAGATTCTCTTTGTACATAAGCCTCATTGATACAAACAAGACTCGCTATCCAATTTAAGAATTAGAGCATGGCCTCCATCAACTCTTCTAGAAGCTACTGTATACAAAACTTTGTGACCTATTTTGTATGGTGTTATAGACAATGTTATATGAAAGACTAAAAGCTATTGTATCATGAAAATAGAAAATTTTGTTGCTCTATTTTTTATTGGTTTGTTTTTCTTTCTTTAGCTCAGCAGAATTCACCAAAAATCCATGAAGGCTGGTGGGCTTATAAGGAGGTGGTCCAGGGAAGCTTTGTTCCAGGTAAGTGCTATATTCATTATTCAAACATTTTGTGAATTATTGCTATTTTATTCTGATATACATCATAACATGTAGTGTTGGCTTTTATGTTCAGGAATTTAAAAAATTTAGATACCAACAGCTGTGCACTACAACTCAAATCAAAACATAAGTCAATAATTGGATTGATTCTATATCTCTCACTTTAGATGAAGCATCATAGTTACATGTACAGAAAACCTTGTGGTTTTTTTTAACTTTATTGATTTTCAAATTGTGTTTCTTAAGTTGGAGAGGAAAAAAATTGGCCCCTGCTTTTGGCTGTCTTCCTATATTCAATTTACATTGAAATCTGTGGAACTCTTATTTCTACAAGATTGTTTTTAAATCTTCTGGGAATTCTCAGAAGGGTATAACCATGGAGATAGAAAGGAGTGATCCTAATTAAAGGAAAAATATGGGAAACATACTTGATCACTGTGAGGAGGAACTAGTTCTTATTTTTTCTGTACTTAAACTATTCTGATTATTCCAAGTCAAAACCTTGACATGTTCTATTTTCCTCCTGTTAACTCAGGTTTATAATATTTCTTTTGAGATAGGCCCCAACCTCATTGACCCTCTTGAAATCTCCTTAAATCTGGTTTTGTCAGCAAACTTGGGGATTTCATGTAACTTTGGGACCCCATCAAATAATTATATTGCACATAAGACTTTGAATGTATTCCACAGTTTGGGTACTATTTATGCTTTTTAGGGTTTTTTTTTATTGTTTTATTTAAATTGTGTGTGCTACTCTGAGATACATACATGAGGTGTATGACAATAAATATCTATAGCTTTTCCTTTCTTATGCAATTAAGTAATAGTTTTCTTGGAAACAGAAAATTTTGGACGTATGCACATTGAGGTAAATATTATGAAACCAAGGAAATACATTCATGTAGTTAGGGATATGTGATGAGTATATGCTCTATTGTATATATCCAGTGTAAGTTTTAATATGGTGTATGGAAGGATGAATAATGATAAATGCTCACTGACCCCTTGAGAATTCTTGACTGACCACTTGTAAGAAAGGTTTAAAAAACACTTGTTATATACATATTTGCTTCAGGAGAGTAGCCTATAAACAGAAAGAAGATGGATCATAGCATACAGTTGTATAACCTTTTTTTGTGAAGACCACATGCTTCGAGTGATATTCAGAAAAAATGGCACTAACAGGATATAAGTTCCAGGATAAAAAAAATGTTTAAATTGCGTCTTATATGTTCACTTCCCATTTATCCAAACATTTCTCCCTTTTCTATATCAAAATTTAAAATTGGCTAGGATTTTTTAAAAGTGCAATGGCGATATTATCCAACTCTTCAGAAATCTATTTGTGACTCAGGGGCCTCAGGTTTGCATCTCAGACTCATTTTTTTACCCAAATATTGAAGCCTTTTGCTCATGTTTTGATTTTAACAGTCAAGAGATATTCACAGCAGTCTCTGATTTGTTTAAATGTTAAAGGTCTGAATCAAAACAGAAGTTTGGTTTATGAAGCATGATTTCTAACAAGACTGAAGGTTCTTTGATCCTGGACTTGGTGACTTAGTTATTTTTTAAAGTAGGGAACCATTCCACCCTTAGACTCATATCATTTGAATACCCTGAAAACCTTATTTTTCCCTGCTACCTCATCCTTTTTTTTGTTTTTCAAAATGAGGGAGAGAGGGAGAGGGAGAGAGATATCAGCCAAATTGTAATCCAAGTGATCCAAGAACATTATGCACTTCCTTGAGAAACTAGCTGGGAAACCAAGGCTTAAAAATGGCAGAATAAATGCTGCTGCTTTGGCAGCTGGAATTATGTGGCAAAGTAAGAGTATAACCATTGTGGATGATGGATGGCCTTTAGTCCCTGTCTCTAATTAACAGATTTGCTCTAATTCTATGTTGGAATATGTGCACCTTTGAAGGCTCTTCCTAACATGCAATTGTTGCCTGATCTCCTTCACAGTTGTATGAATTGGTCTAACATTGCAAGTCTTTTTGGAATTATAATAGTACTTTATAAACTGCTTCATAGTGCTTTACAGCCTCTCTAAGCAATTTACAGAGTTAGCATATTGATCCCAACAATAATGCATGAGAGCTTCTATTTAAATATACCTTATTATTTCTTCCATACATGGTGAGAGAAGATGTGTTTACTAAACTTAATATTGTTATGTTTTCTTTTTCCGTAGTTCAATTTCCCTCACTGGTAAATATGCAATAGACTGCTTTGCCATACTCCGAATGCTTAACTCCTTGTCAGAAGTTGGGGCAAAGGGACAGGAATTTTACTTACAAGTACATACAGTTTTGCATTTACAGTGATATTTGATATATCCAGTGGCCTTATTTTAACAAACTATATATACACAGTCCTATTTCAATTTCAGAGGTACGTTAACTGTTTCATGCAGCTTCTTTCTGTGCTTTCAATTCTAGGGTAAGTTCTGTCCTAGGGAGGAAGAATGAGAAGAAGGAAATATACAATTCTTTTTTGAGCTCCTTAGATTTCAGCACCATTCTCAAACCTTGCATTTCCACTGATACCTATTCTGATCTCTAAAACCTGCAATTATTTCCACCTGCCAGTTTTCTCAGTTGATCTCTCTCTTTGGGTCCTGTTTGCTCCTGCTGGGTCTCCAACTGCAAATTCATCCTTCTTGACTCATGCCACCTCACAGTCCACATCACACAAAAATAATAGCACAAATACACAACAACCCCTTCCTCCTTTATTAATGCTCCTGCAATTTTATATGTTTGCAGCTAAAAGGCAAGGATTGCTTACTTGAATTAAGCATGAGGCTTCTTAATGTTTATGTGACATTGAGCCTGATTTTGGCTCTTATTTTTCAGTCTCAAGACCATCCAGATAACTTAACCTGCCGTCCCTTGACTACAAAAACTAATATGAGGTTCATTATTTGTTACTAGTCTTATAGTCAGGTTTGAGATTTCCACACATCATCAAAGTTTGTCCTATTTGCCTCTTTATGAGAAGCTTATATTTGACCCAGATATGCTTTTCTAAAATAAATACCATTCATTTAGAGTTTGAGATATAATCCTGTTCCTCCTCCCCCTCCACAATTTAGAGCAGGAAGCAAGCATATTGAATATGACTATTTTATGAGAACTCCTCAAGAATCTTTAGCTACTTTTAGTATTAAAAAAAACACCTTTGGTGTGGTCTTATGTATTTCCTACAAGTGAATTTATGAACTCCATTGTGGGAGGAGGATTATACTAGATAAAGAAGGCCATATAGTAAGTGTTGTAACTTATCTTACATCATCATTAAAGGTTCAGATCAGTTAATATAATTGTTCTGATCATTTGAATAACAATTGATGCATGACTTGCCTGGGAAAAATAATGGATAAGAGTTAAGAAGATTATCATGACTTGAGTGGGAGAAGTTAATCTGATTTTCACTTTCATGTAAACAAAGCAGACTAGATTACTATCTTTCCATATCCAATGGTGGTGGGTTTTCTGGGAAATGTTGAATAGGCAAACATTCTGTTGCGGTAAATTGAGTGAAGAAAGGAGCACAAGAGTTTTGCAGCTCCTTAAATATAACTTTTTATTGATTGCAGTCTTCTTATTCAGATGAAATTTTATTTAGAGTTTCAAGCATGTGTTTGTGTACGTGGGGATAATAGGAGAAGAATTTTAAACAGTCTACTCAAAAGGAAGTGAAATGCAGAATATATAGATATGATAATTATCTTATTAAAAGTGACCACTTGTAAAACAATTGTTGAGTAGAAATATTGTATGGGAAAGTTGATTAAAACATGCAACGTAAAAAAGCCTTTCTTATTATTGATACAACAGGAGATGCCATTAACTGTAATTTAGTTGCTTCCAAAAAGAATCATGTGGCACACAAGAAAATATGTGTCTGGTATATAGCTTGTTGGTATTTATGTGTCGGTAGGCATGTCATCACTAACCCACTGCATGACACTTGCCCATCTTTGCTTGAATTCAGGAATACTGAATGCTAAACGTGGGACAAAAATAATATCTTGTAATCTTCTAATAACTGATCATCTTCCCTTTTACTTTTTTACAAAAATCTTAATAGAATGCTAGGAAATAATTTGAAGATATGTTATATGAGGAAAAGTGCGGCATTCAAAGATTTTTCCCCAGTGTTATTTACTTTTTTCACCTACTCTTTTATGTAATAGAACAGATTCATAGGAGTGTGGTTTTTAAAGCTTGTAGGTCATCTTAAATATAATAAGGAAACTATTCCAGCCACTGAGAAATAATTATATATATATTATCAAGAAAATAATTTCCTGGGCTTGATGCTTTATTGAAAATAATGAGAGGATAGGCAACTTCTCACTCCAATAATCTCCTTTCTGCTGGTTAGGAAAGGCAGCTATGCCGATTCCCATTAGTCTTGAGGTCCTGCAAGAGTGACTTCCTTGTTAACAAAATCAACACTACAAGCCCTCAAACCCCAAACAATAATAGAAAAGCAAAACAAAGATATGTCAGGGAATAAGATGGAAAGGGTAAAGGGGATAGCAATAGCAGTAGCAGTTAGACTTATATACTGCTTCATAGTGCTTTACAGCTCTCTCTAAGAAGTCAGCATATTGCCCCAAACAATCTGGGTCCTCAGTTTACCAGCCTTGGAAGGATGGAAGGCTGAGTCAGTCTAGAGCCCATGGGACTCAAACTGCTGGCAGACAGCAGTCAACATAAGTAGCCTGCAGTACTGCATTCTAACTACTGTGCCACTATGGATAAAAGCATTCTGGTACATTGATATTTCGGAAGAGCTTATGTTTCTCAGAACAGCCATTTTGAGGCTGGGCATGCCTGCCAAGTAACCATACTTCAAGAATGCCCATGGTGTCTCCTGAAAATTCCAATTGTGCCCACTTGTCCAATCAAGGTTGGGGGCCTCTATGTCTACGTTGCTAGAAAAATCATTTTATTCTTCCTTGCATGTTTTGGAGAGCTTTTATGTATATAAGAAAGTGTCTCCAAAGCAAATGATTTATTGTCAAGAAATCTTTGTTCGAAAACTATGATTGCTGTGGTTCTTAACCTGAGCAATTTTACCTTTGGAATATTTGCTAGTTAATATTTTTAGAAATGCTACCAAACCTTTTGGCAAAATTATACTGGTTTTTTTGTACTTCACTTTCATTTATACAGAAGGGGTAGGTTACATAAAACTATACATACATTAATATTGTGTTAGTTTATGCTATCAACTGATTAGCATTATTTCTAAAATCAGAGAGCAGGATTTCCATTCAAGACTAGATCAACATCAACCCTTGGAAGCTTTTAGAGAACCTCTAAGACCTCATCATTTTGGAAAGCTTTGATGATTGATAAGATATTTCCTTCACTGAAAAGTGTAATTGTTATGTTATGATACTGTCAAAGAGTTTTCAGCGTGACTACTACTATGAGACTACTCAGCAGCAAAACACAGCACACAGAGACTTAGACATTTACCAGTGGTTTATCTATATACAGAAATATACAGTACATGGTGAGCAAATACCTTACAAGCAATCAACTCTACACAGAGAACTCTGCAATGGACACAAGGAGAGAGAACACGCCCTCTATAATGTCAACCTTATATAAATATCTCTTAAAGGGGTAAAGACTTATGTGAACCCATTCTTCATCTTAAAGGGCAATGCTCATGTTATGCTGATTCATCCTTATTACATCAGACTTATATTGCATCAGACTTACAGCAGCTAGCAGCTATTAAATCTTATACCTCAACAGATACTCCTCACCATGATGTATTTAAAGGTTATTTTTATTTCCAGATGTTGTACCAAATTATTTTTCATTTATTGTTGAATTTATTTTATGGTGCTATTGAAATTCATTTATGGTTTATTTTTAAAATAAATAAAATAAAAGTAAATATTTTCTTTGAAACACACAGAGGAAGCATAGTTTAAAACTTATCTAAAATGTTATGTCTATTTTTGCTACTTCTTCAAGGGTTGGGAAGATGTTATGGGACAACAATGAAGAACCTGGTTTACTTCTTGTTTTTCAGTGGAACATGAAGCTGAACTATTCCCTTTGATATTTTTGGTCCCTGAAACTCCAGGTTCCATATTGCAGGGCTAGTCAGCATCCTGAACAGAGTATTCTCTCTATTTCCAAGAGTCAGAGTCATGAAGAGCACCAGCTAAGCTTGGGTGGAGCTAATGATTAGAAATTTGAAAAAAATTCTTATTAAAAAATGAGTCAGTTGCTGAAGACCAGGGGTGTCAAACTTCTTCAGAGGCCGGATCAGCATTGCAGTTCTCCTTCATGAGCTGGCTTGGGGGGGATATGAGATGGATGCCTCCTACAGCACCTTGCCAGCCAAAATGGAGTGTGGGGAGTCACGCAACCCCCCCGAGTCCCGTTTTCAGCCTGGACAGCTTCCTACAACATCATATTGGCCAAAATGGGGGCATGGGGGCCCCTTGTGTGCCCCATTTTGGCTGGCATGGGCTGCAGGAGGCCATCAGGCCAAAAATGGGGCATGTTTGGGCTGCCAGATGTTTGGGCTGCCAGAGGTACATTGGGCTGGCCCTTTGCTATTTCCAGGTCGGCTCCGTGGGTGAAATTTAAGCACCCCATGGGTCGATGTGGACTGCAAGCCTTGAATGTGACACCCCTGCTGAAGACAATATTCATTTCACCTTGCTTTGCTTGCTCATATTGCAATATGAGACTTTAAACTGTTTTGCAAAATATATCAGCATTTGTGTGGAACATGAACACTGTTTAACTTTACTTCTCTTGTATACAGTATTCTACTTCTTGTTTTAGATCCACAAACTCTTATTGGGCTTCATGTTTTGGTAGAATTTATTTATTGGCACTCCATCTTGGCTCAATGACTTTTGTTTCTCTCATGTGATCCTTACATCTCTTTAGGACAACAAAAGTTTGTTTTCTCTGGAATTTGTAGGCTGCTGAGTAAGACATGCAGCTTTGCCTTCTGTTGCTTACTTTTTTTGTATTCGCTGCTCACATGGAGTTGCTGGATGAATCAACACTTCTTACTTTGATTCAGCTGTCTCATCTCAATTGTCCCAGCAAGCTTTTCTATCCTAATATTCCAAAAATGCATTTCTGCCATCATTTGGCATGGACGATAGGGATTTTATTTGAATTGATTATCTCAGATCAGTGTTTTGATGCTGTGATACCTCATCTCATAATTTTGACTTTTGCATAAGATGGATATTGAGAAGAGTAACCACCCCACCAGTGCTGTGATTTGCCATTTTATAACATCAATCTTGCATTGCATACACAGTTCAGAGCCACAGGATCTGAAAGTCACCCAAGGAAAAAAAAATTAGGAAAATGCCAGCCAAATCTTAAATTATTTTTGGTTTTGTTAAGTTCTGCGCATGGGCGCAAGGATTGGAGACGAGACGATGAACAGTGAACTTCAACTCTTTATTTAACATTGTGGAACAGAACAAAAACTACGGCAGCAATAGCCCTTTTTTTTGGCAAGCTGCTGATCAAATAACCAATAAGAAACGGGAAGTGTTAGTTCCCTTAACCAATGAAAGAGGCCCATTAATAGCCAATCAGATTCTCCTGAACGGACCAATCAGATGTCACCATTATCGGCCAATCAGAAGTGCAGGGCCAGAACCCTGCACCTTTCTAAAGGTTTTTAATAATCTTTATTTAAGCACTTTTATTAATTCACAACAACCCTTCCCCCCAGGTTCCATTTAAGGGGTGTGGTGATGTAATCTTTGAGGTAGGCAGGTTGTTTAGATTGTCTGTTGGATTTTCGCTGTCCCCCGGTACTTGTTTATAATCTTGTTTGGGCGGGACGTTTTCTGGCGAGTATGGTGCCTCCGGTCCTTCATTTAAAAACTCGGTGCCGCTAATGTCCTCGTTGTCCTCTAGCCTTTGTGGGCTTGCTTCTGATGAGGTGTCTCTTTGAGGCAAATCCACCTCCCTCTCTGATCCTTCCAAATGCTCACTTCTTCCACTTGTGCTTTCTGCCGTTTCGAACTCGGTCTCCTCGGCATCTCCTCCCCCCTCAGTTTGGAAGTTACCGGAGTCACAGAAACGAGGTTGCAGCCTTGAACGCAGCTGATTAATATGGCGCTTCCATATTCTTCCGTCGCGACTGTTTACTCGGTACGACCTGGGTCCTGTGACTTGGATTACAGTTGCCTCGACCCACAAAGGATCGCCAGAAAAGTTTCTAGCGAATACTTAGTCCCCTATTTGGAATTCGCGGCATTTCCCACTGGATCCGTGTGGTTTTTCTGGTTCGTACGATAGGTGTAGTCGATCAAGGTGGGAGTGGAGTTTTCGTCCCATAAACAATTTGGCCGGAGTCTTGTTGGTGACGCTGTGCGGAGTGATGTGTTGAAGAAGGAGTATCCGGTTAATCTTATCTTCGATATCACCATAGTCCATTTTATATAGGGTCTTTTTGATGAATTGTACCATGCACTCAGCACTTCCATTGGCCGCAGGATGGCCGGCGAAGTTAGCGCATGGTGAATACCACAGTCCGCCAAATACTGTTCAAAAGAAAGTGTGGTAAACTGAGGCCCGTTGTCAGATACCAGAACATCTGGCAGTCCATGGGTTGCGAATAATCTATCCAATTTTCTGATGATGCATTCGATTGTGGTACTTTTCATTTCATGGATTTCAAGCCAGTTTGAGTAGGCATCCACCATTACTAGGAATGTGTGTCCTTTAGTAGGTCCCGCAAAGTCAATATGAATATGGGACCATGGTCCGCTGGGTGTTTCCCACTCTGTTGGGGTTGCTTTTGGTGGGGCATTGCTAACTTCCTGGCATTTGCAACAAGTCTTTACCCAGGCCTCGATTTGCTTGTCGACACCTGGCCACCACGCATAGCTTCGTGCGAACACCTTCATGCGCACTATGCCGAGGTGGCCTTCATGCAAGGTTTTCAATACCGCTCGTTGCAGCTGCTCTGGGACGACGACTCTATCCCCCCAAATTATGCAGCCTTTCTGGGAAAACAGTTCCATTTGTCAATTCTTGAAAGGACTGAAGTTGTCAGATATTTGATCCAATGGCCATCCTCGCTCGACCCAGCTAAGAACTCACGCCAAAACGGGATCGCGTTTGGTTTCGATTGCGATATCTCGAGCTGTTAGTGGTGGTGATTGAAGTGTTTCAATCTGGAGCATTGCGACAGTTGGAGCTGGGTCGTCAATGGTTTCAGGGAGTGGTGCATGGCTTAGTGCGTCAGTGCGGGGGATGGCTTTCCCCGGGCGGTGTTGCAGTTTATAATTATATGCAGCCAAGAATTCTGACCAGCGAGTCATTCTGGGAGATAATATATAAGGGGTTATAATCCCCAGCAAAGGTGTTGTACCACCAGTACCGGGTAAGCGTTCTGCTGGAGGGTGTGATTCAGGGTAGCTCGGTAGTCCCCACAAATTCTTAACGATCCATCCGGCTTCATGGGTGTTGTTAGGGATAACATTGTTTACCCTAACTGGTTTAGATAAAATAATAAATAAGTTATCATGGTTTGTTGGTTAAAGTGTGTGTAACTTTAACTGCAAGAATGTAATTAAGGGTGTGGTTGTAAAAGCACCATAAAAGGAACAAGACAACGGCAGCTCGCTCTCTGGCTTAATGATCCCTAATTACTGGATGGATTGATGACTGCGTTTTTTTTTATCCTACTGGAACGGGAGAGAGAAAGGAGTGTTGATTTCTCAACGGTGAGAAGAGATAATAGGGACTGATTTATTGTAAGTGAACTGACATTGAATATTCAACACGGACTTTGCAAATTGAGTATCCCCGAATGGACTGACTGAAATGATACATGACTAATGGACTGTTTTTGACTATGCTATAACTCTTAAATGGAATAAACTATATTTTGATAGCACAAGCGTATCTGCTTTTTACTGAGTGTTAACTAACATACAAACTTATCTCACACATTTACCTGTCTGCCTAACTGACTAACGCTGCACATTCTGTTTAGCGTGTTTCCTTAACATTGGTTGGGGGACCAGGCTTAACAGGTGTTATGATTGGGGTTTCCCAGGGAGCGTGGTCGGTTGGTTCTAACACACCCTGGGCTATTAATTTATCAAGCTGCTCATCAATCTTTGGTTTAAGGGCAAATGGAACTCAACGAGGCTTAAGGCGAATGGGAGCTACTTTGGGGTTAAGGTTAAATGATATATCGGGGTCCCTTTGTACTCACCTAATTTCTCTGTAAAGATGTCCTGGAACTCCCGGACGATGGCCTCTTCCTCGTCATCACTGTTGGTTTGGTGAATGCCGGCTACTTCAATTCCCAGTGGGGCGAACCATTGGAGGTGTTAGGGATAACATTGTTTTACCCTAACTGGTTTAGGTAAATAATAATATGTAATCATAGTTTGTATGTTAAAGTGTCTGCAACTTTAACTGTGGGATAGTAATTAAGGGAGTGGTTGTGAAAGCACTTTAAAAGAAGCAAGACTGCAGCTTGCTCTCTCTCTGGCTTTGATGATCCCTGATTACTGCAAGGACTCAAGACTGCATTGCTCGAACGGGAGAGAAAACAAAGGACTGACTTGTAAGTGAACTGACATAGGATATTCTACACGGACTTTGCTAACTGAATATCCTTGAATGGACTGACTAAATGATACATGACTATTGGACTGTTATTTTGACTATGCTATGAACTCATAATGGAATAAACTATATTTTTGATAGCACAAGCGTATCTGTTATTTTCACTGTATGTTAATAAACATACAAGCTTAGCTCACTCATTTATCTGTGTGCCTATCTGACTAACGCTGCACATTCTGTTTAGCTTGTCTCCCTAACCCTGGTTGGGGAAACCAGGCTTAACACTGGTTATGGGCCCAGAGGCTGCAAAGTCAGTTTAACTAGGATAAAACAGATTTATGTAAAAGTGAGAGTTTGTGTTGTTAAACATTACAGTAAACAGACAGCTGTGTTTTATTAATTATAGTTTTATATCCATATAAGAAAACATGGCACAAGTCAATCTACAAAGTTTGTCCCTTATATCCAAGTTGGATGGAACAAACTATGTATCATGGTCTATGAAATGTAGTCTGCTTCTACGAAGAGAAGGTTTGTGGAACATAATTGAAAATCCACCAAATGTAGAAGAATGGGATCGAGAGGATGATGAAGATAAACTAAAGATAGAAGAATTTATGCATAAAAATCAACAAGCTATTTGCATAATTGGGTTAACCTTAACTGATCAACAGCTTGTTTATATCCATGGAGAGAAAACGGCTGTTGGGTGTTGGCAGAAGCTGAAGAGGATTTATGTTCGAGATAATGTTGGTGCACACATAAATCTAACACGGAAGCTTTTCAGGATGCATCTCCAAACAAAGGGTGATATGCTGAGTCATTTGAAAACTATGCAAAACATTTTTCAAGAACTGCATGAGAAAGAGCTTATTTTCTCTGAACTACACCAAGTCTACATAATTCTATCTTCCCTTAACGAAAGTTATGATAACTACGTAACTTCACTTGAAATTTTGCCAAAGGAAAGTTTAACTTTAACTGATATAACTGGCAGATTGATTGAAGAGGCCAGAAGAAGACTTGAAAGAGATCAGTTAAGGAGGCAGCAACCTCAAAAAGAAGACAATGAATCTCCTACTGCATACGCAATTAAAAAGTGCTTTAATTGTGGAGGAAGAGGACATTTGGCAAGATTTTGTAAAAAAGCAAAATGCCAGAATGCTGGCCAGAATACTAAAAGTCATCAAAAAAAAAAAAAAAAAATAGAGTTAGCCATGTATAGTAACGGAGCTGTAAAAAATAATTTATGGGTGGTTGACAGTGGAGCATCTCACTGTATAACAAATGATAACAAAAATTTTATTAAAATGTCCAAGAGTACACAGCAGATATCGTTAGCAAATGGCTGGAAACTGAAAGCTAAAGGTCAAGGTATAGCATATTGTTCTTTTATAAAAGAGAATGTAAAAATGTTATATGTACCACAGCTTAAGTTTAATTTAATTTCAGTTAGAATTTTGGTAAAACTAGGATATGTAGTTACATTTAGGGGAGATAACTGCATAATTGAAAAAGAAGATAAGAGAATTACTGCATCTTTAAGAGGTGAATTATATGTGTTAAATGATGATGGTTTAAAGGTGGCTAACACAGTTTATGAAAATAAGAAACCTCATGATGAATGTATTCACTTGTTACATCGAAGGCTAGGGCATTTAAATTTTAAAATGCTTAAGAAAACTGTTGAATTATCTAAGGAAATAAGTTTGAAACCTTGTAATAAGTATTTGCAATGTAATGCCTGTAATCAAAGCAAAGCCAGGATCACACCTGCTAATAGAGTTGATGGATTTACTACCAAAGAACCTTTAGAAGTAGTATTTGCTGATTTAATAGGTCCGAAAAAACCAAGTGTAGGAGGAGCTCGTTACATATTAAGTATAATGGACCACTATTCTAGATATGGGTTTTGCTATTTAATGAAGAGCAAAACTGAAACGTATCAAAATCTCTTTAATTGGATAAAATTTGCTGAAAGGAAAACTAAAAAGAAATTAGTAACTCTTATAACAGATAATGGTACAGAATTTACAAATAATAAATTCCAGAACAGACTAAGAATGTTAGGTATTCAACATAAAATGTCTGCACCATATAGGCCACAACATAATGCATTTATAGAGAGAAGAGGCCAAACATTACAATCAATAGCACGAACTATGATGTCTGATTCAGGATTACCTGACAATTTATGGGGAGAAGCAATAATGTGTGGTAATCATATATTAAATAATGTTGTTAATTCAACAACAGGTGAATTACCATTCACACTGTGGCATGGTACAAAACCTGATTTAAGTTACATGCACACATTTGGAGCACCAGCATGGGTGCATATCCCTTCACAACTTAGACACAAAGGACAGCATAGAGCTAAAAGATTATATTTTGTAGGATATACATCTAATCATAGATCTTATAGATTCTGGGAACCAGGTACATCTAGAGTTTACACCAGTGCTAAAGCAAAATTCCTAGAACATGTAGGATGGAATAGATTAGAGCAAGATTTAAACAACGAAGTAATTATTGAACCCTACAAAAGGCAGAAAGATCAGACTAGTTATAAGAAGAGTCCAATTAAAGAAGAAGTCCATGAAGAGCAAATAGGACCAGAACAAGAGGAAACAGTTGATCAGGAAGAGTTAGATAATCAAGAAGAGTTAATAAAGGAAAGTCCACCTGTAAGTCCTGTAATACCTAGACGTACTACACGTTTAACTAGACCACCTGATAGGTATCAAGCAAGTATAGTTTGCCAAGTAACTAAAGTTCCAACTAGTGTAGATGAACTTAGGATGTATCCTGCTAAGGATCAGGAGAATTGGCAAAAGGCAATGGAAAAAGAATTAAATTCATTAAAGATAATGAAAGTATATGAAGATGCCAAATTACCTCCAGGAGAAAAATCCATTGGGTGCAAATGGATATTTAAAGTAAAAACTGGAAATGATGGGACTGTTACCCATAAAGCTAGGTTAGTAGCTCAAGGATTTAATCAAACTGCATCTGATTACGATGAAGTTTTTGCACCAAGTCTTAAAGCAACATCTTTAAGAGCAGCATTAGTGTGGGCAGCTAAGAAAAACTATGTCATTAACCATTTAGATGTAGAAACTGCTTACCTGCATGCACCATTGCAGCACACTATATATTTAAGAAAACCAGTAGGTATAAAAGACAATAAAGTAAATAGTAATGATTGTTGGAAACTCAAAAAGAGTCTTTACGGGTTGAAACAATCTGGCTTTGAGTGGAACCAATATATTGTGAAAGAGTTAAACAATATAGGTTTTAAATCTGGTTTAGCAGATCCATGTGTGTTTAAAAGAGAAAATAATGGAATGGTGTCATTATTGTTATTATTTACAGATGATATTGCTTTGATAACTAAGACTAATAATGAAGCTAATGAAATTATATCATTATTAGCCAAAAAGATAAAATTAAAGCATTTAGGTGAAATTAAAAAGTATCTAGGATTGACAATTAACAAAACAAAAAATGGTTTTAAGATATCTCAAGAAGATAAAATTTGCCAATTAATTAAAACGTCAGGAGTCAGGAAGTTTGCCAAACTGATGATCAAATTTGATAAGTCTATATATCAATCTTTGATTGGTAGCTTATCATATATCAGCAATTGGTCAAGGCCTGATATAGCTTATAGTGTAAATCAGCTGGCACGTTTTAATTCAGATCCACATCAATGTCATTGGCAATCATTAAAGAGAATTTTAAGATATCTTAAAGGAACAATGAACCATGCATTGTATATAGAACCAAAGGGTGATTTGAGTCTTAGTGCCTATGCAGATGCAAGTTTTGCAACTGATATAAACACTAGAAAATCAACATCTGGGATGGCTATATTATTTGGTAAAACACTAATAGGGTGGAGGTCAATCAGACAACAGCATATTAGCTTGTCCATGATGGAAGCGGAATTTTCATGTCTGTCATTACTATGCACTGATTTGATTTTGTACAAACAGTTATTATTAGACATGGGTATAACTGTAAAAGATTCCATTATTGTGTATGAGGACAACCAGGCAGCCATAAAGTTGGCTACTAGTATTGCTGTAAAAACTAGATCAAAGCATACTGACTTAAGATACTTAAATGTTAGAGAATCTGTAAAGAATGGACTAATTAAATTGGAATACTGCATGACGGAAGAAAACATTGCAGACCAATTTACAAAAGCTCAAGGAGTAACTAAGTTTAAAGAAAGTTGTAACAAATATGATTTAAAGATGTAAATAGTTATATTTATATTATTATTTCCTAAAAGGGGAGAATGTTAGGGATAACATTGTTTTACCCTAACTGGTTTAGGTAAATAATAATATGTAATCATAGTTTGTATGTTAAAGTGTCTGCAACTTTAACTGTGGGATAGTAATTAAGGGAGTGGTTGTGAAAGCACTTTAAAAGAAGCAAGACTGCAGCTTGCTCTCTCTCTGGCTTTGATGATCCCTGATTACTGCAAGGACTCAAGACTGCATTGCTCGAACGGGAGAGAAAACAAAGGACTGACTTGTAAGTGAACTGACATAGGATATTCTACACGGACTTTGCTAACTGAATATCCCTGAATGGACTGACTAAATGATACATGACTATTGGACTGTTATTTTGGCTATGCTATGAACTCATAATGGAATAAACTATATTTTTGATAGCACAAGCGTATCTGTTATTTTTACTGCATGTTAATAAACATACAAGCTTAGCTCACTCATTTATCTGTGTGCCTATCTGACTAACGCTGCACATTCTGTTTAGCTTGTCTCCCTAACCCGGGTTGGGGAAACCAGGCTTAACAGGAGGCCTAACAAACTGGGCCGATCCCTGTCGACTACGGTTAGTGGTAGGGATACAGTACGATTTTTAAATGCGACACGGACTTTGCTGGATCCAATGATTGGAATCGATTTCCCTGATAGTCCTTAAGTATGATTCTTTGGAATCTGAGGTCTTGCCGCCGGATGGTGGGAATTAATTGTTTAAGGGTCTTCCAGGAAACCATCGAGAGGGACGATCCTGAATCGACTTCCATCATGCAGGGCTGGTTTTCGATGGTGACCTTCATCCGGATCTTCTTGGTGTCTAATGATGAGGCGTGACTGATCGTTATGGTTTGGTGTGCCTCTTCTTGTTTCGTTGACTGGGCTAGTGGTTTGTTTCTGTAGGAGTGGTTGTTCCATTGGTGGGTTAAATATTCTCGACTTCCTGTGGGCTGGCGGTAATTGGTCCCCCTCTGAGGTGGTTTGGATCCTTGCTTGCTTCTACAAACTCTTCCGATGTGACCTCTTTTCCCGCACACATGGCAGAGCGCATCGAGGAATTTGCAGTCTGATCGTGGGTGGTCTGCCCCACAACCAGCGCATTGGTACTGCACTCTCTGGTTACATTGATGGCGTTGGTCTCGTTCAGACCGGAGCCGGTTGACCTCTTCTTCATCGCTTTCGGATGACAATTCGAGGTCCTCGTGGTGGGCTGTCGTTGCCTGTCCTTCCAGGTGAGGTGAGATTTTGCCTGCGAGTTGGCGGAGCGGGGCGTGGGTGCGGCGTATTCCTGCAGCCGACTTCCTGGTTGCTTCTGCTGCAGTAGCGTCAGCGATTGCATCTGCAAGGCTGATGTCGCCTTTTGCCATCAGCTTACTCTGCACATGCGGTGCATCTAATCCCAGAATTATTCGGTCTCTCAGGGCCTCTTCGAGGTCAGCAAACCCGCAGAGGCCTCCCAGATTCTGGAGATCCGCTATGAAATCTGCAATGCTTTCTCCCTTTTTCTGGTCTCTCTGATAAAATTCATTTCTTTGAACAAGCGTTGGTACTGTCGGTGTGTAGTGGGCCGGTAGAAGGGGCTCGAGGACATCCCAGTCCATAGACTTCACCTCAGCCGTTTTGGCTAGTGCCTTGGCCATCTTAAGCATGGTTGGCCCGCAGTGAGTTAGGAATACTGCTCGCTTCTTTCCGGTAGTGGCATCCTTCAAGTTGTTGGTCTCCAGAAACATCTGGAATTGGTCCATATATGAGTCCCAGTCTTCTTGTGCCAGGTCGAATGGAGCGGGTGGTATGACGCTACTAGACATGGTTCAGCCATTGGTGTGTCTTCAGCCACGTGCTCTGATTGGCACTCTGTAGTGCTCAGTCAGCTCTAACGTCTCCAGATCCCACCTTCATCGCCAGTGTTAAGTTCTGCGCATGGGCGCAAGGATTGGAGATGAGACGTTGAACAGTGAACTTCAACTCTTTATTTAACATTGTGGAACAGAACAAAAACTACAGCAGCAATAGCCCTTTTTATAGGCAAGCTGCTGATCAAATAACCAATAAGAAACGGGAAGCGTTAGTTCCCTTAACCAATGAAAGAGGCCCGTTAATAGCCAATCAGATTCTCCTGAACGGACCAATCAGATGTCGCTATTATCGGCCAATCAGAAGTGCAGGGCCAGAACCCTGCACTTTTCTAAAGGTTTTTAATAATCTTTATTTAAGCACTTCTATTAATTCACAACAGGTTTTATTTCACTTTCTAAGAATTATAGTTGTTCCTGGGCTCACAGAAGCTACTCAAGGAGCAAGTAGTGACCATGACCAGGTGAGCTTTTGTACATACTTTGGTTGGTACCCATATGAGTTGACATCAGGATGCCGGTTGTTTCCTATAAAGCTCTACATGGCATGGGATCAGGAGGGATTGTCTTTGATTGCTTGTGTCCACCAAAACAGACCTGACAGGACCACCACCCAGGTCCTGTAAATGAAAGAGTGTCAGCTGGCAGGATCTAGAAAACCTGCTTTTACTGTCACTGCACTTGCCTTCTGGAGCCCCTTTCTCCCAAAATTAGATTGTCCTCATCCTGCTGACTTTTCAGAAAGACCTTACGGGCTAGATGTTCTCTCAGGCATAAGGATCAGGAGGTTGAGTGAACCTATGAGATACTGTTAACTATTGTTGATGGCTACCATTTTTTGTTTTATTCTTGTTGTATGCCCTTGTTTTTTAATTTTCATTTGGTATGATTGTAATGTACTATTTTTAACTGTGTGTCCCAAGAGTTGCTTATGCGATATGAGTGGTTATATAATTGAAAGAAGAAGAAGAGAACTAAATACATGTACATTCAGGGCATTGTGCAAAGCATGAATTTTGCTGAAATGATGAAAATGATAAGCACCATAACACATGCATGGGTACAGGCAGAAAACAGTGAAGGAAGTACAACAGAAATCCCTGAGTTGTCAAAGAGAACTACCCCTAAATTAGAAAAGTGTTAAGAGTTGAATGGGGATGTCATAATATTCAAATCGCTTCAAAAAAATTTGAAACTTTTCAAATGCTAGGAATTTAGCTAAGAAAAATGTGTGGTGTCTTCTAACAATTGGGGTTTTTCTAATTCCCCCCAAAAAGAGCAGGATACTAGAAATTATAGAACTGAAATTATAGAAATTATAGAAAATAGCAATATAAAGAAGTGGATTTATTCAGGGGTGGGACACGAAAGGGTTAACTACCAGGGTTCGGGATTTACGAGCTTCCCTGCCCGCTGTGAGCTGCCCGCCTATAAATCATCATAAATCATCATTAGCATGTCATTAGCACGCTGCCTGCCAAGAAGCAGCCTTTGAAACAGCCCCCTTTTCTTGTTTTTTTAACTGCAGCTGTGGCTCGTTTGGCAGCTGAAATCAGGAAATAAAGGTCAGGTAAGAGCCCAGGTGGGCGGGTGGGCAAAAACATCAGCAGACATAGAACTGGTTCTATGTCTGCTGCTCTTGAGAGCTACCGGTTCTACAGAGGTGGACAGAACTGAAAGAAACCCACCCCTGGATTTATCTACCCACTGAAAGACAAGATGTGCTGATGCTACATTAGTGGTTTCAAGACTTGCCTCAGTAAAATATTCGAAATTCCCTGAGGTGTCAACACTTATAAAGGTGATCCGGTAGACATTGATTGCTTAGATTTTCAAAAAAGCCTTTTGACAAAGTCACTCAGTAAAGACTTGTGAACAAACCACAGCAGCCATGAAATAAACAGGCAAGACCTTTCTGAATTGATAGCTGATTAAAGAAGAGAAAGCCAGCAGTAGAAATAAATATTCAGTTCTTGCAATAATGGGAAGTAAACAGTAGGGTCCTTCAAGCACTGGGACCAATTATTTTAACTGGTTTTGGGAATGTACACTGAGTTGGCCTGGGTTGCTAACAGAACAGCAAATTACTTAGGCTAAATAGTCCAAAGAAAAAGCTCCAAAACCTGGAGACATGAGTATTAAAAAAGATTGACATCATTTTAACATAAGCAAAATTTGAGTCATGAACACTGGGACAAAGCAAATCTAATTTCATATGTATCTTGCTGGATTCTGAGGCTGAGCTAATAGAAATTGACCAGGAAAAGATTTTAGGAGGGTGATGGGTTTCCAAGTGAAAGCAGCTCTTCATTGTGCAAGTTCACTGTTGAGGATCATTAAGAAAGGAATTGAAAATAAAACTGCCAATATTGTAATGCCTTTATACCAATCTGTAACACAACTAAGAATAATGTGTATAGCTTTCATCATCCTGCAGAGAATATTGTTGAAAGCTTCAGGGTCAGAAAACAACAACCAGATTTAATAAGCAGTTGGAATAGTTGTCCTGTGAGAAAAATTACTTGGGGGCTTACAACTAGAAAAAAAGGAGGGAAGGGGGTTTAATATGATAGATTGTGACTATTCCGTATGAATAGCAAGGATTGCAATAGTGTCCACGGCAACCCATGGTGCCTGCCTGGTTTCCTGATCATCTGATATTTTACATTTTTTAAAAAAATGTAATTAAAATGAAAGATAGGCAAAATCTTAGCCTTTACTACCTTTTTTTTTTAAAAAAATTAGGAATACCTTGGGGTCCCAAATAGGCTCAATTAAGAACTAGTTCTGCCAATTGGCTTGGGCCCCCAATGAGGGTGTGTCACTCTGGAAGTGGTTGATGAAGCAATAACAGATCCCACCTCCCCCCCCCATACATTCTGGTCCCTCTCTCCCCTTCTTTTAGTTATAAACTCTATGTGTATGTATGTGGACAGAGCACTGGCCTAGAGGTGAAGATGCTCGCCTTCCACTTGGAAGGTTGAGAGTTCAATTCTAGTCAGTGGCAGATGTTTCTTAGGGTACAAAGAGAATATATCTGCTACAAACTCTCAATAGGCATCAGGGAGGGCATCTGGCCAGTAAATGCTCAGCTCCACTCATTCCACCCCGATAAAAGGGACTACAGGACTGTAAAAAGAAAAAGAAAAATATGTTGCATTTATGTATCTCTCTCTCCCCACCCCTCATATTTTCCTGAAAATAAGACCTAACTGGAAAACAAGCCCTACCCTAGTATCTATCTATCTGGTTCTTAGTTGCTTTTAATGTTGTAATGTTGTAAATTGCCCAGAGTCACCTCACAGCAAGATGGGAGGCAAACAAATTTGCTAAATAAATAAACAAACTCCCTTCTGAAACCAATGGATAATAGCACTCCAGTCCTCAGAAGTGTGCCCACTCTCCATAAAAATGAAAAACAAGCACCAACCGTCCTGAAATGTGGTGGCAGGCTAGGGTACACGGGAGATAGCATTCTGATCAGTGCTTTGTTCTCATTTTGTTAGTGACTAAGTTCGCCACTAATTTTTCTACAAAACAATGTATAATGTTTTCCAAAATTTATAAATGTTCCCACTAGTTCCAAAATGAGAGAGGAAAATTGATATGAATTTTGTTTCTTTCCCCTCTTAAAACACTTCCAGCAAAGCTGTACAGATAAAGTTGAAGATCAAAACAGTTTTAAAATAAAATGAATTCATGAAGGGTGAGGGCATCCACAGGGAAGAAACACAGCTATACATTGCTTCTAATATCCAAAGTACCAGGGAACATTGTTGCTTATAAGGTCTGCAAATACATTTAAGTGATCACAATGGGAATAGAACTCTGGCCTAAATGAGCTTTTGACTGTTCTTGTGGTCTTTGGATGCTCTGAGTGCATCAATATTCCATATAACATTCTTCTAGTAAACTGTTCCCTTGCTCCTGCATAATTTTGTTAACCTTGTTAATGTATTTATTTCCTTTTCCCCCCAGCAGCTGAACTAAATACAAATTAGGGCATGTGCTCTCTGTTTTTCTTTTTTCTTTGTTCTTCATTAATGGATAGAAATTGTTACACAATGAAAGCCTAGGTTATAAGCTACTGAAACCCAAAACATACTTGGTAGTTTTTTTTTTCCTGCAGGGAAATATTCATTGTGGAGAATAAAGCTAGATTCTGAATCCTGAATTTATGAGAAGATTTACACAATAGGAAAAAGAACATTTTTTTTTCCTACCTTGTTTCAGGAAGCCAAAAGGATTTGTAACAGAATGTTACAAATATTCTGTAACAGACCAGGCAATCGACAGTGTGGTCGGTGAATAATTTTCTCAAAGCAAATAAAGAAAAACAGGAATAGGGTTTTCCCCTTGTTTAGTATAGAACCTCTTACATAATTTTTCACTTACATTTTCCTGTACTCATCTGAACAAGCATCAACAGATGATCATACAGTGCTGCATATTAGGAAATCATACTTATCAAAAACTTCCAGCAATGTTTCAGGTTAGTCTGGAGATGGAATGAGAAGCATAGCAACCCTACTTCTTTTTGGAACAGATACAAACCCTAACCCTAACCCAAAAACTTTAACCTTAGACAGTCTACTATTGACCTCACCCCTTTCCTAAGAGGTCTGTAGGGGGCATGCATAAGCGCACCAATGTGCCTACTGTCCCTGTCCTATTGTTTCTTTTATTTTTCTTATATGTACCCATTTCATGTATTCATAACTATGTATATATTTATACCTATTATCTTGTAAGTGATTGACAAATCAAATAAATAAATATAAATAAATAAATAAATAAATAAATAAATTCTGGAACAAATACATATCCACTTCTATTTTCTCCATTTTAATTGGTCTTTCTGCAATCTTTGCAAAAAGAGAAATGAAAGGGAAGCCAGTTGACCAGAACTGGGCATTTTACAGCCAATGGGTCACATCTGGCCTTTTGTCTGTCTCTTTTTAGCCTACAGTATCAACATTGGATGAAGAAATGGGCGCAAGGCAGTGGAGCGGCAGGGAGCAGGAGGCCAGGGGGCGATAGCCCTCCACAACAGTCCCAGTTTTTCATGTGGCCCCTTGGAAAAATTAATTGCCCACCCCTGTAGTAGACTGAACAGAACTAATGGAGAACTAATTTAATTGCTTAGCACGAATGTTTGTTATATGTGTAAGCATATTTGTGAAATTCTTATGGCATATTATTTAACTATGTAATACTATGTTCTTTTCATTATGTTAATCCAAAACAAGCCTTACTGATCTAATGTTCTTCATTTATCTGTAATGAGCAAAGAAAATTCAGCATATAAATCCCATTAAAAATTCTTTTTCAAATCAGTGTCTCTCTAGAATACCGTTAAGCATTTATAGGCTTTTGACCTCAAGAATCCAACCTTCTAATAAATTACTGGAATTCTGCTGGTACATTCCAAATGTATTTCCTCAAATATTAGTGTTTGGACTGAATCATTTTTCATGGAAATCATCAGGAGGTTTGTTTTTCCATGTCAGCAGAAGCTATATTATTATCACCTGATTATGTAAGCTCAAAACATAGACTGGCAGATTTTAACTCCATGCAGAGTCTCAGTTGACTCACCCCAAGCCTCTTACATGTTAGAGCAGTGTTTTCCAACCCTGGCAAGTTTAAGATGTTTGGATTTCAACTCCCAGAATTCCACAGCCAGCCAGGCTGAAGTCTACAAATTTTAAAAGTTGCAAAGGTCGAGAAACACTGTTAGAGCATGTAAATTAGAATCTCCTCCTGACATTTTAATTCTGCTAGAACCATAATATACAATAACGTGTTGCCAATCAATATGATAAGATCATGAGAAGCATTGTGGAGACCCCAGCAAATGTGCTATTCTCTCTTTTTGCTTTAGGCCTTCAAAAATATTATAGCTCCCTAAAGTAGTCAAAGAATTTTCCCCAAAAGGATGTTTGTAAAATAATTGCAGTGGGGGAATTATTGATAGTTGTCAATAATAAAAGTCAATAACTTTTTTTTAAAAAAAAAATTGACACTGCACATTATCTGCTTTATTCTGTGTTAATATTTAATTCAGCTGAACTAACCACAAAGCACCCCAAAGAACATTATATGCCTGCATCCCACCTGCCTGCAGAAGTGCTGAAGTGCTGAATTCTCCAGGGAAGTCAAGTCTCCAGGATTTTTAATGTTCTCTTTAAATTGGTTAACTAGAATATAAATTAAAATAAAGTAATCGTGGAAATGGACACACACACACACACACATCCCATAGAGTTTTAACTTCATCTAACTTTCAGTATATTATGATGGCATTGATAAACAGTAAAGCCAAAACAGACTGGAGAGTCAGGCTGTGATCAACAGCTTAAGCCAAGGACAAATGTAGTCAAATGGACTTTTGGACTTGGTAAATTCTGTATATCAGGATGATTTGGTTTAAATCAGGATGATTTAAAGCTTTGATTTAAAATATAGATTTCTTGTGGGATGAAGATGTTGTGAACTTCAGTATACTTCCTGAATATGTCAATATGCCATCTGGTGTTAAGTGAAGTGTGTGTTGATAATTAATTAAGAAATTAAATACAAACCAGGAATATATTTCAAAACATTTGGCTAGCCCTAGTGTTAAGTTCTGCGCATGGGTGCAAGGAACAGAGACGAGGCAGTGAACAGTGAACTTCAACTCTTTATTAATCATGCTGAACAGAGCAAAACCCTAGGGCAGCAGCAGCCCTTTTATAGGGTAGGCTGCTGACCTATTAGCCAATGAGAAACATGGAAGTGTTAAACCCTTGAACCAATGAGAGTTGGCCCGTTAAACAGCCCATCAGATTTCCCAGAAAGGACCAATCTGATATCACTATTATTGGCCAATCAGAAGTGCAGGATTAGAACCCTGCATTTTCTTAAGGTTGTTAAAACCTTATTAAACGCCTTTATTAGTTCATAACACCCCTTCCTCCTAGGTTCCGTTTGAGGGGTGCGGTGACGTAATCCTGTAGATATGCAGGTTGTTTTAACTGTCTATTAGATTTGTGCTGTCCCACTGGTTCCTGTCTATAGTCCGGTTTCGGCGGGATGTTTTTTGATATATCTGGTACAGGCAGTTCTGCATCCTCACTGGACGACTCGGTGCCACTAATTCTATCGTTGTTGTCCTCCGATCTCTGCGGGCTCACCTCTGTTGAGGTATTCCTCTGTGGCGAGGCCAACCCTCTCCCTGATTCTTCTTCATGTATTGCGCCTGGCCGTTGACTTCCTTCGATTCCGCTTTCCACCATTTCAAATTCGGTTTCTTCGACATCCCCTTCCCCTTCAGTTTGAGAGTCACAGGAGTCGCGGGAACTGGGTTGTAGCCTAGAGCAAAGCTGATCTATATGGCATTTCCATATTTTTCCATCCCATGTTTGCACACGGTACGATCTGGGCCCAGTGGTTTGAGTTACGGTTGCTTCAACCCTTAATGGTTTGCTGAAAAGGTTTTTAGTGAAAACAAAGTTGCCTACCATGAACTCGCGGCATTTTCTGCTAGATCCACAGGGTTTCTCTGGTGCATAGGACGGGTGGAGCCGGTTGAGGTGGGAACGAAGCTTGCGTCCCATTAACAGTTCAGCTGGAGTCTTGTTGGTGACGCTGTGCGGGGTGATGTGTTGGAGTAGGAGTATTCTGTTTAGTTTGTCATCAATGTCCCCATAGTCCATTTTGTGGAGAGTTTTTTTAACAAATTGTACCATGCGCTCGGCCCTGCCATTAGCCGCAGGGTGCGCCGGCGAAGTGAGCGCATGGCGGATACCCCGGTCCGCTAAGTGTTGTTCAAATGCCAGGGCGGTGAACTGGGGTCCGTTGTCGGAGACCAGACGTCTGGTAGCCCATGCGTTGCGAATAGCCTATTCAATTTTCGGATGACGGAATCGGTTGTAGTAATGTTCATTTTGTGGATCTCGAGCCAGTTGGAATAGGCATCCACTGTTAGGAGGAACGTATGTCCCTTAGTAGGTCCCGCAAAGTCAACGTGGATGCGGGACCATGGCCCCCGGGAGGTTTCCCACTCCATTGGAGTTGCTCTAGGTGGGGCACTGCTGACTTCTTGGCACTTTAGACAAGTCTTTACCCAGGCTTCGATCTGCTTGTCGATGCCCGGCCACCATGCGTAGCTTCGTGCGAGCGCTTTCATCCGCACGATGCCAGGGTAATCATCATGCAATGTTTTCAATACTGCTCATTGTAACCGCTCTGGGACGACGACTCTGTCTCCCCATAGGATGCAGCCTTCTTGCGAAAAAAGTTCTGTTTGCTGGTTTCTGAAAGGGTTGAAGTCATCAGGGGTTTGTTCTACTGGCCATCCTTGTTTGACCCAGCTGAGAACTCGCGCCAGGACAGGATCGCATTTTGTTTCGATAGCGATGTCTCTGGCTGTTAGCAGTGGTGAATGTAGTGTTTCAATCTGGAGTGTCGTAAGGGTTGGAGCTGGGTCGTCGACGGTTTCCGGAAGTGGGGCACGGCTCAATGCATCAGCGTGGGGAATGGTTTCCCAGGGCGGTGTTGTAATTTATAGTTGTATGCAGCTAAGAACTCCGACCAGTGAGTCATTCTAGGTGACAATATATAGGGGGTTGGCTTGTCTCCCGCTATAATCCCTAGCAAAGGTTTGTGATCGGTAATAACAGTAATATACACATATTCATGAAACCGTTTCACAGCAGATACAACAGCAAGAGCCTCTTTGTCAATTTGGCTGTAATTACATTCAGCCTTTGATAGGGTCCTTGAAAAATAGGCAATAGGGGCCTCACTACCATTTGGTAACACATGACTCAAAATGGCTCCTACTCCAAACGGTGACACGTCACATGTAATTGTTAAAGGCAAAGTCTCGTTATACTGCATTAAAACAGCATCTGAGGTTAGTAAGTTTTTCACTTGCTGGAATGCGTGCTCCTCTCGGTGCCCTCAGACCCAGGTTGCTTTTTGTCGAGAAGTCTATGTAGGGGCTCAGCTACGGTCGCTTTCTGGGGCAAGAAGATGTTGTAAAAGTTAATGAGCCCCAGGAAAGCTTGGAGATCAGTCTTATTTCTGGGTCTTGGGACATTTTTGATTGCTTTTAGTTTGCTATTACTGGAGTGAATGCCTTGCTTATCGATTAGGTACCCCAGGAACTCTACTTTATCTGTACACAGTTGACATTTATTTTTTTTAACCTTTAGGCCGGAGTCTTTAAATTTCTGGAGAACCATTTTAAGATGCTTTTCTAGTACTTCCCTATTCGGGGCCGCAATTAAAACGTCATCAAAGTATGGCACGACTTTGAAAAATCCCTGAGGCTACACTCACTCCGAATTGGAGTCGGTTGCATTTAAAGGCGCCTCGGTGCGTAACGATCGTCTGTGCCTCCACGGTTTTTTTTTTATCTACAGGCAGTTGTTGGTACGCCTGCGCAAAATCCAATTTAGTGAAGACTTTTCTGCCCCCCAGGGAATGGAGAAGGTGTTGCATCACCGGCACTGGGTAAGCATTCTGTTGAAGGGCGTGATTAAGGGTGGCCTGGTAGTCCCCACAAATCCTTAACGATCCATCCAGTTTGATGGGTGTTACGATTGGGGTTTCCCAACAGGCGTGGTCGGTTGGTTCTAAAACACCCCAGGCTCTTAATTTATCGAGCTGCTCGTCAATCTTTGGTTTAAGGGCAAAAGGTACCCGATGAGGCTTAAGGCAGATGGGGGTTAAGGTTAAATGATATCAGGGTCCCCTTGTACTCGCCTAGTTTGTCTGCAAAGATGTCCTGGAATTCCTGGATGAGGGCCTCCTCCCAGTCATTGCTTCTGGTTTGGTGAATGCCGGCTACCTCGATCCCGAGTGGGACGAACCATTGAATGCCTAACAAACTAGGCCAGTCATGGTCGACGACGATCAGTGGTAATGACGCAATACGATTTTTGAATGAGACTTGGACTTGGCTGGATCCAATGACTGGAATTCGGTTCCCCTGATAATCTTTGAGTATGATTCTTTGGGCTCTGAGGTCTTGACGCCAGACGGCAGGGATTAATTGTTTAAGGGTCTTCCAGGAAACCATTGAGAGGGATGATCCTGAGTTGACTTCCATCACGCAAGGCTGGTTTTCAATGGCGACCTTCACTCGGATCTTCTTTGCATCTAACGATGAAGCGTGACCGATTGTAATGGTTTGGTGTGCCTCTTCCCGTTGAAGTGGCCAGTGTTTTATTTCTGTAGGAGTGGTTGTTCCATTGGTGGTTCAATTGTTCCCGACTCACAGGATGATTCCCTGTGGTCTGGCGGTAGTTGTTTCCCCTCTGAATTGGGCTGGATCCTTGCTTGCTTCTACAGACCTTCCCGATGTGGCCTCTTTTTCCACAGGAATGGCAGAGCGCGTCAAGGAATTTGCAGTCTGATCGCGGGTGGTTTGCCCCACAACCCGCGCATTGGTGCGGTAGTCTTCAATTCCGCTGGCTGTATTGGTCACGTTCAGACCGGAGCCAGTTGACCTCCTCCTCATCACTTTCTGATGGTGATTTGAGGTGGTGGGTTGTTGTTGTGTGCCTCTCTAGGCAAGGTGAGGTATTGCTGGTGAGTTGATGGAGCGGTGCGTTGGTGCGGCGCATTCGGGCGGCCGACTTCCTGGTTGCTTCTGCTGCAGTAGTGTCTTTGATGACATCAGCAAGATCAATGTCCCCTTTGGCCATGATCTTGCTCTGCGCCATGTGATCATCTAATCCCAGAACTATTCGGTCTCTCAGAGCTTCTTCGAGGTCTGCGAATCCACAGAGGCCTCCCAGGTTCCGGAGATCCGCGATGAAATCTGCAACACTCTCTCCTTTCCGTTAGTTCCTCTGGTAAAACTCATGTCTTCAGACAAGCATTGGTACGCGGGTGCTTAGTGGGCCCGTAGAAGGGGCGCGAGGACGTCCCAGTCCATGGATTTTACCTCAG